>CM067069.1:13026577-13640327 GCA_033980235.1 Diadema setosum | reverse complement strand
AACGTTGTGATAACATTAATTTTGTGAAAATAGTATTGAAAGACTAGAATAATTGGAATGGCCGTGGCATTGGTGGTGGTCTTTACACAGCACAGGTAAGTATTAGGGTATGTGTATACGTGCGTTTGCTGCCTCAACGCGAATGTACAGCCACTGAAATGCGTTAGAAATGAAAGTTCTGCCAGCCGTATGTTTCATAGTTATTAATGCATGAACGCATCCTATCATGTAGGTGGTACATCTGTAACCCTTTTCATGCACAGAAAATACGTATCACGCTTGCCGAACACTGCCTATATTATTTCGACGGCCGTTACTCAAGTCTATGGCTGGAACGAGGTCACGGTACGAGCGCGTGCACGTGACATACGAGCAGTCGAAAAAGCTAGTGTGCAAATTGATGATTTAATCGTATGTCCCCTGGGAGACGTCCACGTCGTGAAAGGTGGAGAGACCTTTTCAGCCGGCCATCCGAACTACGGAATGCCGCGTGGGGGAAAGAACAATATTGCTGAAAGCACGCTCGAGTGAGAATGCCCTTCACTTTCACTCGAAACCATAAAATATTTCATAAGGGTGGGGAGGAATCAAAGAAACTCATGGCCCTTGAATTCCTTTTTGCGCGCTTTCATGTGCTACGTACAAGGAGCACCTAAAGCTGATAGCGGTACTTTAGGATGCAGTCCATTTTAATTCATCTGGATTTTATATGCATTCCATCAGCGTCAATTTCACGTGAGAAGCCAAACTTTGCGTATTTTTCATACCTCGATAAGCATCGAAGCAAAAGGTCAACTTACAATAAAAATCATACACAAGAGGCTATATATGATCTAGGTATATCATAAAAGCACTCATCAGTCACGTTTTTGGATATTATTCGTACAGAATGACTGCAATTCAGGGGCCGCGAAGCGGGGATTGGGAACACACAAAAACCCACAATTTTGACTTTAAAAAAAGTAGGACTTCCTAACAGTTTCCAAAGGGTTCCGAGAATTTTAGTGCCAGAGGCCAACCCTCTCCACCAGTTCCCAATAAAATACAATTTGTGAAAAAAGAAAAAAAAATGAAGTGACGTTTTGAAATGAGATAGTTCAAGAGAAAAAAAAAATATAACATGGGAGCTCGGCATGAAGGACCCACAGAAACTTTATTGCTTCTGATGGGCGTGGCACCCAATGTCTCATTCCAGAACATTTTGAAAGTGCATGAAAACAAAACAATACTAAACTGAACAAAACAAAAACTTTGAATATAATATCATAGCATAAATGAAAATAGACCTATATTACAGAAGGCAGGAATATACATCCCAGCAAATAATTGGACGATTTTTGAACGTTCTTGAAACATTCTAAGTTCATTATTTAGACGTTTTGTCCTAACGTTTGTGGAAGGTTTTCGACGTATTTCAGTGTATTCAAAACATCTGAAATGGACGTTAAAAAATTTTTTTAAACGTCAAAATTTCTAAGGACCTACTGAAGCCGTTTTGGACGTTATAGGTGTTCATATTGGTCTAGAGCTTCCAGGAAACCTTTTAAGAACGTCTATTGTGTATCGGGTGAAAAGTCATTGTTTATTTGTTTTGTTTTGCAAATATTGTTGATTTCTGTATTTTGTTAAAATATGTTGAAGCGCATTGAGTCAGTATAGAAAGGCGCCATATAAGTTATTATTGTCATTATTATTATTATTATTATTATTATTGTCATTATTATCACTATTATTGTTATTAATGTTAATATTGTTAATATTATTTGTATTATTATTATTATTATTATAACAAACGTTTTAAGAACTTTTAGAAAACTTTCAAAAAAGTCCTTTTCAGAATGTCTACAATGTCCTACAAACATTTTAAGAGCGTTCAAAGAACCTTTAAAAGCCTCTAAAATCTTTAAAACCGCAATGCCGGGGTAAAATAAGGGTTGTATTGGGCATACCATTTAGTTATGAGAGTAGCAGGCAAAATATGAAATTAATGTACCCTAATTGTAATCCTATAATCCTATCCTTACCTGTTCCTAATGTCCTACCACCTATAGCTATCAATTCTTTTCCTATTGGATAGCTGATGTATCCGTGTCACATTCTTTTACATACCGGCAAAAATGTTGTTATGCATGAAGACATGATTACTAAGATTATAGATCATAGATATTTTAATCAGGCCTATACCTCTTCATAACACAATTTTAAATTGTGAATAACTGAACAATAATGTAAGTACAATTTTAACGCAGTTAAAAAGTTTTAACCCCACACAAATACTGTAGATTAAAATGTCTTTCATCTACTTCTATTATTTTTCAAATATTAGATTTCCTTACTTGAATATATGCATGAATATTCATGTTATATGTTGGGTACCAAATTTTTAATTTTGTAACCTCCGAGAACATTTACAAACATTTCGTAAAGGAAGTTTCATTTATAACGTGCATTGACGTTTTGAAAACGTTTTCCATAAAGCCTGTGCTTTGCGATAGATGCTACGTCCAAACTTTGACGTTTTATGTACGTTTTAAAAACGCCCGTTTTAGACGAAGACGTGCGGAACAAAAACAAAGCAAAACGCTGAGGAAACGTCTGAAAAGGTTATGGTTTTGCTGGGATGTATATGATTTTACACTATATTCTTTTTTTTTTCTCTTGCATGTAGACGTTTTTGTCTCATGGATGATGTTTTTTTTTAATCTTAATCAAGAGAACATGTTATCATTTCACTTCTAAACAAATTCATAGCACAAACATTTTGAGCTTCGTTAATATAATTTTTTTTTTCTTTTTTTAGATTTAACTTTCAAAATAGATAGGCAGGTTTTGAATTTATCATAATTTTTATTGCACGTCTCAAAAAAAAAAATCAAATGACATGATGCACACTTCCTCAAAATAGCATTGCGGCGGGCAATGAAACGTGGCAGGATCAAGCTTTGGTAAAGTCTAATGAGAATTGATGTTGAAAGATAAAGATGTTTGAGCCTATCAATAACACCAGTTGCCGTCCTTATTTTCACACATACGGTATAAATATGTTCCAACCACGTTACCACAAAACAAAACTAAAGGACCACAAAAGAATTCTTACATTCTTATATTTATTCGCATAGAAACTTTATTTCAAAACATTTAAAGGCATACAACATGTTTCATTGACACTTAAATTAAACCTATTGCTTGAAACCAATTATTAAGAAAACAAATTTTGGCATCTAAAGTTGAACAAAGAGCATTTGTGTAATTACCAAATAAACCAGTGTCATCTGCGAAAACAATCTCGTATGAAGTAACTTACATCTGAGATGCAAACCAGTTACAAATAATAAGAAATAGTGAACTAATCTCTGAGAAACAGCAATATTTACATAACAATAAACAGACGATATACATTGTACTACCCATATAGAGACACATATTGTACTCTACACAAATAAGTTACACACACACACACACACACAAAAAAAAATCCCTACGGCCGCGCCGTATACCATGACTTTCCACCTTTTTTAATGAAAATAATATGTTTAGTGCAATCGAAGGCTTTAGACAAATCTGAAAATAAATACTCTTTCCTAAAACCAAATTGTTTCGAATGTAAAATGTCTCTTTCAAATAAAAATTCCATCAACTGATCAAATATATCATACTGGATAAGCGATGTTAATACGCGTTCTATCACCTCCTTTGTGAATAGGTATACGTTTTGCTATCATTCTCAAAAGATTCGAAGACACACTATTATTTTGGTGATAGATTAGACATATTGCACAAGGGTTTTCAATTACAGCTAAAACATGCACATCAACATTGTCAACGATTATCCAGGACTAGATTTCGTACGATTTTAAGAATATAACATACTTGAACGGGCCTTAGTTTTTTAGGAACATAGAATGAGCATAAATCATTTTGGGTAAGAATTTTCTAAAATGAGAAGAAGTAGATGAAACAGTTTTCATTTTCCATTTTTCATTTCAATTATATATCTTATTTAAGCACGGCAACAAGATTCAACTGTCAATTTTCAACTGTCCGTGCACAGATAAAAACACATAGAAATCTACCATTCAATACAAAAAAAAAATGAAAAGAAAATAAAATAATAATCAATCAGAGACTAATAAAAAATACACGACATGGCGAGCATGGTGAGTAACAATATGTAATGTAATGATTCAGAAAGAAAACAGAGCAAAAAAGAAAAAATTAGATCATAAAGTCATACAATGAGTAAAAAAAAAAAACAATTTTGAAAATACATTGCCAAAAAAAAAATACATTGAGCCTAAATGTATCAAAAATGGCACATTGGTGAAACAAATATTGTCTATTATTTTTGTTGTCAAATGCGATACTGCACCTTTTTACTGATATTATGAAGCAGCTTGCTATTTTTCCCGCAGCTTTGATATCATTATGAGCATTCTTAAATTGATTACCAGTACGTTCCCAATTTCGCTCCTGAATGATACTGCGCTTGCAAAAAGAACAAAAAGCTGTTCACACTGTCTCCACCCGCCTTCCATTGCTATGAAGTGAAATAACGGCTGCTGTCTTCTTCAGCCAGTGTAAGCCGTTCCAGAATCTGTCTTTATCATCAATCAACTTGCTATTGGGGAAGGTGGCTATGCTGAGAAAAAAAAAAATAGCTGAAATTCTAAAGTAAAATGATCTGAAAATAACATAGCTTTTGAAAAAAAAAAATCTGGAACACTTTTTAGGGGGGCATATTATATCAACTCAAACGCTGGAAAAAATGGTAAAAGAGTGCATGGATGCCTTAATAGATCCGAACAATGATTCTTGTTGCATAAAAGACCTTGCCCTCTTGATCCTCTGCATAATTTTATTGATATACAGCCTAACCGGCCAACCGGGGCGGCCAAGCAGTAAATAATAGATTTCGAAGAAATGTTGAGACCTAGAGCGCAAATGAGACAATAAAGCAAAATACAAACTAACCGCCCCCCCCCCCCCAAAAAAAAAAAAGAAATCAGAAAGGAAATATAAAATGAAATATATCAGGAACAAACCAACCCGAGTTGAGGTCACCTTCCTTACTGCTCGACCCTGAGATACGAGGCCGTAACTTTCCATACGTACATGAAATATATAAAGCAGGCCTGGGGTGAAGTTCTTCCACCCCCCCCCCCCCGTATCAAGTCTTGTTTATTTAACATTTTTTTGTGCGTGTGCACCTTCGAGACATTGTTGCTGTGTAGGCTAAACAGCTCTTCTGGGCAAAGCGATGCTAATTAATGCGAATTCGAAGCGCATTGAATTCAGTGAAAGCCAAAAAATTCTGTGTACATTTGCCTTCAAACTAATGGAAGACTTGTGGAGAAATTACACCATTGCCCCATTCTTTGTATAGATACCCCTTTTTGTAGGTCAATCCTTCATGTGAAGTTTTGAATTTGAACATTTCTGTGTTATGAAAAAAAAAATCAGTATGTATGCACAGTTGATTTATGTTTTCGACTTATTGAACTTAAGCTGCAATGAAGAGGAAATTTAAAAAAAAAAACAAAAAAAAAAACACGAGTTTTTTTAGGCCGAGAAACCCGATTGATTTGCCCCAATGCAAGCTATCAGTCATGAATATACATTAAGTATAACATATTTATATATCTGCATCTGACGCAGATACTGTATTGCTGGTTGATCCATTTGCTTGTGGATCATGCGGATTATGTCTTTAATTCATGTTTGTTTGTGGGGTTTTTTTTTTCTGTAGTGATTCAGACTAGATGCGGAGGAAAAAAAAAAATGTCTGAATCTGTGATCCTCGACGAATATAGTTTCTCAAGACTCCTATCGTTTCTAGTCTTGAATTTTAGTCGATACCAAGCTTCGCACCATGACCTGGTTTATTTCTCCCATCTTTCCAGCTTTGACATGTTTGAGGTGTTGATGTAAGTCTACTGTATAGCTATTATTTTCGCGTATACCTATTTCGCGAATGACGAGGTCACAGACATTTTCACGAGATGTTGTTTTTGCGAATTGACACTGACGCTTTATAGTAAATGCACTATTCCCCTTGGGCATGGCGACATTTTCGCGTGTTGATAAATTCGCGATTCAACTGTGATTAACGAAATTCGCGAAAATTAGAACATTGCGAAAATAACAGCTTATACAGGGGTATCTAAAATATCTATAGTATAATACACAATAATCGCGTATTCGCTTGCGGACAAAGGGGCAAACTGTATCATACAAATACAATGAACCAATATTGGTATGTGTGTATAATACGTGCAAATTCGTGAGTAGGTATAGCCTGCGACCAACCGATTCGTCGAACCAGGGAGATGAGACAAAAACCCCGCTACCTGTTTCAATAAACTAGGAAGAAGGGATTCATATTTGGAGTTGGGGTCAGGGTCAAATGCTTACGTGTTTCTCTTGGTGTAAACATGCACACTGCTTCCAATGAAGGTAAAAACAAACAAACAAAGAAATACTAAGACCAAAGGAAAATATAAGTTATAGACAAACCCTCAATCCTTTTTTTTTTTTTCCAAATGAAATGGATTAAGAACGAATCCTCACGGTTGTGCTTCAACTTCATTGATAGGATTTCAAAAGTAAAAGGCTTAACAATATCTATCTTGTTGTGATCGCTCTAAACTTGATTGGGTGAGAGCAAAACAAAAGCGACACTTGCATTTACTATACATAACTTGTGTGTCTCAGATGATAGCAACACAATGAAAAACACTAACTGTGCTGGTACGCGACTTTATTCACAATCTGCAAGATGAATTCAGATCAATTAATGTACAAAATTAGTAAATACGTATGCAAATGAATATAATGTTGTTTTGAAATATTATTATAAGAGAAGCAATTTATAATTTGCTTGCAAGGTTGACAGGAAAGCACTTTTGTAAATTATATTCATTATGGTAATTATGATGGAAAAGAGTGATCCACTAAAAAGTAGATCTCGTAAAACGTGGATCACTCAACAAGTATACATGTGTAAGTAACATATCATGCAAAATCTATCCACCTACACTTAGAGTATAATTATTGAATGTAATGCAGGAAGTACGTAGGCCTATATTAAGGCACGTTGTAAACTACAATTATTTCAAAATATATACAGAGGACGTACAAATTGAAAATATTTTTACGGCTTTATAATTTTACGGCTTATACTATATGATTCATTGAAGTAGTATACAGGAAATTGTGACTACAAAATACACACAAACACACAATTTCTTAGACGCATATATAAAAACAGAATAATATATAATAAAAGTACATAAATACACAATTGATATTGCGATATATAAAGAAATGTCTGATAAACATTGTCAAAAGCAAGATATTAGGATCCCAAAATTTTATATGCGGTAATAATTAAACATGATTTAAGTGTCATTCATGCAAATAAAGGATGAAGATAACGGATGACCACGTTTAACCTATTCATTACATCTACACTGCATGGAATAATATGGCAAATTATTGTTATGGCACTTCTATGACAGCTTGCTTTCAAAGCAGACACTGAATTCAAAGGAGGAAAATTCTAGGGGAATAGTTGATATTGCCCGAAAGGAGTTCCAGTTTTCCTTTTTAATTCTAATTGACAATTAGCGAAAATCAATTGAGTATCTTTTGTTTTATCCATTGTTTCTTGCTTTTATCAAGACATTGGTGTCAGTTTGAGAGTTATAGGGTTGCAGTCGTCCGTAAATGATATAAATGAGAGCTTGTCCGAGCACCTGTAAAAATATCATATCATGATATGGCCATTAACATTTGTGCTTAGTATGTTTTGTTTGGGTTTTTTTTTTCACTCAATCAAAAGACATGGTCGTATACATTTTGTACTCTTACTTGTTGTATTAATGTCGATTATTTTTGTAATTTCTTTGAGAAAAGTGGAAATACGAGAGTAAATTGAACTGAACCATTAATGTTATTTGTTTTATAAGAATGAGCTATGAATAAGATATGGATGCCCTATGGACTTACTCTAGGTAAGAGTTCGTGGACTAATTTAATACTTTTGGTTTGTAGAAGTAAGAAATAACCGACTTTAAGAGGAGATTGGTAAATACTGAGAAAAGCGATGATTTCCCACATGTAGGGTGGAGGCTAAACTAGACCCCAACTGAGTAAAAATGTATCAAAGTATAATGCTTCATCTATTTTTCCTACTTCATTTAACTACGCTGATTTTAGAGATTATAATGGTACTGTTTATGCCCATGTGCGTATAGGCGCATCCAAATAGACTGGTTTCCTATAAAATTGATTTATTCAAATTTATGGATGTTTCTTTTGTCCTGGTTTGGCAACGAGCTATTACATTAAACTACACCTCGGAAACACTTTTCAAAAGCATACTTGGAATAAAGTTGAAATATACACTCGTTGTCGCTACTGTATAGGGACAACACGAGCAAACTTTCAAGTTGTCAAGAAAATCCTATAGTTGGAAAAGCACGCATAAAATTTGAATAATTTATGTAAGTTAACCGGTCTATCAAAATGTCAACTGAAATTGGTTTACTGTTTCGTAAATATAATCAGGCTTGCATAATGACAGAACAAGGACCTTCTCTTCCTATTCTCATTATGTTGGCAGGTAAGTGGAGTTTATTACAGGGCCGGCGGAGCGTTTTCAAAAGTGGGAGGGGGGGGGGGCACTTCCCGGTTTGATGAGCTAACGAGCAAAAAAATAAATAAATAAATAAATAAAAGGGGGGGGGGGGTCCTCAGCTCATCTCTCCCCTTCCACTTCTGGGTTTCTTAGGCTGACAAGCAAAAAAAAAAAAAAAAAAAAACAATCAAACAAAATAAGGGGGGGGGGGGGGGGGTCTTCAGCGGAAAAACATAACCTTATACCGCGCTCACACTTCAAGATCTCTATCTATTTCTTCTTTTTTTTTCAATTCAATTCAAACTTTATTTCATTTTTCGAAAAAAACATAAACATTTCACTTTCTTTGGTAAGAGAGAATAAGGTTACATATAATCAAAACAGAGTAATTTGAGAAAACATAATTGTGGAACCTTGGGTTAACAAATAATGTTGTAATGAAAATTGACTGAAGTGATATAGACGATACAACATTACACAAAATATCGAAAAATGGAGGGACCCACTAAAAAGGCAATGCTTGTAGAATGTGGGCCCCTCAGTGCCCCTTACGTACTTCCGGGTTTTAAAAAGTGGGCACCGAGCCCCCACGCCTCCTCCCCCCCCCCCCCCCCCCTCCCCCCCAGTTCCGCCGGCCATCATGGCCATGTATACCCAGAGCAAGGATGTAATGATGATTTATTCATGTGGAGACAAACATGTGCCTAATAATAGTTTGTGCCAGAGGTAATTTCATCTCACGCCACCATAATGATATTCATATCTGACTACCCTTCCCTACCCTTGCCCTCACAACTGCCCACCATAATTATATAGTGCCTATCATGAAATCCTGCAGTAATTATTGCTAGTGCGCATTAGCAAAACGCTTTGTCTTTCTACAGAATTACATTTGAAATATACAGGTAGGGGAGGAAATGTGTTGTGCAAAATTGATGCTTGTGAAAGAGATCACATCTGACATGATATGCAAGGTGGGTGTATGAAGGTGAAGAGAGGTTACAAGGGTATAATGAAAATTGAAGTGATTTCACATACATGTTTGGGATGGTGAGTTTAGATGAAGCTCGTAAAACGTTTATCATTCGAAGCAGCGTCTCGTAATAATTGGGGACAAGACATTTTGTGCAGAGCAATGTTGGACAGGGCAGACAAAATCAAACTTAGGGATAACAATCATAAAAATGGTACGAGACATTATCATCGATACATTATAATCAGTGTAATGCATGCGACCATTTCTGAAACTTCTAAAGTCTTGTTGTCACAAAGCTTATAATGTGTAGGATTCAAGAGGACAATATGAACACGTTTCAAGATCTTATATGCTGAGATTATAAGTAAAGCACGGATAACAGAATTTCCAGAAGGAACCCACGGAAAGTCATGAGGTGTTTTTTTTTTAATCCACTTATTCTTTATCGTTTTCTTTTTTTTAATTTTCTTTACAGAGCGAAAATGTGTGCGTGTGTAGGGTGGGGGTGCCCCTCCCCCCCCCCCCCCCCCCCCCCCCCTTATTGCGGCATCCATTTGCGGTGTCCCGTATGCGTATACCGGTGGAAGCCCGACAGTCTCTGTCGTGGATTTTTTCAAGAGTGCTCTGGGTGTATCATTTGGCTGTCCCTTGGCCATCAACAACGACGCTTTTGCTCTGAGATCTTGATCTGACATATCAGCGAGGCCTATGATGCCGTTGAAACCAATTCTCAGCGACTACGTACGATAGCGAGATCCACAAGCTCAGCACTTTTGTGATGACAAACTGTGAAACCATAGATTTTGTGTCTTTGTAACGAATATCTGTAATGTATTAGTGTGATTTGTCACATGAAAAAGACATGAATGATGTGTCAAAAAGTGAATAAGATCTGATAGTGTAATGCGAACTTGCAAAGAAATTTCCTTGTACATTTTTTTTTTTCAAAATAAGAGTTGTTTTAAGTTGTATTAGCAGTAAAAACAAAAATCAAGGTATGAAATTTCGAACTATCAACCTCAGTTGTATAAAATAAAACAAAGATGAATAAATCCCTGTGGAAATAGTTCAAATAAAAAGGAAGTAGAAACTACAGATACAAAAATTCTTTGTAAGTATACACCTATATAAGTGTGTTACAAATATCTTTGCCCAGGCATGATTGGCTAAGAACTCGCCGCCCGGGCGCCGAGCATTTCAGTGGGGGTTCTGACCACGTCCTAAGAACGACAGTTTTTAATACTGGCAAAAGAACCAATATAACAAACATTCTTAGCTCGAAAGTGCAGGTGAATGACCACCGTTACGTATTAGTGACTTTTGAGAAATATTTCTGCACATTTTGCAGTCGCCTGTTGCAGAATCTATGCTAACTATCTATGCTAATCTATGCTTGATCTATGATAACGTCAACATCATTATGTGGCCAGATGAATATGTATATCAGTATACGTGCCATAATTATGACAACTAACCGTCTGTAATCTATATTTTGAATGACATTTCTATTATTTTTCTTTAGGTTTCTTGGATGCGCCAAACAAAAACAAACAAACAAACAAAAACTTCCAGACCAAGATTCGGTCAATGACATCATCTGTCAATCACTGCTGAAGTACTGATACAATGTACGATTACCAAAACAAGAATACACCTTTCCCTCGACTGAGCATATGAATTTGCACGTTCCCACATTACTAATTATGATTAACAAAAGAAGTTGCAGGGACGTTACTGCTCAGTCTGGGGGAAGGGGAATTCCAATGTCTTTTATTCATTAATTTAGTACTTTAAAAGTGATTGACAGATGATATTATTGATAGAATCTTGGTTTGGAAGGTCTTTTTTTTTGTGGACGGCTGTACTTAAGTATAATTGACACCAAAAAAAAAAAAAATTGAGAAATAATCTGAAATCTGTTGCACTATTCAGATACACCATTCTTTTGGTCACATAAGGGATGTTTAGGGTAATATACATCAATATAAAACATGTGCTATATGCATTTGAGGAATATTGTCCTTAGAACAGTTTTCACTCGATCAGACGTACGTGAGACCCGTCAAACCAATCTCCACATTACCAGTTCTTGGAGAGCTTACAAGTTCACAACAGACTCGTATTTGACTTTGTTTAGAGTTCATGTGTTTGCCTCCCCTCCCCCTTGAAAGTGGAAAAATATGTGTGAGATTTAAAGTGATATAACTAATAAATAGCACAGCACGTATAACATTGGAAGATAACATTTTCACACTCTGATGTCCATATCTTAGCATATTATACATTACGTGTCTTCACATTGCCGAATCTAACAGTGCTGAGACATTTTGGTGATCATTCTAGTATTTAAAGCTTGTTTATAATCCTTTAGTACGCGGACTCTGGTGTCCTAAGGTACATATTTATCATAAAATATTAGGTTAAAGGTACTGTTTACCATTGGGAACAGTGATTTTAAAAATGTACAAGATACTGTATCACATTTGATGAATATTATGTGTAGGTTAGTATCATTTTTTTTTTTGTATCACAAAACATCCTACCCTATAAAAATTTGTAATATTTAGCCTAAAATATAGCAACATATTACTATTTTCCCCACTAAACAATAACTGTAAACCCCTGCGACTCATTCACTCATTCCGAGAGAATGAGTTTTGAGCATGCTCAAGCCCTTGGGTCACACCGTGTCTGGGGAAGCCTTGCGGGTTGACTTGCGGGGAAATTTTTTTGCTACCCGGACCTTTGACCTCCCAGCAGTTGGCCCGCACCCGACATTATAGGCCTACCTAGCGCGTATCTCGCACGTAGTTGCCCGGAGGTACGCACGCAAGTCTGATTTACCCGCAGCAAAGTCACAGTCAGTTGACCCGCTTGAAGTACGTATGCCCGTGGATCAATGCTTATGCGCCGGTAGCGCGTGTCATCTGCGGGCATTCTACGAGCATAATACGGGTGTTTTACTGGTAAGGAAAGGTGTCGAAACTGCTACTGGTTTCTACTGGTTAGTCGAGTCGGCTGCGGCCAAGAAAATGACATTCTGCCAGATCAAATTCCTTCACAGGGATTCCTTCACCGGATTGTCAGCCCTATTGCACTCGCCACCCATGCGCACGACAAGCATGGTCACACGAAATGCACGTAAGTAGAACGTGAATAGAACGAGTCCAGCAGGTAAGACGCCTGCGAAACTCGCCCAAATCCTTGTCCGCCTGCAAAATTGTCCTGTGTGCTTGAAAATCCCCATACGTAACAAGCCCGCGTAGGCTTGCCCGGAAAGGTGTGACAGGGCCTAAACTTGGCTGCGGGTAAATAGGACATGCGTGCACAACTCCGGGTGACTACGGGTGAGGTACATGTTAGGTACTAGCTGTCATGTGCGGGTCATTTGCTGGGACCTCCGTTCTTCGCAAGTCGCATGCAAGGCTTGCCCGGAAAGGTGTGACACGGCCTTTAAGGCCGTGTCACACCAGCCTTGCGTGCGACTTGCAAAGAACAATTTTGACTACCCGGAGGTCCCCGTAGATGATCCGCACATGACAGTACCTAGCATGTATCTCAAAAGTAGTCGCCCGGAGGTGCGCACGCATATTTTTTTTTTTACCCGCAACCGTGTTTAGGCCCTGTCACACCTTTCCGGGCAGCGTGTTTTTTTTAGACGGCACAGATTGGGGACCCTATCCCTAAACCTAACCCTAATCCTAATCCTAACCCTAACCATCAAACCCTAACCCTAACCCTAACCCTGACCCCAACCCTAACCCTAAACCTAACCATAACCATAACCATAAACCCTAACCCAACGTTTTTCCCATAGGTTTAACACGCGCCATGCCCCAATCTGTGCCGTCTTTAAAAAAAAACGCTTCCGGGCAAGCTACTCGGGCTTGTTACGTGTAGGGATTTTCGAGCATACCGGACATTCTTGAGGGCGGAAAAGGATTTGTGCGAGTCAGCGCATGTGTCTTACTTGCTGGACGCGTTATACTTGCGAGTATACTGTGTGACCTTTGTACCAGTCGCGTGGGGGCTTGACAACTCAGTGAAGGAATTCCTCTAATGGAATGGCTGAAATCTCACAGAATTTCATTATCTTTGCTGCATACGGGACTACGAGGTACCTGCGTGGGAATTGCCTGGGAAGTACTGCCGCTAAGGGTCTCCTATCATACTGGCGTTCTGCGTGTACCTCTACGGGCATTCCCGCGACTCACTCGGAAAAAGTTTTGGTCATGCTCAAAACTTGGCTGCGGTTAAATCGGACTTGCGTGAGCACCTCCGGGCAACTACGCGCTAGGAACTGTCAGGTGCGGAGAGCTCCGGGGAGTAAATTTGTTTCCCCGCAAGTCAAGCCGCAGAAGTTCCTCCGTACGGTATGACAAGGCATGAATGAAAATTGCAAACATTCTTGTTCGCCCGCTGAAAATCTTCTACGTGCTGGAAACTACCTCCTCGCCACAAGCCCGCGTAGCTTGCCCGGAATGGTGTGACACGGCCTTTAGCTAGGACAAAGGACGCAAACCTTACTGACGCTGGTATAGTGCAGGGGCTGCGGAATCCCCCCCCCCCCCCCCCTCCAACACACACACACACACACACACACAAACACACACACACACACACACATTTTTGACTCGTCCAAAAAAAAAAATCGGAAAATTACCAAACAAAAATCAAAGCAAAATCCACCATGACTCTCCTTGGATTCCCCCGGAGATTCTTCCCGTCGAAAAATAAGGGGGGTGGGGGAGGGTCACCATTGACCCTTGCCCCCCCCCCCCCCCCAAAAAAAAAAAAAAAAAAAAAATTAATTTAGATGTATATGCTACTAACAGAGGCTACGCTGTTCATAATATTTTCATCTCAATTTGAATTATAGAAGATTAGACCTACCGGTTGTGCACTTTGAAATGTGTTTGAAAAGAAAACCGCGTCTCTTTAATTACTGTAGTATGTAGGCCCGTTGCTAAAAATACGCGCAACGCAAACCGCAATTATAATGATGTTCAGTTTTTATTAAGTAAAGTTCTATTGTTCCTGTGTTTGACTTTGAGCTATTTTGGGTTCTCGCATTTGTTTTCGTTCCTTATCCCCACGTCGCCGAAAACCCACCCACGAGATTCGCTTTGGTAACGAAGGGGAACTCTTCCTAACAAAGGCTTTGGAATCGTGCTTGTTTGAAATTGTTATAAATTTAGCAACTAGTGGGAAGAACAAGGACTTTGGAATTCATTTCTCCATGCTCGATGCATCTGACTATTGTTATCCTGAACAAAACGCTGCTATTTTTAGATTGTTTCTCGCTTCAAAGAGTTCTCAGACGTGAAGCAGAAAATAAATGACTCGGAAATAATGTAAATATGTGTGAAATGTTATTTGTTGTAAATCACATACCTGAGAACAATGTTCACAAGAGAATAGGCCTCAAACAATTGTAGTCATTATCACTATACTCATACGATGAACAGGAAATGAATGTGGCATACAAAACACATATCATCGTATATATCTCTCTCGTTTTAGTATCAAGGACAGCCTGACTTTTTTTTTAATTCTTCGTTCTTCAGCTTTAACGTATCTTGATAATTCAGATGGACGTCTAGGTCCACGTCTCTTCTGGAGATGTTGAAGGGAAGTCACGACTGCTATCATGTACATGTATCAGCATCTGCCATATCTATATAATGAACACACACGCACATGCACACGCACACACACACACAAACAGGCTCTCACTCGCTCACTGTCCATTGCCCTAAATATCAGGGACAACTAAACCATTACTTTCTAAATAATTAGTCACACAGGTTAGCCAAAGAGTAAAAGACAAATTTCATGTTCAGCCTTTAACTTAGCGTACACAAATAAGGATCAAAATTTCTTTAATTCATTATCTTACAAAGAACATGATTGAATAACTAACACTTTCAGATAATTATATCTTTAAGTTAATGTATGTACAATGTAGCTTACGTCATGATTTTTTAACTCTGTTAGGAAACCCCACTCCATAACTTGTGTTTGGGAAACCAGTGTCTCGCACTTGATAGGCCTATACAGTGCACTGTATTCACTGGCTGAGAATTGAAACACCATTCAATGGCTCAATCACTATTCAATATCTGAGGCTTGCAGCAACATTAAGCCTGTCAGTCTTCAAACAACATTCAGTGGCTTAGGCTTTAAATATGAGACTTTATTCTTCATGGTTCAGGCTTCAAACAGGCAGAGTCTCAAACTGAAGATACCATTAAATATCTCGGACATGAAACAATATAACGGTTCATGCTTTTAACAGAGGGATGGTACAGTATTGGTGGAGATGAGGATTGAGCTTTTGATTTTTTGTGAGATACTAAGACCACTTATGAAAATGTTACAGGGCATACCATTCTAAGAGGAATTCAAAGTTTATTTGATGAAAATCGGTTTTGAAATGGCTGAGATATCCAAAAATAAAGTAAAACAAAGCAATCCTCATAAAAGGTAGCTCCCACCTTTTATTAGGATTGCTTTGTTTGGGATATCACGACCAATATTCAGCAAAATAAACATTGAATTCCTCTTTGAAGTACATGCTCTTTCATATTTCATGGGAGGTTTGATTGATTGATTAAAAGGTCTTTATTAGAAATCTGATTTGGCGACTAACAGTCAAATAGTACAGGTGTTTCTTATTATATTTAAAAAATAATGAGAAACCTGGGCCCCCTTTAATAAAACTTGTTATCAGTGACAACTGCCACATTCCAGTGACAAATTTGCTCTTAGCCAATCAGATGCAAGGATTTCAGTAGCTTATAACAACTATGACAACTTGTCACTGATAACAAGTTTTATGAAACGGGGCTCTGATGCCAGGTGTCAACCAAAACTTTACAATCCCTTTACGGGCTTAGGATTGAAATCGTCGCCTGCCAGAAGGGTCTAAGGCTTGTGTGTTCAAAGAAATAAAAAAATAATGATTACAGCATATCATATGAAAGAGATTTCAAAACTGTATTGAATTAAGTCACAAAACCAAAATTTGATTTTGGATTGAAATTTCATGCTCTGGCCCTTTTACCTGGTAGGCGATAAATTGTGCAATTTGTACCTGTCAATGGCTCACAAATAAAAACACCTGACGAATCTAAAGTATGCTACACTTTTCACACTCCTAGGCTTGATACCACAAGATTCAATGTCTCCATGTTGGAGCAAAATTCAGTGGATCAGGCTTAGACTAGATTGTTTTCTCTGAGGGCTGTACTTCATCAAGTGTGGATGACAAGACAATATAGTTTTCAAATTTCACTGCAGCAAGCGTTCTGAGCATAGATGCCCAATCATGAATTTGCATTAAAATATTTCACACACATTTTGCGAAAATACCTCTTTAAATTCAAGACTTACCAATATACTGTACATTTTTATGAAAAAAAAAAATAGATTCATTATTTGTTCCACACTCTTAAAAGTTCATTTTCTTTGTTCTTTTAAATGAAGAAATAATCATACCTACATCTATGTGCAGGTTGCTTTGAATTTGTTCACTCAAATTGTTTTGCTGATTTAATTTGTCAAAGCTAGGATCTTGAATGCAATGGTCAGGTTACGAAAGCAAGTCCTCTGGAACATTATCTCTTTGCGATGCATCAGTTACAAACCTACATGTACTACACTCGAGTGTCAAGACAGTATGCATGCACAATAATTCTGGTAAATGTGCTATCCTCCTGCATTCTTTTCCAAAAATTTTGGAAATTGACAGTCATCATCATGAAACATCACATTGATCATTTGTCTTTGGTTGTCGTTAATACAAGAAGGAATAGTTGGACGGATTATGCATATTGTTATACAACCACAATCAGTTTCATCTGTCCTCTTCTGTAGCTTGATAAAGAGGCTTCACAGGAATGCCCGGAGAAGCCTTTTGTGCTACTTCTGACAAGGCTCATTCTCTTCCACCGTGCTTTGGGCTTGATTTGATGTTTCTACAGGGACTTTCCCCTCCGTATCCTCCTCATGGTTTTCTTGCACGTTCTGTGGCAGATGATCCTTTGTGACATCGGGGTCGGCTGCCGAGGCTGGGCCGACCGGAGGAGCTTTCTCGCCAGTTTCTCTGGACTCTGGCGGAGTAGCATTGTTACTCTCACCCTCGTCATCAGCAAGGTATCCCCTGCTTCGGGTGCCAGTTCTGTTTACCCCAGGGGCGGCTGAAGACATGGTTTCTTCCCGTACCAAGTCTCCCTCTTCCTCCTCCTCCTCTGCAAGTGGAGTTAAAGACGATGCCGCTGTGCTTTTGTTCGCCACCTCCTGAATGTCATAGTCCATGTCAAGCCCCGCTGGCTCCGGTGATGGGGGCGGAGCAACTGGAGCCAGGATCAGCTCAACCTTCTTGTTAGACAGGCGATCCACCTTGCGCTCAGGGGAGGTCATGTAGTCACGCTCGTCCACTACGGGCCACACCTCTGGTGTAACTGTCGGCGGTAAGGGTGTCATGGCTGGAGCTGGTGAACCCACTGCCTTTTCCGAGGCCTGGGCCAATACACTGGTGGCAGCATCATAGGGTGACGCTGACTCAGGCCGCTGTACCGGGGTGACCATTGGGACTGCCTCTCTGGTATCAGTGGTTGCCGTGGTTATCAGCCTCTCCTCCTCCTTCAGATTTGCCTTCTCCTCCAGTGGCACATTGGCTCCAGATGGAGAGGCAGTGGGGCTTGCTTGGGGCTCAAACTTGGCTGGTGTCTGCTCCTGCGATACTGAAAGGCCGCCCGTAATAACCGCCTCTCTCTCTGTGCTCTCTTGGTTTGGAAGCGTTGGCGCTCCATACGGCACCCTCAAGATCTGTGTCGATGTGTGTGGTGTGGTGCTGCTATGGATTGCATTCTGCAAAATTGAAGGGACATGCAAAATAAAAATGTCAGAGATTGCTTAAATGTTAAGACCAATGCACAGTTCTAAAAGACCTTTGCTTGTTAAGTTGTTATGATATGTAATTCATAGTTTCTACTGACTCTGTATCCCTTTCTACGACTGAACCCTCTCTGCATATACATACAAAACATATTTGAGACTTTAACAATAGCAGTATCAAGAAGAAAAAAAAAAGCAGTCCCTACTGTTTATATTCCCAACTATCTTTTCACTCATCAACTTCCTCATAGAGCTCATTATGGGCCCTGCCTGTGACTTCATGCAGCATTAATCACTTACCATTTCCACAAAAACCAGGGATCACTGGGGTACTATATCCAATGATATTTGTATCATAGTCATCACATGTGTGGTGCAATGCATAACATACAGCAAGCACATTGCATTGATTTGTGAGTGCTTGCATACCTATCTCTTTTTCTCCTACTCTCCCTGTTTGATACATAAACAATAAAAGGAATTCAGTACAGGGTAAATAGATAGCAAATCATAAACTATTCATGTGATTGCAATCCAAAAATCTACTGAATCCATCTTTGTACGATGTCATCTAAAATAAGGACCAAGTTTCTTCAGGTTGCTGTAGGTCATGGCCAATTATCAAAATGATATATGGTACTGTATACGCTGTTATTTTTGCCTACAGATATTTTTGCAAATTAGGTCATAGACATTTTTGCAAAATGTTGTAAACCGAGGCTAACGGAAATGCACTATCACTCAAGTGCATTGAGACATTTTTGGCTGTTGTTAGATTTGCAATCCAACTGTGAATCACGAAATTCACAAAAATAACAGCTTATACAGTAATCAACTATGATCGATCAGATGTACAGGCGTATACGTTAAAAATGTATCAGTGCTGTATGTCGTATACATGTAAGATACACTGTCCTCAGAGAAGAAAAAGAGAAATTACTCTACAATCATGAAAAACATGTAAAACTTTTTGTCTTCACAATTCAAACACACAACAAACACACAAAGCAAACAAAAACATGATTTTTTTTTCTGGTTTAACAGGACTAGTGCAGAGAGGTGACCCCTTAAACATCAAATACCAACATTAATTATGAAAGACTGTACGAAACAGGCAGTAAATAATTACACTTAGTCCTATGACACAGTTGAGTCTCTAACTAGTACTCTTCTAAAAACCCAGATAAAGCAAACATTATACAACTAAAATGTACCAGCTGAAGAACTTGATTATGATTGTCCCTATGGCACAATCCAATCAATTTAGCAAAACGTGACGTTCCACATACTTTCAAGCTGATACAAACGATTGCAAACCTTCAAACCTTGAAAAGCAATTCATGCACATGGAAATGCAAATAATCATTTTTTTTCTTTCAATCCTTCTTATCCAATGGAACATCCATTTCATGAATGAATAGAAAAGTTTGTTAGTGAACTGCAGCAAAAGAAGTCAGCTCTCATTCTCAGGTTAACCCCATTCTGTAGATTTTGAGTGCGTGTGTGTGTCTGTGCGTGTCTGCGGTTTTATTTGGTTTACAGTCATGAATGGCAGCTAGGGAATGCCCGCCGACTTCGCTGTAGATCATTATCCATACATGTGACTAGACAGTAGGTGCACGCCTCAAAGGAAAGACAAATGCACAGATAAGTCTGCAATTCACAGGATCCCATCCGGAAAGTTGTGAACAACTGTATACAATTCAAGTTACTCAACCCATGTCCGTGCATTGCCGATGCAACATTCCTGCTGTTTGCACCACTGATGATGAAAAAAGACAACTAAATTGAGTTCAGAGCGTGTCGACCAGTAGATTTCAAAGGAAAAAAAAAACACACACACAAACAGATAAACAAAACAAGCGTCTTGTTGAAAAATAAATCTGGACCCAAAGAGCATCTTGGGAGTGAGAAGCAATGTAAGCAGAATAAACTGGGGGAAACAAACAAACAAACAAAAAGATAGAGCTTTATGAAATACCAGCTGAGAATTATCAGCTTTGTGTACACAGTACAATGTAACCTGGTTTCATGCACCTGGTAATATTGCCTGTTTGAAGTGGCCAATACTTCTTTTTATGCCTTCTCTATAAAACAGATAATGCATGTGCTTGTTACATAAATCAGAAGCATACTGTAACTTAGAATGGTCTAGAACACATCTGAATTTGCCTTGTGTACTCAAACCGGGCCAAAGAGACCTTGAGCATGCAATCCCTACCAACGCACTCAAACCTACACAATAATCTCACAATAATTCCCTTTATTTCTTGCCTATTGTACTTCCCATACTTCCATCCCTATTTCCAAGGTGACACGCAGGAACTGACACCAGGGACCCCTGGAAGAGGTGCTGAATACACCACGAACACATAAAATTACAATGCCGCTTCTCGGAAGGCCAACAATGAAGGTTAGGAATCTAGGGACAATTGGCGCATTCAACGGGTCGACGGAAGCTAAATGCCTCCGCACCCCAGGGTTTAAAGGCTCCCATTTCATGAAAGGGTATAATCGTATTATTCCCATCCCCATATCACTGGTGTAGGTATGCACGTACATTTATCATCAGCAATTATTGTTGAACTCTATGACATGAGGTTATGACTATATAATTTCCTCTACTTTACCATTTATCTTAAATCTTGAGACAGAAGAATTGAAATGTGTTTAGGTTTGGCTACAAGGAAATGTAAGATTATGATGGAACAGTAATTGAGAATCTAACTATTTTGTGCTAAAATATGGATCAACCACGGTACAAGCATGAAGGAGTTAGTTTTCTATGGGAATTAAGTACAAAGTCACTAAAACAACAACAGTTACACAAGTTTATAATGGTTAAAGGGTGTGTACAGTTCTGGTCGAGGTGAGGATTTACCTTTTAATGTTTTGCGAGATATTCAGAAACCACTCTATGAGATGTCAAAGAGCATGCAGTTCTAAGGGGTATCAAAAGTTTATTTGATGAAAATCGGTTTTGAAATGGCTGAGATATCCAAAAACAAGGTGAAACAAAGAGATCTTAATAAAGTTGTGGCATGTCACCTTTTATTATTAACACTTTTTGGGATATCTCAGCCATTTCAAAACCAATTTTCATCAAATAAACGTTGAATCCTTCTTAAAATTACATGCTCTTTCACATTTTATAAGAGGCGTTTCATTATCTCACTTAGGGATGTTCAAAACGTGAATCCCCACCTTAACCAGTACTGTACAGTCCCTTTAAGTTTACATATGCTTATAAGTCGTCACAATAAAGACTTGCAATATATCTGACTAATGGTAAGCCACGATGTATTATGGAGGATACAGAAAGACGAAGATAGAGAAGATAGGATCATCAAAATTACTGCCAGATTCGCCTTCCAGAGTAGAGCTATACAACAGGGGGCAATTTCTTCTAGAATTCATATTACCGAGCCATGCTACTCTGCACTCGCCTAGATTCATCGCATCAATCTGCGATTGCAACGTAGGGTGTACTTCATGGTTATGCTCAGCTGAACTTTTAATGAGACATGACAATACACTTAGCTTGGGTTCTGCCTTATCAAAATCATGGGTTCTATCTTCACAACAGTGATGGCACCTCCCCCCCCCCCCCCCAGTTGGCAATGGTCCAAACAACTCCATAGCAGTGAGGGTGGAGTCACTAAGATGGCCTCTGCACAAAGAGGTTAAAGTATTGCTGCTAGAGGGGGGCTTCTGTGATACCCACTGTGTAGACTTGGGGTGATGTCCACCACTTTGTAAGGGGGCATCATTACCACTTTGCAGAAGCCAGAAACCATGAACAGCGATGGATTTTTTTTTTTTTTTCATTGCAGGGGAAATATTATTACAGGGCTCCCACACCTTTTACAAAATTAGATTCCATGACATTTCCATGACTTTTCCATGTAAAATTTTAGATATCCAGGCCTCTTTTTTCGGACAGTAACCTTGTGAAGTCCCAAGTCTATTAGATAAATAGTATCCATGTAAAGTGTGGTGTGTATACCCCACACCATACCGTCTGTGGTAGACGAGTTGGTCTGATTTTATGCGATGAAATGTTTTCCTTTAAAAAAAAAAAGAAAAAAAAATAGCATTACAGAAACGAAAATCACTAACAGGCAAATAATCATAAACATATAAATTTTCATGACTTTTACAATTTCACTTTTACTTTTACTTCTTAATTCTGCATTTTCCATGACTTTTCAAGGCCTGGAAAAACATTTACAAATTTGATGACTTTTCCAGGTTTTCCATGACTGCAGGAACCCTGATTAAAAAATGTCAAAATTGACATATCCTTTTAGAAGAGATCCGTGTACTTTAGAAGAACGTGCAGAATACATCCTCTGAAAAAAAATGTTAGAAATATAGAACATGCAGTTTCTTCCTGTCATATCCTCTGTAATACCTTTCCCCCTCATCATTATCTAAAGACAGCACTAAATCTCAAGACAGCACTAATTTGTTTTATCTGTGCAGGTATGTATCTATTATCTATATGGCATATTAACTTATTGATCATCCATCTATCATGCTTTTATCTACCTACATGTAAGCATTTAAGTAATCTCACTCAATGTTCTATCTGTCATCAATACATATTATCTACCATTTGTTTTTATCCATCAATCTATTTTTTATCACTGTGGTAAGTCAATGTTTTACCATTAGAGACAAAGAAGAAGCATAACATAAAGGTAACATACATGTAGCGTAGCTCTTTAGTTAGAACTCTTTCATTTGACACACAGCATAAAACATCAACAATTTTTTTTTTTTGTACTCGTAAATCTTCTACATGCATAAAACAGCATAAATATATAATTGAACTGGGTCATCAGGGTGCTTCCCGCGGCAAACATGCCCCCTTTGACTAATGGCTGACTGCCCTCCATGAGTGCAGAGAGCTTTGTATGCGTGAGATTATTGTGAGTTTTGGCTCTAATACACATGATCCATCTATGGCTGGGGAATGGTCTTTGTATATTCCAATATGCTAGAGTGATGTCTGAGTTTTCAGACACAGAATGTCTTCTTTTTTTTTTTTGGGGGGGGGGGGTTTGAAAGAATGAGCTTTATGTCTGCGATGCTAGTGCTCATGACACAACTCCTTTTGGGTTGGATGATGAAACAGCTGCCTTACGCATGTGCAGAACAAAACTTTTTGCGTAACACCCGCATTGTAGGAAGGAGTAGCATCGCAGATCTATAGCACGCTTTCAGTGCCACACAAAGATCTCTTCCATAGTCCTCAATTGTATAAGTTACATCTCTTCTGTACAAAGAGCTATCTACGTGCACGCCCTCCGCCCTGGAATGAAAAAAAAAAAATTGTGTATGGCAAGCAAAATGCGTCAGGAATTGCCTTTGGAATTTATCAAACATTTGAGTCAGGGTTGTGTAGCGCCATCTTGTGTTCTTAGGATGTACAGTTACATTCTGGTATCATGAAGGTTAAATCTCAGCAATTGGCCTTAATGCTTTAAATGCTAATTCATCATTATTATGATATGTTTCATGTATAATATACAATAATGATAAATTATTTTTTTCCAAAAATGCTACAATCTATAATTACAAAGGAATTCACAAAATTGTGAATTTCTAGTTAGGACCCAAGGGTACTAAATACTGCACCATTTGCCCATTTGTATGGTGTGTTTTGGGGGGAACAAATATCTGGTGATATCTTACTGAGACCCATATTTGCTCAAGAAGTAGCATGCCATATAACTTTTTTGTTGTTGTCTTGAAGACACTATTCAACATTGTGGTTGCATGATTAAAATATTTTTGAAATTTGCTGACAGTAGGCCTATAACATTCAAAGCACACAATATCTCTCTAAAATGATGCTATCACTATCAAATTATCCATGAAACAAATATCATCATGCCAAGAAACTGTTCACCTAATGGTTATCTCATAGGATCATACACGGGAATTACTGAGCATGGTATAATTTGGCCACTCAAATTTGCACTCTTTGGGAGCAACTTTCACTAGTAACTGCACATTTACTTTACAGATTCTATGATTTCAGAGGCACTGGTAGCAGGAAGTAGCATGTACTTGTACATGTAACTCACATTTTCTGTATGGATAAATACATTTTTTTTTTTCTTACCAGGATCAAAAATACAGCAATAATGAGGCCAGAAGAGCATTAAAAAAAATGGTCATAACACAAAGGGTACAATGACCACAAAAAATTATAATAATAAAAAATAACAAAATATATAAAACTAAAACAGCATATTTCTCACCACCATGCAGAGTTTGAATAACATTTATTGGATAACAATTAAGTTATTGCACTAATATGCATGTTTGCAACAGTTCATCTTGTTGGAATGTCCCCTGACCCTATAAAATGAAGGAACAATGAGGGCAGCACCATCAATACCTCAAGATGTCTAGGCAAAATTGAAGATACTTCGTTTGATAATGTACCTGAAAGAGTGAGCATAAGGGGACTTTCCACACATTCAAAATTTTGCCTTTGCAGAGTCGGAACGTGAAGGGCATCGTCACCAAAAACAATAGCTGGCCACATTTCATTATGCACCTCCATAGCAATTTCAAGCTGTACATGCAGTGTAAGTCTGCTAAATGTAAAGTATCTTCAAGAAATTTTATTGTCTAGGGGATACAATAAAACATACTGAATACATTGCTGGATTCTCCAGTTCTTAACATGCTGTTTCAGGCCTTGGGTTAGTTTGGTTCAAATCAAATATAATTTGTGAAATATCTTATTGTTTTTGTGAGTAATCAGATGTCAATTCTATTCACATAGAGCAGTAAAGATGAAAGCGTGGTTACAAAAATTTAATGATGACAATGAACTTTAAAATATTCCAGAAGACTAGGACTGGGAAATATATAGTAATGTTGATTGCTGCTTTTTTCATTCTTCTGTAACAAACCTTGATCATTTGAGTTTAGTCATGAAAACAATAGTGTTCTGGAAATTTTCCTCAGATCTGTACATATGATGAGCACTTCCACAAGATGTTCTTTTTATGCTTTGTAAAATATTTTGGAAAAAGAATTTGATCTTAATTTCTGTTGGTAGCCACAACCTTAATAAGGGCCTAAAAGTGAAAACGTTTTAATACTCAAAACTTCCATTTAACTTTATCTTTGAAAGTTTGAAAATGACATCAACTCGTGAATATTCAATGTCATACTTTCATTGCAGTTAGCAGAGAGAAATCAGAATATTTTTTTCACTTTCTTTTGTCTACTTTCGATGCTTGTGTGTTCACTATCATCAGGAGTGAGAGAGAGAAAACAAAATTAAAATGATCACCTGTGAATAAAGAGGGTGCAATAAAGCCAAGTAGATTCCTTATTTAAGACCTTCTTCTCATGATTTGAGAAGACAGTGATATCTTCATTGTAAAATAGCAAGATTTCCTCAAAAGCAAGAAAATTATCACCATTCATAACTATACCGAAAGCTGACAAGTACAGCACTCAACACAGCATCACAAGAGGCATGACAAAAGTAAAGTGAAGACAGTTTGTGCAAGTGTAAAACATATCAATTGGAGAAAAAAACAACAATCTACCACTGAAGCACAGTGGATGTCTGTTTACCTCAAAATCAACCCAATGCAATTCCGGCTATAGTGTGCATGCAAGTAGGAACAGAGGAAAAAGAATGACATATGATGAAAAGCTCAGTGTTTACACACTACATCAGAAATTCATTTGCCTAAGAAGTCACACTAAATGCCTTCAACTCTCTATGACATCTTCAAAATCACTGGAGAGACCATATATGGAAAGACTTGTCAACAGTATGGGAGACAAATAAATGGAAACGTAATTATCATACTGCACGAGCTGAAATTTTTGCATACAGATGTTTTTGCGAATTGCTACTTGACTGACATTTTTATGTATTGTTAATTGTGGATGCAAGAATATAGTAATTGTTACTTCACCTTCCACACAGTAAATAAGACTGAGTAAGAAGTGAAAATACTAGAACTGAATCTTTTTACTTGGTGATTCCATGCACATAAACAAGTACCCTGGCAGTATGTTCTGCATTATAGCACTGTACTAGTGTGTTGTTATGTCCCAGATATTGCTCCATCATGACCCATGCCGAGTGTTAGACCTACAGTAGTTATTTGTTGTGCAGGATCCAGCATAAGCATGGCTTGAGTTTTTTTGTGTTTTTTTTTTTTTTTTTATTAGTTTCGCATGTTGCTGTTTTCACATGTTTTGATATTGTTATTTTAGCAATTTAAAGGTGATATGCAAAATTTGCAAAAATAAAATCCTCACGAAAATTTCAGCTCATGCAGACTTTGAAAAAAAAAAAAACAGGCAAAGATTGTTGTAAAGATTATCCAATAATAAAGGAACCAACTGTTGAGAAATGTTACAATTTCAGTGTATCACCCTTGTGGGCTTTTACGAACTGCAATTTAATCAAAATAAAGTAACATACCACTACAATACTCATTGGCTTCAGTAGTTACAAAATTCCCAGGGGTAAATACTCTTAAAAACAGAGAAAACATTTGCAGTCCCCCAGTTTTTGTATTTTTTGCATTTTTTATTCTTTTTTTTAACATATACATGTACAGGTAACCACTTGATCTTTATCCAAAAGCAATTATATGAAACCTCACAATTGAACTACAATTTTTGTTTGGCTCCTTCATCCCTGGGCTTCCAATCAAACTTTACAACCATCTGTAAAATGCTAATTTAAATCATCATCTTTATCAAACAGAGGAGATGCATTTCCAACACACAAGGTCCTAGCATACTTAACACAGTGAAACAAAGAAATGAAATTGTATAGTATACTCACAAAGTCATCGCTGGGTGCCGACGAAGCGGAGGTCATGCGGGCCGAGCTCTGGCGAGTGATGGGTGGTACCGGGCTCTGCTCAAAGCTGACAGGGGATGCGGGCGGGGTGTGGTCCGAAAGGTCCGTTGGCACAGTGACGTAGACAGTCGATGCCCTCCCGTCGTACGGGGTGGATGTCTTCTCCGAGATTTCAAGCTCGGGAGTGGACAAGGGACCTTGGACAGGAAGAACACCAATATTTGGGTGAATTTCTTTGTCCCTTGACACATCATAAAAGTGATTTCAGATTACATATTTTAGCACTTGCAAGGAGCACACTCCCTCCTTCAACTCTGGTATTTACAGAAGGTGTAAGAAAAATAATCTTTCTAGTGAGAAACGTAGTTATAAAGACAATACTTTCTTATGCCTTCTTTTGTTACTACTTATCACATTCACGACCACAAAAAGTATCATGCTCAAAATGATAGTAAAACTGGAAATCAATAACATTTTAATCACTTTCAAAAGGCTCTCATTTGAGAAAATAATTTTCTCCAATTATGTATACTTTGTTTCAGAGTTTCTAGCACTAACAAACCTTTATCTTCTTTATTACATATCTGGGCATTGGTAGAAATAAGTGATTAAAAAAAAAAGAAGAAATACTGACCTAATCTAAAATTAAACGGCACTGATTTTGAAGCTCTCTTCTGATGAATCTATTGGACCATTGTATCTATAACTTATCAAATCACAACTACAAGCTTTACAGTGGAACTATTTCAATCATTTTGAGTGCCTCAGATATAGAATAATATATCATGCATATACACATATGAAAAGAATTCAATACCAATGTCAATTTTTGTTGCTACTGTTTAAGACTTGTTCTCTTCAAATTATAGACTGCTCAAACACACAGAAAGAAGGTCACTTAATCTTCACACTCACATCTGATGTTGGCTATATATTTTTTTCTGGTATACTTACTGAGAGCAAGGTCAACAGATGGCCCAGAATAGTTGAAAGGTCGGATGGGTCTGACCCCAGGTTGAAGAGGAGGCAAGCTCTTGGCAGACACAGAGGTCACCTTGCGTCGGGAGAAGGTGGACGTCAGAGGAGGACCAGCTGTGAGAGTTTAATATCATCGGTAATTTAGACTGGAGTGTGCCAATATCTGTGGTAACATTTATTAACATCGATTCACGGGAATATCAACTCATGTGAAGCAGGTACTGTATATGCCATATATTTTGCGAGTCTAAATTTTCGTGAATCGGGACTTCCCGACAATTTCGTGAGTGGTTAAATTCGCGAACGTGGAGTCCTGTTCTAACGAAGAAATGTATAAGCGTACGTCACATTCATATCGCAATTAGAGTCAATATTTTCGCGTGTCTTTAATTTCGCAAATAGCAGCCGACTCGCGAAATTTGCGAAAATAAAAACCTCCCAAAATATTCGGCGTAAACAGTAGCATAAACAACATGCTGTGCATTGTGTAAATATTTTTAAAAAAGACATATTGTATACAGATAAACCAGCCAAACGTTATAGAGTAGACAAGTTCAGTGTAAATTGGATCGTGTTAGAGAGTGATCGTTTATCTTGCACATCACATAATATCACAAAAGATACAACATCCCCTCAGACAGTGCAACAAACTCTGAGAATAATCTTCCCTCAGCTACTTTGCACATGGTGGTATCATGAATGTCAACATTTCATGAATCGATTGAATAATGTTTCTTGGTATATTTGGCAGTGTTTTCTATTTTCTCTAATTTTGCAAGTTAGTCTTGTGTCTTTATTGTGCAATTAACTCTCCCGTAACTCAAAATACATTGTATATTGCTGCATAGGGTGGAAACCATGCTCGCTTTCCTTGAAAAGCAACAATTTTATTTTTTTATTCTGCCTACGTTGTTCTCAATCATGAATCTAACCCCTTGGTAAAGTTGTCTTGTGAGTCCCAATTCACCAAATATCATGCTCGCAAAAAAAAAATAGATGCTGTACACAGTTCCTGATGAATCAACAGCCACATTGTTAAGTCAGTACTAATTTGAAGTTTGAGTTTGTGTTCAGATTGACTGTGACTTTGGATTTATTATTTCTCATTTTTCTGTGGCCGCTTGGGGCAGTGACTAGAAAACTCATGGAAGCTTTTAGTACCCTCCACAGAACAAGTCTAATTCTACTTCTGGAAAGCTGCTCATACATTGTTTAGAAATCCATTCCAGTGCTTAGGATATTTCTTTATTCAGCATCACTACAAACTGATCAATGATGGGATAACCTAGTATCATCTTTGTAGGCAAACACAACAATATAGTACACTCCTGTTATAACAAACACAGTTATAACCAAATTCTTGTTACAATGAAGCAAAAATTCAGGTCCCAAATTATTATCTTTACATCTTTATATATTTTACTGTTTGGTTATGACCAAATTTTGATATAACGAAAGAAAACCGCCAACCCTGAGGACTTCATTATAATGGGAATGCTCAGTAAAAACTTCTGGGCACAGGCCTTTCACAAGAGTGGGCAACTGTTCTCCTGTTTCATTCCCTCTTCCGTTATTCACTTTCTCTTTTTTTTCTTTTGTCTCCCTCACCTCGAATAGGACCTAGAGGTCTCCTCTTGGTCAGTTCCTCTGATGCCACAGTGGGGGATATCATTGTCGTCTCACCATCATCCTCTCTGGTGTCGGGGTCAGGACGCTCCCGTTTTGTGTATTCCGAGTTGGTGATTCCTGAGCAGGCAGTCTCATCCAGGAAGAAAGGCAAGCTGCGAGTGGGCGGGGGCGTCCGGAGCACCTCTCTGGCATCCAGCCTCCGCTGGCTGCTGTCCAGGAGGGTGACCTTCTTCTGGCGCAGGATACCGCTGGAGTGCAGGGGCACAGTGGCGGGGGGAGCAGCCGGGTGTGGTGGGGGCATCATCATGCCCGGAGAAGGGAGGGGCAGGTGGGGTTGGGTGAGGTCGTTCTTGTCAAAGTGGATGAGAGGCATAAGCTTCTCCAGAAGGAGTGCTACTTTGTTCTTGTCAAACAGATCACTGGAGGAGAAGAGGCACAGCAACATTCATGATCATTCTGCCGTGAATGGTCATGAGAACTACTATCACATAGGTATCTATCTTGAGTAGATGAAGGGGGAAGAGAGATGGAAACATGAGGATGTGACAAGGGTAGGTGCGAGGAAAGGACAAATCCCCGAAACTGCAATGAAGGCTGACTAACAGATCATGGGCAGTTGTGCAGATAATAAAATCTGACAGCATTGTACATACAATTTATTACAAAGAGAGTGTCAAGATCACTGATATGGTCAGCCAACTTTTATGAAACCTCTTACATGAAACAACTCCTCACAAAATATCTCAAGAAATACTGCACTATAATTGAATTATATGACAAACCTTTAGTAAAATTTTCCTTCCTGTCACCCAGACTATAAACTTATTCATCAGTGTTGAAAAGAGGGATGGTACTTTTATGCAACTCTTAGGATTTTGCTCAACATCCAAGTATCGAGAGGATCCCACATTTACTGCTTAAAAGCTTCATCTGTTTGCTTTTTTCTTGGACTTAATGTGTGTAAAATGCAGCATCAGTTCCCTCTGTAGTCCCTCCATACCTTTCTCTTGTTTGTTCCAATAGCTCCAGCAGCACATCTCTAGGAAGCTGCAAAAGTTGTGCAATTCTGTTGGGGGAACAAATATGCCATTGTTGGTGTTGTAAGACAGATCATCAGAAAAAAAGTGTAAAATTCACTCTGTCATATCTACTTATTTAATTCAATTCAATTCAATCTGGTTTATTCACAATACTGCCATGGCAGCCAAGTGGCTGAATTGCGGACCAACATACAGCTGTGTATACAATAAAATATAAAATATCATTATTGCATTAAAACAATACATAATAATCATATACACACATACATATATTCATTATTATTTGATAAAAGTGTGAAAAAAATAAGTTTACTTCGCGGTATAAAGAATTGCATACCACATACAAGGACAGTAATCCCATGGAGGGGCTGGCAAACAGTGTGGTGGGTAGGATTTTTTATGAGAGTGAAGTGATCTTCATGCAATATAGATTGATTCATTACTGCATTCATTTTGTGAGAAAACCAAAATAATACTCCCAGTGTTCTCTCTTCTCTCTGGCTGCAAATTTTCTTCGAAACCTACGCACACTCTAAGTCACTTATTCGTTCTTGTTGTTTGTTTGTTTTTTCAAAATTGCTCTGTGAAATACAACTTGTAATTGTACAAACACGAACAGAACAACATGGTATCGGGACAGGGTTACACATTAAAACTAGTTTGAGGAACACTTCTGATCCACAGTGGCATACTGTATAAATTACTTGTTGAAGTGCACTCAAGTTCTCTTCCCCACAAAATCACCTCTGTAATGATAACATGAAATTGGCTGACAACAACCACAAAATAAATATGGGGCATACAACTTCCCTACAACATGATAGCATGCACCGCAAGACGCAGGTACAATGCCATGCTGCCACTACCCAAGCAAGTACGAATGCCAGACATCTGTATCAGATGGCAAACATCTCCATCACCATCTCTCTTACCCCTCATCATAGTCCTGGGGCAGGGTGCGCCTGGTCAAGGGTGGGGGCGATCGAGCTGGGTGCGTGTATGGCCGTCCACCCGTGGGCGTCTGGTTGTTCGGAGGCTTCTTTTTCTGCCATATATGGAAGGTTTTCAAAGTGGGGAGAAAATAGCATGTAATATAAATAAAGGTAAACTTATCTGTGGTGAAGATTTTCAACATTTTTTTGTATTTGTTCACCCACCTACACTGTAATATCAATTCTCTAGCGACCACCATCATACTGCTGTCATTGTATTGTTTTTCCCAAAATGTAACCCTCGCACGTCAATGAGAGACCCTTTCCATGATTTATCCTTATTGCGAATAAATTGTCATTTCCTACTCAATATGTATGTCTGAGGAATGCTCAGCATACAAAACTCTACCATAAATTTCAATCTGCGGACACAAAGAAAGGGAGCTATATATGATTTTCAATCACATAAATCACTGTCTGGTTATAAGTTGAAAATATCAGTCAACCTTAGCACAAAAAAACACAGCATCAGAAGGATTTAATTCCTTGATTACTGTAAAACATGATATATTTGCCACATGAAAATTTCATGAATTGGAGCCGACGGCCTTTCTCGCAGCATGAAATTTTCGTGACTTACCACTGGCATCCAATGCATATTGTGTAAGCAAGAACGTTCGCGTGCATTTTGATTTTGCTAATGGTGCTGCTCACAAAATTAAAATTCACGCGAACATTCCTCATTTTACAGTAATAGTTAAACACATCTAGGTAAGAAACTATAGTCTCACTGTTCTTCTGCTCTTTCCTGGAGTGGTTGCCATGGTTTCAGGAAGCATTTCTGCTGTGACATCTTTTGGATGAACCTTTGTCTGTACTGCATCCTCTCCCATACTGTGGATGAACAAACAGGAAAAATATTCACATTTTTCTTTCGGTTTTTTTTTTTTTTTTCTTCTTACTGCAGTACTGTCTTCATAGTGGTACCTTCTTTGATCAAAGATGAGATACAACATCGAGTAACTGGTTTTTCACACTCTGTTTTTAGTCAGATAAATATTCCTGATCTTTTATTCCTGTATTAGAATCAAACTTCATGCCCAAGTACTAATCAGTATATTGCCTCTACTTGCAATGTCATTGCTGAAAATTGCATGGTTCATAGTGACACACTTTATCATTGACATGAATCCTTCCTCATATTACTGGGGCTTTCTATAGCTCAGGTGGTAGAGCACCAGGCTGGCAATCCGGAGGTCTCAGATTCGAATCCCGATGGCCCATTTTCTTTGCTCATTTTTCCACTAATGAATTTTAATTGTTACTCATTACCTCTCCCTGGCTGGAATGCCAACCAGGGATTAGGGTGCTGTATGTATGGGATTGATTCCAGTGTCAGGGGTGAACATTCATTGTATGTGATGTGTCATCATGAAAGCGATATGTCAGGAAAATAAGTCTTTCATTTTTTGGGGGGCTGATATGAATTCATTAGATGGTAAGCTTTAAATTGCAATGTACATGTTAACATATATGCACTACTTCATTACAAGGAAAATACTTTTAAAATGTTAGGAAACTGTAGAGGCTAATATTGCCAAAGTCAGCTTTACGTGAATTTTTCTTCCTTTTCTGATCTCCAACTTTATATGGGTAATGTGATGACGCACCACATACATTGTAAAGCACTTAGCAAGCGCATCTACACCTGTCCTCAAACTGGTAGAGCTACAGGGGTATGCATTGTGACACAAGCCCACAAAATCTAAATTTCACCTTGCATGCTGGGACTTGGTGGTAGCACTGGTGTCCCCGTTCTGACTGGACGGACACCACACGTAGATCTTGGAGTTGAAGACCACGCCCTGTTTCTTGATGCGCTCTGGCCGGAGGAGGTCCCTCATGTCCACCTTGTTCACACGGCTGCCGTACTGGCTGAAAGGGGAGGCGTGGGCGGGGGCAGACCTGTTGTTTCTGGACAGCTGCGTGGAGGGTTTGCGAGGGGCGCGGCCGGGAGACACCAGACTCTGCTGAACCTCTGTTAGAGGCATCTCCTTTCCAGATCTTCAGGAGTAAATAATATTGTAAGAGATAGTTAGGACATCAATACTACTGCAAGAAATATGATTTCATCCCATGTAAGTGAAGAAACACACTAGGTCAGGTTCATTTGGGTAGAGCAACCAATTTTCATGCGGCAATTCCAGCTAACAAAACTAAGGCAAAACTGTTGCTAGAAGCAATGTGTACTGGAGCTATCTGAACACTCACCACAGGTGACACTACATATACTTATAAAAACACATTCAAACCTTAAGCGACTAATATATTACGGGCAATACACTACTGACACTGTTGCTTTTATAACAAGTGACTGTTATTTTGTTTTTTAACTTACGTATTGCCATTTTACGTTAATAGCGATGATGCATGTACCATACAAGTTCATAAATGTATTCAGTACATCTCAGACTCACAGGAAGAGCTAATATCTAATGTTTCCACTGCATAGTGTAATCAAAAGTGAGTAAAATTCTTGGGGTGGGGGAATGAAATTAAAAGTTGAGATAAGAGCAGTATCAGTACATAATAGATTTTGCAATTGCTACAATACATCGTATGGTGTCCCTCCCCAACCTGGTTTTGAGATTCAACTGGTAGTACCCCTCTAGAAGAAGCATTACAAACAGATTTTACACTGTAAAAGCAAGAGCTTGAATGGTAAACCAATCAACCTTAGGCCAGAAACATCTATAACCAAACAAATGAGTGCTTGCCTGACTTTTTTATGATACAAAATTCAAGAAATTAATTGTGTCCAAAGAAATGAATGTACCCAGTCAAGCAGTAATTAGCTTTGATACTCCGTTTGAGTACCTGATTACAATTGGCTGATTTAATCATCATGTCATTCAATATTGCAACTGTTACTGCAGTAAAAAAAATACATGGAACTAGAAATGTCGCTTTGGCGACTGGTATGCCTCCGCCATAATGCATGATTTTCCCAATAGGTCTAGATAGTACATGTGGACACTGTGTGATTACATTTTCACAAAATTGGCAAAATATTGGAATGACAAGTTTGTCACAAATGTGTTGAATGTTCACCTTCCTTGACGTAGGTTTAATTGGATGAATAAGAGAGCATGTATCTAGGGATTTAAGGACTTTAACTTGACTTTGACCCATTCATACATTAGGCATTGAGTAATTTTCAAGGTACAGGTGTGGAGAAAAAGTGCAATTTCTGAATTGAATAGTAAATTGTTACCGTTTTCATCTGGCCCTTGACCCTAAAATTCATAAGATAATTACTTTCAGGTAGAACATGCATAATATGTACTAAGTTTCAAGGTAACTTGAGCCACTTCCGAGATATGGAGGAAAAAGTTAGTTCAGCACTTTCACTTGATCTTTAACCTTTTGACCTTTGAGGCAAAAAGAGAAAAAAAAAAACTTTCCAGAGAATTTCTATTAGGTTACACACGCATACACCAAGTGTAAAAAAATAACCCTGCTGGCATTGCATAAATATGAGGGTAATAGTAAAATTGTTAAGTCTTGCACTTGACCTTTGACCCCTGACCTTTGACCCCATGAACCCTACATTCTCTAGATAATCACTTCCAGTCAGTACATGTATATACTATGTTCCATGAAGATACCTTGAACAATTTTCCAAGGTACGGAGAAAAAAAAGAAGTTTTAATATTTTTACTTGACCTTTTGACCTTTGACCTTTGACCTCATGACCCAAACTTTCACCAGAGAATCTTAATTGGGTAATACATGTATACACTAAGTTTCAAGAAAATCTCTTCAGGCATTCAATAGATATGGTGGAAATAGTGAAATTTTATGTATTTGACCCTGACCTTTTGACCTTTGACCTTTGACCTCATGACCCAAACTTTCACCAGAGAATCTTAATTGGGTAATACATGTATACACTAAGTTTCAAGAAAATATCTTCAGGCATTCAATAGATATGGTGGAAATAGTGAAATTTTATGTATTTGACCTTGACCTTTTGACCTTTGACCTTGAGCATGTGCACCCAAAAGTTGATAGGCACAACTTCACCCCCTAATACACATACATACCAAGTTTCATTACGATACCTCAACAGGTTTCGATAGTTACCTTGTCCACAAAATTCATTACGGACGGACGGAAGGACGGACGGACGGACGGAAGGACGGACGGACGGACGGACGGACGGAAGGACGGACGGACGGACGGAAGGACGGACGGACGGACGGACGGACGGACGGACAACCCGAAAACATAATGCCTCCGGCACCACTTCGTGGCGGAGGCATAAAAATAAAAAAGAATTGACTTACAGGTTGCCCGACACCTTTCTTTCCACAGGTGCCGAAAGGCTCCTTCCGCCATGCTGTGGGTCATCCTTAGGTGGTGACAGCTTTAGCCTTGGAACAGGCTGATAGCTCTGGTACTGATCACTGGGGTCATAGCCATAGTCCTCCAGCACATTCAGTATCTTCAGGGTTGGTAATTCATCTGTGGAGAGTGTATGGGTCACAGATATAAATGCAAGTACACTTTAAAAACTACAATGATGCACGATTCTATATTTTTCTTGCTCTATCGACAACCAAAAACCTAAATGTGAGAATTATTGTATCAATACTACAATTTCATTGATAAAGGTATACGTATATGTACTAGTAATTGTCACATACGTCGAGTCATTTCTTTCTGTGTCCACAAACATAATTTTTTTCTGATATGTGCATTTTACCTATTTCATCTATTCACTTATTTATTAATTTCCCTATAGATATTACAGCCAACAGATACCATGACATGTTCCTTGATTTTCCACACAAATAAATCTAAGACATTCCTATTATACTAACTACATGTATGTCAATCTTCTTCCTCTTCCCTACATTTCCTTCCTTTTTCCTTCCTCCTCCTCATCCTCCATCTTTTCTTCTCCCGTTTCCACCTTTTTCCTTCATATTCTTGGAGATAAAATCAAAACCTCTACATTGTAAATGGCTCACTGTGAAAACTTACCATCTTGTGCCAATACAGTACTTTCCCCTTTCTCCACTTTTTCCTTTGTCATGGGCAGACCTCTCTCAACTCGCCGGTTGGAATACCAGCAGTATGGATGCTGGCAAAAAGGCCCGCATGATGTCTCATCCAGCTGCGTTTTGGTCTCCATCACTGCTGGATACGGACAGCTTCAGTTTACTTCATCTGGAAAAAAAACAAAAAACATTGCCACAAGACAATACTTATCATGCCTTACCAAAGTAATGAGTGATATCTGTAGCCACAAGGCACAAGGTATTAAGAATGGTGACAGATTGCAAATGCACAGCTCTTTTTCTGTATTTTGTTCAATACTTCATACAATCTCACCCTACAAAGGACCAACAGTATATCGAATGCAAATTGATTGCACTAAACCCTTTATCTTAAGAATAATTTGCATAAATTGAAACATATCATGTGCATGTACATTGTTTTACTGCATCAACATATCCAAGATACTACTATGGCAAAACAATGTAAAGCCTTGATCTGTGGCGCACATGGTGTACATGTCCTACAACATCATTCTGTGCATGGTTCTGCAAGCCACACACGGTGCGCAACCTATCACTGCATAAACATGTACAACTTGGAAAAATGATGTATTGCAATTGCATGCAGATCGCAATACGTTGTTTTGCCAAGTTCATTTACTGACACGCACTGAGAAGGGGCAAGTGTTTCGCCGCTGATGATGTTTTGCCAACAAAATTCTACATTGGAAGGGGGTGTCATATCTCAGGAACGGAATGCTTTCTGAATTCAAGATATGGTCAAGAGTTAAATTACACTAAACCAAATTGAAATATGTGACTAAATCAATTTTCATATACTTTTGACATCCATTGTTTTGCCATCTCACGACCGTATTCCACCATACATTGTACGAATCAATGTCGTCTGAAAGTCATAAAATCTGGAAGGCCCTATGTGAAATGAATGACTTTGACCAACCAACTGGGCATACTCTCCGATATATCCACAGACTCTGCCACGTATAGTAAGGGTACTAGATCTCGCGCAGGGACTTAATGGTCGCGCATAGTAAAACTGCGTATAGCAAGCAATATTACGCGTAGGACTAAGCGCAAAATTTGCCGATACGCCCATGGAATAAACATACCTGACAACCGCTAAACATGAGAAGGAAGCAGGTAAGAAATTTTGATTTTTTTTTCCGAACAAATTTTTCACAAAATTTCCAAATTTTATCCTTGTAATTTACCTACCTTAGCTTAAAATCTGTTTTAAGGATGTTGTAGCCTAGACGTGTACATGTCATTTCGCTTGTCTCGTTCGTAGCCGATAGAATTCGTAATTTGTTCGATCGATCGTTTATAACATTCTACGAAAGCCGATGCACGTTATAGCCGCAGAGAGGGGCAGACACTTTCACGCATGAAACTACATCCCCATAGGACAGCTGCGCGACCTTTACATACCCCGAGAAATTGAACGCATAAAATTAAGTGCGACATACAAACGGCGACAGGGCACTACTCCGTCATCGTATCATCAGGAGATTCTGGGAGGTGATTTTTCTGCATTTTCGTGATATTTATTGAGAAATTCAGGTACGATTGTGGAATAATTTCTATTATAAGAGCATCACAAATTTTCGTGCGCGATATCTAGACCCCTCAACCATACATATGGAACCTCGACATTCAAGACCTGTACAAAATACAATGTAAATGTCTTACATGTGTACATACATCTTGTACTCTGCAACGTACTAGTCTAGTGCTTGGTACTACCGTAGTCATCTTACGGTTCTGCATCAACACGGCATCTGGTCGGGCTATATCAATGCGTAGAATTAGGACAGTCACTCTATAGGTGTCTAACCTTCTGTCTATAGACAGGTGATGAGCAAAAAAAAAAAAAGCAAACCAAATATATAGATCCTAACACCAAACGGAAAAGAGAATCCCATGTCTTGACGCCTTGTCTACTTGTATCTAGACATCTAGTAAGTCTAACTGTTACTATTAATTTGCATCCCGGTATAGCTTCCTTGGAGCTGCGAATGGGATTACTGCAACAAGTAAAAATCTACTCATCGACCACCTTCACGCAATGCCAATGGCTTTCTTGCATAAAATAAAAAGCTATCCTGCTTCCTATAGAAACATCTAGGGCCCATAGGGGTTAACTGGGGTTCAAGTACTGACTACCATACCAGTAGGGCCTACCACCACTACCACTAACGTTACCACGGTTACTAATACCACATTACCAGGCAAATCATATTTCTGTGGTTTGGGCTAACTAGGCTTCGGTTATGCTTTAAATACCGTTTGAATTTTTAATTATGAAGAGGTGACGTTGCGTTGGTCGTTGCAGCACGGACTGCAACCAACCTTAAAAACATTCACTGCGACTTATTTGAATTTGGCTTTGAACTCTGGCTTAACTGTTAACGTTAGACATCTAAATTACCTGTGCTGTGGAGCTGCCTACACAACCTCACACTTACCAGTCCCCTTGCCATCATCTTCTCCGACGCTTCCTACACTAGTGTACCACTACCAGCAGTACCATACGGCGGGCCGGGCGATTGTGTTGTGTCCGTAGAGTCTAGACTCTAACAGTTAGTGTGGTATCTTTTGCTTGATCTTGACCAAAAACCGAACGAAAACGCAAATCACATTCTGCTTCTTGTAAACACCGTTTTCACGTTTGTGTCGATACGGCGAAGGTATGATTTACGAACAAACGTCGAGGTGGACCGACGACTTCCGACTTACACATACAGCGACTGCAAGTCGTCAGTCTAGCAGTACGTGTGTGTGCATGCAGCAGGTGTTTACGATCGACGACGTTTACATCACATCACATCGGAGTTACAAATTGTACCTGTAGTTATCGCCAGCTCGGTCGGCCGGGCAAACGCTGCGTTTTATGACCGGTGCCGCGGTGTATCTTCTAACGATTCACCACCGCCATAGCCACCCACCTGCATGCTGCACTGGTGCTGCCGGCGTTGCCAAGCGATCATCGACTAGTCTACAATTCAGACGCTGAATGTTCAAAAACAACATTTATTTTACTTGTGAACTTTACATACTTTCACTTTTCCGGAACAATGCTGTATAGGTCAGAGCATGTTTATCGATCGGGATTGTACCCTCGGCTGCTTTTGATCCTTCCAATTAATTTCACGTTTCTGATGAGCATAATGAGTAGTTTGATTTTATTTTGAGGACGTGCTAGTGCATGTATACATACTCAGTAGCCTACTTACAGTGGTACATATCGAGGGCTCTTCAATGGCGGTGGACCGGTGGACCGGTGGCCCGGGGCCACTAGAAATATTGATATTGGCTCATCACATTAAAAAAAAGTTTACTTTGGTGGCCCAATTAGCAACTAGATTCAAAATAGATCACCATACACTTCGGAACACCACAATAATGTCTCTTCAGGGGCAACCAAAATTCCAGATTTGAAATTTATTGGCCACTAGAGGAAAAAAAAAAAAAATGCCGAGCCCTGCGTACATCCATCTATATTCATATTTATATCTTTATTCATATCTGTATTTATATCTATAAAAGCTATATCTATATGTATATCTATATCTGTATTTATATATATGTATCTATATCTATATATATCTATATATCTATATATCTATATATCTATATCTATATCTATATCTATATCTATATCTATATCTATATCTATATCTATATCTATATCTATATCTATATCTATATCTATAATCTATATCTATATCTACATCTATATCTATTTCTATATCTATATCTATATCTATATCTATATCTATATCTATACATCTATATCTATAGCAATAGTAATAATAATAACTATTTCTTATTGAGCGCTTTTACAGGACCTGATCAAAGCGCTGTACATACATCAACGTACAACAAAATATTATAGGAACAACATAATTACAATTGAAACAGTTCAGTCTTGAGTTTCCTTGTAAACATTACTTCTGAATCACATAGGCGGAATTGTTATGCTAAATCGTTCCAGACAACCGATCCAGCATATGAAAATGTACGTTCGAAAGCTTTGGATTTTGCTTGTGGGATTTGTAGGACTGTATTTTTTGTGACCGGAGTATGGAGGCTGTAGGGGTGGTTAGTATAGGGTGGATAGGTATTGGGGAGCGATATTCATCATGCACTTGTAGACAAGAAGGGCTAGTTTGAAATCGATGCGCTCTTTGATGGGGAACCAGTGTAACTGCTTCAGTAAAGGAGCACTCGGTGATCTTCTCTTTACACCAAGCACCAAACACCAAGATGTATCTATATTTATTTATATGCCTATCTGTTTATCCATATAATCTACTTGTTCTTCGCAGTAATCTCGCGTATTGCATGTTTCTCAAATATAGATAATAAAAATAGTAACATTGTTTAACCATAATCCATTCATATATTATCATCACTCCACATCCACTAAAAGGACTGCATAGCCTCGTATCATAAACAAAAGTTTACAACTTTAGTGTAGAATGTGTGTGAGTGCTCAAGACGCACAGTATATGGTATACATGTAGTCTTTAGTAGTCATCATTGGTCATCAAAAAGCCATCATTGGGATATTGTACAGTTAAAGTTTGCTTTGCTTGCTTACAAAAGAGTTTAGGCTCAAACCTACCATCAAGCATGCATCAAGTAATTTTCGGGTAAAGGCATAAGAGCGCCATCTGTCGTCGCTTATGTCTCAACTTTAATAAGCCATTTCACTCGTTTTCAAAACGGAATAATTCTGCTTGCCCGATGTAACAAAAGTGTTCAAACACAGAACGAATTTCCATTTAGAGAAGGTGACCAGAGTAGTCCGTTTTATATATAATACAATGTATATATATATATATATATATATATATATATATATATATATATATATATATATATATATATATATATATTCAAACAGGAATCACTTTTATTGTTTTGAATTGAATGCACAACTTTTCTTTTGATATTGCCAAATACCAGGCTTGCTATCAGGTGGATGTGCTGGCAAACACCATTTATAAGGGTCAAATGAATAATCATTAATGCATCACATTATTATGCTTATCTCAGTACAATAATAAACCAAAATGCCTGTTGGTATATACAAGTGACCTTTTCTGCTCATGAGAAGAGTGGAAAAGTTTTACGACAAAAGGGAAAGTGGGGAAGGGTGTTTTCTTTTATCTGCATCTAGGGGTCCTTTTTCACCGAGTCGGTCTATTTCAAGTCAATGTCACTTTGCGCATCAGGAAAAAAAAATTAACCAAACAATAATATTGTAATAATTAGTAATGTAAGTGCTTGGCAGGACATCCACCTGACGGAAACAAAGTGAATTAAAGCGAAGTATTTGACAACATTGATAGAAAAAGTTTGTCAATGAATGAATGAATGAATGAATGAAAGAATAAAAGAATGAAAGAATGAATGAATGAAGGAATGAATGAATGAATGAATGAATGAATGAATGAATGAATGAATGAATGAAAATGAACTTCATTCAGTACGTAATTCTCATTGTACGGCGATCCAGGTCGTCAACAGGCGGGGGAAATGTGAGGGAGTATAGGAGATAAAAAGAAATAGACAGAAAGAGTATGAGAAATAGAATATGGGTCTATATGCTTGCGTTTTGACCGATGTGATCATCATTCCTCCGGAACTTACCCGTGTATTTGACTGTATGCAGCAGTAATAGTGGGCATGCTCATGTGATTACTTGAAGTAAATTTCAAGAACGCATTATTAGATGTAAATAGCAACAGGATCAGCGTAGCTGGTCATTTCTTACTTCTCGAAGACTAATGACGCTATATTTTTGTCATGGTGCAAACTTGTCTTATCGAAACATAATGACTCATAAATATCGGCTCTGATTTTATGTAAACATACACAATCCCCATATATAGCACAATGTGTTATCAACGTGATAAGTTGTTGAGTGATGCCCTTTTAGAACAAAATTGAAGGTTCATGTTTACCTTGGATGATAATTAATGCAAATCAAATAGAAATGACACTTCATGCATACTGTGCACACCACATCCACACAAATTTAAACATAATCTCCCGAGGTATAAATATCCAAATCAACGTAGTAATCATTGTTTTAGAAAAACTGCAAAGTCACCTCCATCATGCAAACATTAACCTTTATACATTGGAAGTATGTCATGATACATAATATTCATCTAATTATGTAAATCTAAGACATGCATACTTATAAAGAAAATACTCGTGCTTTTGAAAACTTTCAGAATAGACAAATTAGGCCCTGCTGGATACACAATACCGTCATACATTGATCATCGGACGCTCGAAATTGATTTACCGGATGCATGATGGCATGCAGCATGTCGTCCTGTCTTTTTGGCTGAATGTCTGAATGGGCAGTGTGAATGGGAGTGTGATATACTGTGCGTGTTTAAATACAATCATGAAGACGAGTGTATTATGATCACCTAATACTAATAGCTTAGGTTTATATACTCTAAAATGCCTTCTCAGAGGGATATTATGCTACTTAATGATGCGTTGCAATTATTTTGTCTCCCTTCGAGGGTCTTCCAATATGAATTGGACTCGGCCCGATGAATTCTCTGCAATAAAATAGGCGGTGTGATCGGGTTCCATTGCTGTGAATTGAATGGGATTTTGGGCCTGTTTTCTCGGGACCTTCTTTACTTATTTTTCCTTTTCATTGTTGTTATTGTCTTCTCATAGGCCTATACTTCGAATTTGTATCATAATACTCTTCCATTGTTTGAAGTTATGAAAAGTTTTTATCACAATAAGGACAAAATCATCGTACTTATTAAGTTGAGATATTTGAGATTAAAGCTGCTAAGAAACAAAGAAAATAGTAAGAAAATAGGTGATACATGTATTTTTAATCATAACTTCAAGAATATTCGTCCATTGATGGGGAAATGTGGCTCTTCCAAAATAAATTCTGTCTTTAAATTACCAAGAATGTTAAACTTATATTTTTACTAATAGATCGCATTTCCTATAGTTCGTAGGATTATACTGATTCTTTATTTCAATAATGAACTTAAACATTAAATGTTTCTGACTTGAATACTATTCAAATAGCAGTAATTATATTCATAATCAACTTCCATCACCTTTCAATAACATGTTTAGGTTTAATAATAACCTCTGTCCATTCGTACTCTACTCGTAGGCCTTTATCTAGAAATCTTTATCTTTCGAATCCCAAATTATTAGTGACACACATAAAAACAATCTGTCAGTCATTCTAGTCCAGATATTTGGAATAATCTTCCGGACAATGAAGTCTTGCTCAATTTATATTCTTTGAAAGCTTCACGTAGGCGGTATTTGATACAATCATAATATCATCCCCCATGCGCTCATTACGTAAGATAACGCGATGTTTTTCGTGAATGACTATTATTCTTATTCAATCTCTATTTTCCTCCTTCAACTGCATCTTGCACCCACACGTGCAACTGCACTGCACCCATGCATCTAATCACCTAATTTCCTCCAAGAGAGTTGTGCCGTCGGATAGTCTTTTTATGAGGCCCCATAAATGCGGTCTCCTGCATTATCTCTGTATATTTGCTGAGAAATACTGTGTATCTTATATTCAATGTTTCTGTGTATACTGCTCAATGCAATTATTTTATCTATTTGTGTACTGTTGTCGTTTTATTTCACTGCACTTGTTTTTCTGTGCATGTGCTTTTGACATACTGAGTATAATTCTATATTCGATTTGTATTTGATTGAATACGGGAATAAATAAAATCAAATCAAATTAAATCAATCCTTGTTATGTACAATACGAGGTATCACTGAAAAAAAAATCACTTTGTCTGATGATGGACTTACTTTTTATTGTTTGTAAATATGGCGCTTAGTCCATTTTGCGATGAATCTCTACGTGATTAAAAAGAGTGTTGTGATCATGCTTATTATCCAATAGTGACTTGCATTAAAAAAAATCTTTTCCCCCTATAAACTCATAAAATTTTGATGGGTGAAAGTTGAAAAACTGTTCGCACTCGGCTCTCAAGCCGTAATCAGACTGCATGGATTTCATAGTAGATCGGGTCAGGACCTGTTTAATAGCAATACGATTGATCTTATACTCTTGATTTATAGCGCAGAAACTCTGCGAATCGAGCGTAAGATCAATCCTGTTGGTACTGTTTAAGAGGTATTTACGCTTGATTCAAAGCACATAGGTAGGCCTATCATTGAGATGGGACAAAACTTTTCTGAATCGTATCAATCGTAATTTTGCCATCAAATTTTATGAAACAGGCACCCCGCAGACTAATGAGCCGCACGCACAGTCGGGGGAAACATCGAAACCCGTGGATGCTGGTATAAGTTCACATTGTGGTAATTATACGAGGTATAATGTTGTATTGATAATCTGTGCGGGTATGCCCCTATAATCATACAATATACCCAACGCGCGTTCATAAAGGAGAGAGGTGGAGAGTGGGAGTTAGGAGGGCGATCCGAGAGAGGGAGAGGGAGAGATCGACGGAGCTAATAAATGATGTGAGAATTAAGTAGGGGATGGGTGACAGAAAAGAGAGAATAAAAAAAAAAAACAACCGAACAAACAATCAAACAAAACCGCCAAAGAAAATACTAATAAAATAAAGGAAAAACCGCTTCAGGTTTTTTTTTTTCGAAGTATTTGGAGTCAAGGACATCGTGAACCGACTTATCGCGTTTCACTGAAAATAATATGCCTTTATAAATGGCAAAAATTGCGTTTTTTAATACAACCACACATGTCATATAAAGATAGATAGATACCTAGGTAGATAGATAGATAGATAGATAGACAGATAAATAGATAGATAGATAGACAGATATATAGATAGATAGATAGATAGACAGATAGAGTAGATAGACAGATAGATAGATAGACAGATAGATAGATAGACAGATAAATAGATAGAGATAGATAGAGAAAAATAGACAGATAGATAGATAGACAGATAGATAGATAGATAGATAGACAGATAGATAGATAGACAGATAGATAGACAGATAGATAGATTGATAGGTAGATAGACAGACACACGGATTGATTGTTTTCGTGATTGCAAGCTGCCATAAGATACAAAATTGCAAGAGTGTGACGCTTGTCTAGAACTTCGACAGCTGGGCCAGACGTGAAGTGACACTGCATGGGATTACCCTCCTTTACAGTCAAGTTGTAAAAAAAAAACCAACAGAAAACACACACAACAACAACACGCGCATGTCCACAAAATCGACAAATTTTCAAAACTTTCTCCTTTTTTTGAGTTAGCTCAATCACACTCACTCAGAGCGCACTGTCTATGATTTTATAGCGCAAACCGGCAAGATCTTGTGTGCAAGTTTATGAAACTTATCACCGCTCATGCGCTGTAACAACCACCGCGTATTGTTACAAAACAGGAATACGCATGGAGCATTGTATGTGATCACGAGCGCTGGATATAATACACTGTTGTTATTGCTGGTTGCAACGTGCTAGCGGAGTGTTGATGAGATAAATACATCCAAACACCGAATAAACGTTAAACATGTGGTCACGACTTCTTTCCAGACAAATGAGGGTGAGTAATTGCCTAATTTCACATATTTCTCTAGTTACCTTATTTGCGGTTATTTGGGAATATTTAAGCATATTCTTTTTAACCTTCCTTCCCGGCTTCGAAAGTCGTTGGTTGTCTCTGCAGCGCGCAGCGGGTTTCACACACACTGATGCACAGGCGTAGCCCGTCTTCCTTTGTTGACAGGCTGGGCCGAGCCCAGCCAGGGGAGCTAGCTGAGCACTGCGTTTGCGTTCGTTCGAAGCCCCGTTTATGTTCGGTAATCAGTACAACAGGCGCAAAGTTGCGTTGCGTAACAAGATAGCAGAATCTACATGTACTTCGTTTTCAGGGCCATAGATCCACAAGTCAAGTTACCCCACAAATCCCCGCACTTCGTCCATATTGACATATTTAAAAGTACATTATCAGTGTGTCGCTTCACGAGAATCCTTCATTATGGCTAGAGAATGTGAAATAGCAGACGTAGCTATTTACATGAAGGACAAGTCAAAGTCAACTCAAGATAACTGATGATACTGTCAAATCTCGTTCTCTCTCGTTTCTGTTATCGCTATTATCAGTTTTTGATTTAAGACACATCAGTATGGTTAGAATTTTAGCCTTTTATATAATTCTGAAACTTGTTCATAGTTCAGGCATGACACATTAGGAAGATAATCATCAAATTTAACATTGCTACTGGACTAGAATTTTCAAAAAGTGCACTTCCTGGCCCGCGGCCTGGCAGCGTTTTTTTTTAAGACGGCACAGATTGGGGCATGGCGCGTGTTAAACCTATGGGAAAAACGTTGGGTTAGGGTTTTTGGTTATGGTTATGGTTAGGGTTAGAGTTGGGGTTAGGGTTAGGGTTAGGGTTAGGGTTTGATGGTTAGGGTTAGGATTAGGATTAGGGTTAGGTTTAGGGATAGGGTCCCCGATAGATTTTTAGTTTCCCCAATCTGTGCCGTCTAAAAAAAACACGCTGGCATGGTGGCATGTGCAGTATCAGAAGCCCAGTATAACGATTGCATAACACCTAGAATTTAGTCTAACACTATTTTATTGTAATTGTACTAAATGTAGCCTTATCATGCTTATGTATCCACACAACACTGTATAGGCCTACTAACTTACTAGTAACACATAGCATCGATTTATGGCTTGCTGAACTGCTAGTTAAATGTTTGAACATGTGGAATGACACTGTTTTTGCATTTTTTTTTCACATTTATTTTTTTTTTCACTTGTTCTTCCATTCCCTGTATTTAAAAAAAAAAATAAGATCTTAATGTTAAGTAGATCTAATTTACATGTTTTTACAATTTGTGCATGACTGTACATAGTAGGCCGAAGATATTTCTTTTCCTTCAAAAAATTGAAAAAAATATCTATAGAAGTATTTTAGCTAAAATATCTACTAGTATATACAAATACCATGTAGGTTGGTCTTTGTTTGTACAGTAAATGTGAGAAATAGGAATGTCAGTGCAATGGCAATGATAAGAATATCTTGGGTATATGACCATAGTCATTAAATTGTGGCTCCTATGAGTTGGGACATATGGTTTGATGTAATCTAATGACGTATGTAATGTTTTGTAGTTCACGGTACTTAATTGATGCGCCTCAAACATACACTGATTTCAAAGGAGCAGTGCTGGAGTTTATCAAAATGTATTACCTTTTAAACAACATTGATCTCTAATTGGTGCTCAGCAGGGGCTGGTCCAGTGTGGAACCAGGAGCCGATCCACAGTGAGCAGCCCGGCAGAGGCCCAAGCAGCAGCCAAAGCATCGGGACTGTCATTCAGTAAGTCAGACCTTTATAGTAATTTAGTATTTATAAAAGTGATATAATTTTTTTCTTTCGGTACCTGGGGTAGCCTCTTCATAATCGGCACCGCCCTTTTGGAAGGTTCAAAGGTTCATGCCATTTAAATCCTTGGAACACAGCCTGGTAGACAATCATAGTCTGATAGATGGTACTTTGTATACATGTTGTACACATTTTATAGTGCACTTCCAAAGCAAAATATTTGAATGGTAGTATGATAAATAGGAACTTGACAGACACTTTCATGAGAGGTTGAATTTACAATGGAGTACCACCGAGACAAAATGAGAAATAAGCATTATGTTGCCCCCTTTCAAGGAGCAAAGGTAGCAATTTTTCCTCCTCAGAAAGAGAGGATACATTGGCTTTACACTGTTTTCTCGTCTAGGCAATGTTTTTGCGAGGTCTTTATTTTGAGATTGTCAGTTGATTCCAGGGAAATTGTGAAGAGAAAAACTCTGACTGCAAAATATATGGTGTATGAGTATCAACTATACAGTTCAAACATCTGGCTCAAACATGCATCCATCAGTAAGGAATTAAAAATAATCTCCTGTTATGTAGCCTAGAATATCATCCACCATACCACAGTTCTGCCTTTTTTTTCACTCATCCCATATCAAGGCTCATCTTGCTCAAAAGTTAGCTCTCCTTTTAATCGTTGTTCTTTTTACCAAAACCATTTAAGGGCTAAACAAACTTGAATGATGCTTGCATGCTGATGTGCTTTGCTGATGAACTCGTCATAAAATTTCATTTCAGGGTTATAAATGAATGCTGACTATGAAAGGTTTTGATAGAAAATGAAAGAGAAATTAATGGAATATAAATGACCCTGCATCACAAAACCAACAAAAAGTCAGCAGACATGAATTTCCTGTAAACCTGTTGAGGACGAGTCCTGAGTATGATCGCGCAGGGGTCTATGGGAAATGCGTGTTGTAGCAAAATTAGCCCATCCTCAATGGGTTAAGGGCAAATTCTGGTAGAGTAGACTAAAAAAAAAAAAATGATCAACTTATCTATATAATGAATTAAAAATGATGCATTCTTGAAAACTCAATATATACAGGCTTTCCTAACTTATCTAAATAATAGAAAGCAGGGTACACACTGGAAAAGTGTTTACTGAGAAAAGAGGCTTGAAGTTTAAAGTCTATTTAAGTACTTAAAGGACAAGTTCACCTTCATAAACATAAAGATTGAGAGAATGTAGCAATATTAGTAGAACACATCATTGAAAGTTTGAGGAAAATCGGACAATCCGTTCAAAAGTTATGAATTTTGGAAGTTTTTGTGCAGTAACCGCTGGATGAGAACACTACTGCAGTGTGTGAATAACTTAGATGTCATGCGTACAACAATATTTATAAGGAAAATATAAAGAGAATTTCACAAAATTTTATCTTTTGAAAAAATTACACATTCCCTCGACTCGTTACTGACAAATGTTATGGGTAATATTATTCCCCCTGCCTTTAGAAAGAGGCAAGTCGAGTGCTCTTTTATTATGTGAAAAAAGTGAAAATATGTTGAATTTTCTTTACATTTTCTCTAGACGGTTGTACGCATATGACTCACAAGCTGTAGTAGTCTCCTCATCCAGCGGTTCCAACACAAAAATTTTAAAAATTCATAACTTTTGCATCGATTGTCCAATTTTTCTCAAACTTTCACTGATGTGTTCTACTAATATTGTTGCATTCTCTCAATCCTTATGTGTATGAAGGTGAACTTGTCCTTTAATCTTACCAAGCTGTGCTCTGTGCAATGAGTGGAACAAAAAGCATGATTTTATAAAACTGTAGTAACCACAATGAAGGGATTTTCTGATTTTCAAAAGCTGAATTTTTGGCACATCTATGTGCACATTCTTTTCATGTCTACTGTCATCTTTCATACCAGTAGCATCATCCTTTCAAGGATTATTAGAATTGACTGTGAAGAGTATGTAAACGGCTTTTGTCACAGGGGACCTTGCTCTAAAAGGCATTATTTACCATTTGCAGACAAAACAAAAACCCAGCTTTAGTGCTTCAAAATAGTTCTGAAATGTGAATTAGGGATAGAAACAATCAGTGTAAAAAAGTTGATTAGCTTTTCATCAATGTTACATGCGTAAGTATTGTTGTAAATATACAAAATAAATTAGAATATAGAATTATTTCTAGACTAAATCATCTACAGTTATGGCTTAGTGAGGAAAATAATGATATCTCCTTATATTTTAATAGCCTTTATTGCAAAAATTTTGTAAGGTAGGATGTTTTGAGATACAACTGACCTTCACATATGCATCAAATGTGATAACTCGGAACATTTTTCAAATCACTTCCCCCAAAGGTAAACAGTATCTTTAATGTAGGAAACGAAAGTCCACCCTGTGACTGGGGTCTCAGTGGTTGACTATCTCCAAATGCAACAGATTGTCTGATGGAATGATTTAGTATGAGTTTTCCATTGTCTGTGAGGTTGACACGATAATTTTCCATTTTAGGTCTCTCAGAAGAGCAGCTAGCATACCAAGAGGTGGCTCGCAAGTTTACCAAAGAAGAAATCATTCCCAAAGCAGCCGAGCATGACAAAAGTGGCGAGGTAGGTGACCTTGAGGGTGTGAGAACTGTGGACATGTTCAACATGTCCATGTGGCAGAGATTTTAAAGGTATCATTTTTTTTTTCCATGAAATGCATTATACATGTAACATGTGCCCTAAGCTATATTGCATGAGAAATTCAGTTCCATATCAACTACCAGTACTGCATGACACTTCGTGAAAAGGTTGATGAAGTCAATTAGTGATTAAGATTTTCACTCCTGACCATGGTACAGTTGCTGTTATTGCGAGCTGTTTTCATATTTCAATGAGAGTTTCTCCCTTTCTTTTTATGGGGCTCTGATGGAAGTCATCTCTTCCTGTCATGCTATAATTCAATTACGGGCCATTGCTGTTTGATCAAACATCAAACATTGTTAAGATTGTTTTGTCTTCATTATAATTCTCTGTGCACGGCAATGAGTATAGCACGTGGTCAGTGGTATGGTCAATATTTGCACCCTTGTAGATATGATAAGAGTCGTTGATATTTGTCAGTTTAGCTTTGATATTTGTGCAAACACTTCAGACAGAGTTAAGAAGCTTTCAAAAATAGAGTCAAGTGTGCACTAGTGCCCTGCAATTTTTGTATAATTTCCTGTTTTTTTTTTTCTTCAAATTATGAAGAAACGGATTTGTATCCACAATTTGAGCTAACTAAGTTGGGGTGGGGATACAGGGTCGGGTGTACTGTAGCATTCCATATCTTAAGTAATAAGCAATTAAATGATTGATTGAATGATTCATACTGGGTAGTACTTGTCCCATCAAGGCCCTTAAACCACGTGACATACTTCTGTTGTTTGTTTCCATTTTTTTTTTTAATCATAATATTACTGGAATTCAATTTTAGCGTTCCATTATGAGGTGGAGTAAGAGACTCTCTTTTATTGAACCCCTTTGTTGGTGATATTGCTTGTGCCAGTTGCAGAATTTTCAAAAGTTTCTTAGTTGCTAGATGTGTAACTAATTTTAGATGATTAAAGTTCTGTTTTCTCTCAAGTCGGTGCATTTATGAATATTTCTATGAGATTTTGATCAGATTCAACTACTGTTACCAGTTTCAGCTAATCTTTCTGGTATATGATAATGATGTTATTAAATAATTAAATTTCAAAAATACCAATTTATTATTGATAAGATGATATTATGTGCAGCAACATTTCTTCAGGACCTGATGGCATAGAGGAAGTGGCCATGTACTGTATATTCTCATAAAAAAAGTACAGTGAGATAGGAGAAAGTTCTGCTTCTTGTCAAAGAAGGTAACAAAAAGATTCTTTGTTATCATTGCAGCCATTCTCACTCACATAATATCCTTTTGCAGATCAATGCATGCACAAGACTACATAATGCACAGATGCCAACTGCTACTTTTTGCAGTATTTTGTACTGTGTATTGCCAAAAATACTGCAGGTTTCATGGAAAATACAATTTATCCCAAATTTTATCATCAGTTCTACACATGCCTTTTGCAGGAAAGATTAAAAAATACACTGTTTTTCCACCATAAATATATGCCTATTCGGGCCTCAGAATAACATACTGCAATGTTGTTTAAGAGGTTGGCATCCCTGCATAATGCACATAATTTCGGAGGAGCTCCCTGCCACACACTTTCCAGCAAATAGAATCTGCACAGCATGTCTACACCTGGTTATTGTGTGGGGTTTCTTTTATAATCTTCTCTTGCAGTATCCATGGGATCTAATCAAAAAAGCATGGGAGCTTGGCCTGATGAACACACACATCCCTCATGAAATAGGTACTTACCATTTCTCTTTCATAATTTACATGGTCAGACTAAAATGTGTGTGTGTGTAGGGGGGGGGGCACTACAGAGAAACTCATGTTTGAGGTGCATGCAAAAGGAAAAGTTGAACAGAACAGCCAAAACAATTTTGAACATTTATATTAATCTAATTGAGGAAAAATTATGATACGTACATGAAAATTTAACTGCTTAGAAACTGTCTTGTTTCTCCATAAACAAAGGCATCGGTTACAATCACAAAGCAAATTAGAAAATGCAAAGCCCCACCGCTCTTGCATTGGTATTGTACATGAAAGAAAAAAAAATCTTTGCATAGATTTAATGGAGCATTATTTGTACAATAGGTCATCATTGATATTTGAATCAAGTTACAAATGGAGCAATTTGGAGTGTAGAGTATGTTCCTAAAATCTTTTTCTATGATTAACCCTATTTCCTTGGTAACTGAGTGAAGATGTGTTTGCAATGAAAGGGGAGAACTGTTTGATTTGCACTGTAACTATTGTCAATGCCAGTAATCTGAGAAAGCGTGTGAAAGCTAAAAATTTACTAATTTCATCATGGATCAATTTTTTTAAGAAAATGCCATGGCTGTTTCTGTTTATTTAGTTTAACTTTATTGATGAAATCAACTTGGCACTATGGTTGATTTTCACTTAAAATTGTCTCTTCTGCTTTGTACATCTTGGGTTTCTCCTTAACCCTCAATGAAAAGTTGGTAATATTGCATGAATATGAATATAATGTTTCTTTTCATATCAAAACTTGACATTCAAGGATTTGACCATCAATTTTGCCTGCATGCCTTTTTCCTCTAGATAACCAAGTAATGTGACAAGTGCAGGATACTATGGATTTTTTTTATTTTTTTACTGTAGATTTTCCATGAGAGCACAAGTCATAATGTGTCTTGCACTTGTGAGGAGATTAACAACTTTTCTACATCATGGTTCTGATGAATGCAGGAAATATATTAAAAGAAAAATCTGAGATACTGGAAGAAATGACGTGGCACTTTACTATTAGCTGTATTCTTCCTCTAATTGAGCAAATCTTGTGAAAGTGTTTCTTGCAATATACATGTGATGCTAACCTTTAATAGATCAGTCACATTTTCAAAGTCATATATTAGGTGTAATTTTGGTGGAGTAGTGACACCCACATTGCAGTTGGATTTTGAGTTTGAGTTCTTGTGTACAAAAAATAAAATAAAAAATGAAAAAGAAGAAAGATATTACTGGTAAAAAGGAAGTGTGTATGAATCCCTGTATTGTTTGGCAGGCGGCCTTGGTCTTGGCATCCTGGACACATGCGTGATCACTGAGGAGTTGGCCTACGGCTGCACCGGTATCCAGACGGCCATTGAAGCCTGCTCTCTGGGAGTAAGTTCACCTTCTTTGCTTCCTTCTACGGGAAGATACTGAGGCATTCCTAACTCTTCTCTTTGCCTCTCTTCCTGAAGGTTTCAGAAGTTTTATGTTGCCTGGTTTTCTGTCTGTCAGTTCCGGATGTTGCATTTTGCTGCAAGATTTTGTATTGTTTTGTTTTGTTTTTTTAAAAAGAGATTGTAACTGGATTTTATTGGTACCTGAGTAAGGTACTGTATACGCCATATTTTTTGCTAGTCTAACTTTTCGCAAATCGGGAATTCCCAACGATTTCGCAAGTGGTTAAATTCGGGATTGTGGAGTCCTGTACTGAACGGAGAAATGTATGTGCGTATGTCACATCCACATCAGGATCAGAGTCATTATTTTTGCGTGTCTTTAATTTCACGAATAGCACCTAACTCTAGAAATTCGCGAAAATAAAAACCTCGCGGAATATTTGGCGTATACTGTATGCTGCAAGAGGTATAGTGTGTATAGGTATAGGTTTTTGGCAAAATCCTTCAAGGTCAGTGGTCAATGATCTTTGTCTAAAACTGGCATTTTTCATTTGTGACCTAATTTAAACTGTTGAAAGTGGGAATGAACTTCGGGAGGAAGGTTAGAAATAAGTAGACAATCATATTCTCCATTTAATTTAGGAGTGACTTTCAATCATAGCTTAAAGATTGATTGTGGGAGGAAGAAAAGTATCTAAATGGATGTGCATGTTCAGAAGTGACGCCTGTTGTGCTATTTCATATTTTGACATTGAACATAGATAAAGAATATATCAAATATCCTGTAATCTCTCATCAGGTAAACTTTGCTCACTAGTGTTTAAAAAGGGTCAACTGTTGTAAATATATTCCCCCCCAAAAAAAATTACAGGCACCAAGGTGGTGCTGATTTTGTGCTTATCTTTTTACTAAACCTTTTTAGCATGTTGACTCATTGTCTGGTTCCCTGTCTACCTGGTAGCCTTAGTTCAAGGACCCCTTGCTGTAATAATTGCAAGAGAAATGAAGCAAGTGAGTCATTCAGCAACTGAAACATCTATGTAATCAAGTTACCAGTTCTTTGAGGCAAGCTCCATTGTGGGACGTTTTGCTTAGTTTTCTTATTTTATGCCTTTGGGTTATCAAATCTGCTCCCAGTGTTGGCAGGGAAAAATAATTAGCAACCAGCAGAGCTTTGCTCACTAATGGCTATCCATGAACATTTTATTCAAGGGCTGATGGACAAGTTCCACCAATTTCATTGCTTGAGGTAACTTTAAAGGTACTAGCCCACATTTGTTAACTTGCAGCAATTGGTCTCATAGTTAGCATGGAGTTTGGGTATGATTGCAGTAACACCTGTGCAAAATTTCGTTCCAATTAGTCCATTACTTTCATAAAAATAAATGAAAATGCACCGTATGCATGCGTATTGCTCGCTAGCTCCGGTCCACGTACGTACTACTTGCATGCGATACATGTGTAAGTTACATGTACGTACTAGTAGCTAGCCCCGGAGACCGCGCTGCAAGGCGCGGTCCTGGGGGCTACCTCGCAGCTGAGCGGGAGCAAAAATCACTGCCACTCACGGCGACTTCACAAATAAAGCACGGCTAAATTTCTATCATAAACACAGTGACAATCAATACATTACCTTTTCGACTTGGTTTTTCTCACCCATTTATCTAGAAACTGCAAAATTTTCGACATTTTTTTAGGAGTAATAAGCGGCCTGCCCTAGTGCAACAGTGGAGAGACTTGCTGCTATATCAATTAGTACGCATTACGCATGCTCTCAATGCACTGCACTGCATGCACGCTGTGCGCCTGTGCAAGTGATTGTGAGTTTCAGTGAGCATCGGTGAGCTGAAGATATTCGTGTTATAAGACAACATTTTCTGCATCATAAGCAATGAAATGCATCAAACAGTCGCCGAAGTTAATCATTTAGGTTTAATCGACCCATGTAAGTATTCCTAGTAGTTTTTGTTGAAAAATTAAGGAAATATAGCGCCGAAACGGCACCCGTTTTGTACAACTCCTCAATCTGAATGCGAAAACGGCACAGCCCCAACGCTGCACGTTGGGGCTGGTCGCAGTTAGTACGTAGCTAGCCCGCGCTCGTAATTCGATTTTGGGTCGGGTTGACCCGGTTTGAAAATTGATTTTAAAACGATGATTTTCTCTCTTTTATCGAATGGTATAGACAAACAGCAACAGGTGAGGTATGTTACTGTTATAACTAGTACTTGAAGTCATATTGGACCTGTTTTATGCAGTTTTTATTTTCGTGGGTTTGCAAATGTGGGCTAGTACCTTTAATGAACAGCAATTACATTAATAGGAGATCTCAAAATGGCCTCTGCATAGATGCACCTAGATTTGCTTCACTGCACTCATAATTGTTAGTGCCAAACAACTGTGTGGGAATTTTTCAAAAAGGCTGTCTGTGAGGTAGTCTCGGGTCCATTTCAGACATGGAACAAAACGTCGCTTTCAATGTCTGATGGGGAAACCAGTACCGATACGCATGAACAGACCTTTTTATGCCTTTGCCTTGGTAGATGCTGGAGACATTATTTTTCATTGTCTGAATGAAGTAATCCTTTATTTTGATTATTATTTTGCTCCATCCCCCTCCTTTTCTTTTCCTCTCCATTGTAGTCAGCTCCAGTGATTTTGGCAGGCACTCCAGAGCAGAAGCAGAAATATTTGGGAATGCTGGTGAATGAACCTATCGTCTGTGTAAGTATTGCTCTGACATTCTACATAGGCCATACTGTATAAGCTGTTATTTTCGCGAGGGTTTAATTTTTGCGAATTCCGCGAATCACAGTTAGACCGCAAATTGAACAGCACATGAAAATGTCACCATATGCTAAGGTAGTAGTGCGCTTATGAAGGCTGCTGTGTCAAGTCGCGAAAACAACATCTCGTAAAAATGTCCACGACCTCCTCATTCGCGAAAGTATCTGTACGCAAAAATAACAGCATATACAGTATTTGACAGTTAGCAGGGTGGTCCACAAGGGGTTTGAGCATATCACTGCAACATGCTCAAATTCTTGTGCAACATCCTCAAAAGCCAGCAACATGCTATGCAACATTCTCAAGAATTGGTGACATGCTCTAAATAAAAAAATTTGTACGCAAAACACTAGAAAGAACCTCTGACGTAAGCAGTGCATTTAGACGTTACTAAATATTTCACGCTACAATTTTATGTGCTCATGATGTACACTCCATTCTCGTGATGGGCACTTCGCGCACGTACAATTTTTGCAATATTCTCACATTCAGAGCTTGCAACGTGCTCAAATTTCAAATTGTTGTGTTAATTCAGTTTTAAAATAGGAACTCTGCTTTGCAGAACTATATCGTGGCAACAATTCCAAGACACATGAATTTATGAATAGAATGAAATCAAACAAAAAGGAAAAGTGGAGATGTTATCAGAATTGAAGCTGATATATGATCGTTATGAATCCTTGAATTTTGTACTTTCATAACAAAGTGATTCTGGTAGCAAACAAATAATGCAAATTTGAGGAAGTCATGATGTCCTCAACGCACAGAGAACAATTGAAGAAGAATGAAAATTCATGTCTGGATGAGCTACCTAGATGTAGTAAATGTGATTTTAGTATGGGTGTGTGGCTGTAGATTGCTAGTCCCTATGTATTTTGCCTTGTGGTTGGAGTTCTGAGGCTCTTACAGTATGATACATGACATGCCATCAGCATCCTGCGTATTCATTTCATATTAACCCGTTGAAGTCGGGCTGATTTTGCTACAACAGGCATTCCCCATAGACACCTGCCCGAGTATATTCGTGACTCATCTTCAACGGGTTAAATAGCCGAGTTTTCTGTTATCTCTCCACAGGCTTATTGTGTCACAGAACCAGGCGCTGGCTCAGACGTGGCGGGAGTCCAGACCAAAGCCGTGCGCAAAGGCGACGAGTACATTCTGAACGGTAGCAAGATGTGGATCACTAATGGTGGCCACGCCCGATGGTACTTTGTCCTTGCCCGCACGAATCCAGACCCCAAGGCTCCTGCCAACAGTGCTTTCACTGGATTCATCGTGGACAGAGACGCGCCTGGACTCTCTGTGGGGAGGAAGGTGAGTATGTATTCTATTTAAAGGGAAGATAAACCCCAAGAGCAATGTGGATTGAGTGAAAGCAGCAACATTAGTAGAACACATCAGTGAAAGTTTGAAGAAAATCGGACAATCGATGCAAAAGTTATGAATTTTTAAAGTTTTGGTGTTGGAACCGCTGGATGAGGAGACTACTAGAGGTTATGACGTATGAGTGGACAACAATACCAAGAAAATATAAAGAAAATTCTACAAAAATCAATTTTCCATGAAAATTACAAATTCCATCAACTTGATATTGACATATGCTAAGGGTAGCAATTATTCCCCCTGCTTTCTGAAAGCGGTTGGTCCATTGCTCTTTCATAATTCTAGAAAACTGAATTTTTGTTGAATTTCCTTTATATTTTCTTTGTATTGTTGTCCACTCATACGTCGTATCCTCTAGTAGTCTCCTCATCCAGCGGTTCCATTACCAAAACTTTAAAAATTCATAACTTTTGCATCGATTGTCCGATTTTCCTCAAACTTTCACTGATGCGTTCTACTAATGTTGCTGCTTTCACTCAATCCACATTGCTCTTTGGGTTTACCTTCCCTTTAAGGGCAGAATCAAAAGCTTGCAACCACCCAAATAAACTCAGGTTTTGGCATTTCTCCAGTACAGTTTGCTTTGTAGCAAGCAATAAAGTTGCGGTTCAAGACTAGGTCTCGTTTGGCAATGTAGCACATTTGCATGCACTCCACGTAGTTCATTATCGCTAGTTCTAAGATAGTATGGTGTGGATGTCACGCACAGGGTTCACTCGTACACTCCCAAAGTGTACCATACCGAACCATGCCAAATATGGACCACTTTATGATGTGCTCAAACAACATACCGTACTGTACCATGCCATGCCAGAGAGCGCTTGAACACAAGGTGGTCCAAAGGCATACCGTACCAGAGGTTGGTATGAGAAAACAGAGCTGCCAACTAGTACTGATTTTCAGTAATTTCTACTGAAATTGGACAAGAATACTGAAGGTTACAAGCAAATTACTGATTTTAGAAATCATTGTCTGTGATAAATTCTATAGCACTGTTAAGGATTACTGATTTTCACTCAAAAAAGGTGCAAATTACTGATTTTCAGCCATCATAGTACTGAAAGGCTTTTACAAAAGTTGGCAGCTCTGAGAAAAATGCATGTAACAGGTACGATGTCAGAATACAAAGATTTGATTCTCTTTATAAGGACATCTGCATCTGGCATGAGCGTACCAGGCGCATGACCCTGTTGGTACAAAATGTGTGACCCCTCTGACTCTAATCCAAAAATAACTTGTGAGGTGCGCAATCCCCAAAGAGCACTCAAACTCTCCCAATCTGGCATGGTAATGTATGGTACGATTCGGTTTGATGCAGTCTGGTTCACTTTTGAGCGCTCGATTGCAGCCATTGAAATTCCATAAGTTATGATTCACTTCTCTCCCTCCCCCTCTCTCCTGTGTTTCCTTTTGTCTCTCTGTCTGTCTGTCTGTCTGTCTGTCTGTCAAGCAGTTTGTCCTCTTATCTGGCTGGTTCTATTCTTGTACTCCAGCTGCACACTATGTCAACATGAATATCAAGATTGGAGGGATAAAAATATGACTTGATTTATTTGCATTATTGCTGGGCAATAGTTATCTTGTCTTCTGATATCGATAAAAATGTTTTTTGTTTAATGTTCTCCTGCTTCTTGTGACGTATCATGTTGCAATGTACAGCTAAGAAATAACAAAGATTCTGATGACTTTTGTTTTAAAGACTACGTGCAATAAGGGGGCAGGATAGAAATGCAGTCTCTTATTTCTATTAATGACATATCTATATATTTTGTTTGTCTTTCAGGAGTGGAACATGGGCCAAAGAGCATCTGATACAAGAGCAGTCATATTTGAAGATGTCGTCGTGCCCAAAGAGAATGTCCTTCTTGGGGAGGGGCAAGGTTTCAAGATTGCCATGGGAGCCTTTGACAAGACAAGACCACCAGTAAGTGGTAGTAGTGACGAACTGAAATGTGCCTGCAAGTTGGCATGCACTGAAATCTGGGGGTAAACAGCCAAACGTTTGGAAAACTTACAATCGATGCTTGTTGTGAGAAACTTACACAAAGTTTAAGATCAATGATTATTTTGATTTTAAAAATGGAAATGAACTCACTTGTTGTGATGTTTGGCCATCTCGTTGCAATGTATCTCAACGGCACAATCTTGCACTATTAAGGGTCGTTCCATCAACGGAAGTGTCATTCGCCAGAAAAAGCCAGTTGATAATAAGTGAAATGTCCCAAAAAGTGAGTTTATTTCCAGTTTTTTTGTTTATTCAAATATTTATAATTATCGATCTTGTACCTCATATGCATGAATGAGAAGAATTTACATCAGTCTACGAAACAACCTGCAATTTGTTGCAGGTTGGAATATCTTTTGTCTTGGAGTTATGATTGTAGTTTGCCACTGTCCAGTTGTATTGAGGCTTCTGATTTGCAAAACTTTTGCAAAACTGATATTTGGAAAACTGAAATAAAAGCAGTCCATAATTTAAATTGACTTTAATCATCTAAAACAAATCAAATCTTTGGTAATGAATAACAATACAGTTGGCTTTCAAATCTCAAAATTTTAAACCATTTAACCCGTTGAGGACGAGTCCCGAGTATACTCGGGCAGGTGTCTATGGGAAATGTGTGTTGTAGCAAAATCAAACCGTCCTAAACAGGTTAAAAAAGAGCCTTTCATGTTCTTACTTGTACACATATTTCAAAGGGAAGGGCATTGACCATGTTCTCTCCCTTTTTATTTTCAATTTACTCACTGCAAATCATGTAACACACACCTTTTTCTTTGTGCATTTTGCCAGAATTTGTAGAGTCATTGGTGTTACTAAACGTATGTTGCAATGCCAATTGCTTTAAGAACTAAAACAAGCAGCAGAAATACTGCTCAAGCTGACAGAATTCGGACCATTTCAAAGCACCCATATTTTTCAATGTGTGTGTAATCCTCACACCCAGGTTGCAGCAGGTGCAGTGGGTCTGGCCAGAAGGGCCTTGGATGAGGCCACCAAGTACTCCCTAGAGAGGAAGACCTTTGGTAGACACATCGCTCAGGTGAGTTGGAGCATTTTTGTTTGATAGAAACTTCGACAACAACACTCATCAGTGTAGAAACAGTGTCCATGTGTATGTATATTTTACATCATTACATGTCCTTAATTTTGTGGGTGGATGGTCATGACAATTGAGTAAGTGCTTCAAGCAGCTCGTGGCTGTCATTACGTTCACAGGCTATGGGAGTACATACTACAATAAAAGGTAACTGCTCCGCATTATGACTGCAAAGTCACTCACTCTACAGGACTAGTGAATTAAAAAAAATCGACAAATTACATAATGGTTGTACCTCTGCAATATACCTACTTTGAGATTAAAGATACAAAATAGTATTACATATGATATTTCACATAAAGATATCAATTTCCTGGACCTTTTGAACATGGAACATGGTACCCTTGTGCATTGTAGAGTGCGCCAAAGTAACAAGCAAACAATTAACTCAAGTTAATTTTGTGCAAGTTTTACATTCCGCCAAAATTCACAAAAACATCCACACTGCAAAAACTTCCACTTTTACAGTATCTCCCTGTCGTGCGTACTAGACATCCAAACTTGTTCTTTTCTCCCGTCTCATGAAAACAGCACCAGGCAGTGGCTTTCATGCTGGCAGACATGGCCATCGGTGTGGAGGCCGCACGGCTTCTGACCCAGCGCTCTGCGTGGGAGATCGACCAGGGACGGAGGAACACCTACTACGCCTCGCTGGCCAAGTGCTACGCCGCCGACATTGCCAACAAGAACGCTGCCGATGCGGTGCAGATATTCGGCGGAAACGGATTCAATAGCGAGTATCCAGTTGAGAAGTTGATGAGGGACGCCAAGATCTTCCAGGTTAGTTCTCATTCTCCTGTTTTTTCCATATTGATAGGTGACCTTGCAACACAAAACCACCACAACAAAAAAGGTCGCCAGGCAAAAATTTTTAGTCAGGGGCAGATTCTGACGGAGCAGACTCTGTGCTTTTAAATGACACAGAACTCAATAGAAGTGGACTTTCCTATAACCCATCTAAATAAGGGAAAGAAAGTACACCCTCTGGAAAAGTGTTTACTGAGATAGGAGGCTGTGAAATTGAGGGGTCTATTCAAATGCTTAATCTTACCCAGCAGTGCTCTGTGCAATGACTGGGACAGAAAGCAGAATGTAAGAATCTGTAGCAACCATAATGAGGGGGTTATCTGATTAAGCTCATTAAGCACATTCTGTAGCTATACCATAATGAAGTGATTATCAGATTAAGCACATTCTATTCATGACTGATCCCAACTAAAGATGCAGTAGCATCATCCTTTCTAAAGTTACCAGAGTTGAAAGTGAAGTGTGTGCAGAGGGTTTCTAAGGAATTACAATGGACCTCTAAGATATGCCCAATGGCACTGCATGAGAAAAAAAAAGTTTTAGAAAAACTACAAAAATACTCACAATTTCAGATTTATTTTATGATCTCAGACTTAAGAATTATGGAGAAGAATGGATCTTTCATAAAATAAATGGCTATCCATCCATTCGCCCATTTCTCTGGCTGCAGAAAAAAAAAAGAAGGAAAATGGAACAAAAACTTGTTGGGCGTCTCCAAAAAATTGGCATGCGATTGTGTACACAGAGTGATCACATTTCGGATCATAAATTCAGAGGTCATTGATGAATGTCATTAAAAATATGTTTGAATTCAAACCCTGTTGATGATTGTTAAATGTTGTGAGGGTAATTCCCTGCTATGAGTGTGTTCTTGAGTTTGAAAGTCGTTAGGACGTAACAACTTGTAGATGTCGGTGTTTCTCGAGCATATGGTATAACAGATTGAATGAAATTTCGTCCAAGCGATGCACATAGAATCATGCTAAGCAACATGATAAGAAATCATGTCTCTTTGTGATACTGCCCAAGCGAGGTACATGGATTCAGGCTACATGGCATTGTAACAAATCTGCAACAGCTGTATTTTTTGTTTTGCACCTGAATGAGAATCAAAATACGTGTTAACAACCTGCCACCCGTTGACATTCGGTTCCCATCAGTGGCATGCTTACGTGCAAAGTCAGTAGAATTTCATGTTGGTTGGTCCCTAGGGTGCTAAAGGTATTGTTTACCATTGGGAGCAGTGATTTGAATAATGTTTGAGTTATCACATAATCACATAAATAATGCCTTTAACCTCAGTGTTTATTTGATTTTCTCCCACCTGCACAGATTTACGAGGGAACCGCCCAAATCCAGAGAGTGATCATCTCCCGCGAGTGGCTGACCAAAGCAAGCCAGGGTGCCTCCTAAGTAGCTTGTGCTCTGGAGTTGACCCGGCATCTGGTATATACCACATTGCCGACCACACCCTGTTGTAGGACTAATCAAGCACAAATCATCATCAGCAGCAATACTGGCAAAAATGTGATTGATCAATATTTAGTTTGAGTGACAACTAAAACAAAAGAACAATGAAGTAAGAAAGAAAGGAAATATGATGCAGATTAATTATCACATTTCGTTGTACTGGACACAGGTGTGTATGGCCACATCTCTCTGTTAGACACACATATTCATTTTCTTTTGTTTGCCTGTTTGTGACTAGCAGGTGACAGAGATAGTGTTCTCTTCACAAGTGTATACATGCTCTTCAAGGAGGTGTGATCTGTCTGTAGTGAAAATGAAATTTTAGAAATATTTGATTGTAAGTTTGGAGTTGGTTAAAGAAAAAAAAAAACACTGTTTGTTACAACAATAGTGATGAAATATACCAGTCTGTTACAAGATAGATATGATATACATATTAACATTAGAACATAACACACACATGCATGTAATTGTCTTTGCACATTTGTACATTTCATTTGAAGAATGTTTCTTGGTAACGATAGGAGACCTGATTGTTACGAGCTTGGCATGGTATTCATTTGTATATAAACATATCAGAGGACACTACATTCTGTGTGGTATATTTGATTTTATGAGCAGCAGGGTTTTTGATGTGTTTATTTGTTTGTTTATTCATATTGTATGGGTAGTTTCAGAAATTACCAGTGCACACCATGGCAATATCAGATTATTTTAGTGTATTTATTTTAGAGACAAACTAACATTGATGTTTCATATTGTTCTCATGGCAGGTGTTTAGCCCAGAGATTGCAACGTTGCCCTTTGTATATACTGATCCTACTTGGCGGCATGATCTGCCATTACTATTGGTGTCCCCACGCGCATTCGTGTTTGGTGAATGCATGATAGATATCACAGCTGGCTCATGGGGCACTGCAGTAATGTCATGCACATCGATCCTCGGATCGGTCTCTAACACAGTGGCAAATGGCAAAAGATGGAGACTATCTCACTTTTCAATGCTTTAATGGGTAGTTTCTGTGGAAGTCAGGAAAAGAAAAGGAGTAAAATCACCCACATATTGATTGGTGTGGAGTATGGGCCTTATGTTATCTGGTTTTGATATGATGGGCTGCTTTCTTTGTGAAACAGGAATTTATGATGTAAAGATCAGGAAGTCATTTCTATGCACATATTATTCTATCACTAGTAGGCCCACACTATTTATCTACAGCAGAGTGATTCGGGGGAAGGGGGGGGGGGGAACTGTGATACCCCTCGTTGAGAATTCTGATCCAAAGGGTGAGTACTTAGTGCTATTAGCTGCATTCTTTCCAAAAAAATAGAATGAAAATTTGTCATTATGCAATCAGTTCAGGGTATGATAACTTCCAGAAGATTTTCTAGTGTTTTGTTTGTTTGTTTCTTTTTAAAATCTGAGCACATTGTTGGTAAACTCAGCAATGTTTCTCCATGTGAAGAGGAAAACATACTGGAATGTGTAGCTCTGTTCAATGTTTGTGTCTTGGTGTATATATATATTCTTTCACAAGAACAGATTGAGGACTGGAGAATGATTCTACTGGAGGTATTGTTTCTTGAAGCACATTTACATATTATGCAGGCTTCTGCATGTACAGATTGAAATAGAGAGACAACATTTTTGAGAGTATATCCTTGTCAATAAAATATGCCATGGAAACTGGCTTTGCCATTCAAAAAGAAAGAAAAGAAAATGCCTGTGATATGTTTTTGTGTACTGTCTGTGTCTTTGTCTGTCTGTCTGTGTAAAGAGAGAGATATCATTCTTTTTTGCAAGTTGTCTTATAATTTCCCAAAGAGCAGAGAGTGGTGCTTGCAAGTGAATTGTGTATGTAGTCTTTGTATAAAGCATTGTTCCAGAACATTGAACAAGAACTTGACCAAGCTTCTCCGGAAAGCATGTAACATGCTGCAGTTGACTCCCATTATAATGAAGTCCTTGGGACCAGCTGATTCCTTTCGTTATATCGTAATTTTGTTATAACTGAAAATTCAAACAGCAAAAAAGCACAGAGTGGATAATATTTGGCCTGAATTTGCACTCCTTGTAACCGGAATTTTGTTTGGAGTGCACTATATTTTAACTCGGTAGCAGGAAATTTGTAAACTGCAATGAAATCAAAAGAGGGGGGGGGGGGGAACACACACACACACACACACAAACAGATTATCAAATTTTCTTCAAACTTTGCATAAGTGAAGCACCAGTCCATCGGATCAGCAGTTACTGAATCCACACACCTGAATTATGTGTAGGGATCAGAAACACCCTCTTTGAGCTACGTGGATTCAAGTTTTATGATGATACTGGTTCAGATCACAGAATTGTTTAAGGAGATGACAAAAACAAAACTTTTCTGAGAATAAAATGCCAGTGGAGTGTTGTATATAATGTATTAATTCAAAATGGTTATATTGTACTACGCTTCTTCGAAGAGGACTTAGTAACACCTTATTCTGACCACCCTACACACTTGAAACATTGTGATACTCGGAATCCAGTCTGCATTAAATTTTGTTGCTGGTTTGAGCAGCCAAAACAAAAGCAGTTGCTGCAGCAAAGCCACCGCCACAACCACCGCCACCAACAACACAAATAACAACTTTAGCAAGTGCGCACAAATGCCCATAAAAATATACGCTTTTAAAAACAAATGTAACAAACGCATGTAAATACAAGTGCGAATGTTGTGAAACCAAAGAGATTGATCTCTTTGTGTGAATAATGACAGTGCTTTACCAGTAGGGGGCGCCATGTATCATTTTTTGGTCTTTCAGATGAAAAAAAAAAAAAAAGGAAATCAATCTCTGACACGTACAAACAAACCACGCGCAGTTAACAAATAAAGTACTAGTAACAGGCGTATGCAACTAGCATAATGTATGGCTTCCTTCAAACAAAGCGTATAAGATTGTGTCCTTGCCTTTAAAATCTTGTTTACGACCGTTCCTACATCCGTAACTATTCTTTTTTAAAACTCAAATAGCACAATACTTCTTTCTTCTTCTGTTGTTGTCGTTGTTGTTGTTGGTTTTTTTTTTTTTTTTTTTTTTTTTTTTTTTGTATTGCTCATTTTATTCCAGCGCTGGGTTTAGGGTTTCGCTAGGTGTAGCAACCTTTTTTGTTTTTAACTTCCTGGGAAGTTTTAATAAGTGTAGTACTCTTGCTTTAGATAGTGCAGTATCATTCATGTTTAACGCTCCTGCATCTCTCACCCTTAAAAGCAGGACTTGAGGATTATGACAAGAGAACCACCAAAGACATCACTTGCAAGTGAGTGACAAATTCAGATTGCAAAAAGCAATAAATCCAATGGTTACGTTGAACAAAGGGTATGTAACTATCATATATCATGTGAGTATAACAAACTTGTCCGAATTCGTAATATTGTCACACCCTTGATTTGTGTGTGTGTGTGTGTGTGTGTGTGTGTGTGTGTGTGCGGGGTGGGGGGGGGGGGGGGAACGAGGGAAAGAAAGAACAAGTGGGGCAAATCATTCCCATCACATTATGCGTCAAAATTTGCCTTGTGAAATACATAGGTTTTTATCTTGTATAAGAAGAGACCTATATATGATGGAGTATCCTTCACGTGATTGCACAAATTTGTGACGGTAACCAGCTCGTAGGAAATGTCCCGTGACCTTAGCCAAGCTGCAGGAAATTTCACTTACAGTAAAAAAATGGCGCTTGTGAAAACACACTTAAAGGCACAGTGTCAGCAATGTGTGTACACGTATAGTATTATGCGCGTTTTGCTATGTTTAAACCGGCCCAGTTCTTACCTATAAATTATCAATTTCAGTTTAGGAGGTAAACCTTCATCAGAAAAGAACATGCCCGAGTAGACGTTTACACTGAAAAGCGTTATCACAGTAACTAGGCCCTAAAAGCGGCAGCCTTGTCCAGTTTTGAGTGAAAATGTATGCATGGCATTATGCACATCATATTTCCAATCAGATAGGTTTACAAGTTTATCACTCAATGTCTTGTGTTATAGGCACGAACTTTAAGCATTTTCACTTTAATGATTTTATGTATACCTTATATTTTTATGATGTAAAGATAATACACGTTAGGTTATACGCATCCGTTAGAGAGACAAAGTTGATTCTTTAAAGAGGTTCGAGAAAATATTTATCTTTTTTTTTTTATTGAACCGTCAGTCACCAGCGGATGTCTTCTACAACGGCTCCAATAGGCTAGAGGCATAATGAAAGACCATGCATGTCGGATGGCGTACATAAAAGTATGCACGTGTGTGTTTGTTTGTTTGCTTTTTCGCACTGTCGTTTGACACGACAAGCAAACCTAACCATTTAGCATGCTTAGGGTAAATTCTCTGTGTAAAACAGCAGGATGACCTGCCTTTGATTATTGATTTGTAAGATTTGTAAGATTTGTAAGATTTTATTGACTCTATCGACCCCCTCTCGGGGTATGAGAGTACAAACATATTTACAATGTATGAATACAAAAATATAAGTGATAATGTACATGTACATGTGAAAATAACAGATAAACATGTTTACAAAACAAGGCGTAACGGAGTACAGGACGTTTAACTACTCTACCACTCCGTGTACACACATTCACATCTACTTTACTTTCTACAAAACTATTGTCTTTCTTCTTTGGTTTTGACGAAAACTGAAATATAATCATTCTGACAAATTTGGCCAGTTTTTTTTTTTTTTTTTTTTTTTTTTTCAAATGGCAAGCATTAGCTGATAGTGAATTGAATAGTTTGGCCATATTCTTGACGTATGGATATTGCTCTGCATTGCCACCACGCGCATGATCATTGTAGTCCAAATCAAACCCGTGTGCTGCCCTCCGGTGACACGTTTTCAAAAGGAGGGAGGCACTTCCGGGTTTCATCAGCTAACAAGCAAAAAAAAAAAAAAAAAAAAAAAGGCCTTCAGCGCAAACGTGTGGTGCCACTTTCTCTGCCAATCTGCCACTTTTTGTGTTCATAATAACTCAGATCAAGGACAAGAATGATTTTATTCACATGACATTAACAGCAAAAACAAAGCGACACACACACAGAAAAAAAAACCGAAAAAAAAATCGCTGTAATTACACCCTCCCAAAAATCTCTTCATTCTTATATTTATTTTTTTTTGGGTTTTATGATAACATCAAACACACACACACACACACACTCACACACACACACACAAAACCCGAGAATTTTAGCATAAAGGTGATCCACATCCTTAATGTTTTACTATAGTAAAACAGTAAGGAAAAGAAGGAATAGAGAAAAATAAGAATCGATTTCAATCATCGTCTCTTCCCCACCCCCCCCCCAAAAAAAAGATCGACATATGTATTCATCACATTTGTAATTCTAATCAGCTGAAATTTGCCTGGCGTTGTGTTATGTTACGATCTGAACATGCATTTTCTGGATTAATTGTGATAATGACTATCGTTCGTGTAACTCGCGTTTACAAGATCCATTGTTTTGCTAAGAAAACATGTTTATCTTCTGATGATTCTAAGAAGTAATACTGTGACATAAGCTTTTATAAAGGTCCTGCCAACACACGTATTGCAAGAGGATAAATCGACGCAATACCGATACTTTATTTTCAAAGCGCCTACAAGGCATATGCACTTAACCCTCCCCCCCCTCCCCCCCGCCCCCCCGACCCCCCCCCCCCGCCCCCCCCCAAAAAAAAACAAACAAACAACACACACACACACACACACACAAAACGAAACAGGAGCTATAGGTTCCTGCTCTGTTTCAATTAACCTTCTGCGTGCTTTGAGAGCTAGAAATAGCACAGAAAATCTGATAGTTTTGTACTCTGTATATAAAAGTCCTGGTACAGAAAGGGTTAAGGAACATCGCTTACGCACCGTCCGACTTTTGGTGCATTTTTTATGACATCATAACAATCATCCAAGATTTCGCGAAATCATCCTTCACTGTAAAAACGTCGGTGTTAGATTTAACACCACGGGTGTTAAATCTAACACCAATCAAACTTCAATAAAGGACCACACCCACAGGTGTTAAAAATGCACTGTGATGGTGTTGAAAAGTGTTCACCTGACACTTCGTGGTGTTAATTTGACACTGTAAATGGTGTTATTTTGACACTGTACTGGTGTTAATTAAAAAATGACACCACATGGTGTTGATTTGATATTTGTTGGTGTTAATATCATTGGTTTAACACCCGTCTAGCTTCAATAAGAGACCACACAAGCTGGTGTTACTTTGGTGTAAATTAATTTTCACATTTTTTCAAAAATCTAGTATTTTAATGTAAAATTCTTGATCGTCTTGTTTAAATTAAAAATCAATAAGAAGTGCAGTTACTAAGAAACTCTTCAAAAAAAAAAGTTTAAAATTTGGAAATGACACCCGGAGGTGTTAATTTAACACCATAAATGAGCACCGAAAATTTAACACCAGCTCGGTGTTCACTATTTAACACCGGACTTTTTGCAGTGTAGGTTCCTGCTGTGTTCCTGCTCAATTAACCTTCTGCGTGCTTTGAGAGCTAGAAATAGCACAGAAAATCTGATAGTTTTGTACTCTGTATATAAAAGTCCTGGTACAGAAAGGGTAAAGGAACATCGCTAAAACGCACCGTCCGACTTTTGGTGCATTTTTTATGACATCATAACAATCATCCAAGATTTCGCGAAATCATCCTTATCTTAGATGACAAGGGGTACTAAAACATAATACCGTATAATATGTTGACCATCCCCGAGAAGCACATTCCTGATCACGTTTCTAATGATTCTAGATGATTTTGAAGGTAATCCATGGACACTAGATTAACCCTTCGTGTTCCTTCACTGAAAAAAAAATCGGGTGTTGAATATGAAACACTGAGCTGGTGTTAAATTTTGGTGCTCATTTGTGGTGTTAGATTAACACCTCCGGGTGTCACTTCAAAACATAAAACCTGCTTTTAGATAGGCAATTAGTTACTGTTCTTCTTGTTTATCTAAAACTTCAACAAGACTAACTTTTCGATAAAGTACTTGATTTTTTTAAAACAGTACACAACACCACAGTAACACCAGTTGGTGTGGCCTCCTATTGACACTGGGCTAGTGTTATACCATTGACATTGACACCAGTAATATCACATCAACACCATGTAGTGTAATTGAATTAACACCATTGCAGTGTCAAAAAAAAAAACCCATCAGCTACAGTATCAAAATAATTATCACCACGAAGTGCCAGGTGAACTTTTTTCAAAACCATCACAACATACTTTCTACACCAGCTGTAGGTGTGGTCTTTTATTGACACTTGATTGGTGGTAGATTGAAAACCTATGTTGTTAAATTTAACACCAATCTTTTTACACTGTCCAAAAATATAGGTTTATACATCGACATGCAGAAGGGGTTCAACAAATTGGCTGCGGAAACCTGAAAGATCCTGTTTAACAGTCTATATGGAGTTCTCGGAATTTTGATAGGAAAGAGGTTGAAATGTCGCTTTGGCGTCGGTCATCATGCAGTGCCCAACCTTCATATCTGCGCATTGCTCAAGGAGACGGATGACGCCGTTATTATAAACTGTTATGCTCGTTGATTACAAAATTGAGAAAATGAATGATAGCCTGTCTGGCTAAAGAGTAACAAATATCGGGATGATCATTATAGCCGCATCACGAGTGTGTGTGTGTGTATGTGTGTGTGTGTGTGTGTGTGTGTGTGTGTGTGTGTGTGTGTGTGTGTGTGTGTTTGTGTGTTTGTGTATAATCTTGTAAAAAGTATAGTGGTATTGTAATTTCCTAATATCAGCTCAAGTTTAGACATGTTTTAAATATGACAACAGTGCCAGAAATGACTTTTTTTTTTCTCGTGAAAATAATACCACTCAGAGGTTCGTCACTGTACAGTTTGTTTGGGAAGGATTTTATTAACAAGGGGAGGGAGGGAATTAAAAGCAATCTAAAGAAACAGAGAAATGTAAAAAAAAAAAAATGAGAAGAAGGAGGGGACTCAAGATCTTTAAGCTCCGCAGAGCATGGTCTATGATATATACTAGTATAATAACTATAACTTATGTGCATATATATGAATATATAAATAAATAAATTATATATATATATATATATATATATAATAGTATTATATCCATAACATCATATTAATTAGCATATTGTAAATGAAACCACTAAAATATTCGTGACAATAGTTTGCTCAACGTGAGTTAATGGAGAGCTTGAACAAAACAAAAAATCAAAATCGGTTAAACCAATATCATTATTCAAACGTCTCGCGTTGTTTCCCAGTCCTATAGCTATATGTCTTAGAAGTCACAGAAGACCCCCCCCCCCCCATTTACCCCCTCCTATTTCTACAACCGAATGCAACATATTTATCGTAAAGCTTCCACCCTCTTACGTCAATATTGGGTGTTTTTTTTTCTTTGTCAACTATTTTTGTTTACGACACCGAAGCCAACGTAACATAATAGGATATGCAAACTGCTATCACTAATTGCATTTCCCCTTCGTTAAAAATTACAAATTGTTTGAAACCTTCTTCGCATTGAATTCAACATTTAACAAAAGGTCTTATACACCTCTAGCGTTGTTCACAAGTAATTAAAACATTGCCTAAGTTATCGGCAAATATAAAAGCGTGATCGATATTGTAAACAGCTATTCCATACTTCTTGTCACCTAAATTGCGCTGGAATACTTTCAGTGAGAAATACACAAGGTTTAAAACAATAAAACTATGGCGCTGATAGAAACATAATTACAGCTTACGGCCTGTATGTACCTTCAAACGTGTCAATATCACAGTGCAGGGATTGACATTCATATTCACAACACTGGCAACCTGTTCTTTGTACATGTATTTGTTATAGAAATTTTCTCTCTCTTTTTTTTTTTTTTTTTTGCAAAGGATTGTGGACTAACTTTCAGTCACAACACACACATACACACACTCACACACACACACGCCCATTAAAAACGTTAAGCACAAACACGTACATGTAGCCTACACTCGCACGCACACGTATACACATACACACACACACACACACACACGCACTCACAAAACAGTCAACAGAAAGGATACACCGTATACAACAGAAAAGACGGATGCAGATAATTTGATGCCCAAATTAGCAGATGTAAACAAACACTCACCCTCTTCCCCTTTTCCCCTTTCTCCTCCTCCCTCTCTATCCCTCCCTCTCTCCCTGTTCCTCCCTTCTCCCCCTATCTCTCTGTATTTCTCCCTTCGCTGGCGCCATCTGCATGGCTGTCTGTCCTTGTCATGAACGATAATTTTAAATCTTATTATTCTCTTTTCGAATTTAACAGTAAGTTTGGTAACCTGTACACATGACATTTAAATTGTATTCTCCCCATGCAGTTATCATCATCCTACACAACTTGAGACCCCATTTCCCCTCCAGATTCGGTATATTTAGTCCTATGATTTCATCCTAAGTGCAAATTTAAGCAGAAACGTTGACTCTGATCCAACTAACCAGCGAACTAGCAAAAATAAGCTTTAATGCAACACTGCAATTCTGATAACATAAAGTTTTGACATATTGTGTATAATTCTTATATTCATATACAATCATAACAAAATCACTCGTCGACATCATCATCTATTTCATAATATAAAAGTTTTATCAAAAGATTACCTTTGAAATTGATGTTACATCAGTCTTCTTTAAATAACCGTGAAAGGAAATAAATCCTTTCTGATTATTTCTGATGTTTCTGATATATTTGATCTTCTTGTATGGAGAAAGAGTCATTCTGAGAGGGATTTTTCTGTCCAAGCAAGCTCTGTAAAAACAGCAACGAAGTGTAATAGGTGGCCATGCCAAGTAGGCCTATATTAAAAGACGAAGCATCGTATACTACATAGTACTACAGAAGATGCTAAGAAGACGTCAAACTTAATATGAGTTTTAGGACGAGCATGCATGCACTATCACGATTATAGCAAATGCTCTCTAGCTAGAATAGAATGAAGTTTGAAAGAGAGAAATATTCGCTTACTTTCTAATCGTTTTGTCAATATCGTGAAGCACGTAATTACATATCTATTTGTAAATGATGTTGGAAAACGCCCCCTAGAAATAACACACGAACAAACAAACAAACAAACAAACATACAAAGAAACAAACAAACAAAACAATTAATCAAATAAAAAAAAAAACCTCCGACGTGGAAAGGACACCATGTGCCAGTTCATGATGATTAATTATTACACAACTGAGAAGAGAAGCTGGGTTTCAGCGTAATTATGTGTCAATTTTTTAAACACAAAAGAGCAGATTTTAAGAAAAAAACAAACACCATACAATAAACATACAAGCAGAAGACTGCTTTTACGTTACAGTCACAACTATACCACCGTCAAAAAAGACTTAACGATTTCTTCAAGTTGCATCATGTTTCGCCCATTCCTTCGAATACATACGAATCATTCCTGGAGGGCATTTCATGAAGTATTTTGTCTGATATGTTTTCTGACAAACTGTTATAAGCTATCAAAATCTTTGCATCTGATTGGCTGAGAGCAAATTTGTCCGACAAAGTTGTCGGACAAAACGCTTCATGAAATGCTACCCAGGGGGGCATTTCATGAAGGAACTTGTCGGATAAAATGTCCGACAAGTCAATTATATCCGACAAGTTCAGAGGAATCAGCCAATCAGACTAAAGAATTTCTCAAAACTTGTCGGATAAAAGAGACTTGTCAGATATTTTATCCGACAAGTTCCTTCATGAAATGCCCCCCCCCCCCCCAGATCTTGCGTGTTTTATGTACACCGCATCTTACCATCATTTGATTCATTCAGACAAGGATGTGTGTGTTTCCTCTTGGAAGTAGAAAAGCAATTCGGTGGATCAACCAATTATAAGCACGTTTTACTACGCATGAATGAATAACAATTAGTCCATTCACAACTAAAAGAAAAAGAAGGAAAAACTAAATGACACCTAACCTAAAATATGAACACTCGTTTTGGATGATGTGGACCATAGTATCTCCTGTGTAACAATGAAGTTGAAGTATTATACAGGAATATGAAAGTGACAAGACATCAAGTTGCAGAGTTATGATAACAAATAAACTACTAATATTATGAATAAAAAATACTTACACTATAATAATCATACTACTACGTATAACTACTACTACCACTGGGGCCCATACTACTACTACTACTTCTACTACTACTACTACTTTTATATATACTACTATTACTAATTATACTATACTAGTTACTACTACTACTGCTGCTGCTATACTTACTACTACTGCTATATACTATTATGACTACTACTACTACTACTACTATACTACTACTACTACTACTACTGCTACCACTACTACTACTACTACTACTACTACTACTACTACTACTACTATTACTACTACTACTACTACTACTACTACTACTACTACTACTACTACTACTACTATTACTACTACTACTACTACTACTACTACTATTACTACTACTACTACTACTACTACTACTACTACTACTACTACTACTACTATTACTACTACTACTACTACTACTACTACTTCTACTACTACTACTACTACTACTACTACTACTACTACTACTATTACTACTATACAACCAGTTGGTTTAACAGCATGGGATTGCGAGCGAGTGACTCTATTATACAAATAAGTATGACAATAAAATCATAATAATGATTACAGTGGCTTCTTGTCGGTAACACGAACATTCCAGCACATTATACCGGGAACTGATGCTTATGGCATCTTTCTAGATGGGAGCTATCGTACAAGTCAACACAAAATGCCGTGACAGATCTCTGTATGATTGTTCGTGCAGTATAGCTGAATAAATGCACGCATAATCACAGCTAAACACCAAACTCACTAGTATAGTCTGTTTTCAAATTCAAATTCAAATTCGTTATGAGTTTTCTCCATTAAACAAAGTCACAAATGAAATACAACGTACATGCATTTTTGTCCATTTTCAAATACAAAAGAAGACTTAACAACAATCAGTACATTCAAACAACTGACATGCATTTTGAATTCAATTTCCATTCAATTTCAAATCAGTTATATTCTGTTTTCATCAAACAAACAAAAAACATACAAAGTATTATTGTCAACTCGTATTGTTGAGCAATTTTGAAAAAAAAAAGTGCAAGTTGCGAGATATAAAGCAAGATATATGAACAGACGATTAGATAAAGGAAGGCAATGCACACTTAGCAATAGTAACAAAGAGCAAATAAAGCCATGGAATAATAAAGCGAGTGATCTACTGAGAAGCGATGCTTGTAAGACGTATAAAGATCACTCTAAAAAACAAACAAACAATATACCAATAACGTATACGCAGAATTAATCTAAATATGTACTCTAAAAGCATTTGAAATTGTAATTATGATGTAGTGTATAGTCTGAAATGATACACGATAAAGTCTTATATGTTGTACAATAGTCTGACAAGATTATGCAATATGTCTGATAAGGAAATGGAAAGATATGTTGATTTTGATCTGTTCCGGATGTGGTGATCTGACTGAATTAAGAATGTATTGATAGGGTTAGAATGCAGAAGGCTGACGTTAAATAAACAAATAGCTTTTCATTGGCTGCCATTGTCAACAAAACCTCAAGGATTTCAACACTCAGTATGCAAACAGTTCATGTAAATCATTATTAAGCACGAGAAATGCACAAATCATCATACACACTAACTTGCACGTATTTTTTTTTTTTGATAATTCTTTCTTCGAATTTCGTTCAATTTCATATTACAGAAACAGAAACGTTCACAGAAACAAAAACAAAACATCATACAAAGACAAACTGCATTATACACAAACATTGTACAAAATAACGTCAATCTTACACCACATAAGGACAAAATGCAGTAACACCAACATTGTGCAAACGTATACATCATCCTTTTGCCCACACACACACACACAAACACATACACACACACACACACACACACACACACACACACACACACACAAACACACACAGATATACAAAAAAGCGACTAAACGAGTCATTTCCCATGGACGAAATGCAACTTTAAAGTACAGAAGCAAGGTACACTCTGTCGCATGACTTCACACCCGTAACTGCGCATCCGATGCGAGCGGGATTCTAATTATAGTGAACTTGTCTTTTTGTCTCTCTCCCTCTTATCTTTCATTTTTTCCTCTCCCTCTCTCTCCCTTTCTTCCCCTCTCTCTCCTTCTCTGTTTCTCTCTCTTACTCGCTCTCCGGGTCAACAGCAGGGTTCTGAACTTGACTTAACGATGTCTATCCGTGCAATGCCACATTCGATGTAGACAGCCCCGAATTGCTGCCATAGTACACTGCCACTTGATTTTGGTACACAAGCCCAGCAATGAATAGACGAGAGAGGTTGTATATTTCGTTCTGCCGGACGCCTCCCCGTCTGAGAAGTTTTCAACCACTAGGTAAGTTAACTATTTTATCATTTAACGTCACGTGACTGGTGTTACATGTTGTCATTGTTTCATTTATTCATGTAGTCTCTGCACGTGTATGTAGGCCTAGACGAGAATAGGTGACCGTGTGTTTCTTTTCGCACCGTGAACTTGTTTGAAGATTTTTAAATAAGTGCATCAAACTTGTCTGTAAATATTGATTGCATTGGGATGAAATATTCTGTTTGTACTCGGTTCTTGGCGTGCGCATTGATTTGCATTCCAGAACATTTCCGAATTTGACTTTGTGCCATATACAGTTAACCTACACTATGTCCGTTATTACACTATATTATTTACGCCAAAGTTACACACGAAGATGCCAGAACTATATTGACGCCTGTCAGTGTTTGCCACTGCATTATAATTACGCGCGCTCGAAACATCGCAGATCGATCTCCATTATCGGCATGTCGCAGATTTTCAGTAATGCTTCCTTCGTTAATGCACTGCTCCTCTTGTCTACATCGACACCCTTTCCCTCACCAATATTAGAGTGAAACAATAATTACTATACTTTATACGTCATTTGTCACATGACGGAATCTTGGTAATGGTTGGTGAAACAATTAAACCCACACGATTTGGCTCTGGATAAACATTGTGGGACAGAAATATCCATACTTTGCACGTCATCTGCTACACGACGAATGATTCTCGTTGCCAGTTCTGAAATCTAACGGTTTGACCATAAAATGCAAACGTGAATGTAAACCGTAAATAATGTAGTTTCGACGAGGAGAGTATAAAGCCACAAAAGAGTGACATTAAAAACGTGAGGAACAGTTTTGCTTGATGTTTATACCAATTTCTATCAATCAACTTTAGATAGTGTTATAGTGTTGTACTGAGAAAAGTAGTCACGTGATTTTTTTCTTTCATACTTTACATCTCATGATTCCTTATATCTATGAACATTTAATTCCTGTGTGTATGTCTGTGTGTTTGTCTGTATGCCTATTTGTTTGTCTCATCATCACCATCTCACTCCGCATTTCTCTTAGCTTGCTACATACTTAGGCCTACATAGTATGTTTTGCTTCGGGTTTGTTGTGTCCTGAACATGTTAGTGTTCCCAATTGTTTTGTCTTTTCTTTATTATGTAAACTGCTTCTTAATGTCTTCCATAATAATCAACTATCAAATAATCTCCAATGGTGTAAAGTTTCAATTTTCTGTCACCTCTCTTAATTTCTAAAATTAACATTGCATTCTATATACAGACTTTGTCATTACAATTCAATTCAAATTTGTTTCCGTTTTTCAACAATAACCTATATATGGCATTTTCTTTAGTGACAGAAATCATGTAAACAAAACAATGTTTATTGAACAGAGTAAACAACAATATACAGATAACGGTGCATTGTAATGGGACTGAAGTAAAATGAAATAAAGTGAAGTATCAATATGCAATATGTATATATATATATATACATATAATTATTTATATATATATATATATATATATATATATATATATATATATACATATGTGTGTGTCATACTTACACAATATGCACACATACACATATACACTTGTATTTGCGGAGTGCTCAAAGGATCCAACGTAATATCTCAGCTAGTTTGACAGGGAGGAAATGGGGAAAAAAAGTTTTCACTCGTGAGGTCTCAGGGGCGAGGAAACGTCAAAAACCTGGATACTTCCGCTTGCTGGTTGCCACGTTTTGCGAACCATATGTGCGCTCGACGTTGCAGATCGAGTGGAAAATGAAAGCCACTATTTAAGAGAGCACTTTTCTGTTTTGCCCCGTTCGTTGCCTTCATCATTATTATAGTCCATGTTGTATAGATGTTAATCTCTTCTTCTTCTCTATCAGACCTTTTTTTTTGTACTGAACTGTTTATCATATTGCAGAATGTTTTATTCTTGTTATCATTGTAATCAATACTACTACTACTACTAATAATAGTGACGATAATGATAGTAACAGTAATTATCACTGTTATTATCATTGATTAAACTATTATCGATATCACTATTATTGTCATCATCAGGCTCATCCCAAGTGCTTAAGCATTATCATAACCATTCTACATTGATATAATATTTTGTATATTATAGTAAGCGCTATTTTTCCCTTTTGATTAACATCATAATTTTGATGGCGATATTATATTTTCACTGTGCTTACATAAGTTACATTATCATATATCATAAGCAATTATTCTTTATTCCGCAGATGATGATTCTATAGGCCAACGTGTGGTTATTCTAGAAATAGTTATGGTATGGATACGTCGCATTAGAGTTTCAATAAGATTTTAACGACAGTTTCACGGAGATTAATTCGCATGGGTGGCTTTTGGCACGGATATACTGACGATTTTTGGCTCTAGTTTTTGGCTCATGATGCATGCAAAGTGAACATACACATTCTTTTAAAGGGTGCGACGCCCGTGGATTTTCAAAGATGTATAAGTTAAATGAAACATGCATGTACCCTGAAAATAACTTGTTATCTATATACTTTATAATATAAATGTCTTGTTTTTACTTTTGTTGTTAATTTTAGTTGTAAATATCCAATTGGTTAGATTGCTTATCTATACTTGTGTGTGATATCAAGTGATTTATCAATTCAATCAATTATGACGATGGGCCATAATAAGTAAAAAAAAAAAAAAAAAAAAAAAAAAAAGTCTTCACTTTGCTACCACTTCTCTCCCCAAATCGGCTAAGACGCCAAAAAGAAAAGAAAAAATAGTAGTGCTAAAATAATATGAAAAAAAGGGTCTTCACATTTTTTTTTCCCTTGGGGCGAAGCCTGAGGACAGAGTGCTATAGGAAAATACCGTGTGGATCTGCTCCCGTGATGCCGTTTTTCTGAGCACATCACATTTTCACTTGGGAGCGCAAAGGGGGGGGGGGGGAGATCTCCTAATCCCTTCCCCCTTAGATCCGCGGCTGCAAAATTACAAAAAAAAAATGAAATGAAAGGTAGAAGAACAAGAAGAAGGATATAAGAACATGAGGTAGTAGTAGTAGTAGCAGTAAGAAGAAGAGGAAGAAGAAGGAGGAGAAGAAGTTGATATAGAAGAAGACGAAGATAGGTAATGATGATGATGACGGCTATATATGGAATTTACGAACTTGTTGGGCATTTCCCTGCTTTGTATAGGGATCCGTATATGTTTGAGGTTTGCATATACAGTCAGATGTTTATTCCAGATGAATCTACCGGATGCACTGTTTACTTTCAGACAAGGAGTTCTACACGCGTAGGCTTAATAGCACACGTAATATAATTTCTTTGTTTGCTGATGAATCCAAAAATAACGGCAGTGCTATTTCATAAAAGACGTGACTGTAACTCTTCTTAGTTCATTGTACATTGACATAGAAAGAAAAAAGAAGAAATGTTACTTAACATAACAGTACAAGTGTTTGAGCTATCCCTCTTTAAAAAAAAAAAAAATCCACTCACAGTAACAGAAATCTAACAAACAACCAAAACAACATAACAAATACATATGCAAATGCAAAACAAAAGTTCAAATCCACAGCACTGCATGCACTGTCGGAGAAGTAAAGCTAGATCCCAACCGGGCATGCACTTTTCATAATTCCACATCGTTTTCAAGTTGGCATTATGAAACATTGAAAACTTTAATTAGAGAAAGAAAACTTAAATGGAGTTAGAAGTAATTCAAAATCACACATAAAATCATGGCCGCACAAGTCTCCCATTGACATACATATTAAATCTTTACTAAATTTACATTGTTGGCATGAAGGCAAAGAAATGTTAAGTTGTATCTTCTACATAAAATTGTGATGTGTTGCCGTAACATCCAATGGCAATCGTGACTTTTAATATGGAAGAGTTGTAGCTGATAAATCATTGATAAAAATGGTCATTTGATGATGTGATCTTATGATATTCTTTTGCTCAATGCAATGAGAAAGTAGTCTGTTGATGACAGTATTCCCTCAGCTAATTTTGCGCCTGCCGTTCCAATAAGTGTGTGTTTTTTTAATGCAAAAACGTGAAACTTTCAAATTGCACATATTTTTTCGTATTATTTTGTATGTGCCAATTACAAGGATCGAAAGGTCTGAATTTATTCCACTGATGCACGTGGTGTGGAATTACAGATATAACTACGACTCCATATGCCTTGATACGATTTTGCAAAACGGTTCTTTTCATTCCGTTATTTCACATAATGATTCAATGAAAGGCACGACTATTTTTATAGTGACATCGGTTGAAAGTGACCCAAGTTGTGCAACAATATATATCACCATTTACACTTGCACCAATTAATGTCAATTAAAATCCACCACATTGTGGTTAGATAGTAGACAGCAATTTCAGCATAAAAATATCATATCATACTAGTATATTGTTAGTATGGCTTAATTCGAGGTTAGCTCTAGGGAAGTGTGAACCCACTTGCATCTACATCTTGGACTTTCCTCAGTAACATAGGTCTATTCTAAAGCTACCCAATGTGCACTCAATGATGAGAAGTATTTTAAGATAGGAAGTGTTAATTCCACGTTTCCGCTTGAAACCTACAGTTGTGTCTACTCTACGGTGACATATAGTCAAAAAAGCAAAGTGCGCATGCGTGTAATTTCCAAGATGTCTTCTCCCTTAGATCTCCGACAAAAATTGAATCAACTTCAAATCAGTATAGAAGATGAAAACAGGGCGCGAAGAGAAAGACCAACCATTGACTTCAATGTAGAATCCCCCAAATTACCTCGTCAGAGGCCAGGTAAGACTGTCAGTAGTAAAATTAATGATCTGTAAATGAAATTGTAATGCGTACTGATTAGTTAGCGCGATATCAATCGTCGCACAGACAGTCGTACAGGCTTCTGTGGAGTTGTACCTGGCAATCAGCTGCAGAACACCGTGGCGGTGAACGACGCACGACCGACGACGCGACTATTGCGATGGCTTCACACACAGCTAGCTCAACCAGACTCGTCGACATGCATTCAATACAAAATGGCAATTGATTGTTATCAGTAGGGCCTTCTATCAGCACTTTATACTATTAAATAGACCATATCGTTACCTTAAAACACATTAACGTGTATGTTCACTTCTTAAACTATGCATGTCTGGTAAAAATTTTGCACTGTCACCACCATCTCGCTCATCACTGCTCATCTGTGTGTGTGTGTGTGCTGTGATTATGACATGTAATGAGCTGCTACATTGTAGCTGTGTGTTTTCAATTCGAGTGCAGTGTGACTGACGGTCTCTTTACAAACGTAGGCTCTACATGTTGTGGTTAGTGGTCCAGAACCTAGTTTGTAGACCCAAAATGGTCATACTATTAAGTACAAGTAGAAGCAACTGCCATGCACCTACAAATGTAGCCCCGGAGACCGCGCCGCCAGGCGCGGTCCTGGCGGCTTCCCCGCAGTTTCGCTTATGTTCGTTCAAGTATTCTGTGCGCTAAGTGCAAGTGATTGTGAATTCTGTGAACATCGGTGAGCTGCTTATAAGACATTTTGTGCATCACAAGCAATGAAATCCATCAAACAGTCGCCGATGATAGTCATTTAGGTTTCATCGACCAATGTAAGTAATCCTAGTAGTTTCTGTTGAAAATTTAAGGAAATATAGCGCCGCAAACGCACCCGTTTGTTCAACATGAAGATATGAATGGGAGCACGGCGCAGCCGCCACACGCAGTGTGGCGGCTGTCGCAGTTACCATGCACCAAGGTTCAACCTCCCATTGCATGCCCAAGGTTCGCATTTGACCTGTGCAGAAGCACACAACCCTTCCGTGATGTGGGTCCGTCCACTCACTCGACGCTAGTCTACTACCGTAGAAACCATGCCATACATTTAGCGAGTCTAGATTTGGCAAGTGGTCAAATTCCTGATTGTGGAGTCCTGTCCTGTACTGCGTATGGTAGCCCTACTACATATCGACCACCCTTATTGAAACCGACCGCGTATAATTCACGCACTGAACACTTAGTACGCACTTCTCTGCGCGCAAAGCACATAAAAATGGATTGGCTTTGAATGTAGATGAGGATGGTGTGGGAAAACGCGATAATTCACTGTTCATTAATGGTTTTAATCAAGGACAAAATTTCGAATGAATATTTTCACCGAATCGTAATGACAGCACAATGTAGTGTCTATGGAAGTTTCTAAAAGGCTTCTAAAAAGCTTCGTAGGCCTACAACACGGTGTTCAATACAACTCGGTTTGCGTGCATTGTCTATGCAAAAACAGCGGTCGATCCTAAAAACGCGATTTACCGCGGGGAGCTGAAACGAGGCCACGCAAGTTCGTCGTCGATATTTTTGCACTGAAACTTCGAATCGAAAAGGGAACAATGGCATTTGATAGAGCTGGATTTTCTCAATCACGTAGGTCAAGTTTTTTACGTGAATTTCAGTGTTAAAAAAAATAAACATTAGGCGGTCGATAAGTAGTAGGTCCAACCATACGTCACAGGACATTCATATCGGGATCAGAGTCAATAGTTTAACCTGTCCTAGCACCTGATTTCCGAAATTGGCGAAAATAAAAACATTGCAAAATCTTCGGCATAGATTCTATACAGTATTTGAAAGTCATTGTAAACACTTTATTGATTTTGTGATTTTCAGCTGTATTTTCAAGGTTATTGTCATGATAGACATATTAATCAATACCATTTTTGTACCAGATCCTCTAAATAGTCGTTACAGACTACCAATACTGCATACTGTATAAACGTGATCAGGCGTTCTGTCTTAGAGAAAATCAATTTTGAAATATGGTGTTTAAATCTTGTGTGTTAGGAATACAGTTGTATGCTAATATTAAGGAATTTACAGCAATTTTCAGAATAATGTCAAGGTCAAAATATCTGGAGATAACTTGAAATTTTATTTGTACACTGTAGCTTAAAATAGAATGAAGGTGGCACATGATTTGCAGTTTTAGCTTTAAGTCACCATTAGTACTGAAATGTCACAACTAAAAATCGTTGAAAACACACTTGGTTAAGGAAAATTGACCAATTTATTGTGTTTTGTGATTTTCAGCTGCATTTTCAAGGTCATTGCCAATTAAAATGATTTGTGATTTACAATGTGTATAGCCTTTTAGTACCAGTTACAGACTAAATCACTATCATCACAGAAGATAACATTGTGAAGTGTCTTGGTGCTTCATCTCTGATTTATCACAAGTTGAAATTTTCTGAAAACCCCATGTGTCATTTTGCCTTGATATGGGGGTTTTACGACCATTTTAAAATGCATAACCAGCTATTAAACATTTTGGTAATGACTTTTTAGGTAACCCATGAAAATATATGTATAATGTGGGTAAATGTCTATCAATACACAAAAATTAGTGTAGCTCTTCAATGGGACAAGTGGTGATTTGTGACCCTGAGCTTGGCATCTTTTAAGAATATCCAAATTTGAGGGCACCCTACAAGAAAATGATGCATATTTTTTGGCTGATTTTTGGTAGGTCTGTAAAGCAAGTGAGAGTCTTTAAATATGCATAATGTTGGATTCTGAGCTAATTGAATTTTGAAATTATCACCTTCCAAGCATGCAGCCCAAAGCATTAACTTTGATGCTTAACAACATTTTTGGTGACCTCGTGCGCAATAATGGATCGTCAGGGTCTGCAGCATAATATATTGTGCATGTTAAGATCATAAAGTTCTTCCAATTTACAGAAAATTAGCAATGTACACTGTAACTCATCTAATTTGGCTGCAGCAGTCAATCAAAAATAGCAAACTTTATTTAAACTTGGTTGTTCAACCACACATTGTTGCGACATACATGTAGGGGAGGCCGTATCTTAACAACCGTTTGACCTTTGGGCAAAATATTTCAGAATCTTATATCAGACACTTAGGGGGAACATTTGGTGCAAGTTTAAAGAAAATTGAAGGGGGGGGGGGGGGAGAGAAAAAAGAAGAAATACATTGTACAGGTGTAGTGGGAGATATGAAATATTGAACATGTGCAGTGGTCCCTTTGATGGCCATTGTGGCATGATTCTTCTCATTGTTGGATAGCATTGCGTCCATACAACAGTCAATACTTTATGCTACATTGTAAGCCTTTCTGTACTACAGTGTACAGTTCTGTATGTCTGCAGCTTGGTATCATGCCTCATGACTGATTGAAACCAGGATTGGCCATTTCATCCTTGAACACATGACAATGTACTGTACTAACAAAGAAATTTTTCTGTCAATATGCACCGTATCCATTATTTTTGTTACTTAGCCAGTAGAAAGACTGAAGCAGAGTTTTTCAAATTCAATATTAAATTCCTTTTGTCATTTAAATAATTAGTCACATCTACAATGTAGACAGGATTGTCTTTCTGCAGATGGCTGAACGTTGATGTTAAACAAATTTTTACGTAAAAAATGTAATTTACCTTAATTGCACTTGGTACTGTGACTGGCAAAACGTCACTGGAATGACAAAACTTTGCACATTGTATCTCAACTGTTGTACTCGTACACGTACAGTGTAGTTCTGTCAGAAATCACTGGACTGTTATGACTTGTACATGATATGATTGTGTACTGTACAACCAGAAATGTTCTTGTGCATTGTAATTTCGTGATTTTCGCAAGAGCCAAGATTCACAAAATTAAAATGAACATGGAAGTAATTATCTACACTATATGCCTTGAATGCCTGTGGCAATTCGCAAAAATTTCATGCTGGGAAATAGGCTGTTGGCTCCAATTCGCGAAAAATTTCCAATTGCAAAAAATCTCGCTTTACAGTACAGCTGTACATGTATTTGACATACAGTTGTACATTGTAGGTTAAAAAAAAAGAAAAAAAAAGGAAAGAGATTAAAAATGCATCTTTAATATACAATATGTAGGTCACCTGTAATCAGCCTTTTGACTAATAAAAATGTACTGTACACTTGTGTAGGTTGTTCAGTGGCATCGTACATGCACTTGTACATTTTGTAGGCCTGTGTATTGCCCCTTTTACTGCTTCCTTTGTCATTTCATGAGATAATTCTTGCACTGTCCTAGCAAATATATTATGCATTGCATTTTTGGCATAAATTACTTGCAGTCATTCTAGTATTTCTAGTAAAGTGTACACCACATGTACAGTGTATGCGCACATTATACATTTTTCCTTACGAATACACATCTGTATGTGTAAATACTGTACATATTTTTTTTTATACTGTACACCATGGGGAAAAATCGTTGCTAAGCAATACAGTAGTACACAATATCTTACAATGGAGAGACACAAATTCCCATAAATTTTGTTTGAAGTACAGCGTACTGTACATTGTAGATGAAATCCCTCAGTGCTATCCATGATATGTATTTTATAATGTCAAAAGAATGTCTTTGACCTAGTCATACAGCTGTATTTACTCTGTGCCCCCACAAATTTGAAACATATTGTACAGCTCTAACTACATGTATGTACAATATAGAAAATATCAAGCAAAGTTATACCGAGTGCTGGAGAATATTTTTGTTTGTAATGCTATAATCTTCATATACATGTACATGTAGGTGTAGCTTCATGATGTGCAGTTTGGATATCAGTAATCTTTTCTAGTTAGATCTACAGATGTAATGCCATCTTGTTCAGTATGCCTACATGTACAAATACATACTAGTATACAAGTGTACATGTACATTTGTACACTGCAATCATTCTACGCATGTTGTCAATGTCACTCTATTCATACACCATGTACATTTGTACATACAAGTTGTATGTACATTGTACCTCACTTCAGAGATGTACTGTATACTGATTTCACAGAATTGTGCATTATGTCTTGTTCCTACTGTTGGTACAAATTGTAGTACATACTGTACATGTACATTTGTCATTCACATCATATCCATCACTGATACAGCTTTACGTTGTATGAATAGACTTACAAATTGTATTCAAAACTTTGAGCAGGAGTGCTACAATACTGGGCAGCTGTATGCAGTGTCAAACATTTGGATCTGTATTACTAATGACACCATTGTATGTAATGCTGCACACTTTAAATGTTTACCATGTACTGTAATAACAGTGCCCTCCTAAATGTACATGTACATTACGTAGGTGCACATGTTCTTCATGTGTTTGTGTGCATACTGAATTTGCGTCGATGTGACCGGGGCATGGCCTACATATCACTGTGTGCCAGGCATGCAGGCAATGTGTTCCTTCCTGAGGACATAACCTGCCAATCAGCATGCACTCGCCAGTACGTGTGTACTTCAGATAACCAATGTCTAAGCCCTGATAGAAGTCACCCACATTTCTGTGACTTTCCACTACTCGTCAGTTTACGTCTGCACACATGTACAAGTAACACTGTACTTGTATTTTACCTGTGTCGATTTATCTTTCATTAGCGTGAAGTTGTACATTGTACATACACTTTCAAGTACATACAGTACATTATCAAATACATTCATTGCAAACACACTTTCCACATCGCTCTATATACAAATTGTACACTTGTTGTAGATGCAGTTTAGAGTCTAAATACAATCCACTTCCAGAAGTCGAGTCAGGGCAAGTCCCATGCAGTTCACAGATAGCAGAAAGTTACTGTAAAACATGATATATTTGTGGCATGAAATTTTCGCGAATTGGAGCTGACGGCCTTCTTCGTGGCATGAAATTTTTGCGAATTGCTGCTGGCATTCAATGCATGTAGTGTAGACAAGAACTTTTTGCGCGCATTTTAATTTTGCAAATCTTGACGCTCGCAAAATTTGCGAAATTAAAATTTTACAGTATACGTGTAGTACTGGTCAATCAATTGCCAGTTCTATTTCAGTCCTTTCTGCCACACTTGAACATACTACAATCATGTACATGCTATGTACAAACATTGTCATTTCTGCATGTGTGATGTACTGTACTATATGTACGTGTACACTTTATAAAAGTGAAAGTCACTATTGACCAAGGCAAAACATTTCAACATGATACATTGTTGTACAGTAGCTGGCCTCTGAGGGGAAAAAAAAATATTGCTTGGAGAACTTTTTCATATATCAAAACCTGCCAAATCACAAAAAAAAAAAAAAAATGAGAGAATGAAGAGATTGAAAAAAAAAGAGACAGAAAGGACTTGCTACACATTGTTCTCATGAAAGTAAATGTTACCAAAAAAGAGAGAAGAAGTTGTATTAATGTACAGAATATATTTGAAAACTGTTCATTGCAGCAATGAGTGTTTAAAGTACATGCAGTGCAGATACATGTACCTGTTCATTCATTACAGGGGCTTAAAAACAAACAAACAAACAAACAAAAACCTTGTAGAATACGCTACACCCTTTTGTGTTCCCTGATTCAATGTTCTTTTGAGAGTGGAAACTGGCATGATCGCTTTTCTGCGCTTGGCAAATTTCAGTCAGCTTTACTTTATACAATGGTGCACAATCACAGCATGTGTATATTGAAATTGTTTCTCCAAAGTTATGTTTTTATTTTTCACTCTGCAAGATTTGTGATGATTTCCACCCTCCCAAAAACTTTGTGCACTTTAACAGTACTACAGTACCTGCAGGGAACACATGCATATATTGCATGCTCATCACACTTGTGAACATACTGTACTACAACACTCAAACATATACAGTACAATTGTACCTTTATATCCTTGCATTGTCATTAGTTTATATGATAAAAAATATAGCTAAAATGATCGTAAAGAACTTCAGGCACATGGTTTAGGGCGCTTTCTCAATTTGATGAGACAGGATGGAAAGTGAATGTCATCATCCATAACAATGCAACTTTTGTGTATTTCCTACCAGCTCTTCCACTGAATCACAATGGGGGTTTATCACCGCGCCCCAGGGACAGGATGGCAATACAGATACCGATGTCAGGAGGGCCTTTAAACAGAAGTACTATTGATGGGTAAGTCGGTGCGGTGCAGAGTGTTGTCTTCAAACATCCCCTCTAAATGCCCTCAGAGCTGCAGTTGATGAAAATGAAGAGACTCCAAGAAAATTGTCCAGGCATGGTCATGTCTTGGAAAACACTCATGATACTGATGCTGATCATATTGTGTCAATATATGGGACAGTGTTCCCTCCAGCTATTAATCTTCAAACAATGTATGCGTGTGCATGTACATCATGAAAACAAATTTTACAAATTAGCAAATGTGAGAAAAAATGAATGCCATGTCATGTCATTACTCAAAAATAAAATACAAACAGACATTGCTCAGTTGCCTGTTACAAATTGAAGCTTACTGCTAAAGATGATTTTCACCATATGAAAGCTGTATGCTTGTATCTCTTGTTCATGCTGTTTTTACTGTAGATGTTTTCTTTTTGTTTTGTTTTGTAATATGTTTTGCTCTCTGCTTTTTGCGTGTCCAGGCCGGAGATTGACAGGAAGCTACAAGAAATCATGAAACAAACCGGACTCCTCACAACAGAGGGCAAGGTTAGTATCACCATCATACAATGCCTCTTTTGTTTCCTCCTTTTTTTTATACTTCTTATCTTTTGATCGTTATGAGGTATTAACAGGCAAAGTATGAATTCCCCCTTTTTTGTCATTCTTTGTATGACTGTGTAGTGTTGCTTCACCTATGGGGTTTTCTCATCATGATTTAGGAATCACAACCGTGGCTGATGTGAAATTTATGTCCATTTGTAGAGTCACATGGATTTTTTCTTTTCTTTTATGAGTGCAGTGTATTTAATTTGTCAAAAGCACAGGCAGGGAGTGATAAATTCTACCAAGGGCACAAGGAGACTGTGTTGCAAAAGTGATGATTTGTCTTTCTTCAGTGGTGCATGCTGACCGTGGCATGTGCAGTAACAATGCAATACAGCCAGAGTGTTTGCACCATCTTTTATAGAGCCCCTAGCCTCCCATTTCCTTTCAACAAAGGCACGTTACCACAAAATCATGTGCCCAGCCTCAATTGCATACAGGCTGCCCCTGCTAACAAAACATGGTAGAAAGTCTCAGAAAAAGGACCAGAAATCTCATTAGAATGTCGAGATATAACCTGATCACTTATTTCAACCTGATCATCAGGTTGAAATGATGCACCCCATCATGTGAGTCTTCCCATTGTCTACACAAAGATTTGGAGAAAATCATCAGATTACATTTTTCAGACTGCTTTTGCAGAGTACATAAAAAATAAAGAAGAAGATAATCCACAATTTCAACCACAAGGTTTACATTGCTATTGTAGAGATGGCAGCCATCTGTGGTATTACACATAAGTTTATAATATGGGGAGTCATATGTTACGGTCAATTTGTAACCTCATTCAGTGCACAAACACACAAGCTGCATTTTATTGGGTAAAGGCCTTTGCTGATGACATTGTAGAAATGGCCTAGTTTTAGTTGGGGGGGGGGGGGGGAGGTATTATACAGAACCAGAAATAATATAAACTCTAACAATAACCATTTTGATGTACATACAGACATACAGTCATATACCCGGTAAGTACTAATTTAGGTATGAAACTGTTCAGGTAGGTAATGAAGCATATGATTTCCCATTGCAGTTTATCTTCCAATTCTGTACATGGGCTGCTTTACATGTATTATCTGTGACCTTGTGGTTGTTAATGCAGTGGTATGGTTTTCAACAAACGTAATTGGTTTAATAGCCTTGACATGAAACTAGACTTCTAGACATAAAGTCAGCACTCTGTCTGCCTGTGACATCTATTGTACACTTGTAACACCCAGGCTGTATGTACACATACAATTGTACATGCATAGATTTACACATCTTTCAGTGTATTCAAAGAGGAATAAACAGTGTTTTACTGTACATACAGTGTATTCAAGTAAATGTGTCCTGGCTCTATCCTGCTAAGTTGTGTTGGTGGGATGTACTTTTCAATGGCTAAAAACTTCACAAATCCTCATACAAATTGTAATTCATAGATTAACTTACTTTAATGAAATGTCACAATACCGACTATGTGTGAATACAATGTACAATACAAAAATTGTATCGATATATAGGTTGACAAATATTTGATTTTTATTCAAGTACAAAGTACAAAAGATTGGCACTGTATTGTTAGATGGAATGGTTTACAGGTTGTACATTGATTTGAGCAAATGCTCAAAATTGAATACCAATTTACATATGTACTACAAATGCGGTAAGTGGTACACCTTGTCAATAGGTTTGATATAAGTTTCTATGAGCTACTCTGTCTTTTTTTTTTTCCTGGTTTAAGGGTCACAGACAGTTGAAAAGTGTATTTTGTAGTGTACAAATTGTAGGTCTACATTAGGATTTTTTATTATTATTATTATTTTTTTTTTTTTAGAATGAATATCAATTATGAACTCATCCTGTACACCTACAATGTGCACACACTGTACTTCATACATAGGAAAAAAAAAAGATTGTGGCTCATATTAGGGATTTTGGATACAAATAAAAGGCAAAGGAACCAATATCTTGCCATCCTCTTTGATATAAAGTAGTTTGTAACATTATTGGCATCAAGGTGCAACATTCTGCAATGTACATTATGCCTACAGTGTACATTGTGTTTGTTTCTAGTGATGTTAATAATTATTAGTTATATGAATATGAAACCCAATTCTCTAAAAGGGTTAAGTAGACATGCACAATAATTTATTCACTTTTTTTTTTTTTTTAGCTGATAGCATTTGTATTGGAGAGATAGAGCCCTCTTTATTCTATTGCACCCATCCTCTAATTTCAACAAATTATGAGTATAAAGGGCATGTCCACTCTTGTACTGTGTAGAAGTGTACCAGCAGTACATACTGTTGCAATAAAATGAAAAAGGTTTACAAGGTGTTCTAGACACACACACACACTTGTAAATCAGTACACAAGAAGTAATTGCACTGGGCAACAGGCACACAAGAGCAGATGAAGATTGGTAATTAGTATTACGCCTTGTCTGATTTTCAATAAGCAAATGAATGAAGCAATGCCTACAACACATTTTCTCATAATGAAAGGTTTGGTTTACATCCCAAGAAATCTTCTATCCTAAGGACAATATTAGCTCTGTTTGCTATCAAAGATGTGCAGATCAGAACACCCATCCCTTTGTAAACCTATCTTAAAAAGAAAAAAAAAAAAACTGCAGCAACAACAATAAAAAAGCAATACATGTACAGTGGTTTTGATTGTTGGATATCCGAAGACCAAATTCTCCATGCACCGCAGGTTGTGTCCGCTTCAGAAAATGCAGCTGAGCATGACAGGCAGCGATGTCTAGATGCAACCTGTGAGAAGAATCCAAGAATGAAAACAAAAGTCCTATTAACCACTGCTGCCTGCCCCCCTGTCAGAGTTGGGGGGAAGTGCGGGCCATGGATACACATGTGAGACCCCGCGTGTCCCTCTTCAGGAAATTAAGCATTAATTTCAATTACCTGAATTGCCAACGCAGAGAAGTGCAACACTTCCTGTTCTCAACGGGGCCTGAATCGGTTGCCATGACGATGTCAGTAATGGGACATGTCAAAAGGACTCCTGAAGGTGCGGACTTTTGGAGGGAGGAGTAGGAAAAAAAAATGAAAATAGGAATAAAAAATAAAGCAGAAATAAAAAGTTTCAGTCAGTTACTATTAAACATATTTCTAAGTGTATCTTTCGGACTATTAAAGACGAATGATTCCCAAATCATGCCTTTAATATGTTTTAGATCGATAAATGTGAGGCGAGACTTGAGGAAGTGCATGCAACACTCTAGATCTAGACCATGTGTGTTCCTGTTTGCGATTTCCATAAAAAAACCAGAGTGTCGAACCATCTAGACAGTATTTGGTCTTGTTTTGAATGTACACTGTATCACTGTATCTGGTACAGATGTACATTTAATAATTTAAATGTTAGGATCTGTAGTCCAGATACATTACAGGTACTTTGTATAGATTATGATCTCACTATTGGATTCAAGTGGATTTCAGCACTGGACTTTGCCTCAATCGCACATACAGTATCTGAATCATGCTCACGTTAAGGAATTAACTCTACCTACATTTGTTTGTACATTGTACAAGCTTTACATAGGACTCCTTGAAATGTGGTGGTTTAAAGCAGCTTTCAGTTTTAATACCAGTGTTCTATTTTCTGTGATGTAGGCCTACACTAAATTGAAATAACTTGCAATTTAGTAGTACTTTTTCTGGCTAGGAATATTGACCCACAGGTGCATGAATTCTGCATTTCTGTCATTTAATTTTACCTTCTAATTCAGAAGCAATGTACAAATTTGTATACTGAGCTTGTACCTACTGTAGCAGTGCTAGTGAGATTTTGATATCTACAAATGTAGGTTTTACTGTTAGTATACAAATGATGCACAGGATAGAGTGCGTTAGTGGAGATGTAGCGCACTCGAGGGTATTTACAATTGTGAAACATGCACGAGGCGAAGCCGAGTGCATGTTGCACTACATTGTAAATACCCGAGAGTGAGCTGCATCTCCACTAACGCCACAAAATAATCCTGTGCATCATTTGTTTTATAAAATGGGTCGAAAACTAACAGCATTTTTCACGTACCTTTGTGGGTCAATACCAGTCAGCTACATGTAGCACTCGCTCAAGAGTCAAGATGTCCGAAGATGTTTGTCCTAAACATTTACGCACGTTGCACTCGACAATCCCGCACATATACATTGTAAGTACTGTACGTATAAGAGTATACATAAGCCACACATGTTATGCACACAAGAAAGGCCGGCCGGCAGCCCGAACTAGAAGTTGTTTACAGGATTGACAGCGCGTATAGTAGCGCGCGACGCACTTGTAACAACTGATTGAGTGCTCACTGCTAGTGTAAACATTGTGACGTCAGGCCGTGCATGTTAGTGAGAAATTAATACACGCACACGTGACTCATTTCAGCGCTTCCAATTGGCTACTTTCTTGAACCCATTTTATAATAGTCTACATTAAATTTGTACCAACTGTGCAACATACTGTATGTTCCCAGCTCATCCATTTTGTGCGCATTTCTAATTTCTGCTGGTGAAACATAGTGCAGTGAACTTTGTGTTAGCAACTGCTGTTACAGGTGGTTCTTTGGCAAGCTGAAGAGATGTTACTTTGAATATGCATGAGTAGTGTACATTGCTGATATTATATTCCATTCCAGATAGTTTATGTACATTGTGTATACCAGGGTATTTGGAAACTGTCACACCTTCCCATCTTTCATAATGAAAGAAATAAAACCAAATACCATTTAGAGGAACTTTAAATGTCATTATTTTCATCATGAAGCATTTGTGTTACATTGTAGGTAACAGAACATGGAAATTAGAATTAAATAATACTTGTACACTGTAGAATTTTAAAAAAAAAAGTGTGATTTCTAACAAATGCAGGGGATGTGTAGTTGATACTTCGCCTAGAATTATTAGCCTAGGCTGTACAGTATTGTCATGTAATACACTGAGTACCAAATGGTATTTTATGCTTGACTGGTGTGCCAGTTAAAGATGCTGTTTACTGTATCTGTACACTTTTACTTTTATTAGCACTACATATCTGGTACCCCATGAAGTATTTCATCCACTGTATGATGTAAATTCATCACTAGCCATGTTTACGCATGTATTTCAGGCTTGTAGGGCAATATTACACTGTAGATATTATGCCTTGTTAGCCGTCATATTGCCCTGCATGAATACTGTAAGTTTGAACTTTCTGTGTGCATACTGTATCTGTACTTGAGTTGAATAAGATAACATTGCTGTAAATACAATGAAGATGAAATCTGATTATTACCTTGGAGGGACCCTGGCCTGCACATGTTCAAGTTCTAGGGCATGGTTTAATACAAATATGAATTTCATCTGAAAGCTTTCTTTATGTAAATATCTATACTTTCAACCCTGTGGTGCTTCTAAAGGCCACCACACACAAGACAACTTTCAGTCATATGACTGACAGACTTTGGATCCGAAATAAATCACAATAGCCTCGGAATATTAAAATATGCTTGTTTATTTCGAATCCAAAGTCAGTCAGTCGTGCGACTGAAAGTTAGATGTGTAGTATGCGGTGGCCTTAAGATCAATGCCTTCTCATTGACTTCAGTGTGCTGAAATATCCAATGTCCTGTCCATTGCTCGCTACAGGATGTGTGCTCCATGTTTGACCCTCTGTAGTGTCAATCCACTTTGGCAGCATTTTCTCAAATGCATTTTTTATACAGATTCTTTAACAGTGCTGTTTTTCCTGTGCATAACGTCTTTATCTGTTTTTTTTTTGTCTTCTCTGTCTACATGTACAAATCTCTTTGATTTCTAGATGTCAAAACGTCTTTAGTTTTAATAGCTAGTCTGGAAAATGTCTTTTTAAAATGTATTTTGTAGTGGATTTATGTTGATGTGGAATGTTGTTGATATGTACTGGTAGTACAATAAAGGCTATTGCATGGTGAGATTTTCAGAGAGATGATACTGAATGGTTGTAAATTGTGTCATTATGTGACCTTGGACCAGTAGCCAAAAAGATCTTGCATGGGTTCCTGTGTTATTCTTTTTAATAGGGACATTACCTATTCTTGAATTACTCCTTTAATTGGATATTTTGGCAAGACAAAGGCAAGTGCTTATTCATATTACTTGCGTGATAGTGAGCATAATTTGCTCCGGCAACTGCGGGTGTGGGTTTGTTGTTCACATCCCGACACTCCATAGTAGTAAGTTGGTACGTACATTGTATGGAACCCTCCACAATATTTTCTTATTTTTGATCCAAGTCATTTTGATAATGTACACAATATATACTGTAGATACAATGTATATCATTTTACAGCAAAACATGAAACTTTGTGGTATTAAGCTGCAATACATGTATGTTGGAAATAGCTTTTAACTGGGTACTGTATGTGTGCATTTCTTTGTTTATTTATATTACAGCGGTATCATATCACAGTAGAAAGCCTGGAATCAATAGGAGAGCTTGGCTTCGGGAGCTGTGGTCATGTGATTCGCATGAGACACAAGGAGAGTGGAACGATTCTTGCAGTGAAGGTAAAAGTTCATCACTGTTTATGAAGTCAATACTAATTACCTCCGCCAAGGGATGAGGTTATATTTTCCTCGGCGTTTGTTTGTTTGCTGGTTGGTTTGACGTGTGCAAAATAAATCAAAAAGTAGTGAACGGATTTGGATGAAACTGACAGGAAAGGTTGAGAATGACACAAGGAACAGATGATTAAAGGGACTTTACAGTACTGGTTGAGGTGGGGATTCATGTTTTCAATATTCGTAAGTGAGATAATGAGAAACCTCTTATGAAATATGAAAGAGCATGTAATTTTAAGAAGGGTTCAACGTTTATTTGATAAAAATTGGTTTTCAAATGGCTGAGATATAAAAAAAAGTGATAATAATAAAAGGTGACAGGCCACAACTTTATTAGGATCTCTTTGTTTCACCTTGTTTTTGGATATCTTAGCCATTTCAAAACCGATTTTCATCAAATAAACTTTTGATACCCCTTAGAATTGCATGCTCTTTGCCATCTCATAGAGTGGTTTCTGAATATCTCGCAAAATGTTAAAAGCTAAATCCTCACCTCGACTAGAACTGTACACACCCTTTAAATATTGGTACATGTAGTAATCCGGGAATTTTTATGGATTTTATGAAGGATTTTTGATATTTTGGCAGGTAGGGTTAATGAACTTTGGAGTTCAATCTGCGCATTTTTTGAGTGCGTGCTCTAGTTTCTGCTAGGGCTAAGCGCGCCAAGCAGCTGGAAGTTGATGAGGTAACAAAAGGCTTCTACAAGGTATATTGGGAAATCGGGTGATTTTCAGCGTGCGTATGCATAGGTGGAAATCACTGACCTCTATGGAAGAACAAGATAGTGGTGGAAATGAGCTGCTTGGCAGAGGTTTGCGCTCTCAGAGTGCTTTAGTTATTAACTAGACTTGCAGTCATACAACTAGTGAATGGTCACAGGTGTGAAATTTTGTTTAATTGCAAGAGGACAATTTACTGAACAATTTTAAGAAGAGCTCTCCTAAAAAATGTGTTTCAGTATTAAATTCTTACTATAGTATTTGTTGTGACAACTCTACATGTGTTTCTGTTTTCATTCAATGAATATTATGTTTGCACATAAGTATGTATTAAAGATTACTGTATGTTCCACTGCCTTGTGCAGCTATTGATGAAAAGGGGCTACTGCTTTGTAATGCTATTGTAAGGACATTTACACATGGATGAATTAGGGGGAACCCCAGATTCAGCTGCATTTTAATAGTGAGACAAAGCTCCATTATTCCTTGGAGTTCCGCATTCTCAGTATGGACTTGTTCAGAATCTTGTCCACCTGTATATGCAGTGGTTTAAATAGGACAATGCTTTAAAGGGGATGGCTAGTAACTGATCAGTGGGAATCATTGGGAATGCTGGGGGATGATTGTTCCAATCCTTGTGGGATTCATTTAAGAGTACATTATATGTCTATTGTTGGGTGAAAATTATTTGCTTCGGAATAGTCCCATATTCAAGTAATGTGCAGTTTAATGTTAACGATCGCCCCGTCACTGTACAGGCATGCTAACCTGGAAACAATAATAATAATAATAGACTATATACCAGAGACCCCGCTCCTGGCCATCCCTAATTGAAGAAAGCTGTGAGAAATACTGCATGATAGCAGAATCACTATAGAACTACAGGAAGCCTTTAATAACAAATGTTGTGAATGTATAGAAGAGCCACCCTGTAAAACATCCCTATTTGTATCCCATGGGAACCATACAGTTTAGCATATTTGCCATGAACACTTGACTATGAATCTCTAAGGGAGCAATTTGTCTTTTGCCATGCGTGCAAATACATGACCCAAAATGATTTTGGTTTCCATCTCTTCAAAGGGATTGACCATTCTTCTTTTTAGTGCTATACAGGGATGTACATTTTATTGTTATTATTATTTTTATTTTATTTTATTTATTTATTTATTTTTTTTTTTTTGCTTTTAAATACATAGTGGAATCTTGGAGAAAGCATTTCAGGGAAGTGTACCATTAATGTTTTATGGATAGAACTTCTGTTGGGGCTTCCACAAGTATCACAAGTCATGTAAACCTGAACTGGTTCTTTGCTTTTCCCATTGGACATGTGCAACAGTACAGAATCATTAGAGAAAATAACAGGCCATTTCTTTTTTGTTGCTGTTGCTGTTGTTTTGTTTTGTTGATCATATTTCTCTGTAGTGCACATGGATATATATAGAAACCGAGCTCGTAAATTCTTCTCTAGCATTGGTGTAACTACCACAGATCCTCTCATCATGCATAGAGGAGTGTACAGAAATATTTATGTGGATGTTCTGATTGAAGAAATGATTTACAGATGTAGACCTGTGCTAGTCTGTTATGCCTACAGTAGAACCAAATGTCCACGCAAACCTTATGACCATAAACAATGGCATAGCAATCTTCAGATAACAAGGTTATGGATACTCTATCGCGTGAAGTACAATGTATGCCTTGTGTTCACTTTAATATGTAAGTCTCTCACTCCCTTTTTGTCTCATCTCTCTTTCTCTTTCTTAAATATTCCAGCAAATGAGGAGATCTGGAAACAAGGAGGAAAACAAGAGGATTCTAATGGATCTGGACGTTGTACTCAAAAGCCACAATTGCCCATTCATTGTGCAATGCCTTGGAGCGATAGTCACGCCGGTGAGTATGAGGAATTTTGTCGATGGTACGATTCGGTGTGAGATAGTCAGCATCACATTTGGGTTTTAAAAAAATGAGTTGTAATGTAGGCTTTTACAGCATATTCCGATACATGAATTGAGTAAATTGCAGTGAGGAAATTTCACACTGTGGTACCAGCATGAAAATAAGAATGTGCAAATAATTTGTTTACTTTGCTTGGTTCACTCTAAGATGCACTATCACTGATGAAGTGTCAGCGGTCAACAAAAGTAAAAATTGACTAATATCATCTCATTATTAACTAAGTGCACAAAATTCAAACCTGCCATGAGTATTTTCACATACATTGTGTACCTGAGAAGTACATTTATACCTGAAAAGGATGTGGCGAGCTTGCATGCATTGGAGAGCCACCTTTATCATATGATTGTTATTTTTTTTTTTGCCACAAAGAAATGTTTGTCAGATTGTTCAGGGCGAAGCTGTTAACAAGCATACGACATGTATATGATGGGGCAAAGCTATGTGGTTAGTGCATGCAACAAACAGAGGAAACTCCTGCTTAGGAATATCGTCTCTCAATTATGTCATTATGCAAGCAGATGAATGTTGCTAGCCACTACAAGGCACTGACCTACTGTATTGCTAGCTTACAGTGAGCTAACACTTGTGATTGCAATACCAGCTCACTTGGTAGACATTCACACATATGCACACACTTACATGCACGCCCACATGACCATGAAATGGAATAGCATTCTTTGCGTCAAATATACATTGACCATGACTGTCTGGTTGTACCATATGTACAGTAAAATTGCTGTGGTCATATATATTTTATATGAACTTGTGTCAAAAAGTTGTGTGTATTATACATGTATACATGTATTATGTTAGTGTGGCTAAACATACTGGCACCCAGTTCCCATACAATATAAATGTACATTGACCTCTCAGGCAGTATTATCTTCTAAATCTTTATCAAAGTGAGGTACAGTGAGAGTACTGATCCCAATATTGGTCTTTGAGTTTCAGCTGGTTCTACATGATGAACTGTAAACTTTGTGATCAACTAACTTGTCTTTTTTTTTTTTAAGAGAGAGAGAGAAGTGTGATAGTCAACCATAATGCTACATAGAGAGATTCTATTATGTAGCTTGTGTTGTCTCTATAAAATAACAAACCAAGATTGATCATACAATTGTCTCAATTGATAATACACTGTCTCAATTGTTTAAGACCCCCCCCCCCAAAAAAAAAAAAAAGAAGAAAAAAAAAGAAGAAGATTATGCAATTGCAAACAATTATTATCTGGAGTGCTGCCAGTATTTTCTTCTGTGTAGTTTAGTATTTCGCTAAAACTGTGCACGTTTTCGTAGGTGGGAAAACTTTTCAACTAATGTTCCGTGTACATTGTAGAGCATAATTCTGTTATGCATTTTGGCAGTAGCCAATTGCTAAACTTTTGGTGACTTTATATTCTGTCTGTTTCTTTCCCCATTTTCCAGAGTGAAGTGTGGATCTGCATGGAACAGATGGCTACATGTCTAGACAAGCTAATCAAGAAATTAAGAGAGCCTATACCAGAGCAAATAATCGGAAAAATGGTTGTAGCGGTAAGACTAAACTTTTCATCTATTTAAAACGGTTGTAGCGGTAAGACTATACTCTTCATCTACTTTAATGATCGAGATTTTTGTGTGATTAATTTTATGTGCTGAATCGCTCAAAAACATATTCTCGGGTTCTTGAATTTGTGCTGCGCAATTGCTGACCAATTCAAGCTATGCAGAGAAAACTGTGAAGATATTTTCACAGGTTTTAGAATTCATGCTTGCCAGAAGTCGCGCAAATACACAAAAATTAATGTACTGCAAATTGTTTTTTTTTTGCATTTACAGTATTTAAAATGGTTTACAATTTAGTTATTTCAAAGGTGTGCCGATCTGGAAATAAAATAAGATTAGTAATTCTGAAGATTAATTAGTGAGCACCTTCTTTTCATTTTTTTATTAACAAACCTGATTTCCTTGTTTGGATTCATGGACCTTCAGAATAACAAAGCTTATTTCATTTTTGGATAAACAAACTTTGGAGATAACACCACAAATGTCTGGATTAAAAAAACCCATTTCATTTTCGGATTAACGAACATCTAGGTATAGGGGCTTTTTGTGTTTCAGAATAATAAACCTTATATCCTTTTCAGATTAACAAACCTTCAGAATAACGAACATCACCCATTCTGAGTTGAGAATGACTTTATTCTCATATGTTTCATATTGCATGAGTTTGAAGTATTTATCAAGTAACTGTAGATCGGCACGTGTATAGTAGTACCTGGTGCTGATGTTGGGAGAGTCTGATAGCCCTATACGAAGAGTTCAGTAGAAGTATTGTCTTTACTAAGTTAGCTCAGATCTTTTGTCTTTTTGTTGTGTCTCAAGGAGCATTCTCCGGAATTTCATCAAAATTGTATTAAAGTATGAAAAGAGTTTAAGAGATCCTGCCTAATAGAGGGGTCTAAAGGTGATAGTGCACTCTGAGGTGTTAATACATGTATGCACTACATACATACTAGCAATAATAATGAAATTCATACATGTTTCATTTCACGTAGTACGTAGCGTTCATTTATTTTTTGTGGAAACCCGGGGTGCTAAAAAATATTAAAGTAATTTAACAACATCAAAATTATTTGGTATGCTGGGGTACCAAATACCTCATGAAATGGCAGTTTCCTAGGGCAGTCTTTTTTTTCTGTCTCTCTCTGTCTCTTTAGAACACAGTTGTAGGGCTTCATTTTTTATTAGATGCCGTATAAAGTACAAGAGAAAGAAGGGGAAAAAAGATAATCAGTCTTTTAAAGAAAAACGGAGGCATAAAAAATGGGGCAGAAATGAGGAATTAGCAAATTGCTGCAATTCAGGGAAAAGGAGGAGGCCAGCAGCTTGCTGAAGGGTGGCTTCTTGGTTGCCCCACCTTCAGTGCTGCCTGCTGCTGGAATTTGATTAGGGGTTGTGCATTTAGCTTCCCCTTTGCTGGGGAAGATCACGTACCAGAACTCCAGCTGCAGCGCTCAAATCGAGCACATCCTCCAGTCGGCTTGACGTAAATACCGCCCATCCTGTCTCACTCGAAGAGAGAGGCTTGCATGTACAGTATGTAAAGGAGGACTATGCAAGAGACTATTTAAAAGAATTAAATAAAACAGCAGTAAAACATACAAACAATAGGAAAATGAGGACGTTTATAACAGCAAAATTTGTGCTGTTTGATAGTAGGAATGCATCTATAAGCACATGTACTCCTGGTGTGCTGTTGAATACTGCTATATCTGTGTTGGTGTGTATTCATGTGTGTGTGTATTTGTGTTTACAACATACAACTCTGCATCTGGTATTACTGATGGAAAAAAATACGAAGAAAGTAGAAAAAATAACAGCAGAGATGCAAGATTTATTAAATTTTCCTAGACTTTACATTTAATCTTGATATTGTCAGGTTTAATTTTAAGATGTGAATTCCTTTACTGGGTCCTTTTCATTGTTTTGATATTTGAATGGAAATGTTGCGCAATCCATCATGGCAACATTGAATCATCATGATCGATGGAACAGTAGCCAGATTCGTTCAGTGATTGATGGGCCTTATGTAAATACAGTGTTCAAACAAGCAAGGCAAATAGATGTTTACAGTTCACCAATGAACAACAGTTAAGTATGCCAGGAATGTGTATTTCAGTGCATGCATGGCAAATGAGGTTTAACTGTTTTGTGTTTTAGCACCTTTAATAGTGACCTCCTTGTGTATTACATGCCCCTGATGAAGGAAGGTTGTTGGACTAAGTTGTAGTGGAAACTTATTGCTGCCCTAACTTGTAAACATGCTACCTCTCTTCGAAATCAAAACACTGTGACCTTTGAGGGCGCTGTTAATGGAGGTCATACATGTGGGAGAGCCACAAGCTATGCCCTTAGAATATAAGAATGAGGAGAGGGTGCAGGGAATAAAACTCTCACCTACTTTTTGTGACCCTGTCCCTGAATGCATGCCAGAGGCATGTATCTTTTTGCGTTGTCTGTCTGTCAGTCTGTTCGTCCATCTGTTCGTCCGTCCATCCATCCCACATTTAACAACAATTGAAGAAAAATAAAAGACAAGCACCTACTAAATTTTTAAAGTTCCTTTCCAAAGTATGCTTTACGTGGTGTTGGTGTGCTTTAGATTTTGAGCAGAATCCCTGTAGGTCAAAGTTCAAAGGTCATTGAATGACATTCAACTGTCATTTCATTTATGAATATCCAGGGGTAATATAATGTGGCAAGAAGGATAAAAATGAAAGCTGTGCAGAGGTCAAAGTGAAAGTTCAGTGTGATAGTTGAATGTCATTGGTGAAAATGTCAATGAAGAGCACACTCATGGCAGGTCTACGTGGAGAGATGTGGAGGTATCACAGTCAACTGAACACTGCAGTGGAATTGCTCTTTTTTGCTATCAAGTTGATTTTCTGCTTCAAATTTTGAAGATATATACGTACAAATACTATACTCTATCTCTCTTCAGCCAATCATGCAGAAATTATGTATCTAAAGAAGATGTATTGTGATGGAGTCTGCATGCAATCGGTTACAGACCAAAAGAGAGACAGACATAAAGAGAAAGGGAGGGCAACAACCATATAACAGTTTGGTTTTTGGTTTTGCTTTCTTATTTTTTGTGTTTTTTTTAGCAAAGAAAAGATGCTTGTAATTACTGTAAAAGTGGATATTTTTGCGCTCGGTGGGGTAAGATGAATTTTGCTTTTTTTAATTCTGCAGAATCAGGACACTACTGGAACATACATGACATGCAAAAATGTTTGTGTGCTTTTATCTTCGCGTTCGCTTCTGGTTGTGCGAAATGCCTGAAAATTTCCACTGCGAAAATATCTACTTTTACAGTAGTTTTACAGTTACAGTGTATGGCACAGATAATTACACTGTACATGTCTTCAAGAGTAATATGAGTATTTGGCTCAGTTGGTTTCACATTCATAATGTTGGTGTCTTATATCTCGTACTTTACACAGATTGTCAATGCACTTGACTACCTGAAGGAAAAACATGGTGTTATGCACAGAGGTAAGCATGTAAAATTGTTGGTGTTTTTAGAAGAAAAAAAAAATACGGTGTGAGTTCTTCCTCCTGGTGTGAAACTACACGTATCCACTGACTCTTGATTTTACTTGAGTGAATTTACTTGGGTGAAGTTCTATTTTATGTGATGTATTCTCCATTTATTCTGGTTTTATTGAAAAATGACTAGAAATATCCCATCAGAAAGAAGATATTTTTGTCAGAGTAACAGGTATTGTTAAAAGCCCATGGTTTGTTTAGTGTGATTTTTTTGTTTGTTTGGTCAAACTATTACAGTAGCAACACATCAAAAAGTTGTGCAAGAGCTATGCTACAAGGTACCTGCATCTGCTAGACATGTTTCAACATGTCTATCCAACTCCCATTACCTCAATATTAGGGACTTATTTGGATTGCAAGTAGGGAAACAATGTTATGCCGTTGAATTTGAATCAAACTCAAACAAAAATGGAAAGTTTCTTTCCATTTGAAAGTTAGAATAACATCTTTTATGGAAGTCTTTTGGCACCTCACCCTAGTCACATGTCTTTACAATGCCCACAAAGTACAGTGTTATCACTTGTTTCGTAAATGAAATGACACAAATGTTCTCAAAGGAAAAGAAGCATTCTGTTGAAGGAAGTACTTCTTTATGGACTGTGTCCAAATCCTGCCAGAGAGATTCTGCACCTGTGCTGTAAAATCTACTGTACTTTGAAAGAAATTCACTCTGGTGAATAAAGTGTATAACATATTACTGTATAACCATACGCCATATTTTTAAAAGGGTTATTATTGTTACTGGTTTTGCGAGTTAAGTGCTACTCGCGAATTGAACAATACACAAAAGTGTTCACTCTGATATTGACATGAATGTGATGTGCATGCATACATTTCTACATCCACTGTTGTACTCCACGATCGCAAAATAAACCAATCGCGAAATTGTTGGAAAGTTTGATTCGTAAAAAATTACACTCGCTATGTAAAGTATATGACGTATACAGTATTTTATCCGTGAAGCAGGTGACAAGGCATGCTAGTCACATGGCTGATGTTAGTGTTGAGATGCTCAGATTAAATGCAGCGTGATGTCAGCCCAGTTGCTGACTTTTGGAAATTTCAGTCATTCTTATAGAGTGTTTGTTTTTTTGCTGAGATTTCTACTCATTTGCTGCAATCATGCCATTGCTTGTTAAAACCAAACTGCATTTATCGTAGGGATCAATTCTCCCTCAATATTTCTAAAGCAATATGAAGGAATGTCCAAGTTTTTGTTTTTTTTTTCTTTTGTGTGTGTGTGTGTGTGTGTGTGCTGTAGTCAATGTTTCCCCTCAGTTCCTTTTTATAAAAAAAAACGTCCCAATACATGTGGCAGCCTTATCATTGTTTTTGACTTTCAGCAGCAATGCTGAATAGGACACTCCGAAGATTAAATTCAGTTTGAAGGAACTCACATCTGCAGCTGGTGAAATGTTTCCTACCACACACACACACACACAATGGGTGGGTGTGGGCTATGTTGTTCATTTACTTACATGTTGCCCACACTACCAGAAATGGGTTAGGTTTGTTATATATACATATGTCTGCATCCTGACCAAACCACAATAACCTTTATAGAACCTCTCATGGGATTCTCTGTCAGATAACAGTGTTTGCAGACATTACCACTTGCTAGAGGGTGTGACATTAACCCGTTCCTTACGGGAACCTGGTATACCAGGTTCACGTGGGGGCAACTGATATACACGTATGGGAACCTGGTGTACCAGGTGTACTCAGAGAATTGCGGGATGAATGGGTTAATAGCAAACTGGATTCAAACTTTTACTGTACATGTACCTCTGCAGGCTAATCATGCTTGGCATATCTTTTTCTTTTCCTTCAAGATGGGAAATAGACCAGAACAAACTACACCCATTGACTTGATAAAAATGCAAGATGTGAAGTACACGAGGGTTGTTTAATGTACCCCCGGAAGTTATCCAGGGATGAATGTCATTAGAAATTACATAATAGCGATTATTTGTGATTTAGATTTGTTGATAAGTGTTAGCCCATAAATCCTTCCACGGGGTAGGCAATACATCTGGTTGGTAACTCATAATGCATTTATGAATGTGTTGAAGATTGCTGTGCAAGCCATAAAATGGTTGTTCCTCTTTAAAGGTAGCAATAGTTTTTGAAGAGGTAGAGGGGAATTTGCACAAAGAAGCCCAGAGAATTGCATTTATGCTTCAAATGATATTACATGCATTCATACTTGTGGTAACATTCATATAGGAATCCATATCATAAGTAAGTCATTGCTTCAGTGGTACAATGGTGTAATTGATCTGTATTGCATTATTGGTAGGAATCTGGAAGGGATACTTTGTGGTAATTTTCATGCATCTGTCCTCTTGTGTATCAGATGTGAAGCCATCCAACATGCTCCTGGATGAAAAGGGTGTGGTCAAGCTGTGTGACTTTGGGATCAGTGGTCGATTGGTAGACAGCAAGGCCAGGACAAGGAGTGCAGGCTGCGCTGCTTACATGGCGGTGAGTATAAGGTGCCCTTTGTGTGTATCAGATGACTCGTCAGGTGACACACTGGTATCAGGTGACACGGTAATGTCAGGTGACACAACCCAGTCACCATGTGGGACAGCAGTGGCTTGATGTGGTTCTTGTGATGAGTATATAGATTTGTGTTAGTATTTTGGGTTTTTTTTGTGCGCTTTGTCAAGATCTCTTTGTTGTATTCAGCAGCCCCAAGAAAGACCTCCCAAGCGTTGCCAATTGTGGTTTTACAGCAGTTAAAAATATCTCTTTGGGGTATGAATTGTTCTTAAGGGGAGGATGTATGATTTTTGCACATGTGCTTCTGTGTATAAGGTACCTGTAGCATGTGCTCTAATACTTGAACAGGCTGCAAATTATTGTCGTCATTTTTTTTTTCCCTAGGATTCCAAAAAGCAATTTTAGTTAACCTGCCTCTGTGTTCTATGGCATGATTCTGGCAAAGGTATAGCAGATGCTACAAGAGCAATGAATGATAACTTCTCTCATTTTAAGATATTGAACTCATTCTAACATGCCCATCAATCATTACCAGTTGATCTGCATTGATTGTTTGACTTCAGAATTATATCAATTGAATCGGTAAATATCCAGAAGATTATCGACCTCAAGCAACCTTGCTGTACTTTTGTCTTTCATGTGCATTCCCTTTCTATGTATCTGAAGGTAGTTCTTTGCACTACGGATCGAAAATTTGTAAAGAGAGCCCATTTCCCCTTGCACCGTATTAAAGAGACTTTCTTCTGCTCGCACTGCTTTACTAATTGACAATGTAACTCAGCCAGCTGAAATCACAGATATTTGGTGTTAGACCTCTTTATTTTGTTGACCTTATCAACAAAGAAAGTACACCTACATGTCTGTCAATGCCTCATTTGTGTTTATTGTCCACTTTTCTGTCACTTTGTCAGCTGGTAGTTCTTTGCACTAAGGTGCAAGAAATTTTTATCCCCCCTCGGCTGTTGTACATGGTGCTCGTTTGGGCGACAAAGCTTACCCCAGAAAACAGATATTTTCTTTGAGACCTTGATTTTACATTGACCCTGGTTTGCAGGATGATATCTTTGACAAACTGGGTTGCGTAGCCAATATCTGCACTTTCACTGTCTATTTCCATGCACTTGATGTCTGGCCAAAGTTCTATTTTCAGCAAGGCCCTTTTGTTGTTGTTTGAAACTGCTGCCATTTGCCTTCACACATCCCACTTGCAGTAGCGTGCCAGATGAGATTTCGGTGTGGGGTAATGGAAAAATCCCAGCTTTCATGGGGGCATTTGAAAGTCATGTGTGGTCAGATTGTAGCTTTCACACTCCTGAGTGTGTGTGTGGTTTCCCATTATGACATACACAGGGGTTAGTTTACTCAAGAAGAACAGTGGAGAATGAAAGCAAACATTTGGTTAAGTGTGCCAAGACAATTTTACACTAAACTCGCTGATAAAACAGCAGTCAAATAAACCAGATTGATTGTTCTAATTATCTGCTACAAGTTGTAAAAGCAAGTATTGTATGTCAATGTTACCTGTAGAGTATTGAAACACAAATCACTTTGTCAGTTCATCGCACTGGATGTGTTGTAAAAAATATTCTTGTTTTTTCTCAAATTGATCTTTGCTTTGCAGCCTGAGCGGATCGATCCTCCCGACCCAAACAACCCAGACTATGATGTCCGTGCTGACGTGTGGAGTTTAGGCATTTCACTGGTGAGAGTAATTTGAAGGCGGACTGTATGGATTCCAGTAGTGCAAACATATGGTTGTAATTGAAAGACCGATGCACAAACTTTGTGTTATTGTGTGTGTGTGTGGAAGACTGCAAACTCTCAGATGCGACATCTTTTATTCTTATAGAAGGAAGTTAAATCACACGCTTGCCAGCCCTGTTTCATAGAATGAACTTGTGCAACGTGTGTAGCAAATAGGATTGCATCATCACTATTGCAAATTGATTCTTTCCACCTCTTCCTCTTTCTCCCTGTCTTCCTTCCTCACTTCCTCTCCCAACCCCCATGTTTCTGCTTATATCCTTACCTTTATTGTCCTTCCTCATTTCCTTTACTTTCTCACCTTATTACTTTTCATTCCCCTTTCTTTGCCCTTCCCTCACCCTGATGTTTGTGTCTCTCTCCCCCTCCGTTCCCCCTCTCTCTCTGTCCTCTAATTCTCACCTTTCACTGTACCCCCTTTTCTCGCCCTCACCTCTGGCTTCCTCTTTTTTTTTTTGTCACCCTGCCCACCTTTCTCCCATCTCATCCCCTTTATGCCCCTCTTCCTCCTTTCATCTTCTTTGTCCTTCCCTGTCTCCTCCTCCTCCTCCTCACCCTCCTCCTCCTCCTGCCCTGTCCTTCCCCTCCCTTTTCCTCTCTTCATTTCATCTACTTTTGACCTTCCTCAATATCCCCATTCCATCTTCTTCCCTCTGACCTCCTCTTATTCCTCTCCCTTCCTCTCGTTCTCCTCTCTCCATCTCCTGCATTTTCCCATCTTCTTCCGTTCTTCCTGTTTGTCCTACTCTTCATGGTCTTTCCTTTTCTTCAACTCCTCCCTGTCCTCCTCCTCCTCTTCCTGCCACGTCCGCCCCCTATTGTCCCACCTCCTATCTTTCTCCCCTTCTGCCCCCATCCTCCTGCCCCTCCCCCTCCTATTTTCCCTCCTCTTCCTTCATTGTTTCATCCTTCCTTCATGTCTTCCTTGCGCCTCCTCGTGGCACCCCTTCTCCTCCTCCTCCTTCCAATGCCCCTCCTCCTTTTCATCATGCTTTTCTTCGTTGCCCCGCCATTGCCCTTTGCCATCTTTCATTCCATCTGCTTCTTCTCTGCAGGTTGAACTAGCCACTGGGGAATTCCCGTACAAGAACTGTACAAATGACTTTGAGGTACTAGCACGAGTGTTATCCGAGGATCCCCCGAGGCTCCCCCTGAAGAGGGGCTTTTCTGTGGACTTTCACTCCTTCATCCAGTGCTGGTATGTACCGGTTTCATCAACCGAAGTTCAGTGCCACATGAAAGAATCAAATCCTGTGACTTGAAATTGGCGCTACGTTTCCATGTGTGTGTAGTTGTTTGATCCCATTTTCCTTCCCTGTAGTCAAAGTCGTAAGGGGCAATCTTCATTAAATGAGAGAAAAAAAAAAAGAAGAAAATGATTCCGGCACTCCATTTCTGCCTCAAGTTAGGAAACATTAACACGTTTATTTTGTGCAGTTCTGATTAATCTGGTGATAAATGAAACAAACCAGTGTTCATCTTGAAGATATTTAAACCTAGATGTTGTATATTATATTGTAAAGAGAGTCTAATTGCTGTTTCTTTTCCTGCAACCCATATGACTTTCCATATGAATAGGTTACATCATTGCTTCATGTCCACGTAATTAGATCATGTTTCAAGTTGATAAAAGTATGTACATGCCTTTGATTATGCCTTGGTTGACTGACATGAGATAGGGATACATGTGTTTGTATGCTGATAAACCAAACTTCATATGAATTTCTTTTGCAGATGTCTGGATTTTGTTTTTATCATCTGTATTTCAATGGTTTGTTTTGTGCAGAACTGGTACAGCATTTAGTCTCCCAAAGACATTTCCTCAATGATGAGCAATAGCAAAATGTTTTGCTTGTTTGGTTTTTTTCTTTTTCTGTTTTTTACACCAATTGGAACCACTTTTGACTTGCTAGATTTTGAGGGCATGGTTATACAAAGACTTTGTTTTCTTCATTGCAGTTTGACAAAGGATTACAACAAGAGACCGAAGTACATTCAACTCAAGGTGAGCACATTTAAAAAGAACATGATTATGTGTCCTAGTTTCACATGAAATATCCTGATGACATTTTACAGTGTTTCATGGACATTTTGCCAAGTTCTCCATAATATCGTTTTGAAGGAAACAAAAAGCTTATAGACCATTAGAGCTAAATTTCTTTCTATCTGAGATTTAGAGAAAATGAAAGAATCAGTGAAAATCTGAACACAGTGGTACAAAGAAAAGGGAAGGAACACCTCTTTGATATGTTGCAATCATTGGAGGACAATATTATGGACAGTTTAATAAGTTTTTGTTACATCTCCCATGTGTTTGGTGCTTGAAAATTTGTGTTTATCTGCCTTTCTTGTGATTGAGATAATCTCCCCTTCGTAGAGTCTAGATACCTGTATAGCATTTAGACGTGTATTCTTTGGGAGTGTATTTTGCAGTTACAGTCCGTAAAGCAAGTGACTCAAAAGGAATGAGAACCATAGTAATGTTTTGTTTACCAAAGGAATGGAGAGTTGTTCACAACTCTTAAATGTAATCACACTGAAGAGCTCATTTTGTATTTGTCATTTGTTCACTGATTCATTGAATATGTACAGGCTTTATCATAAAAATAACAAATTTAGACTTTCTGGTTTATAAATACTGTTTTTCCACCAAAAATATGCCTTTTTAGCACTCAGAATACTACAGTGCTGTTTTGAAGGTTGGCATCCCTGACTAAGGGCTGCCATTTGACTTTTCAAGGTAATCAGGATGATACATATGTGCATGTCCAAGGAGTTATGTCAGCTTGTAAGGCCTTTAGAATTAATATTTCCGCAGTCCGAAACATGTAATGAACCTGTCCCCCATTTCACACTTCATATTTTTTACCCTACAGGAGCACAGCTTCTTCAAGAGGTATCTCATAGCAAAGGTCGACGTGGCGTCGTGGTTTGCGTCGGTCATGCACAAGGTGAGGACGCAAACGAGCCGCCACGACCGGCACACCCCCTAGTATGAACTCTGACCTCAACGACGCGTTTTGGAACTTTGACATTTTTTTGTGTGCACAGGATTTGCACAGGACTCGATGTATTTTTCTTGACCGAGTTGCGGACTCTCCTTTTCTCGTCCAGCGGCCATCAATGGGCAATACTATTGGTCAAGGGGGCTGCAGGAGGCTGTGTTGGCCGTCGGGCCTCTGTGGCTATCTAGTCTTGCTGTTCCTTTTGCCTGGAGGATCAGAGACGGCGACCCGTGATAAGAAGATGATATTTGCAAGGAACATATGAAAGTATATGTACTGTCCTCATGTTGTCTCTCTTCTTTTCTCTTCTTCCATCTCTCTCTATCTCTCACTCTCTCCCTCCCATCTCTCTATCACTCATCCATCTATCTCTCTCATATTCTCTCTTCTCTCAAAATTGCGTTTTTGCTACTGTGTCAGGCACTTGCTCTGACTTCGATGAGGCAACCATGTGACACTATCTATGAGTTACGGTCTGCAGATACATTATGTAATCAATTCTCCTAATTAGCAAGGAGATGTATGAGAGTTAACTCATGTTATGCATTGACTTTTCAAAGTACAATGAGGCACATTGAAGGAGACCTCCTTCTTTATCCTTTATTCAATGTTGTTTTCCTTTATAAGAATTTTCTCCTTTTTTTTGGATGTATCTATCAAAGTGTACTTGGTTATGCTCGTCATAACTGGATGCCAGTAGAAATGCCGAGTAGTCTTGTACAAGACTGGGCAAGTGAGCAAAAATGATTCGTTCATCATGCAAAACAGAAAGTTGTAGGCATTAAGTTTACCTTTGCTCTGAAAATTACAAAGTATTTTATGACACGCTTGTATTGTGTCAACTGTGTGTGTACAATTATGCACAAGAGAAAGAGAGCCCTACTTTAGCTGTCAGTCATAAAGTCTGTCTCTTGTGCACTTGTTTTTTTAATTATTTTTTTTTGGTCAATGCCTTTTCAGAGGTGTGAACATGTTACGCAGATAATAGTCATTCATAGAGTTCTCTGTATCGTGGTATCCAGTCATTATTGCATTTAGCTGATGCAGAAAGGCCATATGGCATTCAACTATGTTTGGGTTTTCAAATAAAGATTGTCTTTTGCTTTGCAGCATCATTTCACGAGCAAAGTGCAATTTTTCTAATGCAACTCAGAAAGATTGCAAACAGGTTGACCTGGTGTCACTCCAATAAGATTTCAATTCAAAAGTTTTATTCAGATAATGTTACCGAATTCGTACTTGCGGGGGGGGGGGGGGGGGGGGGGGGGGGGGGGAGTAGAAGTTTGCGTCCCTCAGTCAGGAAACTGAGATATGTCCTGTATTTTTACCCAATTTGAGTTTAGTTTTTCTGATTGTTCCATTCATTCAGGAACAGCAGCAGCATCCCACTTTTGCCATGACTTTTTTTTTTTTTGATTGGGATATTTGTTAAACACTTTCTCATTTTCAAACAAGACCTTGCTTGATCATAAAAGCTATCAGTGGTAGCAGCTCATGTAGTGGGCCTTTGTCTTGTGAGAATCAGACAGTCCTAACTAACTATTGCAAGTGTGTCCCTCTGCTTCTTAAGGGATTTTTTGCTTGTGAGCTGGTGTATGCTGCTCTTCTATTAAAAAGTGACTAACAAGCTTATTTTGTCATTTCACAGAAACTGCCAAGATAAAGTCGCAACTATAAATAGAGGCAGAAATCCTTGGCTTCTCCTACGAGTTGAACTTGAGGGAAAGTTTGTCATCTGAATAAGATATTTGAGATAACTTACCCTTGAAGTCAGTCCTGCTCTTGTTTTACTGATAAGCTCCCACTGATAAGTGGTTCCCCCCCCCCCCCCCCCCAATCTCCCATGGTGCAAGAAAATGTGGTTTGCATGAAAGAATTAAAAAGAAGTTGGTAACACATTGCTAATAGCACAATGTGAAAAGCACATTCAGACACCATGGCCTAATTTATGAAGGTAGTTTACATTTAGACCGTGGTTCAAATTTAGATCATGGTCTAAAATAGGCGCAAAATAGGCATACCTTTGACATGTGTGTATCCTCGCATGTTTGTTATTGGTTGTCTGTTGGAGTACGCGATCTGTCAATCACATTTACGCAGAAGAAACCACCTTCATTAATTTTGGCCCAAGAGTGCATCATTATCAAAGTTTTATTGTCGATTCTGTGCAAATTGTCAAGAATTTATCCTGAATCATCTCTCTAATCTTTCAGATGTAGAGATTGCATTTGAATGTGTAAATCATAGATGTAGAGAGGTTCCTTTGCAGACACATTTTTCTTTGTTCCCCAAGAGGGCACACCTTGCGCTAACAGAGGTTCTCTGTATGTACAATGAATGCAGACACTGTCCTTAAGAATCAAAAGTGTGTCTTACATTTCTTATTTCCTTAGAGGGTTGAATTTATGGCTGAAAGAGCTGTGATGTTGAATTTGATGAATAATTGATTGAGGGACCTTCTTTTGAATGGACATTGTTGCCTAGTGTAGCCATTTTGTTTAAGTTGACTTTCAGAGACTAAGTTGCTCTTTCTACATATGAAAGCAAATAAATGTGCCCAGATGCTCATATTGGAAAAAAAACAACAACAACTTTTTAGCTACAGGTTAGCTGATATAGTCCTCACTGACCCCCATTACAATGAAGCCTTCATTTGATTTGCTGGTTTTGAGGGTCTTTTCAAAGTGGGCAAGTGTCACCATATGTGCACCATTTCTTGACGCCTTCCTAGCGTACAAACCATTTGTAACTTTTATATGGATTTCTTGTCCTCTGTTTTAAACTGGCTTTAAAAGATCCACTTAAGACGTAGCAGTAGAGGGAGCATCATGTCCTGCCAATCAGACCCTTTTTATCCGTTGAGGACAGTTTGATTTTGCTACTGTACAACACACATTTCCCATAGACTCCTGCCCGAGTATACTCGGGACTCATCCTCAACGGGTTAAGATGTGTACCAAGTCACTGAGACTGTATAGTATGCCTACATATGTGAGGAACTGGAGTTTTTAGGATGGGCACATAGTTTTATGTATCAATTTATATGGAGTATCAGCTTTTGAATAAGTTTGTCAACAACCAAATTGAGTTGGGTATTGCATGTGGGCTCTCTCAAAGTTGTCTACTGATGAGAATTTAAGGGGACCTGACAGAGGTGATTTACAGTTTTGTACGGAGACATCGATGTAGAGTTGTCAAGTGAATTGAACCAACAACCACTCTTCCTTATATGCAAAGCAAAGCTTATCAGGCACAATCCCAAAAATATCCCCAGACACTAGCTATTGAAAACCACTCTCACCTCTCACAAGTAGTCTGGCAGATACTCCTGTATCAGTTTGACCGATTTTAGATTGATTTAAATCGTGATTTGAATCATATTTCTTTTGTGGAAAAAAAAAAATATATCATAGTGATTTGAATCGACTTGAATCAACAAATCATCCTGGTTTTTACCCGTATTAACTCGTCCCGTTCGAAGTGTGATGTAGTCTTCAGAGATCATGCTCAGTTTTTTCATCGTCGTGTGACCTTTGCTTTGTGCATTATAAGAATTAGAGAAGAGTCACTAATGCCTCCACACATCTTATTTTTTTTAACATGTTTTGAAATTTACTTTGTTTACTGCATCGAATGTGACCGCATACCGCCATGCCCTCCTGTGAACAAAGCAGCATGTCAGATAGACATCAACATTCTTGTTTGGTCAGACTTTGCCTGTTTACATGGCATCTGTCGGTTCATTTTTAGCAAGAGGCGCAATCTATCACGTCGTTTCAGCACATTAGCGCAGATAATGAGGCAAATCTTTTTAATCAAGTCCATGACTTAACATTTTTGTGGGTTGCTCTGAATGTGTTTTTCTCCCCCCTACAAAGCTTTGCTGCAAGGCAGAGCTAGTACAGAGGCAGTAAACATCCATGAACCAAACAACCCTGTGTGGTAAACAACTCTTTTTTACTTTCTATTTTTTTTGCCTGAAGGTATGCACTAGTGTTGTGCCATAAAAAAGAAGCAGTAAAATGTCAGAAGTTTGAGATGAATTTTGTGGGATCAAGCAAAGGCCTGTTGACATCAAAGAGATGTTGGAAGTGTGCAGTTAGCAGTTATTAAGCAGTTGAGCACTGGAATGAGTACAGAATTCAGAGTCCATAGATATATACAATAAGCCAGTTTTACGGTGCCACTTTGCGCACGAGTAGAAAAAGACCATTTGTACTGACCAACAGGGTATGATGGTTTTTACATTTACTGAGATAAGCATCTGTGATGCAATGATTATTCGAGTAATGATGCGTGCGAGCACATCCGCCTGACAGCAAAAGTGGTATTTGGCAATGCCAGTACAAAAAGATTGTTTATGCATTCCATGCGAAGTGCTGACATGGCTGTTTTCCCAAGATGGACAATTCAGGTCACCTGGTCTACACAATTTTATCCTTTGTTTGAACGTGATTGATGAATTCCATACGTCGAGCACGCTTATGCATTATGTCACTTTTAAAACAAATGAAGTGCCTAATTTAAACTGAGCAAAGAAAGAAAGGTTAGTTGTACCCATGTACACATGAGCTACGTAACACTTAACTGGCTTATTAATGTAGGCTCCAACCTCCAGGAGCGTTGCAAGGCGACAGACTTAATCAGGTCTGTTTCTGTTCCTTCCAATTATTATGTGACCTGCCTTCATGATGCTCTGATAAAGCCTCTATCCGTTCCGCTGGGGAGATGCCCAAAGGAGTGATCTTGATGAAAACAAACAGAAGAATTATGACAGTTGAGGTGTGTTACCAGCTCAAAAGTGTGATATCGTCACTACCTCTTTTTAAGGAGTTGAAATTCTTCGTATATTTTTATCATGAAGCATGTTACCATGTTTTCAACACCTAATCCCAAGCATGCTTGACTGCAACTGAACTCTGAAGCAGATTTCTTCAAAACCATGTTTCTGTTTGCTGGCTTTAATCCTCACTACTTCTGTTGCAGGAATGGGGAACTCAAGTGGGATGATGAAAACGTATTAAGTTTCCGGTAAAAGAAAAAATGGGATTTGGCAACTTTATCTCACTCTCTTGGCAATGGGTCGCATTTTTGTAGTTTGGTGAAAATATGGAGATCACCATCTTCGGTGAAAACAGAAAGAAGAGAAGAAATGCTTTTTACTCTGTGGCAGGATAACCATAGCTCACTGGCTATTTATGAATTGGTAACAAAAACCCTTCTGTAATGTAGCAGTAGCCACCTATTTTTTACCTTGGGTGAGTTTAAAATGGCACCCGTGACAGGCAGAGCAGTATCATCATGATGATTGTGAAAGTATTAGGATTTTTATGACAGATGAAAAAAAAAATGTTTTCAGATCATGTGTTGCCCTCTCTAAGTATATGTTTCTCTGTTAAAAAGAAAAATACAGAAATAATGACAAAAAATCATGACTTTTCCATATATGAACTCTTATACAGTTTACCAGGCATGAAATAATCAAGACAGTGTTAAATATTTCATTGTATTTAAAGATGTGGAAACACCTTGTACAGTACATAAGTGATGGAAAAACCACATGTTATATATTACTTGTAAACTTCCTCAAATGTCTCTATCTGGTAAAGAGAAAGAATTATGACAAGGATATAGTGAATGGGATTAAAACGCAGTGCCTCGTGTGGCGCAAAAGAGAGGACATTCATTGTTTTGTCTGCTATCAAATGAATTCTAAATCCAAATGTTGTCTCTCGGAAAAAAATGCACTCCGTCAATTCCAAGTATTGACACAGAATAATATTTCTAAGCATAATTTATCGAATGTATATATATTTTCTGAATTTGTATGTATCTCTTTTTTTTTCTTGTGCATGTTGCAAACTTGTATTGTTAACTTGCATACTAGTTCTGTTGTCAAGGACATGTCTTAATGCATTGCTCCTGCTCATTATTTTTATTGTTTATTTAACTCGTCTCTGAGACAGCAGTTTGTATATTATATGTCTGTGCATAGCTGGATTTGATAGCTTCACAGTCAAGAAAGGAATTCTGTATATGTAATCCTTCTGATGTTATATCTCTCTTTTGTTTTTCGTTTTGTTTTTTGATTGGAGAGCAGGTCTCTGAAAGAGTTATGATTTTGATTGGATTCGTTGTCAGTTTTCATTTCTGCAAACAGTCTGGATATTCACATGGAAAGCATTATGAGTGCACGTCTGGAACAAACAAATGAAAGGAAGTCTGGCCCAAACTTTTATTTTTTCTTAGAGAGAGAGAGCTTTAACAATCAAGGTATCTGTTGTGATGTGCATTTCCTTAAAAGAAAGTGGGAAAGATAAAAGGAAGTCATATAATAAGGTCATCATGTTGTTCATTCTTCCTAATATGCAGGAATCATTCTTGATATCATGTTCATCAGGACTTGATGCAGACATAATGTACTCACGGTGTACGTATCGCTGTATAAGAGAAAAGTGTACCCCCAGGACAGTTATGTTAGAGAAAGAAGTCCTAAATCCACAGACTTGACCATCTGAGTAGAATTGAACTCGTAGGACTTGATGCCTCTCATGTACTTCTTGCTAGTACTTGCTCCTAATTCTTTCTTTCTTTGCACAAATTGGCAGAAATCCTGATATGTCTTATAGTCACCTCCACGTTGTAGGTTTCAAATATTGTTTGGAATATATATTCAGTGGACTCTAGCAAACAATATTTCTTTTAAGAAAGTATAAACTTTTTTTTTTTTTTAAACAAAATTCAACTTGCTAGTCATGCAACTGTGGTTGTTAAGTTTACTCCTATTACAACATGGTATGTTGACTCTGGAGAGATTTTGAATTGTCAGAATATGGGACGTAATTGTTGAACATCACTCGGGATTCCAGTGAGTGGCTGATTTTGCGTAACTGCTGTCATTCATGATCAATGTAAAGTGAATTCACATGCGGCATGGATATGGTGCATCTCCTCATTCATGCTTTGGGGGTTTTGTAGTTTCGACACTGGAGATAACTTTCATGCGTTCTACGGAACGGTTTTCAATGTGATTATTAAAAGTGCTATGTTTTAATTGTTGCCAAAATTTGGTGAAACTGGGGTGAAGTGATGATAATTTCTTGCTTGAAATTGTCCTGCATTGGTTACTCATCAACTTTGCAAGCAACATTTTCTCTTTTTTTTTCCTTTTTTTTGTGTGCAACGTGGTTATCCAACCAAGGATTTTTTTTTTTTAATGAAAAATTGTTTCTTTCATGTTTACAAAGACGCCCCTAAATTAGCTTGTTTGTGAAATGGGTAGCTGTGTTTTGCAATTCTCAGGAAAGGTCATGTTTTTTGACGAGGTATATCACACTCTCTGTCGTACAGGAAAGCTTGAATGCTTTTGTTTTGTTGCACATATATGCAATACTGTAGTGTGATCACGTGCATTCTCTGGAGGCTCCTACTATTATGTCCACTCCATGTACAATATCAAAACATTAAAGAAAGCCCTCAAATTTGAAGACTTTGAACACTAAGCAGTCTCCATGCAATTTCCAGATGTAAGTTGTGATAATCTGAATTTTGTTGTTCATTCATACTTATTGAACATATGTGTAGCTCAGTGTTTCACCACTGCTGGTTAAATGGCTAATCGGCTAATATTTAGTTATTTAGCATGGTTGTTTTTTTTTAATGTTTCTGATTATCATATTGTTTGTGAGAAAAAAAAAGAATCTACCCTATTCATATATATTATACTGAGACGAGTTTCCATCTAAACAATAAATTTAATATAACAATTATGTGGTCAATGAACTATGTAAGTGTATGTGTGATTATTGTTTTCAGAGTTTTGCATGTGTATTGGACTGTCCTTGTGCTTTGGATATTATAGTGAAAGCACGTTTTTTTATATAAATGTCTTGTTGAAACTCTTGAGTCTCCGAAAGAGACAATAATATAACTAAAAATAAAGATCAAAATTTCAAACAGGTAAGTTCTCATTTAATCTTTCTATCATATCAGGGTTTGAAACACAACATAAAACAAGTAAAACTCTTGAAATATGGAGCAAGAGGATAGTTGGTTACAACGAGTGCCTCGGAGGCCCTCCCTCCCCCCCCCCCCATATTGATCTCGGAAACGCAATGTCCAATAAGCTTGAAAGTACGCATGCCGATAGATCTTCATGTGTCGAATCTGATGGCATAATTAATCTAGGTAGGCAAACTTTTGGAATCATTTCCTAATGAATTATTTACTATGCAACATTCTATATACTATTCTGATACATTTTATTGTTTTTGAGGTTTTCGCTCAGTAAGTCTTTTACCATGTGGAAGCATACGGAAGCTTTAAAGTGCCATTCGACTTGGAGACTTGGCGAGATAATTTATCTTGTCAAGTCAACATAATAGCTCTATCATGTCGACTTATCAACGTTATATAAGTTGACATGGAGACAAAAATTATCATGTCAAGTCGACATATAAAAAGTTACATGTCGTCATGGTGAGATAAGGTATCTTGCCAAGTCAACATCGAAAAAAAGTTACATGTCGTCATGGTGACATAATGTATCTTGCCAAGTCGACATCTAAAAAGTTACATGTCATAATGGTGCATAAGGTATCTTGCCAAGTCGACATCTGAAAAAGTTACATGTCGTCATGCCTACATAACGTATCTTGCCAAGTCGACATCTGAAAAGTTACATGTCATCATGGCGACATAAGTTATCTAGCCAAGCTGATATCTAAAAAGTTACATGTCGTCATGGTGACATAAGGTATCTTGTCAAGTCGACATCTAAAAAGTTACATGTCGTCATGGTGACATAAGGTATCTTGCCAAGTTGACTTACAAAAAATTGCATGTCGTCATGGTGACACAAGGTGTCTTGCCAAGTCGACTTCCAAAAAGTTACATGTCGTCATAGCGACATGGGTACATAGTATCTGCCAAGTCGACATCTAAAAAGTTACATGTCGTCATGTCGTCAATTACATAGTCAATATGTCATTTTTACAAAGTCAGCAGACATAATCGAAGAATAATCATCTTACTTGTTTATGAATACGCAACCACAACTAGAAACATAGAGCAAACTTAAACTAACATAACATTCTTCTTAGAAAACAAAGATATTCTTCATACAAAATGAGGTCTTACCTGCATAAAAGAACAAACGTGTTAACATGAACAGTAACCCATTTGAAATACAACACAATTGAAATGATGAGTAACATGGGTAATAATTGGCTTGTTTTCATATTTTGTGTTCAATCAATTTTAATGAGTTAAACGGCTCTACCAAAAATTACATAGTTAATATGCCATTTTCACAAAGTCAGCAGACATAATCTAAGAATAATCATCGTTCTTGTTTATGAATATACAACCACAACTAGAAACATAAAGCAAACATAAAATTCAGTTCCTCTGCCATGACATTTATAACGAGGACCAAATAATACATTTGTATTTAGTCCTGGGGTAGACTTTCTCTCTAATGGTATAGGTTCACGAAAACCATAGCTAACACCCAAAGCATCTTTGGGTAACTCTGAATACAGAGAAATTCTGAAGGTTCAAATCCAAAGACAATGTAAATAAAACATTAGTGAAAATTCACAATCTGAAAAAAGGAGAAGCAACGTACTTGACCAAATGGAATTTCCCAGTACCAGGTAAGAAAAAAAAAAAAAAAAAAAAAAAAAAAAAAAAAAAAAAAAAAAAACCTCTGCAGGGTGTAAAAAAAAAACCCTAACCGTTTTACACATTTAAAAACTCTTCTAAAAATAAAAAAAAAGAGCCAAATGGGCAGCAAATTCCGGTTTTATTATGATTCTCACACTCTGTAACAAAGTAGTGCACAAATACGCATGGCATGTGATTGGATATTTTGGGGTCATATGATAGAGACATTAAGCTATGCATACATATCAAATTAGCACATAAATAGTCATGTACAGTATACTTGTAGTGTTCAGGAACAGTCATTGAACAAATATAATCATTAGCTTTTTGATGCTGTCTTTTTAGAAATCTTGATTAACTATCATCTTTGTCCTTGTCATTGTTTCTCAATTAACAGCATAAATTATATTGCCCTTATCTGAATTGGAAAATAGTATATTTTGGCATTGAACATAAATTTTGACTAACAAAAATGCTTCTCTGAATGACAATGAAGATTTATTTTTGTCCTTTTTACAAGGGGCCTCAAAAATTCAGTGCACATGTTGCTAATCTGGGGTGCAATTAGACTGTCGGTTTAAAGGGGATTCCATCGCAGAGGTTTCATGCACTGTATCAATGAAAGGAGGTAAATTTGAACAGCATTGAAAAAAAATGATAAGAATCGGTCACAGACTAACTTGCATTTTCTAGTAAACTACTCTATACCTGTAAATTGGCAATGCTAATGAAATGATGGGTCAGCAAGTCTCCATTGCATTCTCTGTACATAAGAATTTCCCATTTTCTAAATTTTCTTGAAAGCTACATTTTTTTCTACTCTATACTCTAAGGAGTTGTTTGACAAAGAGTGACAATTGTTCTAAATATACTCAGAGTTTAAGATGTGAAAATACATACTCTGGAAAATGAGAAATTTGAGTAAAATGTGAATGGAGAACTACTCCTAAAAATACTGTTATTACATCAGCATTGCCATTTTGCATAACTGACAATGAAGTACTAGATAATGTTAATGAGTGTAGTTTCCTTATTCACTCATAATTTTTCATAATTTGAAACCTTGCTTGCGTCAACGTTGACACGAGTTAGAGAGTTAGGGTTCTTTGAAACTTGGAAAAAGTAGATGTATCATTTTCCTCAAAGAAACCTTACTCGATCTGTAACAAAACCCATGGCAATGTTGACGCAAGCAAGGTGTCAAATTTAACTTAAAGCTACTTAATGAGCTACTTTTTAATCCAGCACACAAATTACAAAAAAACAAACAAACAAACAACTATGCATTTGTGATATAATTTACCTTTGAGGTTTGGTTTCCCTTTTTTAGGAATACACTGTAGAAACACTGGACTGACTTGGGTGGAATTCCCCTTTTATCGAGGACTGCCACATGGGCATGAACTGGGAGATCATTATGCATTAATGCACCCCTTTCAGACACAAACTAAGGGTCTAAGGTAGCTAATAATACAAACTGCGAACAGACTGCATTTTCTGCTTGCAAAATGGGCAATCTCTTCCTTCATTCTCTTCAAGGAATGTGCTGCATGGAAGGCAGAGTGTGTGCCCACATGGAATGAAAAAGCTGTCTTTCTTTCTATCGCAGCATATCCCACACAATCCTTGTGATTCTTGCTTGATCAGGACCTATAAAAAGGGTGAGAGAAGATGAGGAGGAAGATGATCAAAATTAATACCATGGTATATATTTTACCAAAAAAATGAAATCAAAACCATCAAATATAACAAGTGAATGCGTATGTGTGTGTGTCCGTCCATGCGTCCGTGCGTCTCTCCGTGTGTGCTCAAATATTAGAAAATGCTACTTCTCCGTCATTTCATGGCCGATTTTGATTTTGATTGTGTTATCTGATAGGGCTTGGTGAGGGCCTCCAAACTTCTACACGAAATAGTGAAATTCATTAATTATGCAATTATTTTTTTCGCGTGAATTCCATAGTTGGTAAATAGAATAACTTGTTAGACTGACAAGCCGGCTGACAAGTTAATAGACTTTGTTAGTACATGTATTGTAATAGGTCACCATCTTCATGAGATCTCGACCACGTGCGCGCATGGTGTCGGTTGACAAAATAAAAACAATGCCGCGACTTGGCGAGATAAGTTATGTCGCCATGACGACATGTAATTTTCTATAAGTCAACTTGGCAAGATACCTTATGTCACCATGACGACATGTAACTTTTTAGATGTCGACTTGGCAAGATACCTTATGTCACGATGACGACATGTAACTTCTTAAATGTCGACTTTGCAAGATACCTTATGTCACCATGACGACAAGTAACTTTTTAGATATCAGCTTGGATTGATAACTTATGTCACCATCATGACATGTAACTTTTCAGATGTCGACTTGGCAAGATACGTCATGTAGGCATGACGACATGTAACTTTTTCAGATGTCGACTTGGCAAGATACCTTATGCACCATGATGACATGTAACGTTTTAGATGTCGACTTGGCAAGATACATTATGTCACCATGACGACATGTAACTTTTTTCGATGTTGACTTGGCAAGATACCTTATGTCACCATCATGACATGTAACTTTTCAGATGTCGACTTGGCAAGATACGTCATGTAGGCATGACGACATGTAACTTTTTCAGATGTCGACTTGGCAAGATACCTTATGCACCATGATGACATGTAACGTTTTAGATGTCGACTTGGCAAGATACATTATGTCACCATGACGACATGTAACTTTTTTCGATGTTGACTTGGCAAGATACCTTATCTCACCATGACGACATGTAACTTTTTAGATGTCGACTTGGCAAGATACATTATCACACCATGATGGAGCTATTATGTTGACTTGACAAGATAAATTATCTCGCCAAGTCTCCAAGTCGAATGGCACTTTAAAGTTTCCGTATAAAACAATTATTGGAATCATTTCTGTTCATAGAAACTCAAATTTTTCCTCTCACAACAAGAACGTATCTTTTGTGTTCTTATGTTTTTCATTGTTTATATTTCTTATGTTTGTATTGTTTTCTACTTCTTTTGTCTCTTATAGTTACAAACCTTTTTTCAGTTTCTATTTGAACCCCGTCAAAAAATGAAGAACATGAAGCAAGTGCAACATCAATTTCTGTGCAAGATTCATAAAGAAATGCAAGCCACTGGATTGGCAGTTTCTACACAAATATATGTGCACAATATGATACTACAGTAATTGTACGCAAAATATACAATGTAATAGTAGTAGTGGGCAAGTTTAGTGACAATCACAATTAGTATGCATGCTGAGTGACATGTAACACTCACCAGGTATATCTCTCCCCCCCCCCCCACCCCGCGGCTAGGGTGTTGTCAAAAGCCCTGTTTTAACAGACCCTACCATACTACTACTACTACTACTACTACTACTACTACTACTACTACTACTACTACTACTACTACTAACACCATACTACTACTACTACTACTACTACTACTACTACTACTACTACTACTACTACTATTACTACTACTACTACTAACACCATACTACTACTACTACTACTACTACTACTACTACTACTACTACTACTACTACTACTACTACTACTACTACTACTATACTACTACTACTACTACTACTTCGAGAGCAACCACCAATACTAGGACCTACTACTTGTCACGACAATAGTGATGACAATCTACATTCATAGGCAATAATGCCGGAGATTTCGCGTGAAAGGTACGCAAATATGTGAATGAGAAAACTAGTGATAAAGGCAAGCATACAGCACGTAATACTAACCTCTCTGCTCATCAGTACCAGACGCAGAAAAACAAAATACCAAAGATGATAAAACCAAGGTGTAAACCCTGCATGAGTTTAAAAAAAAAAATGAGGGAAAGAACGAAAGACCAACAAACATAACTGAAAAGGAACGTTCCTGGAAAACGTGTGAATCCATGCATGCACGGTTCCTTCAAAAACGTAATCAGCATTGATGCAAATCGTGTATGAAGAGCTTCTTTGAAGCAATTACATTGAATCAAGATATAATTATGTTCGTCTTGATGAGTATATCTATGACTTCCCTCATGTGTGTTTTCTTTGCACTCATATGTTTTAACTCCGCTTTTAAAACCTTTACTTAGGTACTTTTCAGTGCGACCTATACACAACTCTGTTCCACCGTTTTCTACGTTTTCAGTGTTTTGCATCGAGTCGCTCCTGTTACCTGAAACTGAAGTAGAAGAAAAGGAAAGACGTTCAGTGAAAAAAAAAATGAAGAAGAAAGAGTATAGCAAAACATAAGAATGAACGAATCACTCTCTTATGTCCTGTTTTAACATAATCATACCTTACCGCGACAACGTCGCGACAACGTGCGGAGAACAAAATTACTCGCCTCGGGTACTAAATCCGCAGGAGAGAGAGAGGGACAGTTTTAACAGACACACACCGAAAATCTCCAGGTACATGTAGGTTTCCACGGAGGAACCCTGGCCACCTAATGCGACTCCCCCGCCTACCGGCCAGCGCCGCCTTTTGTTCTAGATTGTGCACATCTACAGGTAGGCAATCGTGTTTTAGTAAACAAAACGTGGTTACGATCACTGATCTCAACTACACTGTACAGATCAGTGGTTACAATCCATGCACGTGATAAGCGGTGTATGTGCCAATCATTCTCTGTCTGCAATGTTGTGCCTGCGTTTTGATTGTATCAAAGGAATGTTACCGCGATTGCGTTCTAATAGAAGGTTTGTCGGGGTAATTTCGGGGTAATGTCGGGGTTATTACCCTTGCTAGAGGGTAGAGTTTGGCAAAAGTTACCGCGGCAATGTCCGAGCAGCACTATGCGGCAGGGTTAAACAAAAAACAAAACAACAAACAACAAAACAAAACAGACTGGCTACCCGGACGTTGTCGCGGTAACCCTCGTTTAAAAAAGCTCTGGTTAAACGGGGCTTAAAGGACAAGTCCACCTTCATATACATGTGGATTGAGTGAATGCAGCAATAATACACATCAGTGAAAGTTTAGGGAAAATTGGACGATCCGTTCAAAAGTTTTGAATTTTTAAAGTATCTTCACATCAGTCACTGCTGGATGAGAAGACTACTAGAGTGTATGATGTCACATGCGTACAACGTTATAAGGAAAATATAAAGAGAATTTGACAAAATGTTACTTTTTGAAAAAAGTGCACGTATCCTCGACTTGTCACTGACGTATGTTAAGGGTAATATTATTCCTCTTGCCTTCTGAAAGAGGGAAGTCAAGTGTGTTTTTTTATTATGCGAGAAAAGTGAAAATATCATGGATTTTCCTTATACTTTCTTTATATAAGATAGTTGTACACACGTGACGTCACAAGCTGTGGTAGTCTTCTCATCCAGCATTGACTAAGCAGAAACTTCAAAAATTCATAACTTTTAAATGAATTGTCCAATTTTCCTCAAACTCTTGCTGATGTGTTCTGTTAACATTGCTGCATTCACTCAATCCACATGTCTATGAAGGTGAACTTGTCCTTTAAGAAGCCATCACCAGCAGACACTACATTCCCAAGCATTTCGTAAACGGGAGATTCTCCAACCTGGACGCCTTAGCAAGCTGAAGACTCCGATTGCGCAAAACAAGCCCACATAATTTAAACTCAAGTGCGAGAGAGCGGGAGATTTCGGGAAAATGACCTTTTTTTTTTTTTTTTTTTCACCGGATCTAAAAATGCTAGAAAATTCTAGCATTTTGGCACTGACATTTTGCTGCCGTTTCGACAGAGGGTGGCGCTTAATTAGCTTCTATCGTAGCAGGCGGCTCAATCTAAACCCGTTCTCACCAACAAAACAAGTGTTTATAGCCATGCAGACGCAGCGCCCAGTCACGTATGTATTCCATTTGACTTGGACAGCTCTCTCATCTTTTTTTTTATCCCCTGCCACGTCAAGTGTTAACCGATACAATGGCACCAGCCCTCCAAGAGTTCACACGGAAGCCAGCGAGAAAGCCTGACCTATTTTAAGTAGGAGTGGTTGTGTTTAAGTATTGCACAATTATGAGTTATTACTTTCACCTTTTTTTGTTTTGCTGACATCATTTTGCGATGACGTGCTCCCCTCCTTCTCTCGTCCACAGCGTCCCGCTTCTCGCCTTACCCTATCCCTCTTCCCCTCCCCCATCCCACTCTGCATCCGTCTGTTTCTCCCTGAACTCCCTGTGTACCAGAGGTAGCCTATGAACGATAAAGATGCTGAAAGGGATATCCTGGTACAGACTGAATGACTGAAACATCCAAAAACAAAGTAAAACAAAGCGATCATAATAAAGTGTGGGTCCCACACCTTATTAGAATCGCTCTTTTTTGGATATCTCAGCCATTTAAAAACCAATTTTTATCAAATAAACGTTGAATTCCTCATAGAATTACATGCTCTTTCATATTTCATAAGAGGTTTCTCATTATTCCCCCCCCCTAAAAAAAATGTTAGAACCCGAAATTAGGTCTCAACCAAAACTGTACGATCCCTTCAATACTTTGTAATGTCGGTCAGATTCTTCTTATTCCCGCTCTCAGTATCGCATCAGACGCTAGCCATTTCTCCGCAGCGATACCCCAAAAGTACCACGAGCAGATCGCACAGATCTGAAGACTTGAGAAAGGCGAGTTTTGCATCATAATAATCCCCAGACCCCCCCCCCCCCGCCTTACACCCCCACACACATCCCCTTTCTTCCATCTCTTGATGCGCGCAAACATAGTTGTGCGCGCACACAGGGAAATCCCTCACTTCTGGGATGTTGCCACAGCTGAATGAGTTTGACTGAACGTTGATTCGGTCATTCGGAAGTTTTTCGAACGTGATTGATATAATGAATAGATGAATATATGTTCACACACAATATATATCTATCTATATGTTATATGAACATACAGTGTATATAAATATTATATGTAATTATACATTATAATATGTATACATAATGTATATGGATATTTCACGATTTGCAATGAATATATAGCTATTTATCTATGTATTATATAACTATATATAAATATGATATATATTATAGATTACAATATACATGTATATACTTATAGATTATATATATATATATATATATATATATATATATATATATATATATATATGTGTGTGTGTGTGTGTTCGTGTGCGTGTGTGTGTGTGTGTGTGTACATACTGTATATGGATATTACACAATGTACAATGAAATTTTGGCCAACACTGCTACGAAAATACATAAAAATGGACCTACGCATGGCAAACGGTAAAAGAAAAAAAATCTTTAAAAATGTGGCAAACTTACCACTTTTATTCATCCTGAGCAAAGTCTTCAGGATCATTTTGTAATGGGGATGGGGGGATCTATCTGATTTGACAACATTTGTATTTGTACGGAAGATGATGATGGCGATATAATTTCTACGCAGTGAATTAACATTGTGTGAATTAACATGTTATTCCACTCAGCCTTATCTTTGATACTATTTTGTCTATAATATGTAGGGGGACTACATTTAACAAGCAGTGCTTCTAAGTAGTCCCCTCCACATTTGTACATGGTGTTATTTTATCTCAGAATATCACGATATTTTGTATATACATGTTATATACTCTGTATAGTATTGATATTATATCCACTATGTGTTATACCCTGTATATCTTATCATATAATGTCCACTATGTGGAATATGAATAAATTTCAAATTTCAAAAAAAAAAATTTCAAAATTAACATTGTGTTGAATTGCTCATCATTAGACTGTAGTAGGTCCACATTTTAAATGACGTTATTGCACCAAAGAGTGTTGTATAATTATAATCAAATCTACACTGTCATCGAAGAGGCGTGGCTAACCGTGGGATTCCTTGCTGGTTTGTGCTACATACTTACGGTCATAACTGACATTTTCGTTTACCTGCTTGCCCTCATTCTGTCAATTCTCCGTCGCTCGTCATTTTAGCCCTTCGCGAGATATTAAAAATACACTGTCGGTATTAAAGTAAAAACATCGCTCATAGACAACACATAATATGGCACCATTTTGGTGGATTAAGTATACTTTAGGCCTACAGTCATTCATGTAATGGGTGACTTTTTTTCTTCTTCAACCGACTCCTCTTTTCAATATTACAGAGTGATGTAGGGAAAGGCACAAGTCTTTATTCTCTGTCAGTGTCTATCGTGATATAGCGCTAGCTTATTGTGTGTTTGTTTGTTTCTTTGTGTGTGTGTTTGTGTGTGTGTGTGGTTTTTTTTTCGGCTACGTGTAAGTCTATGTATTTAATGTAAGTTGTATGTATTTCGGGCCACGCACCGATTGATTTTTTTTTTTTTTTAATCAAACATTGCCGATTGTATAATATTATTGTGTTTATACATTCAAGATGAATGTTTTGACATGTGAAATCAATGATCATAGAAATCAAATAAAGATTACTGAAAAGAAAGAATTTTGTGTGTGTGTGCGTGCGTGCATGTGTGTGTGTGTATGTGTGTGTGTGTGTATGTGTGTATGCGTGCGTGCATAATGAACCATGAAGCAACATGAAAGTACATCTATTTTACTTTCCAGTTTCCTCAGTTCAGTAACTTTTAGAAGTGGTCACTGTGGATGGTTGCAGGATACAACATCATGGCGTATTCTTATAATACTCGATAGATTTAAGTCCACCTTATAATATATATATATAATATCCATCCTTTTTTTTCACTGCTTTCCTACAAAGGTTCTCTTTTTCACGTAAGACAATTTATTTAGCCGTTCTTCCCATCGCATGCATTACGTTAATTGCCAAACGGTGCGGTGTGCAGTGTTTTAAACCACCTCGGCACGCGCTGTTCAAGCAAGTTCATCGAATTAAACATTCATTCATACCTCATACAGCCTGTCGTAAGCGTCCAGATATTGCTTGTCGCTGAACGTAGTAGAATTTCAAACGCTTTTCTTAAGCTACTCGGAAATAATCTGTTCAATCATTACTCAGGTTCTTCTGAGAAGAACTATATCCAAGAGCAATGTTGGTTTGTATTACTGCATGCTCAGGTCTGCTCCATAATAACGTTGCCTCGTTAAATACCTCCCCTATATACATACAGTGCTAAACAGATCATGTTACTCAAATCTATGGACTGATTGAAGACTTTGGAAATAAACCACATTAATCCCCGACAATGATTACTCTTTGTCAGTTTTTTATGAGATTTACTCTTCTTCTTGAGTACCAACGACTCCCAGAATTTTATGAATTAGACCGTGTTCATTCCCAGTGATGTGTGACATTACGTACAGAAGTGCGTTTTCCAGAGGGCAACTATACATTAAATTTTTTCGTCATCTGTCGTTTTTAAGTGATCGCTTCAAATACCCGTTTTTGTTCGCTCTAATATGCCCATTCTATTAGGCCCTAATAGAAACTACATTTTTTGTTGCAAAAAAAAAAAGATTTTATTCAGATATGTACAAAATCATAGTTCATATTTGTAGGACGAAAATATGTAGAAATCACACGATTTATCAGTAGTCTCTCCTTGTCATTGTTTAATTTTCAGCGTTGTCTATTGTTTTATTTTACAACTCCGTTTTATAGTCCCCCGGAAAAATTACTTTCATATACTAGTGATTAGATTTTAATGTATGAATGTAATATATAATATATATATGTGGGTGTTTTTTTTCCTGACAGTCCACCATTCTTTTGCCTAAACTGTCCTCTCATTCTGGTTATGGTATTCACCGGTTTTAAGCTTTAATCATCCAGAAGTGTTTCAATCACCACTCCCATTGTTGCTCCTACCGATCGGGGAAAAGAAAGAATGCCTTGAAGCGAGAGTCTGAAAATTAATCATAGATATAGAGTGACAACGATAAAGCAACGACGATGTAAAATGTAATACGAGGAACAATGAATCCAAGTTCAGTAACGTCGGTCATCGATTGTGGACCAGAGAACAATGCGAGCTCTGCTCATCACTTAGTATCCTCATCAGTGAGCGCAATGCTTCTGAAGAGTAGATAACAGAAAACAAAAGAAAAAAAAACACGAAAGCTTTAGTGATTGAAAGCGTCAAGGAAACAACTATAGAGAAACAAATTGAAATAGAATAGAAATGAAATAGAAATATCTGAAAAGCCAACGACTTGCTCAACTATACGGCTGACACAGCTGAAGAGGAGGCATATACTCATACACGCCTAGCATTTTTGAAACTTAGAAAGGGATTAATGTCATGAAGTGTACAGGAGAATACAGTAACATTATTTTGATAATCACTGTTGTGTTTAATGGCTCATGTACTTTTGTATTCTATTTCCTATTCAGCAAAACTATTTCTTCTCTTCTCCCTGTTTTAGCGCATCATTTCGATTTTTACATGCAATAAAGTGTTGTGCCGGAATGTCATTTCATCTGCTTGAAGTGTTTTATTTTCCAATGTGTTTTGCTCAGTATATATATATATATATATATATATATATATATATATATATATTGTCACAAATGTACACACAAGTAGTTATGTACATGTATCAAAGCTGTATGCATGGTTGTTTTAATGTGTATGTACACAGGGTGACCAGATTAATGGAGAACATTCTATATGATATAGATATAGTACATACAGGCTGACCAGATCAGTGGAGAATTTTCTATGTGGTATACAATGTAGCTACAGTACATGTATGCATGTGACAGGAAATACATTATAGCTCACTCAATCTAGAATGATTTAACCCATTCCAGAAAATTCTAGGAAGTGCTGGCTGAGTGAGGCACTGCCCTTGTAGCCCAATGTGATTGGTAGTTAATTTTGGCAATGATGTTATGCACATATTAGGCAGTGAGTCATCCAGGATTCCTGGAACTTGGACTTGCTAGTATGTTCAGGTATGTGGCCCCAGGTTGGAGAAAATTATAGAATGTACTAGAAAGGGGTGAATGGATAGTATAATACTAAGCCGGAGAAATTCTGAGGTAGGCAGAGTACCCAACACCTCTGCTCTGAGAGTTACGTCACTTCTGGCTCTGAAGCGACTTATTATAGTCAGTCCTGTGTTACCTACTGACCTGCTATACAAACTGTGTTTGTGGAGATAAGGCCTGGGAGACATTTTGCCAGCAGAGAATTAATTTGCCTACGTTGAAGATAGACTCCATATTTTAATGTCAACGGACATTGTTACGGCAAAGCTGTGACGGGCTGGATTCCTCGCTGGACATTATAAAGTGAATCATCATTCAACGCATCAACTGGACGTGGTCGTCATAACGTCTGGATTTTACACGTTTGGCTGTGAACATTATACCATGGACATCTATCGTGGATTTTACCCCGAATTTATACTGTGGATTAATGCAACCTGTGCCTTTGGAGTTACGTCGGAGGAATCATTCATCGGTGCGTCAAGGATCATTCATCGGTGCATCGAACATCGTATCTGAACATTTTCAAAGGACTACTTGATAACATAATATGTAAGTGATTCAATTACCGATTTGTAATTGTTTCTATTGATCATTATTGTACTGATGTGAAGACCGATTACGAGTCTGTACCCACAATATCGCTGTTAATAAACCGCCTGAACATTAGTTGGTTGTTTCTTTTGTGCGATCATTCTCAGAGTGATTGTGGTCGTAACAATATATATATATATATATATATATATATATATATATATATATATATATTATATATAAGCTACAAGGTTTCGAATTAAATCCTTAAAGCTACGATAAAAACAACGCTCAGCATGATCAAAATTTCAAGGACAACAGAAAAGGGGAGACGGAGAGAGAGAGGGAAAAAAGGGGAAGACAAGGAGGAGTTTGATCGGTGGAAACAATGTAACGGAGAAAAGATTACGTTGTAATGAGGTTTCGGATTTGTTTGTTAGCTTTTCTCGGACAAGATTGAATTATTTTGTGACAACGTGAGAGATGGACAGCGTATACCAGTTGAAGGTGATAAGGTTTGATCTGTTCGAGACCACGAGGCCGACACCTTAAACCTCTTGGGCCGTTTTTGCCTTGTGTCAAACTTGTGGGCTTTGTTTGTTTAGTGTCGAACTCGTAGGCCTTGTTTGCTTAGTGTCGAACTCGTGGACCTTGTTTGCTCAGTGTCGGATTCGTGGGCAGCATTTGCCTAGTGTCGAAGCCATAGGGTGTATGAATCGTATGGGCCGTACGACTCATGGACCTTATTTTTTCAATGTCGAACTCGTGAGCCTTATGAGTCGTGGGTGTCGGTCTCGTGGGATGACCCCTTGCCAGTTACCAATTGACGAACCTGGTTCGAAAAGGTAAGTGGTGGATCAAAATCACAGAATTTTGAACTCAATGATTAAAAAAAAAACACACACACAGTGTGCTCGTTTTGTTTATTTTTGGATTTCTATAACGTGGCCAGCAAGAAGGAAGCCCCCCAGATGAATATTTGATCAAATTACTTCCAATCAGGAGGGCTTTATGCAAACCGCGTGCTTTGACTTAGGGGCACAGCCACTCTTGTAGTTCTTCGCAAAATGTATTTATTAGTAATAAACACCTCATGGTAGGCCTATTGTATGGTTGACCTGCTGCTTTTACTTCTAATACACCACACAAAGCACGTTGATGAATTTGACTGGCTCCACGTTTGCATACACAAGTGATGACAGTTTACCTTAATATATAAATGGAGAAAGGTGGGTAATGAATTGGGTATGTGTACCCTATATATCGTGTTGTCACAGTGTTAATGGAGTTGTACAAAAGGGATAGTTCACGACTTGAGTGTCGTTAGTGCGGGTGTCGTGTTGCTGCAGATGAATAGCAAGTAACACTGACTGCTGAGCGCCTTGGTGTTGCCGTGATTAATGATTTAGTGCGCTTGCGCAGCTCCAGACATGGGTGTGCTTAGATTCCTTTGACAATGTACTGTCTTATGTCGATATCATTAAGGCAGTATTTTGCTTGCTTACGCGGGTGACCGTAAGAAAGAAGCCATCAGATGATGCGAGTCATGTTTATATATAGCAATAAATGAAGTAAATAGTTGACATGGGTGAAGTCTGTGAGTGCGGTGCTGCTTGGTGTAGTGTTGATAGCATGTAGACACGTTGTAAAAAGATGTTCTTTGTTTCGTTTCTTTATTTCACGTTTTTGTTTGTTTGTTGCATTTTTTTGTTTGTTTGCTTTGTTTCAGAGGCTACAATGTATACTCTATTGGATAGGGACTAATCCACATTTCTATGCCAATGAATCAAATGTGCACAAATTTCACACACAAACCTATGGACAGGAAATGGCATGTGCAGGGTTAGGTGAACTTTCTTGCATGTTCAAGTTGACCTGTGTAAGAAGGGCAAACTAAATAAACAGAAAGGTATTTGTTGAACGTTAATCAGACAAAACATGGATTTTTGACGTTTTGAGATTTTTTTTTGTGAAAAATTGTGACATCCTTCACAATCTTATATGTAAATTAAACAAGGCGATTAATTCACCACTTTGCAATGCTTCGAGTATATGGGTCATAGTACATCAGAATGTTATGAAACGACCCGTTTTGTCATACGCTGAATTAAGACATTATTTTGAAAACCCCCTCCATTTTAGTCGCCATTGCTACGTTTTCTTAACTCGAGAAATGACAGCACCGTGCTTTTCTTTAAGTAAAAGGAAACCAACATTGATTGTGAAATCCCTTAACGTGTGACGCTTTAATTAGCTGGTGTTCTTACCTGCATGTTTATAGGTGCCTACCTATTGTTATTTAGCCCTCTTTTCCTACAATAGTCAAAGGGTTGTCTTTATGTCCTAAAAGTTACAGCTGCAAGACACCGCATGATGTGAAAGATCGCTCTGTTCCATGGCCTATAACCACCCTGAATGAATAACATTGACCTAGAAGTTGTTATCTGTGACAACCATGAATCAGCATTCATGGAATGACTTCTTAGATATGTAGTCTATACTTGTGCAGGATAGAAAGGGAAGTTTGCCAATTGAGTTCCGTGATGGCCATTCAGGAACTTGGAAGTGTCAACAAGATCTGTTCTATTCCTTTCTTCCTAAAAAAGTTCGGAGAGTTGCAAAGACGTAGTCGCGTCTTGGCTGCACATTTCACCCTAAGTATACCTCCGATACTTTTGGTGGTGAGTGGGCTCCAAGGCGGAGATGAATGATCGAATCTAACGCTCTTCTTACTGACGACAGTTGCAAAAACTTAAAGGGATGGTATCGTTTCGTTTGAGACCTGGGCACTGTTCCATAAAGCTGTTCGTTAAAAGCTCAATCCTCATCTCCACCAGTACTAACCATCTCTTTAACTTATAATCTGTACAAGCGTAACACAGTGAAACGGTGTCGAAACTGTTACTATCGTGCGATGAACATTCACTACATATAATTCTTAGATGATTATTATTTGGTTGGAGGATCAGGGCATTTCCGAGAGTCTTATCGAGACCTTTTTGGATTACAACCTCCTGCATGTGGACACTGTTAACTGTATATTGCTAGCCCGAGGCTGATCAAACAAGGAAAACATCATATTTCTCGGAATTAGATACTGTTTACCACTGTATTGGACGATTAAAGTCATCGACCTGTAGGGAAAACTTTTAGCTTCACTTATAATCCGGGGATTAGATTTCTGTGGCGTCAGCAAACACCCTGCAGGTGGAAGAACTCATGTCCATCCGTCCATAGCATCGTTCAGAAGAAACAGGAATAGCTCTGGGTCTCATAGGAACCTCTGCGGTATACACCGCTCGTCGTCTTTCTCCATGGCGCAATTCTGGCGTGTATAGAACAACTCTTTACCTACGCTCTCTGAGGAATGGCTCACACCACACTAGGTATCGATCACGAATTCGAAGGCTTTTCAATTCATGGCATCAAAATGACCGAAATGAATGAGATACATTCTTTCTTCTTCACGTTAAGCTCTGGTGCTGTCGTAGAGATGTTTAAGTAGTGGAGTGACGCATATACAGACTTCTTCCGGAAACTGTGCTGATGACAAAATTTAATGATAGTTAGATTACCTGTATTTTAACAGCATACTCCACGTTCAAATCTTTTACATATTGTGTAATCCTCTCTTCTATCTTGACTCTTATCATTGAATCCACGCTTGTGAGTGAAATTGGGCGATAATAACGACTGTTTCGGCACGCCGGTGATCCTTTCTTATAGGCAGGTGTTCAATGTATTTTTACAAGTGCTGTTTTTAGTGGACACCTCAATTATCGTTTTCTTCAGAGCATCGATAATGTAGCAAGTTTTGTTTTAAACAATGAATTGTTATGTATAGGTCCTATGTTTTTAATCCATGAATTACCTCTAACATTTATCGTACAGTCAACTATTGTGTACTCATAATTATTTGTATATTTTCATATATCATTCTATGTTCTGTGGAAGAAGAAAAATGAACATGAATTGAATTGGATTGAATTGGACTGAATTGAATTGAATTGGAACATGAACTGAATTGGAATCTAGCCGACCAGGAATCTACATGTATCCTAAAACTCGATTAAAATAAATAGAAAAAACACACGCAAGAAACAAAAACATCTTATGCAGTGACCTAAAAGAGTATATTGTTCCATGTGCTTTTACCACACCTTAGAGAAATGGATTGACCTGTAAGTGGAACAGAAGAAAAAAAGATAGTTGAATTGAAAGTAGCATATAAATTATTACTGTCAATACAATGATAACAATAAAAAGCATCATAAGTCGTTCCCCTTTTCTCTGTTTCTTATCGTTTCCTCGCCTATAGACACACCTAAAAATGACTTAAATCAATCAGCTCACCTAGCACAATACATCGAAAGATGTTCTTGGTATGTTCGTGATTGGTGCAAAACTGTCTGTAAAATATCGGTAACTGAATTAACAAAATAATTATGTAGTCTCATAATACACAGTAGCGAAAACCTTTACCAACGTGTACGTGCGAGAAGGAGCATATTATAGATTTAGAAATTTCACTTCCCTTGTATTTAACAGTAAGGTTGGTTTCGGATATCAGAGAGAGAGAGAGAGAGAGAGAGAGAGAGAGAGAGAGAGAAAGAAAAAATGACTAACATGAGGGTCGTCTGAAGTTTCTACTTTGATTTCCTATTGGAACATTGCCCACCGCCATAAATCGCTCGTAGCTCGCTGAGTGGCGCTCTGCACGTCGCTATGAAAAACACTGCCGCCAGCGGTTCTTGGCTGTGCATGGCTTGGACACAGTGTAGAGATTTGGTACGCCGCCGAAGCGCACAGTTTGTGCATTTCTTTTCTCCACCGCCCCTCAACGGCGCTACTCCGAGCAATATCGCATGGTCTAACGAGGACCCTTAAGTGAGACAGAGCTTTATCTCACCTTGCATTGGTGTCAAGTTCTACCGTTGAGAGTCGCAGCGGAGTACCCCCAAAGTCTGATGGTTTGAAATCAAGATGCCCTTTCGTCAAGTGACCCGCGGAGTCAACCTCTCCACCAGAGTCCAGCGTGACCACGAATTTCTGTCATTCAATCTCAATAGAGAGAAAACATAGTGAAAGGCCTGCGTAATAAGTTTGTTTTTAGGGATTATCATGCGATTAATTAATGGTGTTAAATTTTCGTTTTACTTCAGCAGATGTATAAAAGTGGAAAGTTATTTTTCCATCCTTAAATGTTAAACGGATGATGTCAATAACCTCTTCTTTAAAATGTATACTCCTAATAAAACTATATGCGTAGAAACATGACAAAATGTCTTAATATCTGAACATGTAGGGCTCTGTACTGATTGAAAGTTACTTAATAACATAAATGAACCTTGTAAACATGAGTGTAGTAATAAAAACTGCATAACATCTCACGCGAAATGAAGAAATTAGAGTTCAAATTATCATTCTTATGGAAAACAGAGAAGTGTATTACATCAATCATTTCTGTTGGTAGGTATGTAAAAGAACAAACTCGATAAATCAATCATGGTTTAAAGGGCTGGTATAGTTTTGGTTGAGACCTAACTTCAGATTTTTTAAATTTTGGGGTTAGATAATGAGGAACCTCTTATGAAATATGAAAGAGCATGTAATTCCAAGAGGAATTCAATGTTTATTTGATGAAAATTGGTTTTGAAATGGCTGGGAAACCCAAAACAGAGCAATACTAATAAAATGTGGGACCCACATTTTATTATGATCGCTTTGTTTTCCTTTGTTTTTGAATGTCACAGCCATTTCAAAATCGATTTTCATCAAATAAACTTTGAATTCCTGTTTAAAATGGTATGCTCTGTACCATTTCATAAGTGGTTTCTTGGTATCTCGCAAAAAGTTAAAAGCTAAATCCTCACCTCCACCAATACTGTACTATCCCTTTAACAATGAAAAAATCCCGTTTGGGACAGTGATTCCGATATTATACCATGTTTTTCCCCAAGGATTAATGTCTGCAGTTGATTGCTCATCTGTCTGTAAATCAACCTATTTGTAACAGATACAAAATGAAAATGAAAATGAAAATACCAGTCCACATTCACAATGTTGAAAAAGCCACATTGCTCATAACGGTGTTTGTTCATTCATTTGTTTGTTCTCTTGTTCAAATCAGGTTAAATTAACAATTCAAGATCAACTGGTATAATTTTTGCTATAATAATGGAATTTTGCAGTCAATATGTGGCGAGGAATGTGGCTGTACTTGTCCTGAACACTACGTAGGCTAAAGCAAAATAACAGCAAACATACCCGTATAAGGCCCCTGTTATGAAGATGAACGAAGATTGAGGTATATTCCACATTCTTAAGTGATTAGAGTGGATGTCATCTCTTTGGAAAAAAACCCACATAGTTGAAAGATTTCCCATTTATCTTTTCCTCTATAAAATTAAACTGCGGTCATGCAGAAAAGTGGCTGAAGTCATGGAGGAATGCAATTAACCATTAAAGCATTTCACCTCCTCCGAGGGAGGATCGTTGTTTTTAGTGCCTAATGGAGAAAGAAAACCAGCTTCCTCTCTCTTCTCGCGTTTTCTCGTCTGGAGGCCTATCCTCGCGAGATTACAAGTCTCGGTCGTCTGTTGACGAAAACAACAAAACCTATCACGTACTCCTAAATCGAGTTGCATTACAGAATCGACTCTAAAGAAGACCAATGAACGTGTAGTTCTTTACCTCGCAGCTTTGTTCTCATCATTCTCGCCTTGCTATCATGCGCTCATCACCCTGCTTAATACCAGAGTAAAGGTATTCTAAACTTCCAGTCAGTGACAATAATTTCTCGAGACACTTATTTCGATAGCGGACTATTGCAGTGTCTGAAGTCTGTTAACGTCAAAAGACTGTTAAAGATATGCGTTTCTATTATGATACTATGTTAAATGGAATATACCGTTATTTTGACATTAGTATACACGTGTAAGATATTGTTTGGAAATTAAGATAAGAAATGAATGAATTAATTAATTAATGAATATAATGACAATCATCTTTTATTTGTCATTCACAATCGACGCGAAAGCTATACCCTAAAGGAGATGGGGAGGGCAGTATCCCCTAAACACAGACACAGACACACACACACACACACACACACACACACACACACTTTGGCAACAATGACAACCAAATATTTTTCCTATTTTACAAAATGAAAAAAAAAACATTAAAAAGCTGTTCAAAACTACAAGCGCTTCTAAAAATCAGTATTTGCTGGGGGTTTCGCCTTTATAGACCCCATCCCATTAGGACAAGTCCTGGCATGGCCTTTTGGACCCCATCAGGAGCAGTGATAATGTCTCTGCAACTCCCTTCCATTCATTTCGCGGCTCATTTCATAACACATTATTCTACCATTCCTCTTACGGCAGATAAATTGAATTCTTTATGTAGACTTATTATGATAAATTATGATTTAGCAATCAGCGTCGCAGGTATACTTACATTACAAATAAGACAATTGACATGACTTCACTCTGAGTTTGATGTAGTTGTCAGTTAAAAGGAAAAAAATCAACGTGATGCTTCACTTGTGCAATATGCTAAAGGTTACTGCTCGTTATTTCAAAGGTTCGTTAAACCGAAAATGAAATAAAGCTCGTTATTTCATCGGTTCGTTATTTCGAGGGTTCGTCATCCCGAAAGTTCGTTAATCCGAGTGCGCACGTTTTTTATGTTTGAGGATTGACAAACCCTATGTCATTTCCGGACAAGAGAACTTTCGGAACAACGAACCTATTTTCATTTTCGGAATTACGAACCCTCGGAATTACGAACCTTCGGAATAACGAACGTCACCCTCTTATAGCTACGACACAAACCGTACGCATTATATGTCATGAATTTGGCAATGATTGTGTTTTCTCTTCTCATTAGATAGCACATGCCAGAAAATTTGACCGGAGGATTCTCGATTGCGTCTTCCTAGAAGCAAGGTCATCAGCAGATGATATTTACAGCCGAAAAAAGTAGGTAAATTGCTTCCTGGTTAATGTGGTACCATGCCCTTATTGGTAAGAAACCATCCCACTGTAACGACTTTAGGTCATTTCCGTTTTGTTGCAAGTAAAGAGAGTGCCGGTACAGTTAATTGGAATTCTCCGTCACGACCGGTCAATTGTCGTCTTGAGCGAATATGACGGTCTATTCTGCTGTGAACTAGAGTAAGAATATATAAAAGCAGAGGGCGCAAGGAACAAGCAAAAACTTGATATTCATATTGTTATGTGAGATTAAACATTAAAGCTTATTAGGTGAGGATAATGATACAATATTGATTGTACAGAAAAAAGGGGCGAGAAATCAACAACCTCAATAACAAAAGCAACATTGCGAGAAGAAAATCAGTCCTACAGTATGCAAGACGCAACCGTTAGTCACTGGGAGAGAAGAGAAAAGAGCACAGAGATTTGCTCATCGTTTGCATGTCGCTGACGAAGAATGTCTTTAAAGTAGGTCTTCACATGCAGGTGTCGGACATCAAGTGACGTCATCGAGTGACTCGTGGGGAAGGAGAAGAACTATAAGATGGATCCCTCAGAGTTATCCGGCATAGTGGCAGAAAAAGATTCAATGAGATTTGAAGGGGAGAGAGAGAGAGAGGTAGAGAGGTGAATGTCCTGAAAAAGGAAACTGCTGCTATAGCAACCCCCCCCCCAAAAAAAAAAAATAAAAGCAAAAACACAAAATAAAACAAAACAAACTAAAATAAAACAAAAGAAAGCAAAACGCAAAGTAGAAAAGCTAAATAAAATACAATAAAACAAAACAACATCAAACCGATTTCCTTTGGAATAAAAGCTCTTAAAGCTACTCTCAAAAAGGAACAAGACTGGATGCCTGGAGGGCACTGATTGTTGTGACTTTTTGTTGGGAAGTGTGGGTCGAGGGGTGATCCATTACGAAGGGCTGTTGTGATATAATGCTTATAGCACATTATATATATATGGCTCTAATCCCTGTGCAATCCATTAATGTTCCTAATATACCTCAATCAAAGTTCCTGAGATTTCTGTCTTGTTTGGAAGAACCTTTGTTAGTAACGATTCTTCTTATTCTTTTTATTTTCTGTGACATTTTGTTTAATTTCGTCTCTTCCTTTTATATTAATTTTTTGTTATTTATTACTCATGATATTTTCTCCAGCCTATAAAGTATACGTTAAGTGCATTATTAATCGTAAACTTCAAGGTGTAAAGACGCGCTTCCTTCAGTTTTTAAAAATAATCTCAATCAGTAGTGATACCCGACTTTTGTTGCTTCATGAATTACAGTCGGAGGATTAGGAATTGCATACCTTGGAAACCAGTGTTCATTATGAAAAAGCGGAAGAGGCTTGAGTTTATCTTTTTTTTTTCCTTTTGGATGAACCTTTGGGATGAGAAGAATTTTTTAGTAATCTTGTAAATTATACAATTGCCGTTCACGCCGTTTTTGTATGGACAAAATGAGAAATACATAACAATAATTCATAATTATGTAGCAATGGCAAATTTTGACTCTAGTTTATTAGAACGAAGCAAAATGAAATGGCACTTTGAAGAAAATAGATAAATCATACCTACTCTTTTAGTGTAATGATAGTATGTGGAAATGGACTAAAAAACGGACCGGAGTGGAATGCGACGAGGGAACGATTAGAATTGGAAAAACCAATGAGAAAAAGAAAGGAAATTAATATTTCCATCAATGCATAGCAGACGTTACCAATTAGAAATGCTGTTGCCACAGTTCTCACGTGCCACTACAAGACAAAGAAACATCGATGGAAATTTGAAATGTATATCTGACTAATATTGCTCTGACACTGGTCTAGGGCAATTTCCCCCTGGGCAATTACCCCGGACCCTTCCCCTGACCCTAATCCTAATCCTGAACCTAATCCTAACCATAACCCCAACTCCTAATCCCCTAACCTTGACCCTAATCTTTACTCTAACCATACCACTAACCAGTATTTAGCCGGGGGGTCATTGCCCTCTGGATACCTCTGACACCTTTGATCTCCCCGGATTTCTTAATTGCATTCATTATGCCAATAACTATATATTAAAACGAGCTAAAACACAGTCATTATTATTTTCTTCGGACAAGGATAGGATGCGGCTTTTTCGTGTTCAATAATTATGACAGAAAAAAGGTAAAAGATTTTCGGTGTATATTGTCTCTCTTCTTTCTTTTCTTCCCGCCAATCTCCGGTTTCAATGTAAATGCAGAAGATATCCAAATGACATCGTTTGAGTAAAGGAAGGGGGAGGGGTCAGAATGTGGCGAATCACTTCTTCCGGTTTATCCATTTATCAAATTGAAATCGATGCGGTATGTCTTCGTTGTGTCTGGAGCGAAAGGGCAATGGACTACCCACCCACACGTCAGTTGCCCATGATATCCCCCTATGTGAAACAGCATTCATTATAAACTGCAATGAGAAATCCTCACGATGAAGCATACGACATGAGCGAGAGTAGTTTAGTGCTCGTCAACGCACGACGCGTTCGTCGAAGTCGAATGCGATCCATCAATCTGCACTCTTCGTGCGAAAGAATGCATCAGTTATAACTTGTCGCGTCGTGACAAATTGGCGGATTAGATCTCCAGCGCATATTCACTTGTAACGCGTCGCTTGTCATATGCGCCATGAGGAAACCTCTCGAAGTGTGCATGCTTGCAAAAGTTTTGCGCTTCACTTATCACAGTATCTGTATAAGTTGTCGATATTTCCATGCATCAAAATGCTGTAGAGTCTGGTAGGGGTCAATAACATTATTCTGCATGCAGCTACCACTACAACAATATACGCGGTCACACTGGCAAAAGATCGCGAAGTTTAAGATCTCAAGGTTTTGCCAGTGTGACCGCAAAATTCACGCGAACTTCTCGCAAAATTTCTCACCTCTATACCTTTCCGCTCAGACTGGGAATCTTACCCTGAACCCCGTCAATGTTCTCTATCTTTGGGCAGGGTCTAGGGCAATTACCCCCTGAGAAATTACCGCGGACCCTCCCCGTGGCCCTAATCCTAATCCTAATCCCGAACCTAATTGTAATCCTAACCCAAACTCCTAATCCTAACCCTAACCCTAATCTTTACTCTAACCTTACCATTAACCAGTATTTAGCCGGGGGGGGGGGGGGGGGGGGTAATTGCCCTCGGGGGTAATTGCCCGGATACGCTTTGGGCAGTGTGAACGCTAGAAACTGAATCTTTGCGAAGTTTGTCACGTGACCAGTCCACCGTCAGTTTCTGAAGCGCGCGGTCATTGTGATGTACAGGTGTGCATTGTTACGTAACAATCACCAGCTGCCAGACTCGTTCTTCTTCCTTGCGCACGCGCACTAACGACCCAAACTTTGGATCAAGAAGTTTGGCTGCCAGTGTGAACGGACGACCAAAGATCGCGAAGACTTTGCTATCTTATACTTCTCCGTCTTTTGAAAGCGTGATCGCGGCTGATAAAACCATCACCACCAACAAAAAAAAAAAAATATACATACTAGAATGGACCTTTGACATGGAACTATCAATACGCAATCACAGGCAACTATGGGTTAAACCTAACTTACTTTTGACAGATTCAAATCAATTCAATTCAAATATCACTTTTGGCTTTCGATACAATTTCAAGGGAAACAAACGAACAATGCATTACAACAATACATAAACATACATGTATGAATCTATTTATTCAAAATAGTTGTATTATTGGAAAAGAGAGGCCCACGTAAAAGCCAAGTTTGCGTGGGCCACTTAATAATTAAAAGTGATCTTTCAATAGAAAAAAAAAATGAGACAAAGAGCCTTTAATGCCCAAACATTTTTTATTCGAGCAACATAGAAGGAGCTAAGGAAACAGAGAAACTATTTAACTTAAGATACAATACAACTCTCCCTTCTATTTCATCTGAACTAACAGCAGTGTGCAATTTTCTACGGAGAAATGGAGCGTGTAAAAGAGATTATGTTTTATCAGTCAGTGTCAATTACGAAGGAGTTGTTTAAAACAAAGGTTTTGATCATCATGATGATTATAGCGACGTACTGCTTGAGTTTATAATTACTATGAAGTTGATTAGCAAAATTATGATTTTGTTTCCGATGATAGTCTATCATAGTTAGTCTATTCTGATCGTGTTCATACATAAATGGCAATCTGTTACTTTCTTTTGTGCATGTGTGCGTGTTAGAGAGAATTTTCGCATTCCGATTCCGGACAGGTTGGACACTTACCTGAATAAATAATGCATGACTTACTCCAGAGTTCTCTCAATGACCAGTTGAGAGCTTTCCTATTTACGTCGGAACCTGGAAAATGTCGTCAAGTATATTATTGACGTCTCGGCATATAATGATTATGTGCAAAATCTCGCAGGATATACCCATGTCGAAGGCAAGATTAAGTTCCTCAACTGACAACTTGATATGGTTAAATGGTTGGTCTGTTGATGGCAATAATGGTTTGTTCCGGAGAGGGATCGTTTCACTTCATATCATTAATTTTTTCTCTTCAACTCGTGAAAATAATCAAAATTCCGTGTCAGAACAATCAAAGCATAAATGATGATAAGCGTACATGGCATGACAATTTCGATATAATTGATTGGCTATGTTATCTTTGCAACTGATTGACAAATTGCCCTACATCGACGTAAATAAGCACTGAATTGATCAGTGTTTTAGTAGTAGCCATGATAAAAATCATGGGCGTACATACTCGAGCAGGATTAGAACCTACGACCTCCTGATCACCGGACAGGCGTCATCTCCACTAGACCACCTAGACACCCGAGAGCAAGTGTTGGTTCTAATCCTTATAGCATGCAGCGGGTACTGCTATGTTATCATTATTGTCATGCACAATCTAAAAACAATACAACGCGTAAAATGAGGACAAAAATACCATGGAAGTCCAGTGAGGTTGATAAATCAAAATTAGGCATCATGGTCTTTGTTAAATTCTCACATAAGTATGATACTGTTGCACTGAATGATGTGCAATCTTTGCTCACTGAAGTGTTTAATGGTAAACTGTATCACCATGGACGTATGTCCATGCGTATCCGGGCAATTGCCCCCAGAGGTAAATCACCCCCGGCTAAATACTGGTTAGTGGTAAGGTTAGGGTAAAGATTAGGGTTAGGGTTAGGTTTAGGGTGAGGAGTTTGGGTTAGGGTTAAGATAAGGTTCAGGATTAGGATTATGATTAGGACCAGGGCAAGGGATCCGGGGTAATTGCCCAGGGGGTAATTGCCCTAGACCCAGTCCATGGTATCACGATGCCTAGAAAACCATTTTGCGAGGCACCTTGGATGAGCATGACATGCATGCTAGTGTGATAATGACGGTGGTGATGTGTCTTTTGGCACTTGTTTGCGCGTGCGTGTGTTCCCAGACGCCTCGTAGCAGCTTGTGTTGCTTGATTGCAAACTCCAGTTATCGAACATTGACAATCTAGATATCCCCGTTACAGCGACTGTACGGTACTGGTTGAGGTGAGGATTCAGGTTTATAACATTTTTTTTTGTGTGTGTGTGTGTGAGATTAATGAGAAACCTCTTGTGAAATATAAAAGAGCATGTAATTTCAAGAAGGATTCAGCGTTTGATGAAAATTGGCCTTGAAATGGCTGAGATATTAAAAAAAAAAGCGATCTTAATACAATATTGACAGGCCACGACTTTTCCTAGGATCTCTTTGTTTGACCTTGTTTTTAGATATCTCAGTCATTTCAAAACCAATTTTCATCAAATAAACTTTTGATTCACCTTAGAATTGTATGCTCTTTAACATTTCATAGAGTGGTTTCTAAATATCTCGCAAAATATTACAAGCTGAATCCTCACCTCAACCAGTACTGTACAGTCACTTTAAGTATCACGTCGCTGATATAAAGCAGTATCTCACGCTAAAAATCATATTTACCATTTCGTCTGGTCTCGGTTTTGTTAAAGAGAGCATATTAGGAACAGCAACAAAAAACAAACAAACCTAAACAAACAAACAAGAAACAACGCACAAACCAAAACCACGAGAGAGGTAGCGCGTGTATAGGGACGGGTTTATTCTATTGCACAGGCCGCCAAAATAACCGGATGCAAATTATGATAAGAAAAGAATGTTGGAAATGAGTAATCCACTGAAAAGGAGGGCTCGTATTTCTGTCTATTACCCATGAAAAAAAAATACGGATCGTAATTAAATATTGGTGAAAAAAAAGCATAAAGAAAAATTCATACAGCTACATGCAACATGGATATACATTGTACATACAAACACAAAGATATACATGGGGGGGGGGTGAGATAACAAAATGGGAAAGAGAAAACAAAGAGGGCAAATGGGGGATGAGGAGAGCGGAAAGGGGTGGTAGGAGGGGGAGAGAATGGAAAGGAGGGACGGGGGACAAGCACGTAGACATATACTACTCGACAAACAACCAAAACAAAGAAACACACACACACACACACACACACACACTCACCACACACACACTCAATATTAACCCATACACACTCATACTCACTATACGTCCACCTTTCATGAATAGACACGACCACACACGCATATGCGAACACAACACGTAGATGATATCTACTCATGCAGTACATTTTCACTGATCTTCAGTAATAGTATAAGCATTGCACCTAAATTGCACCTAATTTACTTAATTCACCACTCTGCACATTTAGCCTTATACTTTATTTCGGTTCTTCCTCCCACTCGATTTCCACTGTTAATTTCCTAAAGTTGTAACCATGAACCACCTTTTTTCTGCCATCAACTATCAAAGAACGTCCTTAAGTTGGCAGACTCCTTCATTTCTATATATCTTAGATTGAACATTACTGTATCGTTGACTTCTTTGATTTCATTGTACTCGTTCAGCTTTAGAAATCATTGTGATCATTATATTTTTTGTTCGAATGATTGTCATGGAAAATGCTGAAGTATAATCAAAATCAACTGAACTTAAATGACCTGAACAGAATTTCCTGTCTATAAATTGCGTCATTATTCCTGACCCAGGGTTTCCTCATTGTCTTAATCTTTTTTCATCTAAAATTATTCTTGTGTACCCGTTGGAATACAAGCTGCCAGAGATAGGGAGGTGGCTTTAAGAAAACTAATCTTCGGTGAACTGTGTGAGTGTGTGTTGTGAACGTGTGTTTGTCTAACCATGCGCGTGTACCTATGTTTGGTGATCGTGAACGACGGTCATACGTATAATGTACGTTTCCCCGGGGTTTAATCGACGAGGAAGCGTATGTATATACCTGCGTTGTTTGAACCGTGTACCCCTATTCTGGGCTCCATTCTACCCCCTTCGGAAGATCCGCTCTAAAGCTTGGAATACAGCGAGGCAAACTCTCTCTTATCGATTACGAACGCTTGAGAACGCTAACGGGGACACTCGGCGACCTCTCATTACACCCAGCGAGAGGGTACGGTCGTTCTGAACTTTCCAACAGCTAATGCAAGTTGTAATCCGAACCCACATTAGTGTAACGCTAAAACAAGAATTTTCTTTATTCTCCTTCTTCTTCAAGTCGTTGTCGTTTCCCTTCTAGTTCATATTCCTTTTTTTTTTGTTTCTTTTCGTTTTTCTAATGCACATTGTTTTGCTCTTCATCGCCTTTCTCATCTTCCTCCTGCTTTTCTTGACTTTCCTTCGTTTGTATTTTTTTCTTTTCTCTCTTATTCCTACTCTTTTTTTTCTTCAATAGTGTTTTTAGTTGTTTTCCTTTCTCTTCTAAAGTAATCGTTTCCATGACTCTTTAACATATGTATTCAATTAACTTTTTTCAATCTTTCAGAACACGCTTATAACTGCGTTTCCGAGTCATACGTCTGAGTCATTTAATCTTATTTTCTATTTCATTGTACTGGTATTCTATCATTATTGCTCGTTTCATCTTAATTACTTTTTTATGCCATCAAAATCGTTCGCTTGTTTGTTCACACTATGTTAGGAAAAAAAAAGGAAACTTGGCAATGAAAATTGTTTTTTTTTTCAACCGCATCTTGCGTCTATAAAAGTATCAAGTATAGTCAGTTCATTTTGAACGGACTCTCACAAAAATGATCGCGGCGCCAGTGCACTATATGGGGGAAGCCAATTATGCACACACGATGCCGCTCGTCATTGTTTCAGCCCTCTGAAAAATGAGATATTGCAAGATTATCTTTCACTCTATATATAATGTGTTATTTGTGTAGAAATAAAAACTATCTTCATAGTTAAAGAGGAAAACACGAGGAGACAGGTTGAAGAGGAATAGAGGGAGAACGGAGAGAACGGGTAGGAGCTAGCAAAATATTATGAGGGACGATTTAAAAAAAAATGCAGTAGAGAGCAGGGTTTGTACATTGCATGCCCCTCTTATGGTGAAACTCTGAGGGAGTGTGGTTAGGAGTTCGTGAGGGGATGACACCCCAAAAGTGTGGTGAATTGAAAGTTGCCTGTGTATAGAGCCCTGTCGTTGAAAACATACAGAATTGTGTAATATCTCACGACAAAATTCTACTCACGTCCGTCGGCTTTTTGTAAATGAGGATTTTCACTTAAAAAAAACACACACACACACCGAAGAATGGGAAAGCGTCATTACTCTACACAATAGAATCTATTCAACAAACTCGTATCTTCTATTTCTTTTTTCAAAAACAGTGGCGACAAAATGCAACTTGACTGTGCAATCCATATATAGCGTCACTATACGGACTGGTAAGCCTACCAATGCCCTCAGCAGTTACCCCTGCGACCTACCATGCAAGAAAGGAGCATGACCTTAAGCTCATTATACCCAAGACATCCATTGATGCATTCAAGTACTCATTCTTTCCAAGGACAATTTGGATCCGGAAACGTCTACCTAGTCAAGTCGTGCATGCCACCACCTTGACAACATTCAGAGAGGCTGCTCTCACCTCCCGAGACAATCTTGCAGCCTTCTTCTGGATCCCTCATACTTTAAAGAAAGATGACTGTATTCACATTTTACTCGCAGAGCGCACACTTTTATTGTAAATAGAGATCATCAATGTAGCACCTCCCGACTAACCTTCTGGAGCTGCAAGAGGGATTACAGTATAAAGTATCAAGTACAATGTAAATCACAGTGAACTTATGCCTTTATAAGTTTTCAGTATACTGTTATCATAACTGTTACGAAGAACAATTCATGATTATGATAGTGGAAATGCTGCACATTTTGACAATTACTCGAAAACATGATAAGTGAATGCTCTCACGTCATAAACCCGAAAGTCTGAGCAGAAGTGTCATAAGTGCACGCCCCTCTAATAAGCTTCATTGACTATTTATACGGTCATGTGTTTCGATACGCGTCGCATCTCAGCGTTCGTCCACTGCACTCCCTGCACCCACAATCCCATGCCACCGTCGCACACTCTTCACTGTACGAGTATGTGGCGGACAAAGTGATAATCACGTGACTAAAACTCCATTCCTTAGTGGCTGCGCACGAATGCATCCCACGCCGACGGAAAATGATGTCCTGTCGACAAGACCGGAGACCTTCCAGATAAAAAGAGAAACGGCATTCACGTGTCGACATACATACATAGACGTTCACGCACGCGGACATCTAACGGAATAAGAAGTCCGTGTTCGGAATATTATCTTATCGCTTTGCATCCGATCGATCTCCGTAGTGTCTTAGATTTTCGCGCCATCCCTTGTCAGTCCATTGCCAACAATCAGTGCATTGCACCTCTACACACGTCTCTGCGTTTGAATAAACTGATCAAGCCGATAGAAAGCATTGCTAGAGGCAACTTTTAGTTTTGAAGCAATTTTCTGTCATCGATCGTATTCTTTACGAAGAGAGAGCGAGAGAGGGAGAGATAAAGCTATATAGAAAACGGAGCAAACTTGGATTGCATAATCTCTCGATTCTTGTAAAATGAGAACAATTTGAATAAATCAACGGTGACTCCTACTGAATTTTGAAAGTGGACACGATATTGGAAACGTTGGTGCAATAGGATGGATTTCTTTTGATTCACGCTGTAATAAGGTAAGTTTTTTATCATTATTCATAGGCACACATGCGTGAGTACAGAAATCCTTGCTTTCTACTTAATGACATCGATTAAACTGTGTAAACAGAATTTGCAATGAGTTATATAATAATGCCACCGGATTTATTTACCACATGGAAAGCGTAAAGTTCCAAGGACAACAACAGAATGACGAATTCGTTGTTTTGAATTCAAACTGACAACGCTAGTATTAAACATCAGTGTCCATTCGACATCCTCACTCAACTTCGTTCATTTATAGCCTTTAAAAGGTAAGTGGACAATTTTACAATCTTTTAAGAGGTCCTCATCCATCCATCCTTATTTCATAAACATTTTGAAGTGGGACATGGACGATGGTATGTTATAGGAATGATAAATTACGTCATCGTTAAAACTCAAACGTAATGATGGTTGCCAAAAAATAAATATAGCGCCGTCTAAAACGAGACAAGTATTAATTCACAAAGTCTCAGAAAACCGCTTTTGTGTTATTTCGTGCTCTAACACTGGTTATCGTGAAATTTTTATTCAATGTCAGATAGTGTTTAAAAAGTTTCCTTCATTAGAACCATTTGTTCAGATATTGCAATAGTTTGTTTCTCGTTTTCAAAAGTTTCTACTTTTCAAAATATCGTAGCATTTTTTTTTAATTGTTCTCTCTCCAAATTCTTATTTCCTATTTCACCCTCAAATAAGCAAAATATTATATTCTACTTTGAAATTTAATAACTTTAACCAGTTCTTGATGTAATATTTCCACAATTATAGTGCATTGTACGCGCAGTACAATTTAGAGGTGCCAACAAAACATTGACAAAATGAAAATTCACAGGAACTTGATGAGCTAACGAGAAACTAACGATCTTTCATTTTATTTCAGTTAATTTCATTCCATCTCCAACAAAAAATGATAATACGCAATCATAAAATACAACGTAATTGGACAAACAAAAAGAATTTTTTGGTAAATTTTCATATCAAATTAACAACCTTTACACAGAGCCATATAGGATTAATTAACGTTTTAATAAATAATGAGTAATTGAGTTGGCTGTTAAAGATGGAAATGGGGTGGGGGTGGGGTGGGAACTGCTAAAAAGCATAACTTTCCCCGAAAAAAAAAGCACCCCACATATTTCAAGGTTAAAAAATAACCTGCATGGCTGCTATGCTAGCAGTGTCTTCTAAGGGAAGTCCTAATGGAAAATTGAAAATTAAAAATTACCACTAAGTGCTCAAAAAAAAAAATATGTCAATGACCTGCTATCAATCGTGCTCCATTTCCTCTTCGCATACTATCATAGCAGCACAATAATAGTACATGTAGTAGCATCAAACAAATTATTAAGATCGTGATATTTGTTGATGTAATGATCATGGTGGTGACGAATGTTGTATCGTCTCGGGTGTGTGTGTGTGTGTGTGTGTTTTGTCAAAATCCACTTGATCATCATTTTACAGGCTATTTAACAAAGTTCTACAACGTATAATATAATATGCACATGTTTAATCCGAGATACATTATCATGTTGCACTAAACTATCACTTATAGATTAACACAATCTCTCTCTCTCTTTAAATATATATATATATATATATATATATATATATATATATATATATATATATATATATATTGTTGGTAAGTTCAATGATATTTTCGGTTTATCACAAATGCACCGTCTGAAGGAAAATCGATTGAAACTTTCAATATTTCTCTCATTGAATATCATTAATCAATCAGTTAGTCAAATAATCAGTCGTACAATACAGTATAATATTTTGTAAGAATGGGATCCTGTAAATCCAGGGAAGACGCAAACGACTTCAAAAATCTACATTCTGCAAAGAACACACACACAAAAAACAAAACAAAACAAAGCAAAACAAAACAAAACAACCCACCATAAACCATTCCATTTCGTTCTCATTGCATCCTACCCATGTACCCAAAGTGAATTCATTTTTCGACCTATTTCTATAGCAAAATTCAGAATATCAATACACTGTGAGCAGTATTAACCTGACAGGGTCATGTAGTCAAATGGTAACGAGATAAACCCTTGAATTTTGTTTACATGTATAATCATGGTAAATTGGACAGTTTTTTATCGCTTTGAAATTGATGAAGGTAATGTATAACGTTTGTCATTTGAAATAACCACGTGAATTCAGCCGGTCGGTAACTTTAGGTACTATTATTCCCGGGAACATGCTGCTATTTTTAGCGTAATTAGAGACACACGTAACACAGAACCATCTCTTTACCTATACTTGAGACCAATTACTTTCAACAAATTTTTGATAAAATCATTAACGTAATTGCAAGTATAGGTAAAAACAATTAGAAAGTGTGTATGAGATCTTAAATTCAATCATGTGCTTTCCAAATTTGTGTAATTATACAAAATGTGTAACGAATCAACGAACTATCGAAAGAGTACAAAAAATATAATTAGGTAATGAGTAATAGATGGCAAAGGAAAAGAGCAAAAGATAAGGAGGTAAAAATGTAATAAGATAAAAATAAACAAGGAAATGAACATCGGAGGAAAATGAATTCATGATGCAGTAACTTAAAGGAGCATAAAACGTTGGAGAAGCGATGAAAATTAAACTAGAAGTTGTCGGAATTGCTAGTCGGATGGAAAATTTTCATGTTAAAGGCATAATTTACCATTTGCAGATGAAACAAAAACCCAGCATTAGTGCTTTAAAATAGTTCTAAAATGTGAGTTAGCTCATTCAAAAGTATCATCTTTGTATCATCAGGAACGCACATAATAAAGGAACGAGAAATTAGTTAGCGATAGAAACAACCACTGATAAAATTTGAATCAGTCAAATCGATCTTAAATATACATAATGTAAATAATAGTTATAATAAAAATGTTTCCAGACTAGACAGTCTACATTTACGGTTTATTGAGAAAAATAATGACATCTCCTTGTATTCCAGGCTTTACTGCAAAAATTTTATATGGTATGATGTTTTGTGGTGCAACAGACCTACACATATGCATGAAAGGCGATATCTTGAACATTTTTTTTTTAATCACTGCTCCCAAAGGTAAATTGGACCTTTAAGTAAAGGGAAGGTTGTATTTTGACATGATGTATGACACAGTATGGTTTAAATACATAAAATACCTCTTCAGAGTAAAAGGAGAGTATAATAAAACAAACATGATTGTAGAAATTCTAATGGGAATATGAAATTAAAACGAGAAAGTCACGGAACTTCGAAGTTTTGCAAATATTCATAAAACAATGTTGTTGCCTCACAACAACTTGATAACTTCCTTATTTTTATCCGATTTTCATCAAAATTTCACCGTTGTACTCGTAAGATACAACTCTTTCTTATCGGACCAATTAAAAACTGGGCTGGAAGTACATGACAGAAATGGTTACAGGCACAATTTACCATTTGCAGATGAAACAGAAACCCAGCATTAGTGCTGTAAAATATTTTAAAAATGTGAGTTAGGGATAGAAACAATCCGTATAATCGATGTTAAGTATTGTTAAATACACAAAATGTGAACAACAGTTATTATAAAAATGCTTCCAGACTAAACCGTCTACAGTTATGGTTAATTGAGAAAAATATTGATATCTCCTTATATTTTAGGCTTTATTGCGAAAATTTTATATGGTAGGATGTTTTGTGATATACAACAGACCTACACATATGCATTAAAGGTACTAGCCCACATTTGCAAACCCACGAAAATCAAAACTGCATAAAACAGGTCCAATATGACTTCAAGTACAAGTTATAGCAGTATTAACATACCTCACCTGTTGCTCTTTGTCTATAGCATTCGATAAAAGAGAGAAAATCATCGTTTTAAAATCAATTTTCAAACCGGGTCAACCCGACCCAAAATCGAATTGCGAGCGCGGGCTAGCTACGTACATTAACTTTCACAATGTATCGCATGCATGTAGCACGCGCGTGGACCTGAGCTACCGAGCGTTTTTATACGCATGCATACGGTGCATTTTCATTTATTTTTATGAGAGTAATGGACTAATTGGAACGAAATTTTGCACAGGTGTTACTGCAATCATACCCAAACTCCATGCTAACTATGATACCAATTGCTGCAGGTTTACAAATGTGGGCTAATACCTTTAAATGTGATATCTTGAACATTTTTTAATCATTACTCCCAAAAGTAATCAGGACCTTTAAGATGACATTCTTTAATATTCCACTTGCACATCAACTGCACTTGATGTAATGACCCAAATTCAACAAACCCATGAAATAGGGACTTTTTAGATTGCTTTTCGATGCCATTTGCAATCTACACAAATACAGGGAAAAAAGTATATGGAATACTCTAACTTGTAGGTGTTAGTAAAAGGAACTAAAACCCTGTCCTGGTAGAACAAAATATCAATAACCATCCATTGTTGTTGTTTTTATTTAAAATGCAAAACACTTGGGAGAAGAAGACTACAGCCTAATTGGACAGCTCAGTATAATGAACGGTAATACCTTTAATATTGGTGGATCCAGGAATTTCGTAAAGGGGAGGCGCCCTTACAAAATTAAAGAGGGCGCACGCCCTCCCCCCATTTTTTTTTTTTTTTTTTGGGGGGGGGGGGGTGGGCGCCCCTTGCGCCCCTTCTGGATCCGTCAATGTTTAATGTTTGCATTTGTGATTCAAGGATTTGAAAATTTTTATTTCTACCTAAATGTTGCTGGAAAAATGATTGCTCATTCAAAAGTATCATCTTTGTATCATCATGCAGGAACGAATATAACAAAGGAACGAGAAATTAGTTTAGGGAGATGTATTGCGCTAAACAGGCAGTTTAGAACATGACTGAGTTAAGTTGAAAAACGGACTTTGCCATTTTTGCGGTTTACTAGCAAATTAGAACAAGTAGTGTCAAACAAACAAAAATGATATAATGTACTATGTTCTGGAGACTACACAAAGAAGGGCAGTTTAAAAGCAGTAGCGAGATAATCGGAGCTCATGAATTGTATTTGATGAATATGAAAATAAAATATGGAACCATGAGACAAAATAAATCACTCTGAAAGTCCTTCATTACCTTTTGAACTATGAGAGGACCCATCATTCATGCTCGTGATTTTGGCGCATTAGCACTCAACGTCGAACACAAGTTTAAACAACTTTCCTCTGCTATAGTGGCTCGTCTGGTAATACACAGAATACACCGTGCACGTCCTCGTTCTGTAAAATAAAAAAGTCTAAATAAAAAAAGGTCTCTTTTCAACTTTCTGTGAGGAAAATTGTTTCACGTTTTGCAGTGCCTTAATAAATCATCATTCGACACCCAGATCACTCTAGAATGAACAAACGTATATCATTCAAACAACTCACTCTGCAGAGAACGCTTCTGAAAAAAAAAATGAAATGAAATTACAATGCACATGACTATGTCTTGCAACACATTTGATCGCAATGACAATGGCACTTTCACTCGCTGATTTTACATGAAATAACTCTGTCAGAGAATGGCAAATTTCCTGCCATCCTCTCAAGTGGTTACTTCATATCTATAGAAGATAACAAAGCCTCTTTACTTTGGCGTACAATGCCCTCTTAATGCCCTATTTATGGCAGCAAGAGCACCGTTGAAGAGAACGTCCTCTGATGTTATGACCTGTCTCAGTAAGTCTTGTTGTCTTTGACTTATATAGGCTATCAAGACTTATTTATTACTAAAGCGTGCAAGAGAATATGACACCTGCTTCGTGTTGGTCATCAAGCCGGAATTTAATTTGCGGAGCAGGTTCTATTAACGGCGAGGTCACATTTCTATCAAAGATGCGTAGACAATGACCACAGCAGATCACCGGTTCTTAGTCGGTTCACTGCCGGATATGAAACCACTGACTTGCCACCATTAAGTAAACGAACAAATATATCAAGCAAACAAAACTACGCACGCATGCTGAAATTCTCTGTCAACTTGGGCGGAGCAAGGCACTCCCTTACAACTTCGCGTCGATTCATTAGTTCATACAGCACCGCGGATTGTATCATTTGTCACTGGTACCCATAGGCTGAGAGCTTGGGTGTAATGTACGACGGATATTAATCAATGAAACACTTACAGAAAGAAAAAAACACACACAACATTAAACAAAACAGAAAGGAACCCGGAGAGCGCGCGGGTGGGTGGGGGCTTGGTGGTATGAGGAGAAAGGGGATAAGACCCACCTTTATGCAGCCCAAATCCGGGTGAGAAGTTGGCGGCTCGGATGGCAGGTGGGGCTTGGCACGCGGACAAAACAAGACGTATCCCGTGTCGGACAGCCAGCCGCGGCTAATTTAAAAGGAAGTGTGGATATGCGAGCTTCTATACCAATTCATCAACATATCTCTGCAATAACAAGTCATGCCGGAGAACAGAGTCTTACGAATCTAAGGACTATTGCAGCCAAATTGATGTTGTCAATTATTTATTTGGGTTTGTTTTCTTCTCCAAAAGTACATTGACACCTGTTCGCTATTCTTTTCTTTTTTTCAGTCACTGTGAAACACTCTCAAATGTCTGTGTGTGTGTGTGTGTGTGTGTGTGTGTGTGTGTGTGTGTCTGTGTGTGTGAGTGTGTGTGTGTGCTCGCCTCTTCTAACAATTTTACGTTTGTTGTCATAACTGCGTTTTATTTTTTTTTCTATTTAGGAAATTTTCATCTCATTTCCATCTAAATCTCTATTGTGTTGATTTGTACGATGTGTTACGCTGTTACCGATTTATTTTTTAACGATAATAGCTTACAGCCCTTGTGAATGTAGTTGTAAAGAGCAATGTGTATAAACTGTATAGATTTGGTTTGTTGTTGCTTTGTTTTGTTTGTTGTGTTTGCTTTTACTCTAAAAGTCTCTGTATAATGTATACAGGTCTTCTTTGAAAATCAGGTCTGCTGGATATCAGCAGCACTGAACGGAATGTCTCTATTAAATGATGTTGTGAATAGATCAATTTAAAACAAAATACATTCACCACAAAAATGCATCAAGATGTCAGATTCATTGTTCATGGTATATTGACACAGGGATTCATCCACGTAAGCTGTGTTCAGACACATTTATGCTGCAGTATGTCATCATAAATCGTCATTTAGACCGTAATACCAATCAAGGCCAAAATGTCAGCAAACCACTTCAATTCCTCCGCTCCCAAAATAATGGTATGCCAGTCCGCGAAAAGTTTTTCTCTTAAAGCTATAATCATCAAGCTCGTACGCTACAGTACCAATGTACAAAACTTCAACCCGTGTTTTGGGTGCAAATACTATGACTTTAAAATTTCCAGTGACCACGAAAGCTCACTACACAATATTCATGTATGATGTCATTGTTCTCGTGAGAACGAAAGTGTGAGATTCAAGTCAGTGTTACGTTAAAGTGGACAGATTCATGTAATGGAATAACACAGATTCGCCTTGATTCGGATGGCCTCGTAAGTGCTGATATGTAAGCGATGTTAATATTTTAGTCGGCAAAATAGGATACCTTATGGGAAGTACAAATGACTATTCGAGCTAAAAAACAAGTCTGCATGAAGAAAAGCGCTTCCCTTTTCCAATTAATTGTTGCGTGTGAGAAAACGTTAAGTAGTCCTGTTTTAAATGCTTATAAGTAAAATTTCATCATGACCTTCAATATACACGTGACGCCCAAATTGGAGTAGGTAATGAAGAAGCCCTTTCAGAGTACAGCCACTGGTTTGAAGAAAACCTGGGAAAGGGGATCACACACGCAGGATAGAAGCGAGTTTCCATCGTGACGCGCAGCGAGCCTTGAATGTGGCGAATTTTCAAGGGCTCTTGAGGGACCGGGGGACGGCGAGCTTGGCTTGGCACGGAGGCACAATATCCAACACACGACGCCGACATCAGCAGGGTCACGCTTTAGCACATGCGTGCAACACGTTTTGCTGCATCGTTGTGGGCTAAGATTGTATAATGTTCATTAATAAAAGGATAGCGTGAGGCCAATTCGTAGTTCTCGGAGTTTGCTTTTCTTCATTTGAATTTGATGTGACCTCCTAAACTACAACAACAACAACAGCAACAGCAACAGGAGCAACAAAACAACAACAACAACAACAACAACAGCACAGGCATAGGGGCACTACTTCCCCAAAATTCGTATAGTCGTTCATACTACTCTGCCTTCTTGACAGGTACTTAGCGTTCGGTTTTCGACGCCACTATCCTACTTGGCGCCCTGGGGAAAATTATGTATTTGGACTTTACCCCCCTCCCCCCCCCCCCCCCCAAAAAAAAAAAAAAAAAAAAGACCTGCTTCCTTTTTCTCCACGTGCCACAGCTGCAATAAGATGACAAATAAAAACTGAAAATCAGAACACGTATTGAATCGTTTAGATACAACAAAGAAACTGAGACTTTGATAAAAACAGAAATGTACCTATTACAACCTAACATGATTTAGAGACGGCTCAAACTGTTTGACACAGTGGCCATCGTTGACAAACACTTGGAACTTATATAATATGATATAATCAATATTATATCATATCATAAAACATGATATAACAAAGTATAACACATGATGGGACATGGGATGAGTGTAGGTCATATTGATCTCCACTGCGCCCAGCAAAAAGAAGAAGAAGAAAAAAATATCGGGATGATACGTGGGAGGCCAGGAGGGGGAGATTGGAAATTTCAAAATATCGCGTGAGCGTCGCTACTGTTTCTGGTTAATATAGAAAGAAGTGGCTAGTTCTATGGCTTCTCGATATCCTCCTTTTTATACCAAAAATACCGCCCAATAAATGGCCAGTTCTTAATTCCCTGGTGCGCACGTTTCCAAAATGATTTTCTCTTTTTCTCAGCTGGTTAGACACATCACTCATTTTCAAAGTGACAAATGCGACATAATGGAAAGCAATCAATGAAATGTAAAAGAAAGATAAGGTAGCTTAGACTTATTAATCACGATGGGCCAGGGAAGAATATGTTTCATTGTTTCATTGTTTTATAATAAATGCATTAACAACATCTTTTTCTTTTATTATTGCCAATAGTATAGGCTCTCATGAAAACTTTGTTGCAGTGAGGTGAATAAGCTGGCGAGCATATCTGTAAGGATTTTATGAATGTTCATAACGTCACAGATGCGTGTCTCAGTGAAAGTATAAAAAGGCATAATTCTTCTCACGGTCTCATTGTGTTGCTATGCTGTTCTTGCAGACAACATAGTCTACTGCTGATCAAAACAGCGACTGAGATCTACTGTACCTGACTACACTGGGAAGGTGTGAACATACAGTATCACCACGATGTTCGAACGAGGCGATCCGAGCTCGGACTCTCACAACATGACGGGGATCTACGCCGATTTGGCCCCCTCCAGCACCCACACCGACGACGACAACTTCTACGACGAATACGTATACTCGTCGCCCCCCGAAGAGGGTCAACTTTTCCCTCACGTCCACACTGCTGCCAAGGTCGTCCTCGGCATAAGCTACACCCTTATGATACCCGTTTGCAGTATTGGCAACTTACTCCTCTGCTGCGTCATCTACCGCTTCCGGCGCATGCGCACCACCACCAACCTTCTCATCGGCAACCTGGCCCTTTCAGACTTCATAGTAGCGGCGGTCGTGGCGCCTTTCAACTTCTTCTACTCCGTTCACCAGACGTGGCCGTTCGGGCAAGCCATGTGCGTCACCGTTGGTTATCTGAAAGCTACGTCATTCTACGTGTCCATCAACTCACTGCTAGCCATTGCAATCGACAGGTGGGTAGTAATCTTTAGGGAGTATTTTTCTTTGACCCTTCCAGTCCCACAAACTAAACTTCTGTGTTTGTTGCTGTATCTTTCTTTTGCTATTTACTATTTTCTCTCATACTTAATTGTTTGTTTCAGCTGTGGAATTTTATAAGGCTCTCCTTTCTGGTTTCTAGATTTGTAACTGAACTCTGAATTGGCAACACAATTGAAATATTAAGGTTTTTGTTTCCCCCTTAAGTTGACAAACCGTCGTAAAAGCATTTCTGATTTTGTGCAAATTTCACGAATTAAATCAGTTCCATCTCATCTTTCTCCAACGTGTTCAAGTCGAGAAATACAAATAACAACGGCATCAATTTGATGATGACAAAAAGATGCAAATTTCAGTGACAACATTCCTCACGGATTTGATGGACTAACACGAGACCAACCCCCCACCCTCCATAATTTTGGAAATTGGGAGACGGGAGAATGAGGACAAGAATTGTGAAAATAAGTTTTCTCCTTGTCTCTTTAATTTCTATATTTTGTATTTACGAATGATTCTGACTGATTTAAAGTGGAAAAGAATGAATAGGCTACCGGTATATCAGGATTTTCCTCTTTTTGTTCCAATTTCTTGCCAGTTGAATAAAAACCCAAACTTACTTGATACTCAAATCTCTACCCCTGCCCAACTTTTTGAGTGTGTGTCCGCGTCACCAATAACGTTTGCATGTAATTTCCTGTTACTTGGTTTTTGAGAGGGTTAATAATATGTTTTATTTAAAATGGCATTCAACCTTAACGCGAAACGCGAGTCTACCATTAACGCGTTGGGGGGGGGGGGGGGGTCATAGTGGCCTTTTTTTTTTTTTTGCTTTCACTTCGGCAGGATATATTTGGGATGGGAAAGCCACTTATCATTCCGGACACCGTTTTCCTTCACAGTCTCTGGTGTTGGGCAGAGTAATCATAGAGACAGCCCCTACGGCTGTTTCTCAGATTTTTGTCATTTTTTTCCAGCACAGCTTTTGCCGCAGCAACTCTAATGTATCTCTTCTGATGCTATTATAGCAATTTCTCCCTCGCTACAAACGCACACCGATTGTGCGTTGCACTTTGATTGTCTTTTCCCGCGAAACCCTAAACAATACAAAACAAAACAAAAACAACTCCTGATTCGTACGAGGTTAGGACAAATAAATCATCCCCTAAAATACCAAGGCGCCACCAGCGTTGCTGAACGCACAACTATCCTGCGCCTTCGGCGATAATCGAATTTCGAGATTGCATGTGACAGCCGCAAATCTGACGCTATAAAATCTTGACAACAAAAAGAAAATTTGAAGTATCGCAGAATATCTAAAACTATAATCTTTCTCTCCTTGGTCACTGTGTTTAATTTTCCAGCCACATTTTCCCGTTCGAATTACAGTAGGCATGACTGGCAGATGTGCAGATAAAAGGAGAATATGCATAGATATGAGATCGATATCAGCGGGCAAACTCTGGAAAATTGTTACAGAATGTGCAAGGCGTGACCTATCAAGAAGGTTGATGCAAAGCTATCCATATAGCTGCAACTGCTACGAATGGCTACAACCCTTGCGATATAATAGGTTTATCTAGATTGCGCACGGGGCTGATACCGAGTCATGGAACAGAGCAAAGCGTAATTTATTTACAACTATGTTTTTTTTTTTTTTTAATTTGATTTTCACTGTCTGTCTCTTGGAGGCAATTCTAAGTAGCTTGATTTTGGTTTAATCCACTTCTCTGATGTACAACTGAGAAAAAAAGATACGACGTTGGGATCGTAATGGATAATGGACTGGAGATCTTTACTGTCACATCCCTGTACTAATGTCGTGATTCAGGAAGTGTTGACAAACGATGTGATACAAATCCATATAATGAATGTACAAGAGAACTTTGAGGTTTCATGTCAAACCAGATGGTATAAAACAACAATCTCAACGTTCATATCGCAACAGTTAGCACACAACTTTGGGATTTAGTGTTTTGTTTTTTCAACTTTTCGTACGTTCTTCTGTTGGTCTTTCGTTGTCTGATACCCTGTCTTAACGGACTGTACTCGGACATACTCCTGGCGTTCTCCGGAGGTGAAACAAAGGGTAACATCCTCAAATTTGTCAAAAGACTGGGTGAACGATGAGTGCACCATCTTAACAGGCATTACTCCTTTCCCGCGTACATTACAGGGTCGGCGCAGTGTTTTCAAAAGTGTGGGGGCCCACTTCCGGGTTTCATGAGCTAACAACCAAAAAAAAAAAAAAGAAAAAAAAAAAGGTCCTCAGCTCATCTCTCCCCGTCCACTTCCGGGCCGGGTTTCTTCAGCTGACAAGCAAAAAAAAAAAAAAAAAAAGGTCCTCAGCTCATTCTCTCCCCTCCCATTTCCGGGTGTTATAAAAAAAAAAAGAAAGGTCTTCAGAGAAAACACATAACCTTACCGCCACCATACTTCAAGATCTCTATCTATTTCTATTTTAGTGCCACTTACGTACTTCCGGGTTGAAAAAAGTGTGGAGGCCCAAAGTGATGACACCTTATGTATTCCTTTGTATGGTGCACAAAAAGTGTGGGGGGCCCGACCCCCCACGGCCCCCACGGCTGCGCCGGCCCTGCATTAAAGGGATGGTACAGTATTGGTGGAGATGAGAATTGGGCTTTTAACTTTTTGCGAGATACCAAGAAAACACCTATGAAATAGTACAGAGCATACCATTTTAAGAGGAATTCAAAGTTTATTGATGAAAATCGGGTTTGGCATGACTGAAACATCCAAAAACAAAGTAAAACAAAGCGATAGTAAAAAAAAAAAGTGTGGGTCCCACACTTATTAGAATCGCTCTTTTTTAGATATGTCAGCCATTTCAAAACCAATTTTCATCAAGTAAACGTTGGATTACTCATGGAATTACTTGTTCTTTCATATTTCGTAAGAGGTTTCTCATCATTTCACCAAAAAATGTTAGAAACCTGAAATTTGGTCTCAACCAAAACTATACAATCCCTTTAAACCACACAGCCGTCCCAGGCCAATTCGTTATAATACGCTGGAAGTGTTTATCATAGACACTATATCACTGTAACGTCATTGCAGTAGCATATATACGTACTACTATTACATATTATCTAAAACGTATTTCAATTACTGTATTCTTTTGGAAGAGATTAAGATTTAGGTTTAAACGCATTTAATTGCTCGTCTCTTAAGGATTTTATCAGTAAATGAAGAAATCAATCATATAATCAGCGACAGACCAGAACGCAACTGTGGATATACTGGTCGACTCATAGTAGACAGTGCGCGCAACAAAATTTCCGGTCAAGGTGACTTCATTTGGCTTCGCTGGGTAAGATTTACCTTGAGAGTGTCGTAAAATACGGCTTACATTGGTGCATTTCAGATGCTACCCCGAGTCTACCCTGGATGGTCTAGGGTAAATATGCACCGAGGAAGTCCGGGGGCTACCCGGAGGTTGTCCAAAGTGTTGCGTCCTATACGAGGCATGAGGTAACAATGCTCTCCGAGTGTCCTCCGGAGGCTACCCCGAGCTATATGGCCTGTTCAGACGGGGTATGGTAGTCGTTTAACTTGGCTGTGAATAAAGTTTTCACAATGTATGCCAACTAGAAGGTTCAAAGAGGACACAAAAATAGATGCTGGCAAGTGAGACATTCGAGCGACGTTTTGCACTCTGAACTGAAGACGCTTGCAAATTCATAAATTTTGACTCGCTCTTCCCCAAACGTGGATCCTAATAGTAACGCTTACTCTTTGAAAATAAAAATAAAAAATAAGAATATATTCATGGTTTAAAAAATTCACGTAAATCCATTCTTTTATATTTGCTTGATCTCAGAACGCTTGTTTCAGTGTCAAAGCCAAATTATTATTTTTTTCTTACATGAAGTTTCATATAAGGTCAAAAGTGAACGGACATATGGGAACGCGGAACAGAGGACTGTTAACCTTAGGAAACAGTCTATGATCGTATGATCTTATCACCGCATGCATTTCACTCTGTATATATATATATATATATATATATATATGTGTGTGTGTGTGTGTGTGTGTGTGGGTGTGTGTGTGTGTGTGTATGTGTGTGTGCGTGTGTGGTGCTACCGCATGATAGCTATGTTTGCCGAGTATGCATATGCTAATATTTGGACCTCTGCCTCTGGGGGACAGTTTTTCCGACTATACTGATACAGAGTATATAAATTCGGATTTGTGTATGTGCCCCGCAGGGCGCATTTATGAGAATGTGTAAAGTATGCAGGGGTCGTCGTGAATGAAAGGCGAGCTGATATCGTTTCGAGATCCATATTCGAGAATAACTTGACAGTCATACATGGGGAGGTGCCAGAACAGGCTACAAACATGTTTGATGCGTTCAAAAGAGCAGCACGCTTGACTGGCAAGAGAGCATATCACAGGCGTTCCTTACGCCATGAGTTGCAACAGTTGTACCGGCTTTAAAAACGGACGAACAAACAAACAAACACCAAACCACTTGTTGCCTGTAGGAATTATTGTATTGTTGTGTTCTACAATCAGCAAACTTCCAAGAATTAACCGAATTTCCGAAGGGGCGTGTTAACTTCATATGGTACTACTGGGACATTGTCATGTAGAAACTTGCAATATCCAGCTGTGAGAGTCGCTATCCATAACCATATTGTTATTACCGCGTGTCTTAAAATTTCTGACAGGCTGTCACAAAGATTTCTTGACTCTCAGCGGTGTCAAAGTTTTCACAATCTTTTATCATTTCGGATATGCTCTTAATGTACAATGAATATAACCAAAAGTACGATCAGATTTCAGAGTCGCAGTATCTCAAAGAATCACACGATCAAGTGAATTTTAAATATTTTGCTTAGTAATCGATGTAAGCCTTGCCAGACACACATCTCATAATGCATAGCTTTCTAAAATATGTTTTAGATTGTGTTAGCCACGGCTGCGGCTGTCAACTATACCGGGAAATCCATTTGTCAACAAATTGTAGACACTGTCCGATTTTTTCCTCAATGATTTGCTCTTAAATTGCTGGGGTTTTCATGTTACTTGCAATACCTTTGATCCTTAATCATTCCTTCATATAAGGAAACCATAACAGTTTATTCCTTAACTGCCAATCGTATGAATAATGATAAACGGAAGATTGTAGGATTTTTTTGTTGTTGTATGTAAGCTGTAGAATTCATTTAATTCAAAGTCAAGTATATTTCACGGAAATCAATGCAACACGCTACTTTTGTACGTGAGCAACCATGTGCAGTTAGGCCCAGAGCTCATTTTCTAAGACGAGTTATATTTTCTGATAGAATAATTAAGCATATTCAACATTGTGATGCTTTAAATATGGATCCTGAATAACGGAAAGTCTTATCTAAATTACATTGTAAATCTTATGCGTTGCAACTACATTATTTCCTAGGCTTATGTCGAACGTACAATATATATATATATATATATATATATATATATATATTTATATGTATATATATATATATATATATATATATATATATATATATTTATATACAAATATATAAACATGTATATATATATATATATATATATATATATATATATATATATATACTGTATGTTTTCTTTAATTCACAGCAGCAGAAGTTTGCTATGTCACGATTACCATTATAATACTTTGTCTACCTCCTCTGCGCCAAGAGCACCCCTGTCTGCAATCTCCCCTTCCCGTCTTACTGTCTGTGACTGGCCAATATTCAGCAATGCTGCGTTTTCATAATCATGTAGTTACCTTAGGTAACATGGACTCCTCGATTAGTCAACATAAATTCAAATGTTTTCAATATGGTACAATGCAATCCAATAATTGTTTTCTGTCATCCGCTTCCCAAAAACAAAATAAAACACACACACACAGTGATTGTATATACTTCCACCATAAATAGGACATAATTACCATATTAAGAGTTATATAAATGAAATGTAATAATAAGCAAAATAATATTGATTTAACTGATATCAAACCATCCTTAATTATTTGACGAGACTAATCGACTTTCAAGGGGTGCTGTTCATTATTCCTAAGGTTCGCTATTCCGAAGGGTCGTTATTCCGAAGGGTCGTGAATCCGAAACACGCAATTCCCTATACCTAGAGGTTCGTTTATCCGAAAATGAAAAAGGGTTCGTTAATCCGAAAATTTGTTTCGTTATTCCGAAGGTTCGTTATTCCGAAGATTGATTAATCCGAAAATGAAATTCGGAACAATGAACCTTCGGAATAACGAATCTTAGGAATAAAGAGCCTTCGGAATAACGAACCTTTGGAATAACGAGCTGTAACCCTTTCAAGAATGGTTCTACCACTCTATCTTTGAATATCTACAAATCTATCATACAGACGGATTTTGCCTAGTCACTATTTTTAATACCCAGTGTTTCTTAACATGCATTTTGGTGAAATCATCACTATTACATAGCAAAGTTTCACATTGGCAAGAAAAAAAATCCGACGAATCAAGAGGTATTCACTTGAAGTTGGCATCAAAAGAAATAATCAATGATAATGGCATCGGAAGAACCTGGATACAGTATCATTCAAACTTCGGATAATTATTTTTTCCCCGCCATGATATATTGCTTCTTTTTTTCTTCTTGTTCTTCTTCGTTCTTGGTCTCTGGTATTAAAACACAAAAGTATTTAACAACGAGCGATAAGAAAAATGGTACCATCACAGCTAGCGTTACTTTCAAAACAATCGAACTGATTCATTTATAGGTCACCTTAGCCTGTTTTCGTCAACCTCTCGCCCGGCGTTATTACTTTACTCCCTTCCTACAGTTTTTTCCCTCTTTTTTATTCATTCAAGCCGCGAGCAGTTGTGTCGTTTTGGCGCACTTGAAAACTTTCGTCATGTCAGCCCTGTGGCGTTCAAGGCTATATACATTTCCATTTTCAGTTTTGACGGAGGGGAGGGAGGGAGGGAGGGGGGGGGGGGGGGGGCTAATGCGATAAGCTATGCTTACATTGGTCGCATTTCCATCCCCGCGCGTGAGACCGAAATCCATGCCTCAGCGAGAAAGAAATAGGCGTCAGCTACCGAAGGATACGGCCAATTAAAGATAAACACTATCGGATAGCCCGCTTTTATCTCGGTGAAAAACAAAAATTAGCTTCACGTGACACGAGAAAAACGCAACAATTGTCACATTTGAAAACGATTTATGCCTTACCTGGCTGGTGGTGATTGCAGTGGCAGGTCGGATGTCACGAGATCTTGATTATTATGGGCGTCACTTGTTCGGCCCTAAAAGACACCATCTACTGTGGTGAATGATTCCTAAAAAGAAAATCTTTCAAGAATCTGAAATATGTCTGGAATGTTGTTTTGACAGAGGCTCATGAAACGGATATTTTGAAGCATAGACATCTTACAATCCTATGATGATAAGGTATTGATAAGATCATTTACTTCATAAAAGTTTATTGCTAGATTGCTCGGTTGGAAATAGTCATTGTTGCTTGATTGAACAAGTCTCTTGTGGATATCGTTGAAACCGTGTGGCTGTCACGTGTAGCTTTCATGAGAAAAAAAAAAGAGAACGAAAAGTGTGGAATCATTGGCACATAAAACATGGTATATTGTCTATCATTATATTTTCATGAGATGTGATTCTAGTAAGCTTTTTTTTTCCACGCCCAGTAGGTTCTAGAACCAGTTTGAATCGCATTTACATTCCCGTAAAATGTAAGTCAATTACTTTAGTTGCATTCACTGCGTAGCCGCTCTCCTAACGGCCTGGGATTTGTTTCTTGCCGAACCGGCGGCACTGACGTCGAGTGATTTGCTTCGAATCCGATGCCGTGACCTTTGCGGGGGGATAAATGTAAAAGTCTCTTAGACGATCATCTGCCATTGAGATCGAATTTTGGATGGATACATTTGGCGGAAATCAATCCGATCGTAAGAGCGCGGAGAAATGAATACGACTGTATAATCGTTTGTTCACGTCCACGTCGTCTGCTCCGCCACCCTAGTAGAATTTTATCCACAGGCACAGACGACCGGTGGACATGAGACGAAGGAGAAATCACTCTGGATTAAATTGTCCTTAGAGAGTGTGGTATTTTACTGGTTGTCTTAACTTGCGAATGAAATGGAAGGCGACGGAAATCCAAGCAACCTCTTTCTACGTATCCAGTGCTTACTTGCATGAGCAGGATTGCACTCGAACTTTGATATAAAAAATCCATCGAAAGTTTCTGTTCTTCCATTAATGCATTGACTATGATCCTCGTGATCCCTGTACAAAGTGTCACCTGTCGTTGTCCTTCTCTGTCTACACTCCTAGAATCATATTTTCCTCTAAATCGTCTGCTGTTACATGTCATTGCACCGGGTTTTTTTTTTTTAGTGTGTGTGTGTTCTTTTACGAACGGACCTGTAAATATTACATGATGGACATTAATTGTAGTCTTTCGTTTTGTAGTCAGTTATCTTGTTAAAATTCACCATTGCGCTTCCTAATCTTCTTTTAACTTTATTTTTCTCTTACAACGAGCAGTCACTTGTAAACATTTTTGGCAGAGAAGCCCTCCTTCATTTTCTCTTTCACAGGTCCCGTCTCCCTCTTCTTTACCATGTTTACATCTCTTTTCCTTGCTTCATTCACTGTCTGTCTCTCTGATTCTGTCTGTATGTGTTTAAGTCTTTCTTTCCTGGTTTGTCTATAAGCTATGGCCATCTTCAGGCAGACATATGAAGAGCCTTGCTTCCAAAAGGCGCTAAGTCCATCATTTTCAATTGATTTAGCCCCTTTTAGTTGCAAGCTCTTCATACACCTGTCATATATAGTTCTGTGAGTATTTTTCCCTATCATCACTATTTTATGTTCTCAATTCTCAGTACAAACCTGATACAAGCCAACCAAAAGTAGGGAGTTAAATAGGCACATAAAAGGATTTCTATTCGTAGGTTTTTGATAACTGAGAGCTAAGCATTATGGTCCAGAATCGTGTGTCTCCTGTATATAGTCGATGCTGGATACGACTCAATGTCTTTGTTGTATTCAATCTCTCGCGCCCTGTTTATCGTGGTGAAATTGACACCATTGCTAGTCAGATGACACGCAGAAGAGATTTTGCAAAGACTTCGTTGGTTGGTCGCAAGTTTAGCGGCGGCATTAAAAAATATGACACTACTACTTACCGGCGGCATACATGATTAAGATAGAAAAGAGCAACGGAAATCCCCCGAGGGATGGTGCCTTTGATTTTAAGTCCAATCGGAACAAACTAGACGTCCTATTTTCGACAGGGCGACAAGCCTATTGCAGACCTCACCGCCAACTCCTCGGAAGCATGTATATTCATCAGAGAAGCTCGGCTCGGATTTCACTCTTGAAACGAAAATGATGACAGTCCATCACAAGTTTCCTTCGAGCCGATTCTTTTTTTGCCCCCCCCCCCTCCCAATCTATCTCCACAGTTCTCTAGTCCCACCACCTCTTTGCTTTCTTTTCCTGTATTTTCCTAAATTGTTTTTTATTCCTTCTTCTTGCTTTCTCTCTTTCCTTATTCTATCTTTTATCATTTCTGCCAGAGCCTATCACGCTCGATCACTGCTTCCTTTGCTTTTTCATTTTTAGTTTGGTTTTGTAAGTTTTTGCAGTTCTCTATTGTGTCCACGTTTCTGTCTTTCCCCATTTTGCCTTTACACTCTCTCTAAATGGAAAGCGTATCGGATTTCCATATCCAGAAACACAACGTGGAGACAAGTCATCCACAGTATAACGACATGCTTGCAGAGCGAATGTTAGATCCCAACACGTACATACCGTCTATGAGGAAATGAATGCTTCATGCGAATTATTTTCTATATATAACAACCAGAAGACAATTCAGTCTTTCCTGCTATACCACCTCACGAGATGCAGTGTTCAACATACATATTTTTCATCTTCTCCCAAACCTCCCTCCCCCCCCCCAGAGAAAAGAGAATAATTCTATCAGTTTGTGTCCGATCAAATCTTTTAATTCAACAAATCTAATGAACACATAGCACACTATATATACATATATATATATATATATATATATATATATATATATATATATATATATATATATATATATATATATATAAATATATATATATGTATATATATATGTATATATATATATATATATATATATATATATATATATATATATATATATATATATACACTCTAAAAAGACCCGAGTCAGAACTGACCCGGAACTGGGTCCGTTGGGGTCATACACCGTTCCGGGTCAGAAATGACTTGGAATTTGGTCATGAAGACCCCGAATGGGGTCATTCTGACCCGATTCATGACTCTGAATGGGTCATATCTGACCACATTCCTTGTCATTTCTGACCCGGAACGGTGTATGACCCCAACGGACCCAGTTCCGGGTCAGTTCTGACTCGGATGTTTTAAGAGTGTACATGTATATATATATGACTTTTGACGTTAAAGTAACTTCAAGCAAAGCATTTTCCTCTTGATATCAATATGCCTTATCATATTTGAAGAAACAGGATGTTTGGCATTTCAATCACGATATTTCTTTGCAAATTTGTACCTGAATCCCTAGAGGAGTTACGTTGTGTTGGAACGACTACTTTCCTTTCACATTCCAGTCTTACTTTTAGTGATCAAACACAACGAACCAGACAGAACATAAGATTTGCCCGCGAGGAAAACTCATTGTGAGAGCGATAGACCATTCTCAGTATCGCGCTATAGCGATAGTCTACGTGAACTAAAGCACCCACGCAAAGTGCCGGAAATTCAATGGGATCGCGTAAGACCTAATAATTTTGTCGTCGATGCTAACTTAAAAAAATATATATATATTATTTCTCACGGGGTTCCATTTTAGACGTGATCGTGACTCTACAGGCAATGACAGGCTTACATTTCAGTCTTAATATCGAGAAGGGATCATATCAGTTTGGTTTGTACGAAAACTGATCTTGCAAGATGCAGAAGGGATATTGGTTGTACCAAAGTGTAGATAAACAACATTCATTGTTTGTTGTTTGTTTTAAGCCCCCTTGATAAATTTATTGTAGTATACTATCAAAGGTGAAGATGCGCGTGATTATTACAGTAAAATAATTACCATTTCAAGACATTCTCCCTTCCTTAATGATTATATAGGGCCGAGTGGTGTGTTCTGCATGCAATAAGTTTATTGTTCGGCCAAGGCGGGACCTCTCCGAGGGTGGTGTTGTCAGAGATTCAGACGCGCGTTCGTGGTTTCTCAAGCTGCGCGGTTTCCCGAATGGTTTCCGCCCTTTTGTGTCGATATGAAAAGGGCGAGTGATAGGGACGACGAGACGAATGGTCCCATCGTCAGCAAACCTCGAGGACCCATTGACGACCAACGATCCGAGTTGCTCTAATCAATGCTATCATGGAGGTGTTCGAATCGGGCGGGAACAACACGCAGGAAATTAAAGTGGTAATAAGGACAAGCTCCCCCGCTGTAAATCACTGTAATTGTGTTGTTTTGCAACTTTGCATGCGCCTCCTGGAGGAACCTCCCCCCATCAATACCGGTGTGCAATCTGTCACATGGTCGTTCGGTAACTCTCGTGTTTCTTCTTCTTGTTTCTTTGTTATACCTCTCTCTCTTTTCATTCATCTGTTCTTTTTTTCATATATATCCAGGCATTTTTGCTTCTCGATGCCCTCCTTTCGGTGAAACGTAAAGATTAATCTCTTTTTTCTCCTTGCCAAGATTCAAACAAGGTTATGTTGTGTCCCCCTTTCCACTTGTCTTTTACACTTTTTATGTCTTGTTTCACTTTTCCTCCACCTCCTCTTTTCCCACTGTCCTTTTTGATTTCTTCCCCTCTCCATTGCGAAGCTCTAGAATGGTATACCATACATAAAAACAAGCAAACAAACGGGCGAACAAACAAGAACTATTCAAAGATATACCAAAACGACACGGTCCATCTAGTTTAAACTTCCTTTGTACTTCCCTCCGTCACTTGTCTCGTATACTTCTCTTTCTTCCTCTCTCTTTCATTTTCTCTTTTTCCCTTTCTAGCACCACACAAACACACACACACACACACACACACACACACACACACACTCAATCACAAACACACGCGCACACACACGCACACACATAAAAATAATTTCCTCCGCTCTTTCTCTGGCACTTATGGTGCTATCCGTTGATATTGCTGACATGTCTCGCTTAAAACAAAGTGGACAACAGGATATTGGACGGGGAGCTCTCTTTAAAGGATGGTCCATTCAAGACAAAATGGCTCCCGTTTGGCCCCATCTTGTTGACTATTGCTACGATTATTATCAACCGTATGCCTAATAGTTTTTGCCGTTGTTGTTGTTGTTTGTTTGTTTGTTTGTTTATTTGTTTGTTTTTGTTTAAGTGTAGATTTACCCATATGTGACGCTATGATTGTTTGGCGTGTTTCGCTCATCTCCCTAAAATCCCTGCTCAAATGTTGGGTTTGAACTGTACTTTACTCAGCGTCAAAAAAGTGCGTTCCTAACACTATCAATGTACCGAACAATAAAAGTCACTTCGAATCACTGCCCACTCGTTACCCCCCCCCCCCCTCCTCACCCGAACACAAGTTTTATACATCCGCCGAAATGTTCAAGCATTGGGCCGAATGCATAAAACAAGCAATTGCTTGTAAGCAATTGCTTCAAGCAAAAGCACAAGCTCGTCTAGCAAAAGGTCTAGCTCAAGCAATTGCTTAAATACATATGCATAATCTTTTGCTTGTGCACATACCTTTTGCTTACATTCAGCAAGCAATTGCTTAGGGTTCGAACAATAGCGTCACGCTTGTGCGAACACTGTACGTCTGAGAACAAAGGCGTGTTTCGTATTAGGTATTTCATAGGGGCATGTGTGAGCTGGAACCTGACATAGCAGTATAGTGATCATAACAACGCTCATATGAAATATACACACACACACACACACACACACACACACACGCTTATACCTTTTGCTTGTCCCGCACAAGCAATTGCTTGCGTTTTCAACAAAAGGGACGTCACGCCTGTGCGAACACAAGAACAAAGGCGAGTGTGGCAGCATGCATTTGAAAGGGCATGTGTGTGCAGAAACATTTCCTGACATAGCAGAAGAGCTATGAAATGACACTCATAAATGCACACACAGACGCACACACACACAACTATACACACACTCGTATTACTGGCTGATTCCCATCACTGCTTACAATAGCCGGCATCTGCCAGATCGCACGTGGAGAGACGTCTCCTTGCTCTCCACCGAAGTGAGACATCCTACCTGTTTTTCATCAAATTTTGCGTGCTAACCACTGGACATTCCCGTTGTTGAAATGAAAAATTTCTTACTCTACTTAAGAGTAATTTCTTGTAGATTTATACCACTCCTTCACAATTGTTGTCTTTCTTCCATGAATATGAAAATGATACTTAAAAGGGAACATCCCAGATAAGCAAAAGCTCAAGCTCATTTTACAGAGCTTGGAAAATCGTAAGCAATTGCTAGCAAGAACTAGCAAAAGGTATGTTTTATGCATACGTTTTTAAGCAAATGCTTGGTCTCTAAGCAATTGCTTGCGGACAGCAAGCAATTGCTTGTAATTGCTAGCAAGAGCTTCTGCTCGCAAGCAATTGCTTGTTTTTATGCATACGGATTCGAGTAAAAGGCTAGCACAAGCAATTGCTAGCGTTTATGCATCCGGCCCATTGTGAAATCACATAATTGGCGGAACGCTATTGTGGTTACTTTTAGTTTATTCCGTCTGAAAACTTTGACGCCGCAAGACACGCTCGCGCGAGTACCCCCTCCCCATACACATAAGAACATCTCGACAGCAAGACACAATTTTTATTTAGCATGTCACTGAAATCGGCGAATCTACGTGGTATGTAATTTTTCTTCTACTTCTTCTAGTGGAAACATAGTTGAGTGACCCAGCTACAAATCAATGGTATATTGAGGCGACAGCTGAGTTGCCCCAAGGCCATTCTTTATGTAGCAAACGACCTGATTTTGCTCGGTTTTTGTCTTCATGCTTTTTAGTAGCACACTCACTTCGTAGCTGTATGGTGGTTAGCTATAGATTAATTTTATGCTATACGTGGTCGTGAAGGGAGGAATTGAGTGGTTCTGGCTATGTATATTTTCGACGACTCGCATGTCAAATTTATCATATTGTTTCTTATACATTCTGTTGAAAAAAAAAGTGAAAATAAAGTTTGAATTTGAATTTGAAAATTTCTAGGCAGACAGTCACGTGAGCAATGTCTCTTAGTTCTCCTCGAAGTGCATACAATACACACCGTGTATTACCCTCTGACCATATCCAGTGGACTAGAACCACGGTCCTCAAGATCGAGTGCCTAAGATATACTCCACTGAGCGACAGTAGTTTCCCATCTAAGTTAGATACTGCCAGGCATAATGATGCCACAGAAGTCTCATCTATACAGAACACACATTTTTACGAATACTCATATCACTACTGATTTGACTTTAGGGAGACATTATTAGAGACATTACGAGCCTCATCTTCGGTAGGTTTTATTGGCTTTTGTATCAGGTTTTTTTTTTAAACTATCATGGAGAAAGATAAAGAGGGCCTACAAACTTTCCTAATCAAAGAAATTTCCAAAAATATTCAAAAACTCAATTGCTCAGTTTATGTTTTGTGCACATGTGCGTATGGATATTCCATATAATATCATTTGCGTTGTAAAGTACAAAGTATTATGAATATGCATTTATGTAAAGTATAAGTATAACCTGTTTAGTCCAGTGGGGCAGAGGAAGATTCGAGACTTTGGACTATGGCGCTCGAGGGGAGGATTAAAGTTTTGTTGTTTACTTTAAGAAAATCTGGTATGGTGGTGATTTGTTTTGTCATAGTAGTGATACGTGTGACATGTTGAGTTACCATCATCTTTCCTCCCCTCCATGATGAAAGAATGTCTAAATCTATATAACAAACACTGGTCTAATGCACTCTTATTTCTGCGGAGACAAATTCAACTCGAAAAGTGTCAATTTTGATTAGGCATTGGCGTCACATTTTTGAATCCGCAAAAATAAGAGGTGTTATTGTACGTTTGTTTGTTTGTTTGTCTATCATAATGTCCCTGTTGACCACCCTTCAGCTTTTTAGAAATGCATCACAAGAGTGTTAGTGATTTGATGACAACGCACCCTCTTGATGAGAATCTTACTACGCGGCATTCCGTTCGCAAATAACCATATCAATCTTCGATATTCTGCGGCCTAGTTGACTTTATAAGACATTCGGCAAACGTAACAAATCCCTCCCTCTTTCTCCCTTTATTTTTTTTTTCTAACTAGTTGTCTCTCTCGCTCTCTCTGTATTTCGCTGTCTCTCCCTCCCTCTTTCTCTCTCGTATTAGTTCTTTCCATCTCATCCGATGCCATCTCTGATCTGTTCTCTCCGTGGTGGTGTATGTGTTTCTCACATCGTTTTTTTTTTTTTGACACTTCTCCGTTCCGCTCTGTCTTTCCAATTTCTGCCTCACGTCGTCTTCCGGTCTGTATTTGATTCTGCTCTGAATTATACCTGACACGTAGTAAAGTCTTCCTCCACTATCACCTCCTTCTCGTTAGCTTTGCTGCGCGACGGCACGCTGAACGATGAATTCCCCATCTTATCGCACTAAATGTCAGACACCATTTGGTAACTTCGGTCCATAAGTCTGATCGTCATCTTTTTTCCCCTCAGTCTAGTATGGTGTGTCTATACGTTATACTGCTTGCAACAAATTCACTTTATTGAAAATATATTATAAGTCAAAGAGGAACCGAATCTACCATTAAAAGAGCCACGTTTTGCAGTTTTGCTTGCTTGCAGCAGATTCTCTGTTATCTTGCTTTACTAGGTATCTGTACCTCAAGGAAAAAAAAAATGAAAGCGTAATATTCCAGCGAACTTAAAATGGTGATTGGATGACAAATGACAACGTAATGGTTTTTTTCCTCTTTGCCTGCTCCGTGAGAATCGTTAAACGTTTGTACTTCATATGTTTTTCTACGCTTGTCTGTTTGTGTGTGTGTTGGGGGGGGGGGGAGATGTACACCATAAATTTGATCAAAGAGATGAACTAAAAATCATTGTCGACACCTTATCGGCTTCGATATACATTCTTATTCACAGCAGTGTTGAGAGAGTCCCAATCAAAAGATTTGGCGAGTACAATGTGTGTAAGTGTGTGTGTGTGTGTGTGTGTGTGTGTGTGTGTGTGTGTGTGTTTGTGTGTGTCAGTCAACGTATCGATCTTAGCGAGAATGTATGAAGTTGACGAGGATGCATCCAAACAATTCATAATTGGCTGTTGTTGATTTTTTTTTCTCACGAAACATTAAGGAAGAAGAAGAAAGCTGAAATCCTTCACTTCACTTCGTAAATCATTTTCCCGCTTTCTCCTTACTAACATTTCTGCCGCGTATTTCACATTCCTTCCATCTGTCTCTCTTCACAGCTTTACGTTCTCTCCTCCTGCACAACTTCCTATCTTTTTTCCCCTTTCTTTGATTTCACTTTTATTAGGTTGTCCATCACGACAGATGTCTAATAGCCTTATTTTGTCAGTACGACTCGATCGATTTCCTAGAAAAAAAAATCCTTCGCATGTCACGAGAAATATGTCCTATCAACATCTCATACCGTCATGACGGCAGCTGCACATTGATGTACGTCATAATAGCAAGCCATACTCTCGTATTGCTATCCAGAAACGGTCCGTAAAGAATGTCAAATTAACCCTGTTTGGGATGATCGAGTGCAAAACAGTTAAAATATAAAGGAGCTGATCGTTCTCCATGCATTCAGTTCTGGAAAGAGAAGGAATTGTAGATGATGACGCCAGATATTTTCTTTTTCATCGGTGGGAATTGACTCTGTTAGAAAGCGTTTTCCCTCCATGTTTACCCATTTAGCAAACGATATATTTTTATAATCATTGTAGCCAAAAGGCGTTTCAAACTATACGGGTGATACTGTGCTAATTCAACGATGTTTAAAAGAAAGAAGTGAAAGCATGTACATAAGACATAAACAGTCGTGTCATAAAATCTTCGCTGTAAGTGAATAGTTAAAATTAATCATTCTTGCATCTTGTTGTTTTGATTTCATCTGATTGACAAATTGCCGTTCGTCCACATGCATCAATGGCGATTATCCAATCAAACGTTCGAGTAGTAGCCTTGATAGGAAATCATGGGCTTACATGCCACCCAAATATGCATGCCAGGTCCTTTTGTGTGTTTTTTAATAATGGCTACTACTTTTTAAAAAAAATCAATCATTTTCATTTATTGACGTCGATGAATTGCATATTATCAATCAGCTGCAAGTGATTAGTTAATAAGAGTATTATCATACCAGAAATTGCTTAAAGGAATACACAGAGCCCCTCCCCCAATTATGCATTCTTTCGAATTAATGTTCAAATTTGTTGTAATGTTTATTTGATGCTCTGTAGATACATCATCATCATGCATCCGCTGAAGCCGCGAATGACGACTTACAGGGCATGTTTCGTGCTCTGCTTCATCTGGCTCTTCTCGCTGGCCATCGTGATTCCCACGGCGCTCTACTCGTCCACGCACCTCTACTACAGCAATCACGTCGCCCTCATGCAATGCGGGGAGAATTGGCGGGACAGTAGCGCCAGGAAGTGCTACGCTCTTGTCCTCGTCATCGGCGAGTTCCTCATCCCGCTCACCATCATGTCGGTGGCGTACTTCCTCATCGCGCGTAAACTCTGGTTTCGACGCGTGCCGGGAGGTCACGTGACCGCGCAGCAGGAGATCGCCGCCGAGACGTCGAAGCGGCGGACGATCCGCCTGCTGATCATCGTGGTGGCCCTGTTTGCGCTGTGCTGGGCGCCATACCACGTGCTCGCTATCTGCCGCGACATCATCTTCCCCACGTACCAGGAATCTCACCACGCCATCATCCTCACCGTGTTCTACCTCGTAGAGGCGCTCGCCATGAGTAACAGTATGTTCAACACTCTCATCTACGTGGTCTTCAACGCCAATGTGAGGAAGTACGTTCTGCAGATCCCAGACTCCTGCCGACGCCTCAAACCCAAGGATAAATCCACGGTGCGCTACTGGCACCCGCTGTCGAGGCGGACCAGCTCCCATTGTCTGCGCAGTTCAGTTCGATCCAGTCAACTGCGCACCACGTCAACAAGCATCCCAACCCGCCTGACCATCAACTTAAACCGACAACCCTCGGCCCAGTCTAGCTCGCTGTCCGGACCAATTCACGATCCAAGATGTTAGCACGTTTTCCTCGGGAAGATTCTTAGGGAGCCCTCATTACTTTATTTAGCATCATACAGAGATAACGATCCTTGATCTATGTGGTCTGTAAAAAACAAAAGATACGGATAAATGTGATACGCAAACTTATGCTGCTGAACATAATGTATGGGGAGCGTCGGGGGATTATTGTTCAAGTTCAACCATCTTCGCGAGAGGCATGCAACACCGCCGGCAGTCAATTTTCTAACCTCACGTGTTCGCGGTTTCATCTGAGTACCTCTTGTCCTGGTCGATAATTGACACGATTTGGAGTGCGCGACACTCGAACTACATCGAGGATCGACAGTAAACTTGGCAACGTCTTTTCAAAAGCTGCAATGATGCACGTACTGACTTGGCGCGATGATATCCAGAGTCGTCGCTTGTTTACTAATCCAGATTGACCAATTAGAAACGAGTGCTGGAAAACGCCACTTGTAATGATTACCACTGTTACCCTAATACCTTGCATTGGAACTACTGTAATCACAAAAAAAAAAATCTTTGAAGGTGGGTCCAAAATGTTTGTGTGTGTGTGTGTGTGTGTGTGCGTGCGTGTGCGTGTGTGTGTGTGTGTAAAATAGAGACGGCAAGCATTTGGCAAGCTCCAGCTACTAGATCATGTAGCATTTGTTGAAACGGAAGAGAATGATTTTGAAGGGGGCCCTGAAATCCAAATGCATGTTGATTTGTGTTGATTTATGATACCCTCAACATCACTTTTGCGGTAAAACAAAAAACCAATCAACATGCATTTGGATTTCAGGGCCCCTTTAAAGATTAGGGGTATCATTCACTGTAAATTTTTGCAAGTGTAAAGGTTTGTTAGTTTTCACGACGGGATTGTTACAAAATGTCTGGTATTTCAAAATAATGCTCACTGTGCTCACTCATCTTTTAAGTCACACTGTATAGCCATTTGAGTTTATATTTCGACATGATAAAATTGCATTTTTTCTATTTCCTCTGTTGAAACAGACAAAGTAAAAGAGTGCTTACGTTTGTTTGGCCACTGCCTCAATCGATATTGTGTTTGTCTGATCATCTATGTGCTAAGCCTCTTCATCACACTCTGCGTCTTGTTCATAAAATTAGAATGAATCTTTTGTGTTTACTTTTTGTCATTACTGTGCAACGTTAACGGAGAAAGCACACGTGAGAGAATGTGACACAAGTTATATGTGGCACGTAACATTACTGGAGGCCATTACGCTAAACACAATTATTGTTAACATAAAATGTTTCTCTCGGATACATGTTTTCATACCAATGACTTTTCAAGAGAAAAATAGTTTCTGAGTGAAGTTCTTAGAATTACGTTCATGCCCCTACCAGATTTCATTATTTTTGTTGTGTTTTCGCTTGTGTTGAAATTGATCTGCTTATAGTGTCTGAATTTTCACATTTATTCACTTGTCAATGTGAAAGAGCAGGTCTTTTTTTCTTCTTCTTCTTCTTCTTCTTTTTTTTTTACTGTCTCAGCCAAAATAGAATTTAAAAACACAATGAAAGCAATAGCAACTTAAAAGAAAATATCACGTGCATACTGTGATTAGATATAAGAAGCCCGCACTTATTAGAAAAGGTCAAGTTTGTTTATGTATTCTTTTAAAACTCTTTCATGAGCCTATTAGTTCAAACTCGGTTTAAACCTTGTTGATATCATAATTGCATGAGTCATATATTCGTGGTTTAAACAGAAAAAGGGAGAGAATCTAAAATATGAGCTAAGTTCTGATGTCTAGTGTTTTGCATTGAATGTCACTTAAGTCATAGTTTAAGAGTATTTTTTTGTTGTCCTTTGTTAGTGTTAAGCATCTTTTTCTTATCTGCAACGTACGGAGATGGTAGAGTATGTAGATGCTAGTAACATGATTAAATATCGGCGACATCTATGATTGTGTCTGAGATTGTATTCTGTTCAAAAACCTGTGCTAAGATTTGATCGTTGTTATATCTGAATTGTTTTAATGACATTTCTGTCGGACAAAGTACACCGTAAACATTAATATGTGGTTTATATCTTTTATGAGGAAGCACATTATGTATTTATTTATGCTGACAATATTTTTCATGAAGTGTTTTACCTCACTTGTTAATTTAATTAATTACAATTTGATTTGTGCTTGTTGGCAGCATTTAGTGTGTGTGTATTCTTCTTCTTCTTCTTCATCTTGTAAATACATTTCTCAATACATGGAATGTCAGTGGCTGCATATTTTCCTTCCAGACTGTTAGGACACTATTACTGGTACAGCATACGTTCATATAGAATAGCAAATATTAAACATACGCCTTTTATCATGTTTGGAAAAGACTGTTCTGCACTCTGACTTAATGTCTTCACATATAACATTGTATAAGAGAGAAAGGCGACAAAGAATGCTAATAACCATGTACTCAAAAAAAGTTACTAACACGGGTATGTATACGCGGGACAAAGAAATGTAAGATTACACCTTATTCACCAAATGTTGGTTTTCCGTGCTTTGTGTGAGGACATTTGCACTTAATTTACAAAATCTCACTCGCAGTGTGTCTTATTTAAGCTATCCCCTACGAGATGTTGAAAATCCCCATCCCTTTTATACTTAGCACACCTCGTGATCAATGGGTTAAACTTGCTTCCGAAAGTTGTTACTTAATAATGAATGAACCCACCCCTCCCCAAAACCCAACAAATTAAACAAACAAACGAAGAAACAAAAACAAGAACATCAACGTAAAAAAACAACAGAAGTTTCTCCAAACAAATTTGATTTTTTTTTTCATTGAATTCATAAGACAGTTTTTTAGGATGAGTTGCTACAGTTACCAAGTACATCAAATCCTAATCTTATTGTACGTGTTTTCGATGAGCCGAGACTTTAGTTTTACGCCACTCCGTCCCTCACTGCTAGGGTTGGTTTTCAGTTACTGTCCATGCGATGCGATACATATACGTGACCCGTCACCATGGACTCCTGATAAATTCGTCAAACACAGATATATTATTCTGGTATTATCAAATCTTCCGTAATCTTAGCTTTCAGAATGATATGAACTTTGTCCCACTTCATTTTCAACAACTAGAATTCAAGCTAAGAGATAAAAACAGTTTTGAGAAAAAAAAAAGCAAAAACGTCTGTGAAGTAAAGGTGCAGTCAAGCAAGTTAGAGATTGGACATTCAACGCAGTAACGAACGTACGTCATAAGCTCAACTGTAAGTTTACTCCTACAGTCTAATGATCACGCTAATCATTAAATCATTTGAATAAATACAACTGAATAAGAAAAAAAAGTCAACGATGCACTTGCTTCCAGTATGAGAGAGAAATAGATAAATGCAGGCATATTAAGTAGGTCCTAGATAGTGATGGTTGCCTCAGAAAAAAAGAAAATGACAAAAATAAACGTAAACAGAAATTAGCAAATTACCATTGAAACTTGTCTTGTACTAGCTTCATGGAATCATCAATACATGGAAGCAAGTGGGGTAGGGAAAAAGAAGTAACAACATGATTATTGTTTTTCTGTATGTGCAGTTTGTAAGGCTTACATGAAATCACAATTATTTTATTTTCTTTCCTTTTTATGAGATGTGGAAAATAAAACTTGAACCTTGAACTTATTCAAATTTCAAAATTAATGTGAAAGAATAGAGAATGTGTTATCGTTTTAATGCCGGCGACTCTTTTTTTAAAAGAGAGTCGTAATGAAGGATATTAACAAGGTAATTGAACAGTGATCTCGCTATTGAAAGTCAAATGATGTCAGTACTCATCAACAGCAAGTTTGTTGTGTTGGTTGTCGATATTAACAATGTACAGTATGCCCCCCCTCCCAAAAAAAAAAAAATACAACCGGATTTTCGCATTGATATCTGCCAATATGTTTAAATTGTCTGCATACTGTTTCAGGATCTTAAGATATAACCTCTTACCTATATTTTGCAGAAAACCCCATTCAATTTCGTTTTAGTGGTCACAGAGAAATGTGGGTCGTTGTAATGCAGGTCATGGGTCTGATTCTTCCAAGTTTAGCACTTGGATGCTCTTAGACCTGCATATTAATGTGTGAACACAATGGACAGAACTTGGAGGGAAGGGATTCTTGGCATGCTCTACAAAAATCCTCATTTTTCCTTGACCACTGAAGTAAATCGAATGGGGTTTTTCTGTAAAATGTGGGTAATAAATTATGGTTTCACACTCTGAAAGTATATTTGGATTAATTCACTATTTTTAAAGTTATTGGTGCAGAGGGTCCCGTTGGAATTGGAATTGTAATTTTTCCTGGGACAGGCGGTATAATTCCATCTTTGGTATGCATGATATGGATGGCGAAACTTTCTTATTGACAATTGATTTGTCAAATGCAAGGAAACAAAATAAACAGGTCAATGATAAAAACTTTCTTAAAAAGAATTCATATTTTCAGTTCTTTTTTGTATAAAGATATTTGTCTGAAATATAGCTTATTGCCATTGAAGTGTCATGATTACTTGTTTGAAATGTGAAAAGAAAATGTGAGATAACTAGATCCTTAATGAACAATCCTTCAGTATTTCTCATTTCGTGTGTTTATCTATTTGTTTTTTTCTGTACAGCAGCGCTAGCATGAACTCCCCCTTAACATATTAAAAGTGGTTACACGATGGACAAGAAACAGCATGATCTTTACAACACTTTTAGTATTTTTCGCATTTGGGTTTTTTTTTCTCCCTGTCTTTTAGATAACATGCAGCTTTCAATAGTGTTCTTATCTACGTGCATGATATCTATTTTATTTTAGATTTGTTTCAGGGGCAATTTTCTGCTACCACTACAATCGGCTGAAAAGGGGGAGGGGGCGCCCGCGCCCCCTTTCATAATTGTTTTTTTTTTTATATTTCTTTTGTGTGTTTTTTTTTTTAAGAGGGGGGGGGGGGGGCTCCCGGGGCACCCCCCTCCCCCTCTAGATCCCCTTATGTGTTTGTTTGCTTTATACCTGACCAATAATGTTTCGTTAGTAAGATACAAGTCAAAACCGAAGTGCGGAAAATCAAGTATACTAAGGCAAGTTGTGCTCAGTTTCAAACACAAAACCAGATACATGACTAATTGCATATTGAAAACGTTTACATTTAACTGCAAACGTGTCATATCTCAGTAGCCGTGATTTTGTTGTTGTTCTTGTTATATTAAACCGAAGGTAATTACGAATCAAATCAAAATTTGTAGATACGGGTATCATCGTGATTGTTATACAAATGTCCCGTGTTTAAAAAAAAAATAGAATAGCGATGAGTTTACACTTACACCAGTCATTTACACCAGTAAACACGAGATGTCCCTTTTTCTGTTGTGACACGTTCAATCTCCAGTGTTCCATACACGGGCACAATTGATGGTAGTCATGTGTAGAAATTGAATGTGTTTGAAATAAAGGTATCACCACGAGATAAAAGATAAAAGGACTCCCAATTGTCCATCTCTTCGTTTGACAATGAAGTGAATTGGTATGTATGTATGTATGTATAGGGTGTTTTTATGAAGGGCCTACGTATATATATATATATATTGTAACGAAAGTTGGTTAAATATCCCTTGCTTCTCTGATGATGAGAATACAGGGAACCTTCGTTATCAGTTAATGAGAAATGTATTGTAATGCATTGCACCACACACTCAGCACGCAGTTCAGTCGGACAGCTAGTAGAAAGTAAAGGGGACACAATGTCTTCCGGACCTGACAGCAAGTTTATTGTCTCATTCCAACTCGCAGTGTTACACAATTCAGAACAGATTCCTTTGGCTGACTCTCCAGCCCGACTCGCAGTGTTAAGGTGATAAGTGTTTAGTCCGAACCCGCAATCGCAATCTCAATCCGACTGACTACTCTGGTTCCTCCCTCTAATGTCTGCAAGGAGCCGGTATTTATACCATTCTACGTCCCTGGGCCTGGCCTGGGCGGCGCGCGACCAAGCCTCAAGAGAGAACGGTTAATTGGCAACAAGGCTAGTCCTAAGAACTTAGTCCTTGACCTAATTCGCTGAGGGCATGTTGAGGACATGGCCAAGTCAGGTCAGTGGAGCGAGGACACTGTGGTCCCGAAGGAGAAGATAACAGTCGGGAGAATCAAAGGGACTTGGAAGGGAGAAGGACTTGTCGCAGACAGAGTAAATAGAATAGCAGATGGGGGAAGGGAAAGCGAGGCCAAGACCGTTACATTCCAAAGCGTTACATAACCATGACAGCAGGCTATAGTCTGACACACAAGACATAGTTATTTGTGATATTATCATCAAAAATCCGTAACACTACCTCCCTCCGTAGAAAAAGTCACTGTCCTCAGTGACGAGGAAGTTAAGAAAAAAAAAAAAGAAGAAGATTCACTAAACATATACAACTTAGTAGAGACCATTGAATTGAGTGTCAAGGACTTTAAATGGACGTATAACAGAGAGTAATGAATCAGGTTCAAAGTGATATCATTAAAATACCGTGTAGGCAATGCTGTTGTATAAAATACAGCAGTCCGGATAATCGCATATACAGAATATTTACAAGTACCAGGTTATATAAATGAAATAAACACACTTTTAGAGTAGCGTCAAGTAATTGGGTGTAGCCCACACAAACAAATCACCCAGAAAAACAAATCACTAATCAGTGTCAACGAGAAATGCAACGTGTTAAATCAACAATGGGAAAAGAAATACGTCTCTCGCCTAAATTTTCACAGAGGGAGTGCGTTGAATAGGAACACTATATTGGCTACGAAACTACAATAACACAAAACGAACAGTTCAACTACAGAGCATGAGCATAACAAAATAATCCAACACGAATGCACAAAATAGTGCGGAAGACACGTCTATGAACAAAGAAACAAGGAATAATTTTTGCTGAATAAAGGCATAGGCCTACTTTGCAAACTCTTGACGACAGCACTTTTCTACTCTCTGTCCCTGGGGGAGCTTGCTACTGACCTGTCCAAACAGTCGTAAGTGAATTGACCACGAGAGAACGTTGAGCCGAAGGCCAGTCGGCCTTCAGAAAGAGATTAGGCTGCAAGATCAGGCCTTACTTAACAGGTGTCAGAGAAACGTAGAGGAAGAAAGAGGACGAGAAGAAACAGCTGGGGAGGGGTGAGAGGTAAAGGTGATTTTAGAGGAAAATTTTGCAGTTTCGGACAAATCATCAAAAAAGGGGGAATATTGTTAAATCCTTGAAAGCGATAACAAAGTGTAACAATCAAACTGCGCTAGCAAAAGTATAACAGCTGTCGACTTTCAAACCCAGAACATATGCACTACATTGAATCAGCTGCAGCAAAATTATCTTAGCGCAGAAAATGTACAAAAGAGTGAGAGAAGAAGTAAAGTGCCAAGGCATGACCATATACCACCAATGAAACCTTTGGTTTGGAGTTATTATCTTCGTCCTTTCATGTGCTTTCCTCATAAGCCAGTCATTTAACAATGCCGTCAATATTTTGATCAAAACCCAAAGACCATAAAACAACTGAAAAAAAAAACTTAGCACTTCATCTTACTGTAGCCATTTTCAAACAAATTTCATGGGATCGGAACCAACTGCGACCTGGAAGTCAACTCCAGCAAAGGCGTCTGTTTCAGAGACGCAGGGCAGATGGCCTCCCTATACCCACAACATTTGTCAGAAGACGGGCAAAGTTTTCCAATGATGCAAAACCATGATCGATTAATGCTTATTTTCCAGAAATGTGTGTTATCAACCTAAAATAATCACAGCCACTTAACCAAACTACGCACACTGCTCTCGTTATGTCTCGATAAATTGCCACTTCATTCATTATATGCATGTCGTAACAAATTGGATCTTTGTGCCTGAAAACATATCAGCCATGGCAACTGTTTCAGAGTCGCAGCGCAAATTACCAATAACAACACGTTTATAAGAACAACAATGCGCATCACCGAATTATTCCGCTAAGTCTACAATGGGGACCATACTCCCATCATCATCCACTTGAGAACTTCACCATTTCTCATCATCTATTCTACTACTACCTACATAACTATAACCTATATGCGCAACCTCTTCCATACAATTTCTGCAGAATATCGAAACATAACGAAATGCGGACAGTTCTTATAATTTGTGGCGTGAAGGGTGTTCCACGAATGTCTACTAGAAGTGGGTTTTTTTTTCCCTAGTAACAACACTAAGACATAATGATGAATTAAACATGAAGTTTATTATGACAGTAACTGACTGACATTGACTGAGGGAAAACAGCTTATACTTGAGGTCGATTGAGCACATAAAATATCACAGATCCGTTTTGCGCGATTTTTTTTTTTTGAATTTATTCTTAGTCATTCCTAGTGTCGATTTTCTCACTCATGTAGTGGTATATGGTCGATGTCTCTCCGTTTCCATGGTGATATGTTCCGGGTCTATTTATCCAAAGATGTAGTTTCCCTTCAGCCAAAATGTTTCAGCTGTCGTGTCGAAGAACTGCGATCCGTCCATGTCCCAGTCAGCGTTGGCGATACTCAGGAAACCGGGTCCGTAGTGGGCCAGCTTGAAGTTGTCACCAAACCTGTCGTCGCAAATTTTCTTGCCTTCGGAGTCATCTCCTCGAGGAAAATTACCGCGCTGGATCACAAAGTCCTTGAAGGTGCGTTGGGACTTGATACCTTTGAATCCCGATTTGAATCTATTGCTGATCATTTCATTGTCTCCGCTCACAATGTTGACGAAAACCTTTTCGGTGATCATTGGTCCTAGAGTTGCCAGTGATTCAATACTCTGTTCAGCATCAGCTGGCACCAGTAAGTAGACTAGAGCTACTAATGCAAGAAAAGTTAGGACCCTCATTGTCCTTTGGTAGAGAATTATCATGCGCAGCAAAAAATGATTGCGATTAAATCCTCCAAGAATTAATCATTCACAAAATTCACAAGCCTTTGCGTTCTCCTCCATTTGCATCTCTGGCCGTTGGCATTTCTGTCTTTCTGTTATTGTGTGGCATTTTCGATGAAGAAAAAGGCAGATGTCTCGATGGCGTGTTCAAGTTGGCATCCCACCGCTGCCACCAGTGTAACGAAAGTGGGTAAAATTTTCCCTTGCTTCTCTGATGATGAGAATACAGGGAACCTTCGTTATCAGTTAATGAGAAATGTATTGTAATGCATTGCACCACACACTCAGCACGCAGTTCAGTCGGACAGCTAGTAGAAAGTAAAGGGGACACAATGTCTTCCGGACCTGACAGCAAGTTTATTGTCTCATTCCAACTCGCAGTGTTACACAATTCAGAACAGATTCCTTTGGCTGACTCTCCAGCCCGACTCGCAGTGTTAAGGTGATAAGTGTTTAGTCCGAACCCGCAATCGCAATCTCAATCCGACTGACTACTCTGGTTCCTCCCTCTAATGTCTGCAAGGAGCCGGTATTTATACCATTCTACGTCCCTGGGCCTGGCCTGGGCGGCGCGCGACCAAGCCTCAAGAGAGAACGGTTAATTGGCAACAAGGCTAGTCCTAAGAACTTAGTCCTTGACCTAATTCGCTGAGGGCATGTTGAGGACATGGCCAAGTCAGGTCAGTGGAGCGAGGACACTGTGGTCCCGAAGGAGAAGATAACAGTCGGGAGAATCAAAGGGACTTGGAAGGGAGAAGGACTTGTCGCAGACAGAGTAAATAGAATAGCAGATGGGGGAAGGGAAAGCGAGGCCAAGACCGTTACATTCCAAAGCGTTACATAACCATGACAGCAGGCTATAGTCTGACACACAAGACATAGTTATTTGTGATATTATCATCAAAAATCCGTAACAATATATATATATATATATATATATATATATATATATATATATATATGTATATATGTATGTAGCATACCTTGAAATTGCCTTGGCCACGTACCTGATGGTTACAAGTAGTATATATATATATATATATACCGAGATGAACTAAGAAGTAATTCGTCCTTCAGGCAAATTTTGTTGAAGTTTCTAACTCACCATATACGAGAGAATCTTCCGATGCGCATTGCGGGCACTGCCCCCTCATACAATGCGTAGAAAGTACAGCCGTTTCTATAGGTTCAGTTATGATATTGTCCTTTTAGAAGAGCATATTTTCCTCAATTTAAGGCTTCCCTCTGAAACCCATTCTCCTCGCTGCATCGGCCCTATATCTCGTTTCAGCAAACTTTCACTGGGAGTTAAGATGTGGAATCAGCATGATAAAGGGAAGGAATTCTGTGTATGAACTAACTCAAGGAGTATTACATTACAGAGGATTATTTGAAAATAGGCCGACTGAAAAGAAAAATAAGCAGAAATGAAATGCGTTGAAACGCACACTGAATCCCCTGTAATGTCATTGTGCATGATATTGATAATAGCAACAACATATTACGATTACTGTGATACCCTCTGCAGAGAATAAGATATGGATGATATAATCTTGCACATCAATGACGAAGAGCGAGGTAAAATCAAACACATTTAGAACCAATCGAATTATAGAAAAGGCCGTGGAAGGTTTAGTTAGCCCAATATTGTCGTCTGTCTGTTTCCGGTTTGAGCGCAACATGATCAACGTACAGGAGGGGACGGTGGGACATCTTCCTGCGCATTCTGCACGGCGTGAGATCGATCAAACCAAACTCCAAAAGGTGTTAGGTATGCAAGTCGTTTCCCAGAAAGATGCTTGTTAAACATGAAAATAATGTCCAAGGAATTTGTTGAATACATAAAAATCCCCAATAAGACAACATGAAGTTATTGCATAATAAGGGGAATTGCTTCTTTTTTTGAAAGGAAAACAGCCCCCTCCACCCGATTACCAGATAACTTTTGAGTATCTCTGGTATAGCAATTAGTGGCTGTTTCTCTCTCGCTCCTTTTACGCCTACATATACATTATCTGAATATGAACGTTTTGGGCATTTATTTTATAGTTCTTTAGTGAGATTTGATAATTTTGTCTCTTTGTGCATGTAGAAAATAAAAATGCATATTGTGTTACCACAATGTGTTGTTCATTTTTATGAAATATGACAAGCGTACTGAATTGAACTGAAATGTAAGATCCCTTCTATCTGTCACTGGTGAATGACCTCGACTCCAAGGACATTGCCAGTGTTTCCTACGATGGAGATAGATCATAATCGTTTGGAGTGCACATTTAAGAAAAGATTCGACAAAATGGACCGCCATTAGGTCATTTGTGTGTGTGTGTGTGTGTGTGTGTGTGTGTGTGTGTGTGTGTGTGTGTGTGTGTGTGTGTGTATGTGTGTGTGTGTGCGCAAAGAAAACATCTTCATGAGGTGAATCACCGCATGTATATTCCCTATATAGTATAGATAAAGCGTGGCACATAATCATATCCCGTCTTGACCGCATTCTGATTTCGCTTTTAGGTTGTTTGTTTTATTCATCGCACTTTGAACAGAATGATGTGGAAGCCTCTCGCACAAAGCAGAAAGAGTCTTTTACTTTTTTTTTGTGGCGGCGGGGGGGGGGGGGGCACGATAGGCCCTGGCTATATAGAGTGGTTGTATGAGTGGGGTTGCAGGAACGAAATTTCTCAAGGACTTCAGCTCTTCTGTCAATAAAAGCGCAATTCCACACTTCGTTCAAGTTTCGTTTTTATAGTGAGTGGGGTGAGATCGCCGTAACAGAATCAAACAGTTGTCATCAGAAAGGGACCTAAAATATAAAAAAAAGTTGAAAATGTTTGACAGTTTCCCCTGTTTTCGCAAATTACTGATAGCTATATAGTCCCCAAAACAAATTCAAATCGGCAGAGGTAATGATATTGCTGAACTCTGCGCAAATCGTCAATAAGTTTGTTGTTTTGACATGAAATCAATAAGTCGTATCCGTCGAATCAAATTATTGCTGCCATGTAATAACTTGGTATCGATGACTTCCAGTGATAAAGAGGCTGCAATAGCTGAATTATCGACCAAAATATGATTTGATAATATTTGCTGTACAAACCAATGAAACATTGTTTGTTTCTTGTTGTTGTGTTTAGTGGAAATAATTCGGTAAAAACAGGAACAACATTATAGAGATCCATAACTCTCTTATCTGTTTACAGATTTTGATGAAAGTTGTATCATTCTGTTTGCCTGAAGTGGGTATTTTTTTTTTTTTTTTTTTTTTTACTGAAGGTCGCTTGCACACTGTTTGGAATTTGCAATATAATTTGATGCAACGATTAACGGGCTAATGTCTCTGTCATGTGAAAAATTTCCCGAAGTTTTCATGTTGGATAGCAGCAAACATTGTATTTCATAAAGAAGAGGGGAATCGCATAAGCCATTTGTATTTACAGTATAGGTAGTCTCATCATTATTCACGGGGAAAACATAATCGACAAAAGAAACAATATTCGAGCCTTTTCAACTTCAGTGCGAGCTGCATCAATATCTTAAAAAGGTAATATTCGTCATTATTGCATTCATCGCAATCACAAAAAAGCGTCCTTTTGAGGGCATCACAAATCTAAATCCGATAATTAGGAAAACTACACACACACACACACACACACACACACACACACACACATATATATATATATATATATATATACGAAATATAAATATATATTTATGTAAAATATAATTATATATCAAATGCATACTGTTGTTATTATCAATATCATTCTATCATTACTATTTCCTCAATGAATTAATCCATAGCAGGTTAAAAGTGTTTCATATGGCCCAACTGAGATGCTGCCATTTCCCTTTTATTCACCATTGCCCTGACTCAGCTGCACAAGTGCATTATTAATACTCTGACGCCCTATGTTTCAACCCGTTACCCTCCGAATGAAACAGGAAGAAACATGTCTTTTAAAGATTCAAGGGCCGCCCTAGCTGTGTTTCGGAAACATTAAACCATCTCCATCAGACAATGCTGAAAAGCAAGGTCGAGTTAAATTGTTAAAGTTTGAAATGTTGTCACGAACCATTCGGAGGAGGAGAGGGGAAATCATTGTGGCTGTCCTTGAAATTGACATTTCATGTGAATTGGCATTCAGGATAAATGGAAAACCGAACGTTTCCTTTAGAATAAACTCAATATGACACCAGCTGTCCCGGGTTATTGCAGCCGGTTCTGATTTTCGTACAGAAATCTATTACCGTAGCCATAAAGTCTGATGACACAGATCAGATACACACTTATCTATAAAAAGTATCTGAATTATCAATCGTTATGCACTTGTGTCCTGGAATGCTTAATCAAGAAATTCCACTATGGTTACGACGTTCAAAAGTCCCCTGTATACCGATAACCCTATTATATTTGATAACAAGTATTGGTATACCACAAGCCTGTATGCCGTGGTGTCAAAATGGTTATAGGGCAATTACCCCCTTGACAACTACCCCAGACCCTTCCCCTGACCCTAACCCTAACCCTGATCCTACAATCTTGACCCTTATCCTAACCCTAACCCAAACTTTCTTATAACCCTAAGCCTAACCCTAATTTTTCCTCTAACCTTATAACTAAACAATATTTATCCGGGGATAATTGTCCTCGGGCGGTAATTGCCTGATACGGCTAAAATATTAGAACGCCATTCCTTTCCTGATAATTAGGATAATTACAAATATTAAAACAATCTTTTCATGTATTCTTATCTCCGGAAAGAGAGAGAGAGAGAGAGAGAGAGAGAGAGAGAGAGATAATTGTGTTCACTTTCTGCCTTTTTTTTAACCCTGTTGGACGCAAACTGACCTCTCACGACGATGCAATACAGATTGAAAAAAAAGTTTAAACTCCCGCGCCAACAAGTGAAAACAATCAGTCAGTTTGACATGAGCATCGAGGGAAAATCATCGGTCCCTATCAATCAAACAAACGTAGTGGAGAGCGAGCACCTGCGAATCAGTGTGCCTTCGAGGAACATAATATGCCTTGATTTGTTGTTCCGAGCGCAACTAGTGAAACTAATTTTGCCCCATAAACAAACCGACGTATTAACGTCGGAAAAGTTCAAGAAAAATATGAAACCAGCTGGATTCTCTTAGATTTGCAGGAGCTGCTTTTAGCTTATCTCGTTTTATTTTTGTGTTTTTACGGAGGTGTTTGAAAAGCAGCAAAAACAAGCCGAATATTTTGCCCAGTGCTTGATCTTTATAATTTTTCTTCACGAAAACACGAAATCTGTAATAGGACAATGTTATTGTGATGATAATTATATCGATGTACATTTTATTCATCCAGGTAGTATGATAAAGGCGCGTAATTAATTCTGTTCGACTGGACTTATTTGTGAAAATCACGGAGAGAACAGTTTCGTGACTCGTCCAAGTCACTATCAAAGGAAGTAAGACTATTAAAGTAACCATAAAGTGTTTTGAGAAGTCGTTGTCAGTAGTCAAATGTCAATAAATTCTCAGCGACTACGTAACCAACCCGATTCGCTTTGAGAGATACGATATCGAATCTAGGGACCATGGTGTATAATATTAATCATCTCTGAATGATATTTAACTACCATTTGATCGTCGCTTTGGTTTATGATGCATTTATTATCACGTAGATTCGTCATTCATGTGTTTGTGTGTGTGTGTGTGTGTGTGTGTGTGTGCGTGTAACATGCATAATATATGAACATGTCACATAAAATTCTATGGGGTCGATACCGACACATTATAGTTAAGTTCAGTTCAGTTCAGTTCAGTTTTTATTTCTGCATTTCAAAATCAATACAAATCAACAAATCAACAAAATACTTACATAGTCATTTACAGAACTAATATTCGTAACGTTTGGATCATACATACATTTTTTTTTTCAAGAACGAATATTATATATAAAAGGAAGCAATAGGAAATGATAAAAAACAATAGGAAATGATAAAAATGAAATGCAGGGGACCATCATCATAAGCTAAGCTTGACGAGGAAGATGGCCCCAGGTAGAGAGATACATAAAGAAAATCTTGCCACTCACTGAGTGGGGGGTAATGCGAAGGGCACAATAAAGAGATACATAAAGAAAATCATGCCACTCACTGAGTGAGAAGTAATTGTGCGAAGGGCGTGCGGTGCAATACGGTGTGCATTGTGCTGGGGTGAATCTTGGTTTGTACGTTGAGTGTTATTTTGTGTATCAGTGTGATGAGGTGAATGTTACTTCAGTTATGGCCGTGAACTCATTGTTTAGGGTGTTTGTTGACCAGGTGGTATGAATATTTATGTATCAGAAGTATACTGGATTATGAGGGTGTTTTTTAGTTCTCGTTTGAAAATGTTCAACGACGTACATTGTTTTTATTAGGGGGTAATGAATTCCAAATGGTCCATTATGTTTTAATGATTTTTGAGCTAAAATGATTCTGGGGTTTTCGAGATGGTAATCGGACGACTGACGTGTTGGATATGAATGAACGGTGGAATTTGGAGTGAAGAAGCCATCAAAAATTTTTGGAAGACAATTAAATGTATATTTATACATAAAAACAGCAGTTTGAAAGGTGGGAAAATCCTCAATTTTCAATGTTTTTAGTTGACGAAATAGGGGATTGGATGGGGATAAGTATCGGGAATTGGTAATTAAACGTACAACACGTTTTTGGAGAGTAAGAATTGGATTAATTTTAGTTGAGCCACAGTTTCCCGAAACGATATTGCAGTATGTGATATGTGGTAAGATCAATGCATTATTATAAAATAGTCAGGGAATTTTGAGAAATGAAGTTTTTCAGTCGATATAAAATTCCTACAGTTCTTGAGACAGACGTGTGGATATTATGAATGTGATCGCTCCAAGGTAAACTCGAGTCAATTGTGATTCCTAAAAATTTAGTAGATCTTACTTCGGTTAAGGATAATCCATCAATATTAATATTATAACTGATGTTAATGTTCTGTGAAGCAGTAGGTTTGAAACGTATAAAATTTGTTTTAGAGACATTAAGGGATAATCTATTACATTATAAACCATTGGGAGACTTTGTCTATTTCCGAGTTCAGAGTATTAAACAGTGTTTCGAGGTTCTCATGGGAGTAAAAAATATTAGTGTCATCCGCAAAAAGTATAAATTTAAGAGTTTTTGATGTATATATTATATCATTGATATATACGAGGAACAGTAGGGGGCCCAAGAATTGATCCCTGGGGAACACCACATACAATATTAAAATTTGAATATTTAGATGACTTAAATAGTACATACTGCTTTCTGTTGGATAAATAATCAATAATCCAAGAAAGTGCTAAACCACGAATACCATATCTTTTTAATTTGTAAATTAATATATCATGATCTATGGTATCAAAAGCCTTTGATAAATCCATAAAAATTCCTATAAGGTGTTTTTTATTTGCAAAAGATTCGGTAATCTTATCTAACAATTGAATTATAGCTAAATCGGTGGAATGGCCCTTTCTAAATCCAAACTGATTAGGTATAAGTAGGTCATTTACATGAAGAAAAATGTACAGGCGTTTATGAATAATTTTTTCCAGAATTTTAGAAATACTAGGTAATAACGATATTGGTCTATAATTTGTTAAAAGAGAAGGGTTGTCTTTTCTTTTGAAAATTGGAACTACTTTCGCAATTTATAATGAGTTTGGGCATGTTCCAGAAGACAGTAAAAGATTGAAAACGTAGGATAAAGGTGTGGTTATTTGTTTGATGATTTTCTTCAGTATATAAACACTTATTTCATCATGGCCACTAGATCTATTTGGCTTTAATCTGTTAACAATCTCCAGTATTTCTTCCTCATCTGTTGGGGTAAAGAAAAGGGATTTGTCGCAGTTTGGTGGAAGAAATTCAGTAAAGTTTAAATGAACATGTTTGTTTTTTTATTTTTGAAGCTAATTGGGGGCCAATATTTACAAAGTATGAGTTAAAAGCGTCAGATATTTCATCAGGGTTTGTGAGTTCTTTTTGTCATTATAGAAAACTCATGGTGTCCAGCGAACGTCATATTTGATATAATATTTTTATTGAATAACCAGTGGAATCAGAAAAATCTTTCTTTTCTCCCTTCCTTTATCTTCCTGCTTATGATATATCTCGTTATAGAATTATTAGTACATATATTTTTGTTGACTTTCATATTTCATGATTTTTAGGCCTACTTCTTTCAGATTGTCTACTAATATGAACTGAAAATGATTACTTTGTATTTTGTATTACTCTTTATTTGATGGAAATAAAGCATAATTGAATTGAATCGAATTGAATTGAATTGAACATACAATATAAGACAGACAGACCAACATAAAAGAATACAGACAGAATGGATAGAAATGAATAGAAAAATACATTCCCAAGTCCATCTTCACTTTCCCAATTTCACAAAATTAGAGATGCAATGATTCAAGGCGTATAACATTAATCTTTGGGGAGCGGTTTTCATGTTTAAGACTGAATGTGAATGTTATTAGCCTGCCCAAAAATATATCCTATAGCGTATAGGTGTGTCTAATTCCAAGAGTGGCTCACTTAATAGTAACGTGTATTCTAACACAGAGAAAAAGCTAGGGAATTTAATCCAGCATGATAAAAAATGTTTTGTTGGTGATTCGTTCCTATAAAATCATCAAAAATATAATGTACCCCGCTTCTTCTTTTTTTTTTTTGATACTTATGTTGATATTTCTAACTGTCAGTCATATTGTGCATATAATGTTATTGATTATGTTGAGATGGAGGAAAAATATAACTTGAACTTGAACTTAAACAATAAACCACGTGACCTGGTATAAGCGAAAGTGAAAATTTGATTGACTCAATTTGATTTCTGCATATTTCTTTTTTTTTCACAGATTGTATTATAACATTACAACAACAAAAAACTTCCAACTATAGTTATACATTCGAGAAAGAATACGTTTACCAGTCTTATGATATGCAGATATGCGAAAGTTGTATCCAAAAGTAATATACGATAAATTGGAAAACTCACTCCCTATTCTATCAAATTTTAGGATCAAATCCAGGAGCAAATGCTTGATTTTGATGATGGCCTCTGAACAGAATGTGGAATGATTATGGTCAACATATCACTGCAAATCACTTCATTCTAAATAATTGTATTGCAGGGGGCCACGGGAGTGAGTAGATACGCATCGGCGCAAGGGTGAGTGAGGTGCGTGCATAGATGTCCGGTCTTTTAGGAGAAGATTCAGTTATGATTGTGTGTGTGTGCAAGTGTGTCCGTATGTAAGCTTGTTTTGTGTAATATTCCGCTGCAAGCCAGATCAGTTCACGAGTTTTTATAAGTAAAAAAAAACACACACACACACAAAGGGTAAGAACTCTGGTTTAAATAGTGTCTATGGAAATGGGAAATTATCAACAGCATCTTACTTAAACTCAGACGATGGCCACAAAAGAAAAAAAAAAACAATGCCCAGTGTAAATATACATTACACCTTGGTAGTTGCTCGAATAGTCAATGCATTTGATCTAATATTGTGTCTCTTTAGATAACATACAAATCGCAGTCACAAATGATTAGGTAGAAAATTACAGAAAGCTCATAGGAAATTGTAGTACTGACATGAATTATTCTATACCTTATACATTGTAAAAGCGGATTAGTAATGGCACCCGAGTACTAACCTCCTCCCCCACATGTTGGCATCGGTGTTTGTAATTATACGTGGTAAAATGTTAAAACGAAAAGTAACAGTAAATGACAACATCGCATGTGCTAGCCAACGACCAAAAGGATGCGGGAATAATGTTATTACCTCACAAGTCTTACATTGGAATGCATTCAAGATCATTGTAATAACCTTCATATGGGTATTTTTTTTTTTTTGCCACTATATCCCCCAACCATACGACAGCTACCAGTGCTAGATCATTACAGCAATAGAAAAGTTCGACGTGAGGAAATAATTTTTTTTTCTTCTTTAGTTAGTGTCCGAAGAAGACATTTATGAAAGATTTGCGTGTAGGCAACGAGGACACTTGGAAAGGTATGACATCATCATTTCATCAATTATACACAAATTCACCCAACTAAACAGCAAAACATACGAGTAAGCAGTTCTAAGAATTCACCCGTCGCCTCTCGTAGTTATACTTGTTCTTGGACCTCAACTGAATAACTTAAGCGCCATTTTGTTCGCCTGAGGGGGCAAACCGGAAGTTGGAAGTCAAGCCTTCCCAGCAGACTTTGGGCTCCTGAAGTCTCGGGGCGATTCGATCGTTGTTGGTGGGGGTGAGCTTAGGGTTCTTGGACAAAGTATGGGATGGAGAACAGAATGACGAGATACAGAGAGTGAGGGATGGAGAAAGAGAGACCATGCATATGCGTCATCAACTCTTCACTATTTCTTAGACATAGAAATAGAGGCGAGAAAAAATGCACGCAGTTTTATACAAGGTGTATTGTCATTCACTCGTATTTTTTGCATTCTTTTTTTTTTTTCGTCCTGTTCGTGCCTCCTTCTCGTCCCTACAGGCAAATATGGATTGTACAGTGGCGAATGACTCAACGCAAGCTGAAATAAACCAGGAAGTGCATCTAGAAAAGTCCGATTAATGTTTGTGACCATGTCTTTGAAGACAATCGTCCGTATTTTTGCGATGACGGGAGACAATAGCGCGCCAAAATGCCCTCACACTCCCGGTCAAGTCAGCAGGTCACGTGGTCATGAGTCAGTCGAGAGTGTTCAATCACGTGATCGTACAAACGTCGGTTTTTCACGACTCTGTCGATCAATGGCGTCTCACTTTTCTCTGCCATTCCTCTCTCAATTGCTGGCCCTCCAAAATCTATTGATTCGGCGACGCTTGTGTGCATTTAAAGGGTAGACATGAAAACTTACTAGATTCTACATAGACTTCGATCGAGGACTGTGCAAGACTCTCCCATTATCATGTTGATGTCATGTTTGTATCATAACAATAAAAACCACTGGTAGAATCAAATGATTCGTTTTCTCATGCACTTATACACTGCAAAAAGTCCGGTGTTAAATAGTGAACACCGAGATGGTGTTAAATTTTCGGTGCTCATTTATGGTGTTAAATTAACACCTCCGGGTGTCATTTCCAAATTTCAAACTGTTTCTTGAAGAGTTTCTTAGTAACTGCACTTCTTGTTGATTTTTAATTTAAACAAGACGATCAAGAATTTTACATTAAAATATTAAATTTTTGAAAAAATGTGAAAATAAATTTACACCAAAGTAACACCAGCTGGTGTGGTTTCTTATTGAAGCTGGACGGGTGTTAAACCATTGATATTAACACCAACAAATATCAAATCAACACCATGTGGTGTCATTTTTTAATTAACACCAGTACAGTGTCAAAATAACACCAGATACAGTGTCAAATTAACACCACGAAGTGTCAGGTGAGCACTTTTCAACACCATCACAGTGCATTTTTAACACCTGTGGGTGTGGTCCTTTATTGAAGTTTGATCGGTGTTAGATTTAACACCCGTAATGTTAAATCTAACGCCGATGTTTTTACAGTGTAGATTTAGTTTCCTTCTCCTGCGTTCACAGGTTAGGACCTGCAATCCATTTAGATTTTACATTTCCAAGCTTGTTGGGTCTCCTTTTCTTTTTGGGTAGCAGGAGGCCAATTAAAGATGGAAATACTAATGGGTTGAGAGTTGACGGTTGAGGTGGTATTTCAAGCTGCTAGAGGCGGAAGGCGAGGGGGGGGGGGGTTAAAACCCTCTCTGCGTAGTTCTATTACAGAATATGTAAACCGTAATTTTACGCTTAGGCCTATTTTAATCTTGTAATTGACACATTCACTAAACTTTCTGCACCTACGAAAGAAAACATGCTTTCTACAAACGGGCACAAAAAAAAATCGCAAAACGTGTATAAATATAATCATACCAATGAAAGACTGAGAGACAAGTTGAATTGAAACTGAAGAACAAAATGTCTTTTCTGTTGAAAACTTAAACCGGATACAACATTGTACAGGCTAAAATAAATCAATTTGAACTGCACGGCTTCCAAATTTGTAATTGAGAACCAAACAACAAACTTTATGTTCAAAATCATTCGATACATGAATTCATACAATTCATTCCCATCATTTCCCCCACGTATTTACGGAAGGGGGAGAAAAAAGAAACAGTGGCTTTGGATTACCGGTCATTGAACGACAGATCAATGCTGAGTATGTAAATTTCGATTTTTCTTTCTCTCTCAAATACAAACATAAAACATATGCAACAATAACAACTACAACAAACCACTGAGGATAATATCACGTGGTGGTCGGTTTGTCGAATTCCGATGATCATTTGATTATTTTTCGCGCTTCGAGGCGATATTGGCCTGTATCCCCAAGCCGCCAATTTTGACACAATCAGAGCAGATATTTTGAAATGTCTCTTCAAATTTGCGGTGGTACCACACCGGTTGTCACAACTCGACATGGGGTATTACGTGTCAGGGAGCTGCTGAAGGGGAAGGTATAATATCGAGCGATTTAAACCATGAACGAATAATCTCACGACACAATTTGATATACTCACCGCCACGTATTGCTGCGATGATGATGAGAACAGCACTTTCTGAAGCAAATCTCGTTCTGTGTTCTACGAAGAACAGTGACCATGCACAACTGGAGTATTTGAGTTTTTTTTTTTCAAAAACAATTTCAAGAAGTTATTATCTTTTTTTCTATGATTTCGTCATTATGATGGCGAATTATTACTATATGTATTATTAAAACCCATTGACCAGCATTATATCGGAAACAAGCTTTGTAAGAAAGTTTATCATCATTATCATGATTATTATCATAACGACAGCTATCATTTTCAACATCTTAATAATGATGATGATGATGATGATAATAATAATGATAATAAAAATAACAGTTAATCATATTACTGTTATTACTATTATTATTATTATTTATTATTATTATTATTATTATTATTATCATTATTATTATCATCATCATCATCATTATTGTTATTATTATTATTATTATTATTATTATTATTATTATTATTATTATTATTATCATCATCATCATCATTATTATTATCATCATTATCATCATCATCGTCGTCGCCATTGTCATCATCATCGTGGTGGGGGCAATGTGGCATGGTGGATAAGATTAGACTCTTTACTTTCAATCGGAGGTTCCAAGTTCGAATCCCGTCAAGTGTCTAGGTCGTTGGGCAAGCTTTTTAGTTTTTACTCACCATGTCACTCCCAACTCAGGTGTATGAATAGTACCTGGCAACGGTGGGGTAATATGTATATAATAATGGCAGGGCCCGATGGTACAGCAGTGACAATACCGACGAGACTATATTATGCCTGGATAAAGAACATCATAATTATCATCATCATACTCATTACATTCATAACAAAATTTGATTGCTGCCGAAGAGTCTTCGCAACGTGTCCCAAGAGGAGAGTCGCCAGTAATGTTCATACAATACCACTTTGATTCGTGCTCCCCAAGGAAAATGACCCCTAAATCGGTCGAGAGTAAAATGACTGGCGGGAGATATTTATGAAGAAGCCTTTATATGCAAAACAGCTAGTACAAATTAGACCCGTTGAATCATCAATGTGATAGAACGTTTGTGATCACGCGAGATGCCAGGTAATAGAGCTAAGACAGTATAGCCTTACATGCAATTTGTGGATACAAAGGAGTGGAAATTTTGTTTTAAAAAAAAAAACTCATTACAAATTGCGATGTTCTTTTTTATAATTTTTGTGGTTCAACCGGTTTTGCTAGCACTCCAATTTTATCAAATAGAACGGAAAGATAATGGCAGCTATCTGTTATCAGGTTCACGGTATACGTTGAATTTATGGTATTCCTCTTTGTGGCAACTAAAGTAATCTCAAAGTTCATCATTCTACATGCGTTTGCCTACCAGCTTAGATGAGAACAAGTGACGTCGTCAGTTCGATTTTACATTGCAGCTATGAATGAAAATTGAAATACATGACATTCATAATCAGTACAACCTATAATGTTTGCAATGTAAAGTCGAATGACAATCTTCATTTTCTAGGAATGCGCACGAATGAGCAATGGCCGTTCTGGCGTTCATGTTAAGAGCAGGGGCCGCGAAACGATACGGGGGGGGGGGGTCTTAAAAAAATCAGAGGGAAAAAAAAAACAATCATGAAAACCAAATCACATTGCCATGACTTTCCGAAGGGTCTGTTCTTGCATTCTTCCCGTCTAAGATGCTCTTGACTTTGACCCTCGGCCGGCAGTCTCCCCACCCCCCGGAGAAAAGTTCCGCTGCCGCTGAAGAGGACAAAACATATACAGTGTACCTGCCTATGTAGGTTCCAGAGTATGGTATACGCTTGAAAGATGTATAGTGACGAACTTTTGAGAAAGAGAGTGTCTACGAGAAACGGCGGAAGGGAGACCCGCAGGTCAAAATAAACAAACAAATAAAGTTTGTCTACATGTAAAGTAGGCGTTAGTTATACATTGGAAACATTCATCAATGCTGCCGCCGTTCGTCACAATATCAATGCTGGTCTCGTGAACACAGTGTATTCTTTGCCCCTTTTTCTATCTTTTCATTTCTTTACTTTTGTTTACCATGTGTCTTGTATAGTTTCGTTCCGGCTTACTTTGCCTTATAATTGTTTGGTTCTTCGTATAGACTTCCTCATCAATGAAATTGAAAACACTCACAGTATAAGAAGCCATATATATGGGATATATATATATATATATATATATATATATATATATATATATATCCCCTGTTACGTTTTGTCTATATATTCAGTTCGGAATAAGACAAATAGATGTAGAATAATCTTATTTACATTAAAAGAGGGAAATATGTTCCAATGCCTCGTGTCATGACATCATTTTTTTTCTTTCATGTTCTGTTATCTTTGCCTTATGTGGTGGGTTGTAGATGAACTGAAACGTTTTGTTATGTTATGTTCTACCAAAAACGTGAAGAATAAATGAATTTGAACACATGTAGATGATAATAAACACTGGCAATATCAAAATATTGCACTTGCGATTCCTCGGTCATCCGATTCTAGATAACATGACATCTACTGCGTCTCCTTAGAGTTTTGATCAACACCTCGGTATTAATTCTGTGCCAGTTTGACCGTGTAGCTTGCAATGCTTAATTGTTAAGCATTCCACTGATATTCTTAGAGAAAAAAAAAATCGTCATATTCAGCAACCCAAAGGAAATCTGAGACTTGTTCGACTAATCCGCTATATTATTAACCTCAATCAAACGGTCAAACCAAACCTATCCCGTAGGATATAATAGAAAGAGAAAAAAAAGAAGGGAAAAGGAGAAACACGCAGACAGAGAGAGAGAGAGAGAAGATATCAAGGAAGATATAGGGAGTGTTGAGAAAGAGGAAGGGAGTGTGTGAGATGGAGAGACCAAGACAATGTGAGAGAGGGAGAGAAGAAACTTCAGTTGCAAGGTGTGTGTATCCCTCATGATAAATATTTGCATTTGTGCGTCATATAATTGGATCGTGTCACTTTAGGCATATCAATTCCATATCAAATCTCAACTCTCCCCATGCCAAGGCGTCCTCTGGCAAACGTTCCGACAGCCAGATGTATTCTCCGTCATGGTGCTCGAGGGTGGATGGTATATGACTTTTAAAGGATTGTTTGCACTTCGATCATCTTTGAAGCATCTATACGGATTAACGATTTGAAAAGTAATAGCGGTTACCTTTTATCAACGACAAGGGCAGTGGCAACTTTATTAGAAATGAACTATGACATGACAAGTACTGTCATGATTACAAGTACAACTATGACCATGATAATGGTGATAAGTATAATTATTTCTTAAGTAACGATATTGTTAATGGGAATGCCAATATTGATCTTTTCACCTTCGGAAGCCATTTCAGAATCAGTACTGCTCATCTATAAAGGTTACAGCTCGTTATTCCGAAGGTTCGTTATTCCGAAGGCTCTTTATTCCTAAGATTCGTTGTTCCGAAGATTCATTGTTCCGAATTTCATTTTCGGATTAACCAATCTTCGGAGTAACGAACCTTCGGAATAACGCCACAAATTTTCGGATTAACGAACCCTTTTTCATTTTCAGATTAACGAACCTCTAGGTATAGGGAATTTGCGTATTTCGGATTAACGACACTTCGGAATAACAAACCTTCGGAATAGCGAACCTTCGGAATTACGAACAGCACCCTCTATAAAAGGGTGTTCCCTTCTCATGCCTTCCTATATACAGTGCAAGTTGTTTATTTTCAACACCTTTCGAAAGAACATGTCATGTCATGCTGGGCATAACATTCATAAAACAGAAATTTATTCACTGGACAGGAATTGAATTCGTGATCTCCTTTCTTTCTTTTTTTTTCACAAGCCTGAAGTCTTAGTCGCTGCTCCTCAGTAGTTCCACGAGGAGTCTTAAATACCGCAATTCTTTCCAGCGACTGCCACGCTGATGATGCTCGTAAACTGTCATCAGAATTGTAAGCATTGAGTGGAGTCAAGCTTTTTCCTGAATTTAGTATCTTGCCAAATGCTGTCTCTTGCGACTATTCCGCTTCGATGATGTGCAACTAAATTTTTCAAGAGTTGAAGCACGCAGGCATGGAACGTGAAATATTAATGGTAGAATCATTAAAACCTACAGGGTTTACATCATTTCAGAACAGCATGTCCATATACATGTATTCATATAACAGGCGTGTTATGCTGATTAAATGTAGTGTGGTTATATTTCTTTCCTTCTTTTTATAGTAAACAAAAATGTACTGACGATAATAAATCAGGAGGTATTTCTAGTTGTGTTCAATTCATCAAATGACACAATTACGTAACTATACCTTCGTCATAAATATCATCCGAGCAAAAATATCCTCAGTCAAAAATACGCACGCACGTCCAGAAAAACCAGAGTAATATCATTTAACAAACGACTATTCTGTGAGACAAGCTCAATTACGTACTATTTTGGGGTACCATAACTAATTCTCTTTTTAGCTTGCATTTCCTACTGATAATTATCCAACCTTTTCATCTACAGCCGGAAAGAATTATAGAAAATCTTATATCAACCTCCCTTTCTCCTGTAATGTGGAATAATCTTCTTCTTTTTTTATCTCTCTCTCTCTCTCTCTCTCCTTCCCTTCTCTTAACCTCGGTTCCAGAAAGCAAAAGAAGTTTTGAGCCTTCTATAAGGATAATGCATGTAATGGTTATTGTTTATGTGATAATGATATTTAAAAAATGATTATAACAATAATGATACTATTCAATACAAATAATGATGGTAATGATAATAATTATAATAATAATGACAATAACAATAATAACAAAGTTAGAAACAGCAATAATAACAATGATTATCATTATCATTATTATTATTATTATATATGAGGCAAATTCCATCTCACCTGTAACCATCAAGATTTCAAGACTTTAACAAGAGTAAGAGATGGGTGTGGTCTTGTCTGCACAGTTAGAAACGTTACATGTGTTTTAACTGTTCCCCTTTACTGGAATGAATGAAAACATACCTTTTACACCATAAGTGTCTTTATGATCTTAGTTTTCCTGGTATACTGAGATGAGTGAAAATCAACCGTTGGGACTGTATTAGAAAAAGGGGGAAAAATCTGTTGATTACTGTCTGTTTTTTTTTCTTCAATCATGAATGATTTTGGTCTTTGGTGTCCGAGTGCAGGCGGGGAGTTACCTTCAAATGAGTGGATGTAGGCTTATAGGGCACATCAACAAGAAATGTCACTGGGCAGCGAATGAAATTAATTATTTTCATTTCATAAACAATGAAAGAGCTAAAGCCATGATAGATGGTTTAGAGATAGTTTCCAAAATTTCAGTCAATACTTTCGAGTGATGTTCGTTATTCCACACGTTCGTTTATTCGAAAATAAGGTTCGTTAATCCGAAACACACAAATTCCCTATACATTGATATTCATTAATACGAAAATGAAATAGGGTTCGTTTATAATCCGAAAGCTGGTGGCGTTATTCCCAAGCTTACTCCGATGATTCCTTAATTCGAAAATGAGATAAGGTTTGTTATTCCGAAGGTTCGTTAATTCGAAAATAAAACAAAGATGCGTATACTAGCGAACCTTCGGAATTGCGAACCTTATTTCATTTTCGCATTAACAAACCTTCGGAATAAAGAACCCTCCGAATAACAAACCGTAACCCTATACCCCCACCTTTTCCCTTACCTCTTACATTGTCTTAAGAGGTTGGTGTCAGTAGGGTTGGAAACAAATACCATTAACCCCTCTTCCCCTTTTATTTCTTTGTGGGTACATCTTTTTTTGTCAGTACACTGATATTAATCCTAGCTTGTCTAGCGCGACCGCCTGCAAACAGAGAAAAAGATGCATTATGGAATAGACTCTCCGGCCATTCTTAACATTTAAGCTGCTCGTAAACGCAGATAGATTTACATGTCCATCACGCCCTCGTTTTCGTAGTGTTTGCACCCTCTCCTTACTTATCTAAAGCTGTCTTACAAGGTGACCTCAAAATATCAAAAAGAGCCATCGATGAGACGGCCTGACTCAAGACGTTTTTGCAACTTCACTCTTTTATGCTGCGGTATCTTGGTCAACATGAGATTGAATGACATAGATCAACATCTCAATTTAACCATCGAGACAGTGCATCAGAAAGAACATTTCCTCGGCTCAGTGCTTCATTTTTTCAACCTTAATTGTGAGGTTTACTTTTCCTTGTAGTGTTTCATAGCACATAACAAATTGTGTTTGCTTCTCATTCGATCAGTTTCAACGGAGTTTTGACAGTATAGACGTACTAAGATTACACAACTGTCTCCTTTGTTACGGGTGTATAATATCTGTTTCGAATCGCACAACTTTGAAAACCAAAAACAAAAAGTCGAAATGAATAAATTTGTAACTGATTTATGAATTGGCAGTACAATGAAGAAGACATGGTTGATTTTATTTCTAGTGTTGGCAAAGTTTTTTTGATTTTTTTTTTGTTTGGTTGGTTTTTTTTTCCCTTGCTTTTGAGCAAATCTGATTAATCTCACCAGGTCAATCAAATATTCTCTATTACATAGCATTTCTCCATTTTCTCCATTGCCGGATAGGTTGCTCATTTGAAAGCTGTCATTTTAATGAGGAAAAGATGACAATTTTTGCAGCAAAAATAGCATAGCATAGTATACGAATATACAATACCTTTCAAGGGTATACAAAGACTATGAATCAATGAAGAGACATAAATAGTAACTTTCTTGAGGGCAAATTTATATAATTTTTAATATACTCGAAGCTTGCCGAGGTTATTAAAAATATGTTTGTGCCTCTGTACGCTCATATTTTTCAAGAGCAAAGAAAGATATCGTATATTTGTTTTACATCTTTCGTGAGCATCTCAAATCCATGAGTATAGAAGAAGTAGTAGTAGTAATAGTAGTAGTAGTAATAGTAGTAGTAGTAGTAGTAGTAGTAGTAGTAATAGTAGTAGTAGTAGTAGTAGTAGTATAGTAATGGTAGTAGTAGTAGTAGTAGTAGTAGTAGTAGTAGTAGTAGTAGTAGTAGTAGTAATAGTAGTAGTAGTAATAGTAGTAGTAGTAGTAGTAGTAGTAGTAGTAGTAGTAATAGTAGTAGTAGTAGTAGTAGTAGTATAGTAATGGTAGTAGTAGTAGTAGTAGTAGTAGTAGTAGTAGTAGTAGTAGTAGTAGTAGTAGTAGTGGTAGTAATAGTAGTAGTAGTATAGTAATGGTAGTAGTAGTAGAATGAATAGTAGTAGTAGTAGTAGTAGTAGTAGTAGTAGTAGTAGTAGTAGTAGTAGTAGTAGTAGTAGTAGTAGTATGTAGTAGTAGTAGTAGTAGTAGTAGTAGTAGTAGTAGTGGTGGTAGTATACTAACACAACTATAGAGATTAACTTGAAATTGATTATGCTCTATCAACACACTCTATCCATGACTGATGCCTATTTTCAAAGCAGTGGCAGCATCCTTCCAAAACGTATTGGAGTTGAAAGTGAAGAGTGTGTAAAGGGTTTAAGAAATGAAAAGGACTCTTTAAACATACCTAATCATACTATTATATGGCCAAAAAAAAATTCTAGAAAAACTGCTAAAAATATAATTACCTTTCATTCTATGATCTCAAACCATAATTCAATTCAGTTCAATTCAATTCAGTATATGTTCATATTTCTCAATGAAGGAATGTACATCAAATATGATAGAATGAAGTGAATCATAATATCCGGCTTGGATGCACAGTAAATTGATGGAAACATTATTATAAAACATGACGGTCAGTCTTTGTAGGTTTGGCTCTATGTATAAATGCTAAAGAAATGTAGAATGTAGAAGAAGTATTGCTCTTTCAAAAAATACGAAACACTCAAGATTAACTAGGGAGACCCATGTCACCTATATTTTGAATCCTCACAAAATCAGTGCGTGTGACTTTTTGTTGGTTTTGTGACGCATGGTCACATGATATTATAGGCATGGCATATAGCACATGCGCACAGCCCAGTAGCCTGTAGCGTAGCAAAGCGCAACAGTGCATAGGTAGCAGCATGTGCAGCATGTTCAACCTATTACGTCATTACAATCACAGAGAGAGAGGGGAGAGAAAGAGAGGGAGAGAGGGGAAGACGCATGTTCTTCACAGTATGAGTAAAAACCGCAAGTATACACTCTATCTATGTCTATGCCACAATATATAGAACAAATGTCGAAACACAGATATTTAGATTCTGAACCCTACACAACTCAGGTAAAGGGCTGTTGATAATATCATCTTCCCCTTCTTTCAGGTGACGTATAGCCTACTTACGAGATTGATAAAAAAAAGTTTGAAAATAAAACATCAAGTTGTTAATTGCTACTTGGGTGGGATTAGTTTCAAAGTTTAGAGTGCTTTCAAAATGTGTCGACACTGTACAAGAAAATGAAATCTTCATGAAATCTGGGAGGGGGAGGGCATTCAAAGGAATGGTCCGTGTGCATCCCTATGGGGATTGCTGGCTGGAGCTCACGTTTTTTGGTTTCGTATGAAAAAAAAAAGTGCGATATGCATGCCCTTTACCAGGAGTTTGATATGCGTGAGCACCGCGCCATGTCTGCCCGACCTGTGAATCCATAGGATCCCAGTAGGAAGACAACGAGAACAAATCCCTTTGAATTCCAGGCCACGATCCTATGAAGATATCCGGTCAGCCCTGTTGTTATCTTGCTGACGTGCGTACGTGGCTGTCTGAAAGAGATGTCCCGAGTATTGGCGTCCTGATTGGGGGGTCCCGTTGTCATGGTAATCAGGCATCCGAAGCGGAGTCGGGAATCTCATCATCCGTATATACCCGGTGAAACCGCAAGTTTATAATGAAGCTGACTGCAATTGGCTGAAAATGATCGACGCAATTGTTGCTCGCTATAGGTTGTCTATATCTCTCTTTCTCCCCCCCCCCCCCCTCTCTCTCTCTCTCTCTCTCTTATATATATATATATATATATATATATATATATATATATATATATATATATATATATATATATATATATATACGTAAGTAGAGTGTGAACTGCAATATGGCTGACAGTGCTCAACTATATAGGAGCCAATGTAGTACAATATAATATTAGCTGTTAGCTATTATATTATTAGCTATTAGCTGTTACCTAATAATATTAGCTGTTATAACTTTTTTCTAAGAACCTACGTTTTCACGTATTAATTGCCAAGTATACTTTAGCTCTTGTATACTATATATTCATATAATGCTACGATATTTCTCCGATCATATGTCTATTGCCCTGTTCTTTCTCGCGTCACTTTTTCTCACTTATTCCTCGCACTTCTTACGAGATCGCTGTCTCTGTAGAACGTTTTTGTCTGTTCTGTTCTTTTCTATTATGTTAGCTTTGCCTCATTTTGTCTCGTCTCATAGTCAACTCTCCATTGTATTGTTACTCCTACTCCAGTCTCATTTCATGTTATTTTGTTTGTATATCTGTGTGCTTTTGTTGATCTATCTTTCTAGTGGGCTTCCAGACTATTACTTTTTTTCTCAACTGATGTTTTTCCTCTGAGGGGCCCACAATCTACAAGCTTTGTCTTCTTAGTGGGTCCCTCCATTTTTCGAATTTTGCATACTGTATAATCACTTCTAATCACTTGAGTTATATGATAGTGTATAATTATTATAAGGTGGTACAATCATTGTATATACATTCTCTCATGTTATACTTTACGCACCTTAATTTCTGTTATCAAAAAAGTGATGTTTTTGTCGAAAAATGAAATAAAACATTGAATTGAATTGAACAGTAGGATGGAAGGCGTTGCTTTCTTAGTGACTTAGCTGGACCGTCTGTTCGGCCGAAGCCGAAGAGTTGCTGACGAGGCTTCGGCCGAAACAGACTGTCCAGCTAAGTCACTAATAAAGCAACGCCTTCCATCCTACTATATATTGTACTATATATATATATATATATATATATATATATATATATAATAATTATATCTATCTCTCTTTTTCTTTAGCTCCATCTCTCCCTCTCCATGACTCCATTTCCCCTCTTTCGTTGTCTTATTTCACTCTTGTTTCAAAACTACGCCTGCTCTCTCCGTTTCTGGTATACTTTCTTTTTGTCTTCCTATCTGTGGTTGTTCACTTAACTTTTTCTTTATTAAAGGGATGGAATAGTATTGGCGGAGATGAGAATTGGGCTTTCAACTTTTTGTGAGATATCAAAAAAAAAACACTCATGAAATAGAACAGAGCATTCATTCAAAGAGGAATTCAAAGTTTATTAGATTAAAATCGGTTTAGGAATGGCTGATGCATCTAAAAACAAAGTAAAACATAGCGATCGTAATAAAAGGTGAGTGCCACCTCATAGGCATGTTAGGATCGCTCCGTTTTGGATATCTCAGCCATTTCAAAACCAATTTTCATAAAGATAAATAGTGAATTCCTCTTGGAATTACATGCTCTTTCATATTTCTTTGGAGGTTTCTCCTTATCTCACCAAAAGATGTTAGAAACGTGAAGTTAGGTCTTAACCACCACTATAATTACGATCCCTTTAAGATCGTGGATATTAGCGACATTTAACTGTACCCTTGGCTCATTTTCGCGACACGGTGATCATGCTTTATTGAGAGGAACGTGGTTACCAGGTTACCGTGGCGAATGTGTTACTGCCGACACGAAAAAAAGAGGTGGTGGCAACTCATTAAACCTCCAGTTAATGTGTTCACCCCTGGTCACGTGAAAAGGTATAACACATACTGATTGTTCCCCAGTTAATGTGTTAACGTATTCTGCTGCCTTGCTGCATTGTCATGTGCAGTCGTGTTCGGTTATCTGAGGCAATGGGTGAACTGGGTCTAAGCGTTTAATGCAAGTGCATGGTGTCTATGTATAAAAAAAAGAAACAAATAACTTTTCACTTCGGGGTCAGTAGGCTTTCTAGGTTTTAGTAGTCTTCACCATATAAAACATCTAAACATTGCCAACAATTAAGATTGTTTCGGTACAAGATGCATTTTTGCAATATTATGTGTTTGAATTTGTACTGTACTTTGTAATGTATATATGCTTGTGATTGAATTCCCGATTTACTTTGTGTTGTGAAATAAATGAATTGAATTGAGTGTAAGCGTAATCAGTACATAACAGTATTTCATGGTATATGTGTAAATAATATTTTAAATATAATTTGATGAAAATACATCAGACTCCATTTATGGAAAATAGATTGAACTTTGAAAAAATAATGAATTTCTTACATACTACGATCTTGTCCACTATATATACAACACTGCCCTTTGGTGGACTCCTCACTTATTTTCTCTCTAAGAACATAGATAATGAGATAAGTTTGGTTTGAAACTCCGTATTCATGGTTTTTATCTGGTAATTATTACTGATTTTCATTTTGCAGTCAACCAATGTATACCACAGATCATATTTTGTATTTTTCTTATTCTATATTCTGTGGAAGAAAAATGAACCGAAATTGCTTTGAATTAATTGAATTTAATCGAACCATTATGATCATACGTGTATTTAGATATCAAAGAAAACTAAGTACAGACATAACAAGCTCACTCAATTAGATGAGAAAAAGACCCTTTAATTGGATATGAGCTGATCTAAGTAAATAAGTAAATCAATGTGATCAATGTGAATAACTCGATGTGATTCATTTCTGTGCATTTTTAATTTATTTCTGCAACTTTTTCAAGAATACAATATACAAACGAAAATACACCAACAATGTAAAGATTTAGTAAGATTTAACTTTCGAAAGATAAATCATTTCTTAGACAATTCAATACATCATTTAGATGCAAGATAAAGTAGATTATTGCATTTTCTCTTCCATCGCTACCATAGGCGAAATCTGTTGCAAGCAACGTCACAATAAACATACGTTTTTCGTTCCGTTTCATTTCATTTCACCCCCAAAACAAATATATATATGTATATATATATATATATATATATATATATATATATATATATATATATATATATATATATATATATATATATATATATATATATATATATATATATAATATATATAATAGAATAAAATGCAAAGTCGCGCATGATAACTATTTTATTTCCTAAATTACTCGTTATTACAAACAGTGCAAGGAGAGTATTATAGCATCATGATATGGCAAGGTTTTGGATAATAACGTTGCCTCTACAGCTCCCAGCTTGATGGAGTTGTTGGTGTGTTGTTTTTTTCTCATGTGGGTCACAACCATCATCACTATAGATTTTGCGGGTTCATATCTTGATGCAGAATTACAATTCCCTTAAACTAATCTCCATGAATGATTACAGTTTAAAGGGTTTTATTTTGGCCCCAATGAGACAAGACAAGCAAATATTGAGCCAATAGATGTTACTGTCATGACTGTGATCATGCATTCATTGCAGAATGTTAGTTTCAACTGCAGTCATCGCTCCTTGCAGTTTTATGTGTTTGATGAAATGAATCCATGTGCGATGCGATGGGATATGAAATTAATAACAAACTCGCTGTTTAGATCGACGCAAAGACGCAAACTGAATATATTCAGTGGGTTAAAGTTGAGCTATAACATAGAGAAAAACGAACCAAAAAGACCCGCAGTATCACGGCAAAGCGACTAACTAACAAGTTGTTAAGGAATACCAAAGCTTCTCCAAGTTTGATGAAACAGTGATGGTAGTCAAAGTCAAAAATGCATATGAGATGAGCTGATGATGTCACAACTTTATCAAGAATCTTTGGAAGAACTATAAGGTAATGAGGATAAAGAGACATACACTGTATGTAAGAACTGATCCCGTTGAGTCGAATCCGGAGATCAAGATTGAAAATACGTGGTTTCATCCACATCGAAACTACATTCCACCATATATTCATTAAACTGGAACAAAAAAAAAACACTTTAAAAATGAAAATGAAATTAAGTGAATTTCAGCGCCTAGAAGCCAGACTAAGCAGACCTTTCCATTGGCGCCAGTGAATGTACAGCGAGTCGCTGCACTGTCGGTAGGAGGACTACGCGATTAGGGCGACTTGAGCATGGATCTACCCTAGTATTAGCTGGTGATCGATCATGTAAATGCAGAGGACACGTGATATACCCCTATGTCACATGATAAATGGTGGGGCGTCACCTGACAAGGGTCTGCTGACACACGAATGATAATGATCACGAATAGTTGTTTTAGTTGTTATTTTACTTCTTGAGGGAGGAGCAAAATGTCAATGTCGATACATTTCCTGCGAACGCAGTGTAACCCTCCAAACATAACTTTGTAATTCCGGTATGTGTGCATATCTTTATTAGTTTGTTGATTACCGTTGATTTGTCATACTTTGTAATGTATATATGCTTATGATTGAAATTTTGATTTAATTTGTGTTATTTTCTGTTGGAAGAAAAATGAGAATGAAATAAATGAAATGAAAAATGAAAACATGAATCATTACAACAAACAAATGATTGTGCCAACACAATGGCATGTCGTGTTCAGTCTCTTGTCCCAAGACTAATAGGCACCTGCTTTTGCAAAATGACGGGAGGGGCACCCTATCGGTAATACAAATGACATTTACAGGTATTTTGTCCCTTGAGGGTAAATGTGGAAACTACTTGTAGCGCATGTAACATGAATAAGGTTCCTTGTTGCGTGCGCGTTTAAATCAGTCTTTCTTCTGTGGCAAGTGAATCTCAGGAGATTAGAGAGCTTTAGATCTGTGACGCGAGCGCTAATAAGACGAATCAGCCTCCCAGGTTGGACGATGGAAACAGTTGTCTCGCGCATGTGCAGAAAACCATGTTTTTTAAAGCCTTAATAGCGTCGTTTCAGCGTTCGCGTCGCAGATCTAAAGGTCACTATTTTCCTCTCTTGGGCGAAGATTTCATCCCGAAGAAACCATGTCTGTCTGGTGGTTGGCATGCACTTTTCTTAACCCACTGTCTACGGGAACATGATACATCCTGAACAACGTTTGTTATGGTAGAAGTGACTTTTTTTTCAAGGCTTGCTAGCATATTCTGTGTCAAAAATTTATTCATCTTCATTATTCTTCCTCATTTGTGTTGCCTTTGTCTTGTTTTTTTTTTTTTTTTTTTTTTTGATGAGGTATCATGGATAGGCAAAGTTGTTCCACTTCAGAACCACGTTTTCTCCAAATCACTAAAGTCGGGAGGTCAAGATCGCAACGAGCAGATATCGTGCGCATTAAAACTGGGACCGGACTTATACCCTTTTGTAGTTCTTTCCACATGTCTTAAGATCTGTGACTTTTTAAAGAGAAAATCAATCTGCAGGCGCTAGTATAGAATGTTATGAATTTAGAGTAAATCGGCAAGAAACGATGCACCGGGGAGAGGTTAGCCCAAATCGCTTAAGCCCTCCCTTTAACACCCTACCACGATCCCATCCCGTCTCTTTCGTGGCAAGTTCAAGTAACAAAAGTAATATCACAACGAAGACATTGACGAGTGTTCGTCAATACCAACCCTTGAGCATAAGAGCCACCCCCCCCCCCCTGCCACAATCCTTCCGGGCAACAATCTGTTGTAACACACTACACTACTGATCCGATACCTGAAAATAACACCAGCGTTTTTCTCACCTGTTTACCTTCTTTAAAGTACCACAGGCGATGTCTCCACGTAAGATGATTATTAAAGGATTATATTTGAACCCATTCCAAAACGCCATGATGTCAGTATGAACGTTGAGGCTGTATCACCGCATGTCTGTCCTTATGTACACAATACACAAAGTAGACAGGACGCTCTGCATAACAAGACGTAAAAACGATGCCTCGAATTATAAGTATTACTTGTACCTCGTTAACTGTGGTCAAAAGTACTTAGAAGAATGGCGGTATTATTTTAAGAACGCCAACGGACTTCGAAGCATTTTTACATCAACATGTAAAATACTTCTCAATAGTCGTATACGCTTCGTAAGACACAGCCGGAGCTTCTGAGTGAAAGTGTAGCCAGTTTAAAATTAAGTATCAGAGATGACCTGAGCCATCCGAAAATCTCTGTTAAAATCTTATGATCCAGTTTTCTTTTACCATTTGATGCCCGGAAGGACGACGATGGACAAAAGTTCGGGTCGATAAGGAAATCTTGGCTTCTCAGGTCGTGCGAAAAGATTGATCCTACGCTGCGAAACTCACTCATCTCATTACATTCCCTGGTACTGCCTGACATTCAGCAGAATAAACATAAAGACTACTTTTCTCCAATATTTTGGTTCACTCAACTAAAATCTGATCCAGATAAGTACATCGACCAGACAAGGTACGTTGACGTCGTGCGTGAAGCCCTTGGAGCAGAAAGTTTCCCCGAACATTTTATTCACCATGTTTACGCATTTTGTTTTTCATTTAAATTCGGTTTCCGTTTCGTCCCGGACCATGCAAATGGAACATGTAAATGCTTGCTTCAATTCCATCTTTCACTATCTATTCTGAAACGTTGTCATTCAATTTCGTGCTTTGTCACCTGCTGTTGTTGATGGGTGTTTTTTTTTTCAATTTCAGTTCTAATTTATCAGTCACAGTAGCTTACACGACACACCAAACTAATTTTCGTCTAATGACATTAATTTTTGTCGGAGTTTCATTCAGAATCGTCTCCCAGAGATAAGGTGTCCATATAACCTTTTGCGGATTTCAATGAAAAGAGTAATATACTATATCATATCTAAATCTTTTAGAGGAATGTCAGTTACAATTGACGAATAATTTTCAATTTTAATCGACTAAACGAGGATAGAAATGATAGTTTGACAAAATTTTAATCTATAGGATATGAAAGCAGTAAGCTTCACCGGACAAAATTGAATTAAAAATGGATGAAATTGAATGAAATAGCGAGGCAAATAGTTACGATCTATCATTATATATAAACGAACGGTCTAATCCAGTACGCTGGGCATGCTGGGATAGGGGGAGACGATGAGCATCTGTGACGTTGAACCAAACCACCTTGCTCCAACCCTCACGATCGTCTCGGGCCTCAGGCCGTGCGCTGATATCGAACAATTTGCAATCGATCCAGATTTATCACTTCAATCTCGGCGCGTCCTCTACGCTCAGGCTCACTCTTCAATAACAGTGGAAGAATCCCGGAACCCCCCCCCCCCCCCCCCTAAGATTCGAAAGAACACTCCACATCATCCACAACAAAGTTGACGTTTGGTTCGTAGACGTAGTATGGGTGTAATTGAGGAGAAACAAGTGAAATGCTTGTATATCATGTACAGTAGACATGTGCCGAAAGGATGGCGCCGTCACGTAAAAACACTGCGTACTAAAAGATCGTGTTTTAGAATCGGTTTTACTGCGCTATAGCTGGAAGATTGATGACGGAGCAAAGACGAAGAATCAATCAAACATAATTTTTCCCGGGAGGAGAAGAAGAGGAAGAAAAGAATTTAAAAGAAGAAAAAGAAGAAGAAGAAGAAGAAGAGGAAGATGATGATGATGATGGAGAAGAAGAAGAGGAAAAAGAAGAAGGAAAGGAATAATGATTATGATAATGAGAAGAGGAATAAGAAGACGAAAATAAAGTGAGAGGAAATGCGTTACAGGCTTATATTCTTTAATTTTTATTTTTATTTTTCTGTTTTCCCTCTTTCATGACAGATCCTGGATGCAAGCATGTTTGTCCTGTCTACATGTTGTATGACTTCTTTTCTTGGCACTGTTAAAGAGGAATCCTTATGGTATATCTCCCAGACACGTGACCTCCAAGCGTTCGATAAACAACGGTGAACTTCTTCTATAAAAGTCGTTTGATATTCATGGCATTGAGGTTTATTCCTATACCCCCCCCCCCTCCATCTTTCTTCTACCATACTATCTCTCACCAATATATCGACGTGGTTCTGGGGAACATCATTCATCGCTAAGCTTTCTCTCTCTTGCACTGCACAGAATATCATACTGTCTAGTGCTCGTTATTTTCCCCTGAAGGACAGTAAAAACAGGCAATCAAACAAACAAGTAATAATGATGCCAAACCCCTGCATTGCTTGAAAGTTTTTAACAATTTATGATTTATTAATGTATACCATGTATTTTTATTATCGTATTGTTTTGATAGAAATAGACATACAAGTGATTTGATATGATTTGATTTGATTTGAATTGGATTTAACTGGATAGAATTGGACAGAATTAGATTGAATTGGATTGAATGGAATTGAATTAGATTGGCTTAATTGAATTGATTTGAACTGAATTGAATTGAATTGAATTGAATTGAATTGGATTGAACTGAATTGAATTAAATTTTATGATTGAATTTGATTTACTTGACTTGAATTAAATTGACTTGACTTGAATTGAATTGAAATGCATCCGTCACATCAACAGTGTGATTTCTAGCCATATTTATGGTGTAATAATTATGGACTGGTTCCTCATGTCGAGGGAAGAGGTAGAATTATGTGTAATGAAATAGTTTCCTCTCCACAATTAAGAAACACTCCTCTTCCACCAATGTCCATTCAAGACATGAGTGGACATCAGTGGACTCCACAGCAGCCAGTTAATATACAAATATTACAATAATCCCGCCTTTTCCTTCTTATAATGTCAAGTGCCTGCATCACTGGACAAGACGTTTTTACCCACTATGCCCCCTCGACCCGGATGTATAGGTGGGTACCTGGCAACGCTGGGGTGATAATAATGGCAACTGTGGCAAGGCCCCCTTGAAGAGTAGTTTCAACACTGCAGAGGATGCTACCCTTGATAAAGTAAACCATATCATACCATTTCTTTATTTTCCTTATTTTTTGTTATTAATATTCTTATCATTGTTACTATTTGTATCATTAGTTTTATTATCATCATCATCATTATTTTTACTATGATTATTACTGTTATTGTTCAAAAAATTAGAATAAATGCGACAAAGAATCCATATCATACTAAACGGAATTGTTTTCGCGAGCTTTCTGTTGCTTTATTTGCTTCTTTTGCGAAACTCATACAATGTAATGTTGGCCAGTGTTCGAACGTTCAAATCGTCTTGCAATTTTGCCTTCTATTCAAAATTTTCTGGCCTTCTCCATCTGCACGACGTCATCCTGTGGTGATGACAATTTCACCGCATTGTCAAAAGAAGCGTAACCGAGCAGATGAGGTCATTTATGGCGATACGTACGTAATTGAGGTCATGTTGTTCTTTTGTCAGATATTTCATTGTACCACTCTATAATGTTACAGAATTAGAGAATTTATACGATCAGATGAGAATACATTTATAATCAACCTGAAATAATGAAAGTGGTATAGAAATAATGATAGTGGAATCAGAATAATAGACCATTTTATATAGCGTATAATAATATCGCCAAAACTAAATGAATAAATGAATAACATAGCATGATATGGCATGCTCATATCTTTGGGGCTATTTTTTTTTTTTTTTTTTTTTTTTTTTGCTCCTTAGTTTCTTTAGTTCTATTTCGGTGACTATTATTTCCCTGATTCATTTATCAAAAACCTTGTGAAAACATTTATTTTTTTTTCGCCCGCGTGCGACTACCTAAAAAAGAACGCAAGATGGCGCTGCTTCCCTTACTGTGTTTGTCACGATTACGTCGTCTTCTACACGATCTTAGGCTGACGGTCACCACTCAGAGCGGCGACCGACCGATTTGTAGCCTGCTTTGTCGCCGCTGATATTTTTGCACCACCCAGCAGTTTTTGGAGATGTTGAGCAAGCTGTAATCCCAAAGCGACGACCAAGCGATGACCAAGCGATAACCAAGCGATGCCCTGTCGATTTCCCGTCTGTCACCGGTCAATTTTAGGTTAAAAAAAATGTGCAAAATATGGGGATCCTAGCCGCGCAGAGTCCGAGCAGTCACCGAGCGATGTCCAATCAGCAACTGGACGATCTACCACCGGCCACCGGCCACCGGCCACCGGCCACCGGCCACCGGCCAATCTTTATGAAATCGCTCTGCGACCGACGGGTGATCGATGGGTCATCTATTGGTGTCCCGTAGGCGTACCAGCGGCGGCCCGCTGCATACTCCGATAAATTTGAGACGTTGTTCTTTTTTTTTTTCATTTTTGTTTGTACGTGGTGTGGATACTATACAATGTCAGAATATCATCCTCTTAGCACCAGGTCAGTTCATTGGTAGAGTTTATCATAACTGGAATAAAAGATAACGGTTTATGACAGTAGTACTATATATACTAGTAGATACAATTAAAGACTTTAAAAAGACGTGACCATAAGGAGGGGGGAAATGTCTCTTATCTCAACAAACTATTTAAACACAGCCGCACAGTTCACAGTCTAGTATGTCGAGTCAATCTCGAATAGCGCCCTCAGCGGTCGCAATTGCGTCGCTCTTCTCGCTTTCTTCTTGAGCATTGGTTCATTGTATCATTTTAGAAAGAAGACTTTCAGCATTGCACAAATTTTGCATGCTTACTTGATATTATTTTCAGATGACCCAAGTTATGATCGTTTCATTACCAGATTCAAATAGAATGTGCTGCTAGATAGCTGGTATGTCCGAATTTGAATGGATTTCAGAACATTACAAAGTTTCATGAAGAAGAAGGTAAAAAGACATACACGTAGGTAATTACATTTTACCAAGTATTACTTTATACTGTACGAGTCATACTATATCTGTATCAATTTTTTTTTCTACATTTTCCATATTCTTGTTTGTTTTTACTTTTGTCATTGTTATTATCAGTATCTAAATCTAAATCTATGACAATCATTGCAAATAGATTTCTTATAACACTTAAGAGCGGGCTGTAACGGACGTTTTGTTCTGAGATTGTTTTTGTATTCCGTATAGTCTTTCTTTGTTTTTGTTTAGTATTCCACTGTATATCAACATAGATACTGGACATGGATCATGCATTATAATGTACATCACAACAGATTTAGTTGACACACTGAGAATCAGGCGTATGAAATATTAAATAAATGCTATGATTATCTTTTAGGACTTCGTTGTTATGGTCGTTGAACTGGTTGTGGGTAAAACAAACATTTGGACATCGCATCTCCTTTTTTAGTGAGTAATTCAAAATTTAAACAAATGCATCAAGTTAATCAACAAAGGCAATCCCTTTCCATTTCACCATTTCATCCGCTTTTGTACATGGTGAACTGTCTTTCTTTGCTTTGGTATATCAATACTATATAGAAACACTACATATTTGAGAACGTAGTCATTTATTTTTCATCAATACCAGAATAGTTTCTCTACATAAGATTCTGCCTAGCTCATTGCTTTCTTTCCATCTGACGTATCCAACCCCTATAACAAATTATTGCAACTGATTGACAAATTGCCCTTCATGTATATTATACGCATCGGTTATTTCAAAAGTTTATGTATGAAAACAAAACAACAACAACAAGAACAAAATGACCAGCATACATACTCGGGTAGGACATATATACGTGTATGACAGTTTTTCTTCTTGATTTTAATAATTACGGCTTCTAATAAAACACTGAATGATTGATGCTAATTTACGCCGATGAAAGGCAATTTGTCAATCAGCTACAACAGAATAACTCGACGAAAGAACGCATTGATTTGAACAAAATGATTGCTTGCAACTAATTGACAAGTTGCTCTTCATCGATGCCAATGAAGGGCAATTTGTCAGTCAGTTTCAGTCAAAACAACCCGACGCAGGACGCAGGAGTCATTAACTGAAATAAATACCCAGTGTTATAAGCGCGATAGGGGATCAGAAACACGCGTCCATCAAATTATTGAGCGTAAGCTCAGTAATCTAATGGATACGACACCTGTCTAGCAATCAGGAGACAGTGGGTTCGAATCCCATGCGAGTATCATGTCCATGAATTTTATCATGGCTATTAGGTAGACACTAACTAACTGGTGTTCAATTGGGTCGATGGAGGGCAATATTTCAATCAGTTGAAATAAAAATAATTCGATGCAAGAATCATTAATATGAAGAAAAAAAGAGAGAATATATTGTTGTGTACTTTCCACATGATAATTGCTATCTTATCAACTAACAAATGAATTGGCTATTGTAAACAGCAAAAGGCGCATGTCTCGAACATCGCTCACACAACAGCTTAATTGTTTGTTTGCTTGCTTGCTTGCTTTATTGACCTTTTGGGGGTGTTCTCGTCAAAAATTAGAGCGAAATGTTTAGTTAGGCCAGTGATTATCTGCCAAACTTGCAGACCTACAAAAGACGCAGGCATTCTCCTCTGTCTGCAAAATAAATTTGTGAATTGTAAGACGGTTCTTAGAAGTGAATGGGATTGATATCGAAAGGTGATGAGAACTGCAGTTTTCCCACGGAGGAGTAAAACACGCCTGCTCTTTATTTTGTGAGACTTTTCACCTGTCCAGTTATCCCACCTCCCAAATACTCTTTTCATTACTGGCGCTAATTTCAAGGAGGTTTGATACCTCCTTGATGTTTTCAATTTGTGATTGTGATTTCCGGCCATTTCAAGCCATCCAGCACGTTTCAACTCAGAAGTGTGTGATTATGCTTTTGTTGCTTGCACCAAGGAGCTTCAAACACACAAGCTCCTTGCTTGCACCGATCGTAGTTAAAGGGCTAGTATAGCATTGGGGAAGATGAGGATTGGGCTTTCAACTTTTTTTTTGCGAGATACCAAGACACCACTTAAATGAAATAGTACAGAGGATACCATTCTAAGAAGAATTAAAAGTTTATTTTATGAAAATCGGTTTTGGAATGGCTGAGACATCCAAAAACAAAGTAAAACAAAGCAATCGTAATCGCTCTGTTTTGGATATCTCAGCCATTTCAAAATCTATTGTCTTCAAATAAACATTGAAACCCCTCTTAGAATGACATGATCCTTCATATTTCATAAAAAGTTTTCTCATTATCTCACCAAAAAATGTTCGAAACGGAACGTTAGGTCTTAAAGGGATCGTGTATTTTTGGTTATGACATAACTTCCGTTTCTAACAGTTTTTGGTGGGATAATGAAAAAACCTCTTATGAAATATGAAGGAGCATGTAAGAGGACTTCAATATTTATTTGATGAAATTTGGTTTTGAAATGGCTGAGATAACCAAAACAGAGTGATCCTATTCGTAATAAAAGTTGGGACCCATCTTTTATTACGATCGCTTCTTTTTACTATGTGCTTGGATGTCTCAGCAATTTCAAAACCGATTTTCATCAAATAAACTTTGAATTTCTCTTAGAATGGTATCTTCTGTACTATTTCGTAAGTGGTTTCTTGGTATCTCGCAAAAACAGTTAAAAGTCCAATCCTCATCCCCACCAATACTGTACCATTTCTTTAACCAAAACTATACGCTCCCTTTAAAGTGAAAGCACAGTTTTCATATGCCTGCAGAACGTTTGACATTTGCTCGTAGTTGAATATTTATGCATAAGAAATGCGTTAAGGAAACGCCAGTTCCAAATAGTGGGAGATGAATTTTGAGGCCTTGTTTTAGCTTTATTGTATATCGAAACTGTATCATCAAACTCCACTTCAGGACGATGCCACAGATAAGCTGCTTGCTTTAACACCCTTCCTTCTTCACATGAATTATTGCAATTGTAAAAAGAGAGCGGGGGAGGGAGGGAGAAAAGAAACTCAAAATGAAATGTAGTCGGATAAGCTGTGTATGCAAGACATAATTTGGACACCTACTTACATTGGCTTTCAATGTGCGACAAAACATACACTTAGGCCTGCATCGGATTAGTTGTCGAAGGAAGAGGCGCACGACCCTTCAACAAACTCGGCAGAATTTCCCTGAGATTGGAAGGCTGTCAAGGGAGGCAGCGACTCAGACAAACAATCAACCCTGACAATAACTTCATCAAGCAGGCATCAAGAGCGCTCACCGGGACAAGGCCAACATCAAAACATCGGATATTTCACGGATGAATATTTTAAGCGCCCTGATTTACACCGAGTCCTTGATGATACTGAGTCAATTAATCGGCCAAAAACAGGACGTGACTTCTGCGATTTCTCCTCAGACATTCTCCTCAGTATTGCCTTCAAGTCAAGCCAAATCCAATCCTGAGACGGATAGATAGAAAAAAAAAATGTCACAGAAACATTCATTTTGCCTTTTCCCTTGTGATAATATTCCAATTAATTTGCGTGCAGACAGTGCAGAGATAGAATTGCTTTAAAGAAGAAAAAGGGAACAAACAATTTTGTCATCAATTTTGTCATTAATTTTGTTGTATAAAAGTGAACTCTATAACGTCTACAATCTTCCCCAGTTACATTCCCTAATTATTCATATTCCAAGTAGTGTATGATTTATATATATATATTTTATTTTTTTTTTTGGGGGGGGATGGAGGGTGGGGGTTCTTTTCTATTTTTTGGATGTCACACTTTCTGATCATGTGGACAATAATTTTGCTCTTTACAGACTGAGACGATTCAAGTAGCCAGTTCTGGACGGTTGTTATCAAAGCAAACGATACTAGGCAAATATGCAACAAATTGTTTGTTTTGACTTCGACAGAAAAGAAAAAAATAAAAGACAAGGCAGCGAGCAAAATGGGATCCGACATATGTCAGACACAATTTCGACACCTAGTTCTCTCGTATTCCAATCTACAGTGCAAACAATGAGATGAGGAAACTTTCTTTATTAGCTCACTGGTCTCTTTCTACGGTTGCATTCTAACGTGAGTGGCAAGGCATTTCTTGCCGCGTCTGCCCATTTTCCCATTTGATGTTGACATAACAGGAAAATTTCCTTTTACGCAGACTTTATGTGCTACTTTGAAGTCTTGTGTAATTTTTCCGCCTTGCTACTTGATGCTCGGGGCATTATAGGGTCTTTTTCACGAATTGAATACCGTATCTTCCTATTCTTATCCTCATGTATAATGATTCTTATTCTTATTGTTATTATCATCATGGTCCTTCGTTTAATCCCCAATTATTATTCTTACCATTGTCATTGCAATCAATGTGATTTTTCTTATCATTTTGATAGGCAACAACAGATGTTCAACTTGCTTACTGCTCTACAAGTTACAACGTGACCAACATCAACATCAACTGCAAACAGGATGCACAAGAGCTCCTTCGGCTCGTTTAGTGGATAAGAGAACGGGTTAGCAATCACGAGGTCTCTGGTTCGAATCCCTTTGAGAACAGCTGTTTGTGCTACTGCTGGTAGAGCGCATCCTCATTGTCTTAAACGGATGGTATAGTATTGGTTGAGGTGAGAATTGGGCTTTTAACTATTCGCGAGATATTCGGAAACCACCTCATAAAATATTAAGAAGTCTCCAATTCTTGGAGGAATTCAAAGTTTATCTGAAGAAAATCGGTTTTGAAATGGCTGAGATATCCAAAACCAAGGTGAAACAAAGCAAAACAAAGCCATTACAATGGAAGGTGGGTCACACCTTTTATTATAAGACTGCTCCGGTTTGGATATCCTAGCCATTTCAAAACCAACTTTTATCAAATAAACTTTGAATATCTCTTTGAACTACATGATCTTTCATATTTCATAAGGAATTCTCATTATCTCAAGAAAAAAATAACCATCATCAAATAAGTTGGAAACCTCAAACCACATCCAAACCAAAACTGTATCACATCCCTTTAACCTTCGAAGGGCTCGCTTGTTTGATTACCGGCCTTCATTGCTTTACTCAGCGGCAACAGGAAATACATCCTAGTTCAAATTAATTCCAAGAAAGGTAAGATATACGACAACATTTACAGCCTTTTAACCTCGTCCTCATCTCTTATATCAGTCCCTATCGCTGTCCTCTTTTACGTGACCTGGGTGTGAATCAAAAGAGGACATGCCCCTCTAACAACTCAGCACCAAGTTTTCATTTAGAGAAATGCCATTATGCATTAATTCCCATTTCATTGACTGTTTATTCATGAAATCGTAAAAATGCTATCACATCGTTTTGAGAGAAATGTTATTAACTATACTTGAGAATGAATAGTGAATATCTGTTGCAAAATACAGAGTGGCATGTTATTCTTTGCTTTCTAGGGACAGGTAAGCTGTAATCACGACATGCTCGTGTAATACAATGCAACAAATCTTTGACTGCTAATAGCTTGGTATTACTACATGTACTAGAAGAGGAGTTTCCAACAAAAATTCCCCCTCATAAGTCCCACCAAAATACAGGTGCGACGGGTTTGGAAGCTCAATTGGCGGCAAATAAATTGTGGAACATGTTAAAAATTGGCGCGCCTTTTTATTTTCTTGAAAGCCTAACTATGAGTGGGCTGTTTGCTCAAAATGATAAGCTAGTATTCTGTATGTTTTGAGTGGAAAACCGGTGGACGTTACGTGATTAATCCTAACGTTCCTAAACGTACATAGTTATAACTATATATATTGCTGCCTATAATTATCCCCTTTTTCTCTCATTACACACATACACATGCGCATACACACATATTTTTATGAATATATATATATATATATATATATATATATATACTTATATATATATATCATATATAAATATATATATGTGTGTGTGTGTATATATATATATCTATATATATATATATACATATATATAATATATATATATGTATATATATATATATATGTATATATATATATATATATATATATATATATATATATATATAAAACACACTTTTCCATGTACATATGAGTTTTATAGCCTACTTCCAATAGCATCTTCCAGCTCTTTTTTTTTCTCCCAATCAAAACTATTTTATGGTATTTTCCCATTTGATATATGCAACACTCTTTACTTCCGGATAAAACAACAACAACAACTACAACAAAAGTAAAGCAAAAATCACTTTCCTTCTTGTTATCAACTTTTATTACCAATAAAAGCGAGGAACTAAGAGTTCCTGTCGTCACAACGGAGCATCTATTTCAGCAAAATAATATAAACATGTATGGGTGTGTGTGCATACCCTGTCTGTACATACACACATACACACCCTCACACATGAGTGAGGACTCAGGACTTTATGTTATATATGTTTATGTATGTTTACTCTTATACATTTATATGAACATTACATTAAGTTGTATCTTTATGGGCCTGTTTGTATGTATGTCTGTCTGTAGTTTTGTACGTATGATGCCTGTTTGGGAATTGAACGCACCTCCCCCCCCCCCCCTAAATAAAGCACAGCCATCAGACTTTACATCGTTTATGCATTTCTGTTTTCATGGAGATTGTAGAGCGAAGAAAAACGGAAAAGGAGGACAAAATTGAATAAGATGTTTGACACGTAGTTCCATGTGAATACATATGATAGGATATTTAATATCCTACTAAATGCATGGGTATGCATCTTGTGGTATACCGGTACTTCACGACATTGAGCATGCACTACTTGGCTATATGTGGCAATGTGGAATTGTTTGAATACAGATTAACGCACCAACATATATACAAGCATCATCCTCAATAAATGATATGAAAGTTTAAAAAAAAAAAACTTTTATCATCATCACCTTACGGTACGTTATACTTAACTACTTAACGGGCTAGTAGTTTCAAGATTGAATCCAATAAGAAACATCCGTACCTTGATAAGCCCTTTGACACATTCCCCCTACAGACTAACATTTTCGGTAAGATGTACTTTCACAAGTGATTTAATTAACACGAAATCCGGGAGATCAAGCCCAGTGGCGGATCCAGGCGGATCCAATGAAAAAGAAATGGGTGGGGGGAGGGTTGCACCCCCTTTAATTTTGTAAAGGCGTGCCCACTCCACGGAATTCCTGGATCCGCCCCCGAAGCCACCCACATTCCTTAGATGCCATGTCTATTTACAAATGCTGTACTTATCTCAGAATTTCCGCATTTACTAGAAACTACACTAACTGAATTTTCACGTTCGTAAGAATATTTAATCTGGTACTGATGCACTGATTGATAATTTAAATTTTGTGTGACTCCTTTGTGCAAAAAATAGGTAATCAGCATCTAACCTCACAATTTTGTTTGACATTGTATCGGAAATGTTAAAGAAGCTTTGCCAGTTTTCTGTCATTTCCTACTCTACCAACACGACCAATATTCGGAGGGCATGCTTAAAAGAATGAACTATTCAACTGCGATGATTTGACTTAGCTCAAATACAAAGCTTATTTTACTGAAAAAAAACCCTCTAAAATTGTCTATATTGATTGAGAGTCAACTACTTTACTACAGACAAAATTTTGAACCGTTGTACGATCCATTACTGGCATCACATTACAGAGAGAACACGGATGAGAAACACAGTAAATTGACCGCAATCATAATATACTCTTCGTCTTTCTACGTTTTTCTTTTCATTACTATATATACAATGAAAGACTGAATAGACGATAACGACAACAAAAGATCAAAATGTTAGAAATCGAGTACTTTTGGACATTCGAGCAGTTTTCTCAGATAGGATAACTGAGTCATATCTTGCGACATCTCTTCTCTAAGAAAGGAAATATCACATTGTACATATTTCTCACGCCTGTATTCATTGAGAAGAAAACAGATAAAATGTATAAGGCCTGGTTACTCTCATGGCTAACTTACACTAATATTCAAGAATTTGAGTATATTATTTAAACATATAAATCGTTTGAATAGCTACAAAACCAAGGTGAAAAAAAAAAGAAGTTGAACGAATATTTAACTTACTCTCACGTCTTGACTATTTGCCGAAATTGAGATAATCTACAGCTACGAATTTGGGTTATCCGTTTTGATAATCAATGAACTAATTGTGAATGAATAACGGGAAATCAATAATTTCCTTATAAGTTAATACTTCATTATTGATACGTTAAAATGTAGCCTCTATATAAGAAAGCATTTGAGATTTATGGAAATATCAGTCATTGTCAGTGAAGGAAAGCCGTAATACATTAATGCTGCAGTGACCATAATACGCTATTTCAACACTCTTGCTATGCTTCCATTGTATTACATAATTTCAAGACATTAATCTATGTTTTTTCTGCCAAAAATATTTCTTTTTTCTCAAGACGGAAGATGACTGTTTCAGCCTTAATTGGATATCATATATATATATATATTTCATTCCTGAAACGCGCATGATTTCCATTAAAAAAAACCAAATGTTTATATTCCTAAACTACTCCTTTATTTCCAAAATATTGATTATTGTTACCCCCATAACAGCTAACAATGCACACTTACGATTACCATATTCAAAGATACTTTTTCCAAGTGCACTCAGCCTTACCTCAAAACTAATACAATCAGGACTGGATAGAAAAACATGCAAGAACTTTTTTCTACATAAATGAAATAACACGACAGTAAGTGGCTACACTAACGACATAATATCACTGTGATCAAATAATTTGAAAAAACAAACCAATCTTCCTAAAGTGTGAAACCGTTGGAACAATTTCCTTCGCACGCTACTGTAGGAAGTACGCAAGAGGGTAATGCAGCTATTCGTAAAACGGACCCCATGCCCGAAAGGAGGGGGGGGGCGATAATTGAATTACATGAGAGTTCACTTCAGAGAAAATGTGGCATCGTAATTATACACAAGAAAAATGATGAGATTAATGCAGCAGCATCATGAAAAAAAAAAATAGCTCGAGATTTGTGTATGCGAAATAAGGTGTGGGATTTTTGCTTTTGCTTGTGTTGAGACGGCATAGAGCACAGATGCAGCAACAGAGACCCCGTTTACAATGCAGGGCTGGTTTGTAAACAAACGACTATTACTGGGAGCGCGCTGGTCGCAATCTGGTACCGCATTTGGCCCAGTTTGAATTTACAGTGAGAAAAGGCCGGGCTCGGCCGCGGCCGAGCCCGGTCCTTTCACTCACTGTAAACGGGGTCTCTCTTTGATCCCAAGATGTCTCGTTCGCGTGAACGAAAATTGAGCTTGTTCGGACTCCAAAGTTGCAATGAAAAGAAACGAGGGCGAGAAAATGACTTTTCCCAAATCTATGCCCTTAAGAATCTCATTTTGTGTTTGTGTTCGAGGATTTGATTTGATTTGATTTGATTTGATTTGATTTGATTTGATTTGATTTGATTGTTCCACATCTCAAGCACAAAAATCATGACGCAATCGATAAAACATAAGCGATAACGTCGTGATCAAATGTCAAAAGAGAAGACAATTTTACAAACATAAATGTGGGGGACCTACTAAGAAGCAAAGCTTGTATTTTATAAGTCTTACTAAACAACCTAATAACAAAAACTATGAAAGTAAAGAGTGACAGAGACAGCAAAAAGAGTAACAGAAACAAACAACGAGAATACATTAGAAGATACCGAGATGGGCACCTGTAACATGTTTACAAGATTCCTCGTCACCCGAGCAACGTAGCTACGTAACTGTAACAATGTGTAAGATACACATGATATATAATTATTCAGGAATAGCCTTGGCATGAGCGAATACGTTAGAAGAACGAACAGAAAACCTAGACCCCAGGATGTGTGATATCACAACCTTGTCCTCAGTTCCTTGGCAGGGAACATAGGTCACAGTTGTCAAACAGGTAGGGAAATGATGAGTGTCAGCACCTCACGCCAAATAATGATTTCAAGATAATAAGGACTCAGAGGGCATTCTTTATCATATTCGTTATAAATTTGACGAATTTCTGAGCGAAATTTTCTGTGATCGGTTCTAAATTGCTGGTTTCATAGGATTCACATTTGTCTTTGAAACAAATTTTCCGATGGTGAAGAGGCTCTGGTATTGTCTTGAGTCATACATGTATTCATGTTTCGTTTTTAATTTTTCCTCATGTCTGATACACCGAGGTCCTGGCGGTATCCTGCGTCAGATCGCCTCTCCCGTTTCCATGGTTACAGGCATCATAATTATTCGACGATCCCTTGGCGACCTGGGATGGACGCGAATAGCGCACTCTCACGGTGGACTGTGACGTACACGTCCGGTTCGCCGGCGTAAATAACTGGAACACACACTTGCGAAAGTTGACGTTGAAGAAGATGTAGATGAGCGTGTTGAACATGCTATTCAACATGGCTAGGGCCTCGACAAGATAGAACATTGTGTTGAACAGTTTGTATTTAGAGTCCTCGCTACTCGGTAGATAGAAGTCCCGGGCGATCGAGAAACCATTGTAAGGCGCCCAGCATATGGCAAAGAGAGCCACTACGATTATAAGCATCCGTATCGTCCTCCTCTTCGACGCTTCCGCGGCAGCCTCCTGCTGCTCGGTCATGTGGTCGCACGGAACCTGCCGGAACCACAGACGACGAGCGATGAGGAAGTAGATGACGCTCATCATTGTGAGCGGGATGCAGAACTCGCCGATGACTAGGAAGAGAGTGTTGGCCAGCAATGCCGAGTTCCTCTTCCAACCCGTCTCGACGCACTGGATCACCTGCCTGCCGTCGGGTTTCGTGTCGACGTGCGTCTCGGTGTTGATGGTGCTTGGGATGACGACGGCCGAAGACACCACCCATATGAAACCCAGGATCGTCATCGTCGTCGAATGCGTCATTCGAGGGCGTAGCGGGTTCATAATCGTCAAGTACCTGCAATCGGAGGGGAAAAAGAATATGAATTATGCAGAGTTTCGTGACGCCATTCCGTTCAGCATGCCATGCCATCATGAATAAGGAAACACAAATTAGTTTCATGAGCTTTCCTCTGAAGATGCGTTTGAATCTCATGACTCAATATGACTTCAAAAGAGAGGACATTCATGAGATTGAACTGGTCTGCCTCACTAGGATGACGGGCTGATCTCGCAATGAGAATCACCCCATACTTTTACAACAGTTTGAAGAGTTTGCATTCGAAATGTGCAAAATCGACTGCCTTTCGTGCAACCATGTTATATCAGGCCGGTTCAATCGAACAACGAGCGAAAGAGGTAGACAGACAAACAGACAGAGACAGAGAGGGAGAGAAAGAGAGATAGAGATGGAGAGAGAGAGGGAGAGAGAGAGAAAGGGGGGGGGGGGAGAGGGAGAGGGAGAGAGAGGGAGAGAAAAGATGGCTCGCACGAACAGACCATATCATTGATTAGTGGAACGTGTAGTCATGTGTTTTCCCCGGGCGAGCCGAAATCTGCTCTAACAAGCAACAAGTTTGGAAGAAAGCACCCCCGCCTTCTTCATACCTCTGACATTTACCAAAGACTCCAAGAACATCTTCACGCTGTTGTTGAAGGTTACCCACTACTCTCCGGAATGAAAGTTTGGCAGTATCGAAGCACTTCTTACGACACTTCAGTAAAAGTTGCTTACCTTCTGAACCTATATGACTTTCATGATACCACAAAACTACAAGGTATGGAACGTTAATTGAATAGTGCTCAGCTAATCCATGTGTGTCTGTATTGAGGCATCTGACATATCCGTCATGAAAAATTTTCCAGATTCTCGTATTTAGAACTTTTTTTCGCCGAGGATTTTCACTTCTTTTCACCAAGACATAATCAAACGGCTAGAGCAGCATTTCGCATTATTCTAATGGCAAGGGTTACAATAAATCGTTTTACTTGTAATGATTAAATGATTAAAGAATCGCTTTTTTTATAGATCAGTCATTGTTCATGTTTACTCACTGCGTGAAAAATTAATTGAAAGATGTATGCATGTTCTTATTGATGTGCTTATTAATTCATTAAATATCTATCTATTGATTGATTAATAATTGATTCATTGATTCATTCGTTCTTTAATCTAGTTCACTTAGTTAAGTAGTTAGTGTGTCATATCTTGAGCGAGCTCCTCAGGAGTCAAGGCACTCATCTTCGAAAAGGCCCTACCTCACAAACACTGAGCGCAAAGACAACATTAACATTTGTTCTTTTTTTTTTTATTTTGGGTGATTTTAAGGCAAGTTTCATATTCTTACGGCTGAAATATGAGATTTTTGTCATTCCTGTATACGAAATAAATGAGAAAATGTGAGAGCATGACATCGTCAGCTTGCTAATTCTAATATTCATAAGTACTGGTCAAGAAATGTTTTCAAAAAAAAAACAACAAAAACCTGAAATTTCAGAATGTTAAATCTTCCTTATTTCTTCTCGGATTTTCATCATTTTTGTATCGTTCTGTAGGGAATATTTTTCTCTTTCCTTTGAAGTTATTTTTTTTTCAGGTGGATTTCCTCTTTAACGGTATGCACCTCACGACGGTCGTGTCAGGATTTTGTCATGCATGTCAAACCACGTGCGTGCTTGGGTGCGTGTGTAAGGTTAGTCACGCTCCCCATGACGCGATCGATGCTTCGCTCTTCGCCTCACTGAATTGGACCCGATCCCATCAGCGGTATTATTTCGTCAGCCTCCCGATCGTACTCGAAAAAGGGAGCAAATATGACTGAAATAAACCGCCATGTGATTTGATAACCAGAAATATCCGAATGCATCCGGAGACGTGTTGTTTATCATTTTCTAGAACTCTTTCTTGTGGCGCCTCGTAGAAGTTCGATGACGATAATATCTATGTCGGTATTAAAAACATGGGCTTCTCGATCGCTAGCTGTGAACGTGTTTGTCTGTGTTCTGGTCTAAACAAATTATAGACGGTGATTCGGACTTTGTATAACACCTTTTTATCATTTTTGATTTCTTCTAATGCAAATTAAATGTTTGTGTAATTGTGTTCACACATGCGTTGGAATTGGTTGAAACCAGGGTCCCGTTTTATAAAACTTGTCATCAGTGACAACTGCCACATTCTTATGACAAATTTGCTCTCAGTCAGTTAGATGCAAGGATTTTGGTAGCTTGTAACAACGATCACAACTTGTCACTGATAACAAGTTTTATGAAACGGGGCCCTGGTCCGCACATAAACACTCGGGCCAGGTGAGGTTGTTTAGAACCACTTTCCATGTCGATGAATGACTGTGGCATCACACTTTGGTACTCCATACAAGGAAGGCTAGAGAGGTTTGCAGTAAATATTTTGGAGTAAATATCTATGAAAGTACGACACATACACCTGAGAGTGCGCATTTGTGTACAAGAAACGTCTACACAAAAACACGCTATAGAGTATCGGGCAGTGTAGTCAAGTGAAATTAATGAGATTTTTCGATGATATACAGGGGGTGAAATGACGTCTCCCTTTAAGGCTATGGATCGAGCCCGCTCATCGTACTACTCTCTGTCCCTATGTATCAAAGAAAGTACCCCGAGGAGAAACAAACTGCTCATCAGAAGCCTCAAGATGAAGACAGCAACAAATCTTTTTCAATTTATTTACTTTTCCGGTTCGAATTGTTGCTACATGTACAACCAGATTGCATGGGGAATCGTGTACACTGGGCAAGGTTGACATGCACTATATGTCTTCAGATAGAGTGAAATGTATAAAGGTCAAACTTGTTCGCTACTCTCTGCTTGAGACCTGAATGATGCTAGATTTATCTTGTGCTTCTTCAGTCTTTTTTTTTTTTTGTATCTTTGCATGGCGTGTCTTCAAAGGCTGTACTTTTCATTCGGAAAGCAGCAAGCGGATCCGAAATGTTAAACATGACTTGGAAATCCCGCAGGGACGCTATCTGTTGTGTTCTGGACTCACGGGCTGGCCACCGCCTCGAGTATGATCTCCAACCCGCCGGCGACCCAGAAATGAAAAAAAAAAAAAAAAGAGGGAGAGACAAAAAAAAAACGAAAAAAGAAAAGAAAAGAAAAACCCAAATCAATATCATACAGAGTCTGTCCTGAGCCAGACAGGTGTTTACTCTTTGTAGCGATGATTGGACAACTCGCGTATAGAGAGGTTCCATCACGACGAAGGAATCTCAAAGAAAAAGAAAACTAAAACTAACCTCAAGTTTGCTGCGAGCTCCCACGATGACAGAACATGACGTCAGACGGGAATGAAAAAGGGACACTATTTCCCCACGGATTCTTTTTTTTTCAAGGATTCATTTTTTTCTCTCTTTTTTGCCACTTAAAAGGCTTTGCTCAAGAGTTCTAGTTTCAAGGGGGATGGGGTCTGCTGCACAAGTAACACATGACCACGTTGAAAAGAAAAAAAAGATGATGAAAAGCTGGAATAGATACGTATAAGAACCGCGCACGTGGGAGCCGGCGATGTGTAGATATAGTAGAGGGGGGTTTTAATCAGTGCGCACCCACCATTCGCTTCAAGGGTAAAATGACGCCATAACAACGCTGTGAGGTCTATACGTAGCATATTGGGATAGATGAATGACGCGTGGGAGAAAGGAGCGAACGCACGCGATGAATCGAAGCCGCACCCATACTTGTATACTACGGTACTATAAGGATCGTTTCGCACTATCGATTCTGGCAATCAGTTATCCCAGTTTTATCGTATATAATATGTGCGTAGAGTGGCAATAGATTTTGACGGTACGATTACTTTTTTAAAACGATGGTGTTATCAGGATCGCATCCCCAACGCAGGGCATCTCGCGTGGTGACAATCTGTCTGTAGAATGAAGACAAGATGCCCATTGATAAAAACGACAGAATAAGGCACGTCTCATATGTGAGTATCAGCATAAGAAGAGAGAGATAGAGTAAGAGAGAGAGAGGGGGGGGGGCGGGGGAGAGAGAGAGGGAGAGGGAGATATGAGGGAGGTAGCGGGAGATAGGCTGAGAGAGAGAGAGAAAGAAAGTTTTCATTGATCGCAGATCATAACAAGTACAAAAAGGAGAGGGATGCCACCATATCTTCGGTTTTGGTATCGCGAGCATTACCCGGCTCTTCATCGATGTTCCCTGGTCCCAGAATAGACAAATCTGTCACTCCATCTCAATGGCCAACCCATCAAAATGCGGATGGTAGAATTTCACTATCGCGTTGACGATGAGAATCCAGTCAATATTTTGAGGATGGTGACTGGTGACTAGTCGACAAGTACATCAAGACAATGGCACACTACACGCAAAAATAAAAGAAGATGAACAGAAGAAATGCCACATGAAAGTATTGTGGACCATTAACACCTGTCTGAAGTGATACTGCAATTAGACATTTTTCCTTTCAATACCATCCATCCCCGACTCCTCCACTCCCACACGATTAAGATAAACAAAGAAACCCGAGAATGTAGCAAATATATTCGGTTTCAGACTGAAACACGTACAGTATGGTGATAGGTTTATGAACAGAAAACGTAACCTCAAGGAATTTATAAAAATTAGGCCTGTACGCTATCGTAAGGTATGTATAAATTACATATCTACGTGAAGAAACGTCAAATTCGAAATCACACTTTAAAGCTTTTATTTTTTTATATGCTGCAAAGGTTTGCGCCATGGTACAGTAAATTGTAGACTTTCGGCCTCTACGTCGGCTTGATGTTTCCCTTTAAATTCTGTCAGACATGTTGTCGCCATTAAGATCCGACTTTTTTTACGGCTGCGCACTCTTTCGAGAACAAACCGTGGCTGTTTACATCCACTTAAAGCTGCAGCAGTTTAAATTGAATAGTCGGCGAAAGGTCAGAAATGCAAATTAGCTCCGGGGCACACCCAAGACAAACCCTTCTTCTTCCGTCCTTTTCATATGGAAGGAAGTAAAAAGGTCAAAATTTTGGACAGAAAGCAAGGACCAAGCCTTCCGAGAACCGTCCTTCTGACTACTGACTGTCCGAGTAAGTTTATCTAAGGCTGTCGTCTTCCAACACTTTGCAGTTGAACAGCCAAGGGCTAGCGGACGAAAGACGTCACAAAGCCAAATATGCGCACAAATATTCTGAGAAAAAATGTCATTGTGAAACACTATAAAAAAAAAGACCCCTGCGTAATAAAGTTTAGACATCATAGCAAGTGGCGCCACTATTTAAATAAAGCGTAGGCTACTATGATTTGTATTAGTTGGAAACGCAATTGAACAAGAATGAAATATGCATGCGAACAAGGCATATCAAATTGAATATGGATAACCTACACCATGTATTCAATATAAATGTCCCTGCCTATTGAAAATAATGATATATTGATGCGATACCACATTTTGCTTTGACTTGAACGTATACGAATTTTGCTGGACTTTTTTTTTTAAATCCTGTGCACATTATCACATAAAGGAACGTTTGTGTTGTTTCACATAGAAATTGCATAATGGACTGTACTCAGAAAATGTCGGCTCTCAAGAACTGCAAAGATGTCCCGAAAATGAAGGAATTTAATTACTGGCAAAAAAACATCTAAAGCATGATGTGCTTCAGTAAAACTGAAACCAAGTTCATGCTGTATTCACCAACAATTATTATTTCGGCACACAAATTTTCGAGCGATTCGCTCTTTCTCAAGTGTTGAGACTGTTCTCTCAGTATCAACACTTCAGAAAGAGCGAATCGCCCGAAAATTTGTGTGCCGAAATACACTGTTGGTGAATACAGCATGAACTTGGTTTCAGTTTTATTTTTGATGATATATATATATATATATATATATATATATATATAAAATTATATATTATAGGTTATAAAGAGAATTATATACTCCAACAAAACTAATACAAACTTAAGGCAAACGCAAGATATGATATTAGATTATTTTATCTAAATGAACATATGATTGATAATAATAATGTCATATGAGCACTGTGTAGGAATAATGCTCTGGTGGTGTACATTGTGCATGTTGCAAAGGAAGGAACATGCCATGCACAGATAGTAATACGACTCCCGGTCAACCCCCGACGACAGCCTACGGTTCATGACAATTTAATATATTAATATGTCGTGCACTTGAAATGCGTCTTTAGGGCATCGTCTCCGCGAAACTTGATCTGGCGTCCGCGGTTAGGGGACAATAGATAAGATTTCTCACTTGGCTTGTCTAAATAGAATAGATTCATTCCAATAAAACATTTAAGGTAGAGACTTAGATGTTTTAATTTTCTTATTTTTATATTCGATTCATTGACCGTTGACCTATCAAGTTCGCATGATATTAATCACCATGCGATGGAAACTGTTAAGTTGGCTTTTAGCTCTAGCTTCGCGTGTTGTAAAAGATGGGAATAAATGAGATTATATAAGACAAAGTCTTATGTTTCATTCGATGAGAAGATTGACAAGTGTAGTTTAATTGTTCGTTTTGTTCCGTATTTCCCTACATGTTACACAATCATGACTATATAGTTCCATTGGTAGAGTATTGTTCTCATACGTAAATATCGCAATGAAGCGCTATACAAATTCATACACACAGATTTCTCTTCAAATAACTACTACTTTCTTTTTTATGATAGAAAAAATCCTAATGTTCCGCATCAAATCATAGGAAACAAAACCATTTTAATGATGTTAAAAGTAATAAAAGTGTATGGTTCAAATGGAAACTTCCGTATAATATACTGTATGGTATAAAGTGTACGCTGCTTCTCTAAAACTGGATATCGCGTGAAAACTCAGAGCTACTATCTATTGGCTATATCATAGAAAACCTGTGATGCTACTCAGCTGAAAACAATCTCGTGCCAACCCCTGAAATATAGAAATATAGAGAAAGAGAATTAGAAAATAAAAGCGCTGTCTAGCTACCTAAAAGCACGGAGAGAAAGAGAGTACTATAAGTGGTGAGGAGAGAAACACGGTGAACTGCCCGGGGAGTGTTTGTGCAGGTGTATACCCGCCGCGAATATCGTGTAGTCCAGTCTCGCTGTCCGTAGAGTCATCAATAATTCTAATTAGTGAGGTTTTTCGTAGGCGGACTTTTCCCCTGCCTGCATATATGAGAATATCAACGAATTTAAATCCTACTGTGGGCCAACCTCTTCACTCTTAGCAAAACAAATGCAACAGATTGTCCCTTATGCCTAGCTGCGTGAGAAGTTCAAGCATGTTTGTGTTGATGGTATGTGTGTGAGTATGCGTGAGGGAGAGATATTTGTGTGGGTATGATTGTGTTTTCAAGAGTCTAACTTTCGTTGAGCGCGTGGGCTGAATGTCTCATGATGTATCCTGATGACTTTAACTAATAATTCCATGTTACATTTTGTGGGTAAGTGAGGGGTTTGAACACGCAGATGAAAAATATTTCATAGCTTTCATATTTTTAGTACTGGATATAAACAATCTGGGACACACTTTTGGTTGAAATTGAAGCTTTAAGTTGAAGTTGAAGTTGAAGTTAAAGTTGAAGTTTATTGACTCAACGACCCTCATGGGGTATGGGAGTAAAATACCAATTGCAATTTATCATGTACAAAATATAATAATTTCAAATAAAATTTAACATATACAATGCATAACACAAATATATACAAGATATCAGCATATCAATAATACACTTTGCATAAAGGTACGTTATGAATAAAAATGTAAATCTATATCTATAAAATTATGAACTGGAATCTTAAGAAACTTCTTTTTTTTATTTATCAAAAACTAAGAAGCAGAAATATCGAGGGAAAATATGAATGGCTAAATTGTAGTATGCGAAAAATGTAATCAACAAACACAAGTAATACACACACAAAAAAATAAATTCTTTGTTTTTTCAGTTACTTTCTTAGTTACTGATCAAACTAGTTGAACATCTCATATTCGTATGTATGTATAATGTATATGAATAGAAATTATGTATAACAAAACATTGTTGTAGTCAGTTTCCGAAATAGCGTTATTACCAAGCATAAAAGCAGGGAGCCAGTGCTTTTCCAATCACAGATACACATGGGCGTCACGGGGGGGGGGGGGGGGGGAGGGGGCAGCGTTGGTGCGAACGCACTCCCCTCCCCCCCCCCTTTTAGACCCTTTAAAAAAGTTTTACTTATAAAGCAAGGACGCACAATTTTTTTTTTTCTGCTTGTCAGCTTAAGAAACCCGGAAGTCGAATAAGAAAGTTGCGCCAAAGGCTTTTTTTTTTTTTCTTGATAGCTGATGAAACCCGGAAGTCGAATAGGAAAGTTGCGCCAAAGGCTTTTTTTTTTTTTTTTGCTTGTTATCTGATGAAACCCGATGCGCTTAGAAACACCGGTATAAATCGCCATATAAATGCAACCATTCTTCTTCTTCTTCTTCTTCTTCTTCTTCTTCTTCTTCTTCTTCTTATTCTTCTTCTTCTTATTATTATTATTATTATTATTATTATCATTATTATTATTATTATTATTATTATTATTATTATTATTATTATCAATATTATTATTATTAAGTGGAACCAAAAATATAAACCCACCCCCTTGAAAAAAAAAATGGTGACGCCCCTGATGAATGAAGAGCGTGCCAATGTCCGTCGTATATGAACTGAGTTCGTCTCATTGCCAAACGATACTCTGCGCAAATCGATAATTTAGCAAGTTTCTCATCTACGACTGTCTGCTCCCAGTGTATACAGGAAGTAATAAAAATGGGGAGGTTTCCGTCGTCAACATTATAATCGATCCTAATCAATCACGTGAAATATCTGATTACATCGAGCCGCTTTAATCTGTAAAGAGAATTGCGAATCAACCTTAGAGCATTCATCTAGGGTTACTTGCAGATTTGAACAGTAAATGATATAAACTTCAAACGAGAGAATGGATTCCTTTCATGTAAAAACGGAAGACATCTTTGTAAGGTGTAATTCAGATTCATGTTGAGAAAAAGAAAAATCGATATGTCTCAGCGTGATTGTGATAACATTTTAATTGAGGCTTTCTGTCAGAAGGAAATGCCATACTTGTTATTTGATTAAAGCGATGTTGGTCAGCAATATGTTCAAAACTAAATTAACAACACTTACACAATTACCACTCGTATTAAAGACGATATCTAGCAGGGTAAAACACTCTTCATGCAATTAACAAGAAACCTGCTCCGCTGAGGCATCTTCTTTTTTTTTTTCTTTCTTTTCTTTTGCCACAGAGAGAAGAACATTTAAAGGAGACCTCCGGATGATTTTCAGACTTTTATATTTTTTTTTTTGAACAACTATCAATTAGTTATAGTTTCAGAATTTACAGTGATTGGGTTGAGGAATAAGAATGTTTTCAAAATTTACAACAAATTGCAATGAACAAGGATGATGACGTGGCAGCCTCACCATAAGAATGCATGAGTTGGGGCTCAAGGAAGCAGAACGAAAGAAGATGGATGCATACATTCTACACAGGTGAACTTGTTAAGCAAGTGGTATTGTAAGGGAATTACACTGCTACATTTCTGAAATATGTGAGGCTCCTATGTCATCAACACTATAAAGTGTAATTTGTTTAAGATTTTTCAGAGTATTGTTTCTCTGCTCGAGGACCACCATAAATTCCACAAGTCCATACATGGAGCTGTTTATGTACTACGTGATGTGAAATTATGAAAATCGTCTGGAATACCCCTTTAACTTGAGTAATTCTCCATCTGCATCTTCCGGCTTAGTGTCCTTAAATCGATTGCAATCTTACTTGAAAATACATAATGGCGTTCGATTCTTGTCGTAAAACAATAGATTTACGAATTTTAAAGAAGTAATTTTAACTTGGTACAACATTGTTTTACAATTATGTTGTACAATCTGAGCTTGTGCATATAATGGTCATTGCAAACCTTCTTTTGAAATCGACTCGTAACTTTGGTATCAAAAAAGTGGATAGGTCTTCATGAATAGTAACATTACTATCGTAACAATAAAAAAAAAAGAAACTATCATAAATATCCATGTATAAACCAGGTGTATATTGGTATGTACAGGTGAATATGTAATCTTTTCAACCACATTAACAAAAGATCTTCATGCAGCACTTACATGTACATTACCACTTTCTGCTCGGCTGTTCTCAACTGTTTGTCCAAACGCTTATTCCATGTTTTTTAAATTCTGTGGTTCCAGAGGTCATTACACACTAATGATAACTCTGAAGTGGCCTTCAAGACCAAAAAAAAAAAAAGTTGTAATAAAGGCAACCCTATAATGGTGATGATGAATATCTTTTTTTCTTCCTCAGAACAGCTGATACATAAAGATGAAAAAGTATTCGGAATATATGCATCATCAAATGCGTATATTACAATCACATGCTACGTTGACAAGTATAATAATCAATCACACATGAGCACACGCACACATACACACACATGTGTGTGTGTGAGAGAGTCTGTAAACGTGTGTTTGTGGGGGGTATATATACATATATATATATATATACATATTGCTTATTCTCTATCCATGTTCTTATATCTATCTGTGTATATATATATATGCATGTTGATTAGGTAATCCACGTGTTGGCAAGATAAAAAGATAAGTAACAAAACTGGAACAAAGTTCATGCTGTATCACCAACGGTTTATTTCTGCACACAAATTTTCGAGCGTCTCGCCGCCCTTTCTCAAGTGTTGATATATATATATATATATATATATATATATATATATATATATATATATATATATATACACACAGATAGATATAAGAACATGGACAGAGAATAAGCAATATTATACGTTTATCCAATGCTGCACACTGGCACTGATCCGACGGTCCAGACTAGTAAAAATCACTGTCTGATCAGTAACTTTTCAGGAATGGACCAATACAAATATGAAAAACTGCGTACCTACTTCTCTGGGTTTGTGTGCATCCCTGGTATATCATATATATAAGCGTTTTTATTTATCAAAAACCTAATATGGCATTAAATGCTCCATAATGGTGGATGTTCGCATGTTTCAAGCAGGATGGAGCGTTTCAATACATATTAATTAAATACAAAGCAAATATACATAATTATATCTCTGTGTCTTTTCGTTTGTCTAAACGTGTGTCATTTTACTTAAAAAGACTAATGTCATTTGTCCTTGCCTTTCCACCTCATTTTATATACCAGTGTACAACCCCCTCATTCTTTATTCGATGATCCCCTCCCCACTTCCCCCTGTATATATCTCAAAACTCATGTTGGGGATCAGCCCGTGCGAATGAATGCGCGTGGCGGCAGGGCGAGCGCCCAATCGATAAAGGCATTCCCTTTGGCGGAAAGGGGAGTCTTTTGGGCACAACTCGTCGACGGCTTCGAGCCACAAGACGCTGTAATCGTAGCCACTACAAACATTGCCAGGGTCATGCGGAAGATCGGGTTAAACAAGGGAATGATTACCGCCAGAGTCGGTCTGTAATCGACTAGAACGTGGCGTCCTCTCTTCGCCCCCAAGCGTTGTTTCTTAACGCCATGAAAATGGGAGATTTCATTCGATTATAGTCTCTTTTCTTGTTAGTTCACAACTTTTTCTTTCCTCTTTGGCTTCCGTCCCATGTCCGAAGAATAAATGAAGAATACAAAGGAAATATGCCGAAAACTTTATGGGATTGAAATTGACTGTAATAAAAGCAATACAACTTCCATGACTCTGTTAGCATTAATCTTAAAAAAAAATACTGATAGTTTCAGAGTCGTCAAAGTAATTACTTTGTTTTTATTCTCTATTATCCAATGTTGCATAATCTCATACTCGCTTCAAGATATAAAGTTATTAGTTTCAAACGTCTTGGGTTGTCCTTCCGGGTGATTTATTTTCCACCTATAGCTGATATTGTATGATGAGCGCTGTTTAAATTTAAAGAAGATCTGATACTGAACATAACGTGTGTGCAGGCATGTAAATATTTGGTTATTACAGATGCTGTAGCTCAGACTATTGATAAAGGTCCGTCCCTTTTCTCAACGAGCTTTATTCGCTTTAGTATTTCCATGCTCACTTTCATTTAAAACTCATATTCTTCTTCCTTTCTTCGTCCTTATATAATTTTGTTTTTAAACCTAAATGAAACCTACCATCCAATTATTGAGAGAGTGCTCAGTATGACCCTTGGAGGTTGGTCTGGGCTTGGATGTGGACACGTCACCGTCCAAAGTATTTTCATTTTCCTCCTTCGTAATGCAAGAAAAAGATAAACACTCATCCTTTTGTTACGTAGGTCCACAGTTCTGCAGTTAGTAAGATGTTGGTAAAGACACGTACAAGTGCGCACTCGCAGCAATTTCTCCTGTCTGGGTTTACCAGGGCTATTTCACACTTTGCTATCACCTAGTTCATAGTTAGCGCTTGTCTGCAATGGCCTCTAGGAGACAGAGACTTTACAAAATATAGAATAATTTTTCAAGAAAAGCAGTTAAAACAGCCAGGCAGAAAGCTGTAATTATTTATGTATTTAAGTGCTGCTGCATGGTTGTCTCTTGCTAATGTGGTGAGAAGGAATACACATTAAAGGGGAAGGCTAGTAACTGATCAGTGGGAATCAGTGGAAATGCTTGGAGATGATTGTTCCAATCCTTATGGGATTCATTCAAGAGTTCATTGTATATTTATTGTTGTGTGAAAATGATTTGCTTCAGAACGGTCTCATATTCAAGTAATGTGCAGATTAATGCTCCGTCACTGACCAGGGACGCTAACCTGGAAGCATTAAACTGCACATTACTTGAATATGAGACCATTCTGAAGCAAATCATTTTCACACAACAATAGACATACAATGAACTCTTGAATGAATCCCATAAGGATTGGAACAATCATCTCCCAGCATTTTCACTGATTCCCACTGATCAGTTACTAGCCTTCCCCTTTAAGCTGAACATTCGCATAAATCACGCACCTGAGAGATACGAGAATATTGATACTGCATTTTCTATGAAGTCCTATACAGTTTTTAAATATCTCAGCTACAAGTCAATTTCGAAAAGGTCTGCCGCAACCTTTATCTGCACACGCTCAGAATGTAACTTTGAACTGGCTTGTTAACATGCTCCGAGATTCACTGTCCGAGAAAACCTATTTTAGCGAAGCGGTGAGGGAATACAACTATGGAAAGTTGATCCCGATCTTGACGGAACAACGACTGGCATTGCGGACTTTTTTCTTTTTAAATTTTCATGGTGGAGGTGCGAGCCTTTACCTCAAGGGCGTGTTAGAAATCAAAGCATGATACACGGCGGCATCGTGGATATTAGATAATGTTCGTGGATGGCAGCAGCCTTCTACTCCGCAGATATCATAGTACGAACATTCTTATTTCCTTCTTTACATGGCTAATGTCATTTTGACACCGCCCCGATGACTCTCAAAGCATCAGTTACCGTGAAACACCCCCTGGAAACGAGCGGTGTCGTTCACGGGTCGGCCCGCCGAAGATTGAATGATCAAACTCGGTCTGCTGTTACGACCCGCCGTGCTTCCCTTTTCTCGATATTATTACAACCAATTAGATGTCGGCCAACACATCACAGCTTCCCTCTGCCGAAAGCACTGTGACTGTCTGCTATTCATCCTGGGTTTTTTTTTTTCCTTCGGCTTTTTTTTTTCTTTTACCGCCATTTTGCTTCACAAGAGAGGAAGATCGCTTCGTGCTCGGGCCAATGCAGAAAGATCACGTTGCTGGAAATGGGATTCGACGAGTACGCTATTTAAGGTATGAGCAAACTCTTGTGTGCCCATGCAAGAACTAACCCTGTACATTGGGCACGTGAGTGCGTCATCAGGTGTGCGAAATGAGAACTAAGGTGCGAAAAAAAAAAAACAGTCAGCCATTTGCAACTCTGGCAGAGGATTCAGGAGTAAAGATTTGAAGTGAAAAGCCACCCCGTGTCCAAGTTAACTCTAAGATTATGTCTTAAAATCAAACAAGGAGAAGAGTGAAAGTTTAACCAAAGTCGGACCATGTTTAAGAGCAGTGGAATGTTAGGCATTCTCCTGGTTTTCTCAAAATGATATCGGTCAAAACCACAGAGGCAATTTAAAAGTTCCCGAGGTGTTGAAGTCACAAGTTTCCCCTCACTAGCACAGAAAGAGAAAAGGGAGAAAATGTCGTCTGTTGTAGAGCTTCTGATGTTTTAACAGTCATCGATGGTTTACTTGAAAGTTGGATGTAGTAACTGAATAATAGAAACTGAAGGGTGACTACTTTGTTTTCTCCACGAGCGAAATGGAACGTATACATCATTTAGGGGCGTGGCGTTGCCATGGTGATTACTAGACTCCCAAAGGCGGGACCCAGAAGAGTTGAATCGTCCATGGAGAGTCTAAGGAGTGCACTTGTCAGTCGTGGAATGAGAATCAACTTGGTAAATTACCTAGACTGTAGTTGCAAACGATAATAGAGAAGTAAAAAACAGCCCCGGCCATTCGGCACTGGAATTGCCGTCCAATTAAGTGTGCATTTATGGCGATATCATTGTCCCAAATCAACATCTTTTTCCTGTTAGTCTGTGCTCTACATGCTAAATAGTTATAACGTTCATACAAGGAAAGCAAAATACGCTCTACCCAGAGCATCTGACATTGACTAAGCTGCCAATTGCGTGAAAGCGCTACACAAATTCTTTGTGTGCGTGTGTGTGTGTGTGTGTGTGCGTATATAGAGCTTTCTTTTCTATTAATAACCCAATGTGCAAGTTAGAAATTGACAGACAACATTCCCCCCTTTTGCGCAATGATTTATGTATATATTTTTTCTTCTAATCTGCCTTGTCTTTTTGCAGTATAATACTGTTTTTGCAGGATGATGCTCCTTGGCAAATAAAAAGTATTCCATATAAGATATCACATGGTCCACCAACTGGCTTTTTGTCTACCAGGTGGCACTATATTATCGAAATAGATATTTCTCCCAAACCAAATATTCGCCAGTCAACAACGTTTAATATATTCCTCTATAGACTTAAATCATCACTGTTAGACGCATGAATGTTTTATGAGCAAAATTTTTCATTGAAACATACAGCACATCAGAAGATAAGGATGAGGACTCAAGGGCAAATAGAGCATAGCGATATCATTTGATGTTAGCACAGTCCGACTATGATTATTCATGAACAACAGGCATGCATAAATCTATATAGCTGGCGCCAACGAAAAGGCGGGGGGGGGGGGATCGCAATCCTTGCGTGTTTTACGATTACCCTAAACTCAAAGTCACGTTGTCCGTCGTTCAATTGACTTATATTCAGAAGTTATTCAATTGTAGAGATCAAAAAGCCGTTTACTTTGCTCACAGGCTGGGACTGAATATTATGAGCTAGTTGTGCCATTAAAACAATAGCTGTAATATGCAGATGATACGATAAACGATGTTTATCGTATCATCTGGGGTATTTCATTTTCTTCTGTTTTGTGTGTTTGTTTCTGGTCCAGATCCTCTACAATACCAATTTATTATGTCATGATATTTGACGAGTTTACGTAAATTTCAATTCTCTCAGACATTATGGATGATTTCTGTCTTTACCTTGCCTTTAGTTGGTCGGTCGAAGGTCATTGCAATGAAAGTTGGGATATGGAGCAGACACTTCAGACATTTCTGACAGTTTATTGCCAGAGTTTCTAGTTGGGGGAAGTGTCGCATCCTTGGGTAATGACTGTGAATCAACAGGCGGTAGAGCTGTGCACATTGTAGATTATCTGGCAGACATGACAGGTCAGCAATTCTGACAACGTGAGGATTAAAGCTGGATTTCAGCATATGTAAAGCTTGATTCGGATTAGCAGCAACGTATTCCGGTAAGCAACCCGCAAAGTCTTTGCAACCCCCAGGCTAATGTATCCAAAAAGTGATGTTAGGCATGCCGACACTTCGCAAGTGATCAATTCATGAGGTTTTCCAAAATTATTTTATTATATTTCTAATCACGTAGAAAGAGTGTCATATTCAATGTTGGATTAGTGATTTAAGAGTTGCCAATCAGAGGGTAACTTTATAGAGGGACGTCAGAAGCAGTTTTCCCTTCCCCTCCTGGGAACCACATTCCAGTCACTTAATAGCATGCATGTTCCCTAAGTGATTGCATCCAGAGTGTTTATTTGCTGTCATCTTGGATACAGACATATTAACATGACTGAAAACTGAGGAGCTAAGGATGAAGGAGAACATAGGGAGGCAAAACAGGGCGAAAAGTCTACGTGAGTGAACAAAAATAGACAGAAAAGATCTGACATTCCCCATTTATAGCTCAGCGATGGGCACAAGCGTCTGCTGCGTATGCACCTCTTATCCCGCCAGTGGAGACAAGATAGGAATATGTGATGAGGATGACATGGCTGATTGGGAGGAGAGAAGGGGGAGGGACGGAGAGAACGAGGTGGGAGATTGAGAAATAAAAAAACAGGGGTGGAGGAGAGGAGAGAGAGATGACAGAGAAGGAAAAAGGAGGAGAAATAAAGGAAGATACGGAAAGAGAAAGGAGGAGAGAAGACCGACAGGAAACAGAGGTAAAGATACTAGAGACACAGACAGAAAAGGAGCTGGATATGAGAGAGGAATTTGGAGAAGTTAGATAGAGAGATAGATCGGTAGATAGATAGGTAGATAGATAGATAAACAGATATAATAGATGGATGGATGGATAGATAGATAGATAGACAGACATATAGATAGATAGATAGATAGATAGATAGAGTGGGATAGAGAGAAGATAAATAAAAAGAGAAGGAGAGGAAAAAGTTAAAGGAAAGGTCCTAGAACCATCTGTCAATCAGGGAAAAAAAGCACCTCAACGGACGAAGCTTCCATACCCAATGTCTTGTCAAACTCTTGACAGGGGGGAAGTGAGAACACATAACAAAACACATAAATCGACTTTTCGGATAAAGACATGTTACTACCGAGTCTCATCCAAAAAGGAGGGGTTCACCAGAGTCACACTTAATTTTATGTTATCGTTGTTCAAGAAGAGACAGTGGATGATTGATTGTCAGGCAAGGGTCTCTTAAAAAGTATTGCGATCCTTACTAGATAGATATATAGACAGTTAGACAGATAGATACATACATACATCGATATGAATAGATAGATGAAGAGATGGATAGATATTTAGATAAAAGGTAGATAGATTGATAGCTGTTTATATAGAAATGTAGATAGATAGATAGATAGATAGATAGATAGATAGATAGATAGATAGATAGATAGATAGGTAGGTAGGTAGATGGATAGAAAGATAGATATATATTTAGATAAAAAGTTAGATAGATTAGATAGATATAGACAGATAGATAGATAGGTAGGTAGGTATGTAGACGGATAGAGATATTAATGAAACAATCTTTAATGATTATATTATTTTATTTAATCATTGAGCAATAAATATGTGTTTAGAAGACATACAACTTTCGTTTCATTTACCACTCTTGATAGGTTGAAATCTTAGTAGCTGCTGAAGCTATTGATCATGATTAGGAACAGGTGAAAGCGCTACATTGATTTCTTTCGATTCACGGTATCAGACGACATCAGTGGCATATCAATGGAATGATTCAGAGAGAGCATGAGAGAGATAGACAGATAAATAGATACATACATACATACACACATAGATAGATAGATAGATAGATAGATAGATAGATAGATAGATAGATAGATCGATAGATAGATAGACAGATAGATAGATAGATAGACAGATTGATAGATAGATAGATTGATAAATACACAGATAAAAAGATAAATAGACATATAGATAGATAGACAGATAGATAGATAGATAGACAGATAGATGAGAGAGATAGAGAGAGATACAGAAAGAGAAAGAGAAGGGCAGGGCAAGTGTTGAAAGAACGAGGAGTCGAGAAAGGGACAGGAGTTAGAAGAGAAACTCTTTGTTTTCTCTGCCTTTCGCCCGTCTTTACCCTGCCCCATTAAAGCACACGACGAGAATGATCTCGAATATTTTCGACTTGTAAATGGAGGTGACACGAACAAGTTCAGGTTGAAGGGTAAATATCAAGGGTTCGTGGTCGTTTCTCAAAAAAAAGGGGGGGGGGGGGTTCAGGGAAGAAAAAGAAACTCGAAAAATGTGTAAGTGTATGTGTGTGTGTGTGTGTGTGTGTGTGTGTGTGTGTGTGTGTGCGTGTCAGAGAGAGAGAAGCTCAAAGAGTGACGTTGAAGGAGCCAAAGGTTTTGACAATTAAAGTAAGATGCGAAAAATATTATGGAAAGAAAGAAAGAAAGAAAGGAAGAACGAAGGTAAGAAAACAAAGAATGACAGCCAGATGAAAGTGCGAGACCATGTCTGGCCTCGATTCCATTTTGTTAAGAATATTTGCAGATAATTAGACTTGTAGATTGTCGGTGAAAGAAAGCAAGAGCGGGTCGCGATTGTTTTATAATCGAACCAGACTGACGGCTGCTTCACGCACGTCGCACGAACGTGCTTTCTGAACAAAACCTAGAAACTTGTCGTCTGCTCTCTAAACAAGACGAGGATGTCAAGCCTTTGAAGATGCGCTCTCTTGTAGCCTTTAAGTAAGACGTTCTTATTATTCCGCTTCAGGCGGCCATATGGCGAGAGTCTCAAAACGTCAGGTATTACGTGCCCACACAATGTGTGCCATCACCAGCGAGGTCATTCGAGATTTTTACCACATTGGTTACTTGTAAAGAGCTAACTATTTGATTAGTTTGCATATTTGACTGATTATTGTGATAGGAGTCCATTCATTTTTCAAGATTTCATTTTCTTTCTTTCTTTTCCTCCTTCTTCCCTTTCATAAACACTGAGTAAGATCAGTCAATAAAAACAAACGTTTTATCCTCACCATAGGTAATATCAAAATCAATTCACGACCACGTAGTGCAGAGTTGAAAGGAGGCCAACCAAGCTAGACCATTTGCTTTTTACATCAGTTGGTGCATTTTAGTCTTTTAGACTTTATGTTTAAAATCGCAGACGGTTTCATTCGAGGGATCGTTTTAGGTTTGCAAGACAGCAAAAGACTTCGAGTAGACAACCCCAAGGGGATTTATGTGAATCGTTCCCCAAAAGAGCGGTTTCAAATCTGCCCACAACTAAACTCGTTCACCTGCTTTCGACACCACCAATAAAATGCTCCATTTAAGAGGCGCCCTGAAAGCCTTGCCATAGAAAGGCGTATAGAAAATTTCCTCGAGGATGTTTGAAGGGGACGAGCTTAGCCGCCAAGTCTTTCCTGCTCTCAACCCTGCTTGCCTTATTCCCTTATTCATGAAGCAACACGTAGGTCTATGTCGATGGTGGAAAACATAATAATCCTTGATTGTAACTGGCAACAGAGATATTTCCAGTGTGATTGATGGACAAGCAGAACAAATAGAAACTTCCCATGGGACAGGCTCCTGACGGAACAGCTTCCCGCGGTGGAGCGGTTAAATGTCGTCTGCAACATTTTCGCGCCTTCGAGTCACAACATTCACACCCCATCCCGCAGCTGAGATGACGTCAGGCCAATGTCAGAAGGGAGCTTTATTTTTTTTTCTCTCTCTCTCTTTGTCTCGACCTCAACCTCCTTTCTTTTAGCACTTGAATGAAGAAATGAATGAATGAATTCGAAAGAAATGAATACCAATATCTGAAACTGTACCTTCTTTCCTTCTTTCTTTCTTTCTTTCTTCTTCTTCTTCCTTTTCTTTTCCCCCTATACAGCACTTAGAGACATTTCATATGATAATGCGCTATATAAATATTGGGAATTATTATCCAATAGTAGACGGATAATGTGAATAAACATTTTTTCATCACGCGACCGAGTTCAAGATACATTTATATCGGTTGGTATGTCGTGTAGGTCTTTCGCCAACACTCCAGACAGAACAGAGCAAACGCAAACCAACAAACCATCAAACGAAATAAACAAGAGGTATTCAACATAAGGGTAAAAGATTGTAGAAAAAAAAAAACATTGCCTGAACCATACTGTATCTTACTTGTACATCTGTTCAATCAAACATTAAATTTTCTTCATATTGACACAGGTAATTAATGTCATTCACTTAATAGATTTTAAACAATCAAACTTGCTTAGAGGTGGTTGTTTAATTAAGAGAGGTGGTTTGAGATACATTGATGTTAAGGAGAGTTTGAAATGACCCGAAAGAATAAGTGTATAGCCGCTATAGACGAGTGGTAGCTTAGACAGGCCCAAAAGGATCAAACTTCTCCCTCTCCCTTCGAAATGCTTGTTTCCCTATTTTTTGCAAGGTGTCCGTAGCCTAGGTAACGGTACACATCATTATGTGGCATCTCAAAGTCATCTTTCGTGTTTAAGGCCCGGCAGCGGTTTTTTTTTTTAAGACGGCACAGGTTGGGGCATGGCGCGTGCTAAACCTATGGAAAAACGTTGGGTTAGGGTTTTTGGTTATGGTTATGGTTAGGGTTAGGGTTAGGGTTGGGTTAGGGTTAGGGTTAGGGTTAGGGTTTGATGGTTAGGGTTAGGATTAGGATTAGGGTTAGGTTTAGGAATAGGGTCCCCGATAGATTTTTAGTTTCCCCAATCTGTGCCGTCTAAAAAAAACACGCGGCCCGGCAGCGTCTGCGGATATCATGGATTGTGGAGGCTGACAAGGCTCGGATATATTTGAGAATCCCCGTAACGTACTGTGTACAGCTTTATCACTGATTTCTATGTAAGTACACACACAGCCGCAGAATCTTGACTAGAGTCGACTGTTACCGAAAAGCGTACGCTTCGATGCACCAATTCGCCGACCCGGGGGGGGGGGGGGGTGGCGATTCGTAGTTGTCGAATGTAGCCCTGTAGGCACCGAAATGTAGATCGATTCAATCGGGCTACCCATGAATCCCCACGCCATGGGTTTTTTGACAGGAAACTTTACCGGACTGTTCAAGTTGATTTCAGTAAAATGAGTATGGTACGGTTGACTAAGAAAGCGATGAACGGTTCGTTTAAATTTACACGCACGCGCGCGCACACACAGACACACCACCACCACCATCATCGTTTTTCACCAAATGGGTGATATTGGTTACAGTCACGTTCAGAGGCAAACTGCTTCAGGTACATACGACAATTCATGGTCTGAGCTGTTCATCAGTGTACCAACCAGTAAACTAGCAATAAAACGATTTTCTTTTGTGTCATATTTTTCTTTCATCACGCATATGAAAGCACTGACGTCATTATCAAGAACATCTGGATGGAGGATTAAAAAAAAAAACACACCACCTTTTATTAGTTTAAGAGATCTCGGGCAAAATACATACTTGGTATCTTGGTTAATTTGTTTCCTTGTTATGTTTTTTTTTCTTGTTATGTTTTTTTTCTACTGCATTAAAGCTAAAGGAAAGGGGGAAGAAAAGGTGCTAGCGTCACATTGAGGAATAAGACTGCGACGCGAATACGGGAATGGCGCGCTTATTTTGTCGACTCTCGTAGTCATGCCGGCGTTTTGAAGACCGCTGGCGCTGCAGGTGCTTAAAACACGAGCCCCCAGAGACGGGCTCTTTGGCTGGCAAGAGCACGTGACGAGCTGAATTGACAGCCGACAGAGAGGGACTAGGAAGGGGTGGGGTGGGGGGCAGGAATCAAAGCTGTTGTTCAAACAGCGAAAAGAACTTCACGAAGAGACAACACATTGGAGATACGTGTCGTCAAGAAGATCTCTGGGGGTACGCACGATTCTTCTGGGGGAAAGAAAATTAATTCAAACATTCGTTCTTGTCAGGTACTCTGTTAAAATGTTACAGTGCGGACAAAGCCATAGTGACTTTCGATTTTTTTTTTCTTTTAAAGCACACAGATTTTTCAAGTTTCCAATTTCTTGTCAGTATGAAAGTGTGTTGCCAGACAATCAACTTATAAGATTTTTATCTGCAGTACTGAATCACAAGTTCGCTCATAGCAGTTTTAAAATAACCGAATACGAGTAATTCTTTAGCAAATAAAAGTAGAACTTTTTCCACTGAATATTACCTGGCTAGATTTCCAGGCTTATTCTGGATCACGTTACTTGTCAGTTGTGACTGAAAAGGCTTGGAAAGCAATTCCCAGCAGTGGTATGTTAAACCGGCATGATAAAAGTTGTTCTTCAATTACGTAGAAATTGTATGCAAAATTTGGCAATGCAATGGACAGAGAGAAAGGTCGAGCTACGTAATCATAGACAATGAAGAGTTTAGATAAGAATATGATAAACAATAGAAACTGGATTTGCACACGAATATATGTTTTAAATAAAAAGAAGCCGACGAATGCCTTAAACAAAGATGTCGGTAGGCGCAATTTTTCGTGTCTTAACTTCTATTATTATACCATGAAGACGCTATACGATGTGTTTTGGCGATGATTGAATTATCATTCAATTGTCATTCTGTTTTGTATTAAAAAAATATTTGTAAATGTCACTTTCTGAATATGAGTATAAATAAAACACCCTGTGGAAGGGAAAAAAAATGAAGACGCTATACATTCGTATTCAAATATAACCTATGCTTCTTTTTGCTCAGTGCTAATCTTTCTGTGATCCCAAATTCAAACACTATGGACAGTATACCTCCCCTTCGCTTTTTTGTTAGACACAACAAATGTTTGGTCAAAGAAGTTCATCCACTATTACCATCCAGTACCATTATTTGCTCATGTGTTGGGCTGTTTCTGCCCGCGTTGATTTACCAATTAAACTTTAACGTACAGCAAATATGTACAATGTTTTGTAATAATACAGATGTAGTGAAAGTACTACATCATAACAAGTTTGCTTATTGTCTTGTCGATGTCTTTTATGACACAAGATGTATTTCTATGTGTTAACTGGAATATGCTAATATTTTATCGATAGTAATATATGTGTATTATTTGGAAATGAAAATAAAAACGAACGAATGAATGAATGAATACATAAATAATTGAATGAGTGAATGAATGAATGAATGAATGAATGAGTGAATGAATGAATAAAGGAATGTATGAGGTAATCAATTAATTAATTATTTAATCCATTGATTGATTAATTGATTAAGTAATAAATATTCAAAAGAGACCAACGGTGTAAAGAGCGGAAAATTTGATTTTTTCACACTGCATTGAACACGATAGACACCAAGGGAAAACATTGTAAATGCAACTGGTCCTGACACTTTAGGAAGATGGGAGGAAGACCTCCCGGTAAAGACGTTAGTAATTCTCTCGAAATTGAATGGGTGCTAAGCAAGCATACAACGAAAGAGTATTTCGCATTTATTTGGAGAACTCCTCGGATGAGAAATTTGTCAGCCTTTGAGAAAGGCCGATATGTAATACACAGAGAATCTCGCGGAAGAAAAAATCATAGGCAAAATACAAGATCAGGGCAACTTGCAACTGATTGTCACTGGCCAATCAAAATCATTGTTGCATGCATGTCTTCTTAATAGGGCAGACCCTGAGCCAATCAGAATGGTTGTTTCAAAATTAGCAATTATTTGCAACTTTCTTGCAACGGGGCCCTGTTGCCGCTATATGGCAACGATGTATTACCCAAATATAGGTGGCCGCTACAGACAGGTAGCCGCTTAGTCAGGGTTGATCGTATGCTATTTTCACTTGTTTGTGTAAAGCGGCTTGATTTCCCGCCACTGGCTAAATCTTGTGCTTTTGGCGTCCCACGGGAAGAAACGAAATTCGCGTTTAAAAAGATTGGCGGAGGGATGTGAATAACACGCCGTCTTTAATAGTCGGATGATGAATTTACGAATCGTCTCCTGGATAGTTCATCGCAAGATAGGTCGAAAAGGACAGGTGGTGAATAGATTTATACAATCACTTGAAAGAAACCTAAACATCAATGTGCAGTAAGATACAAAATATATGCGATATAATAGGCCCCTATACACTTGTGTGCGTGTGTGTATGTGTGTGTGTGTGTGTGTGTGTGTGTGTGTGTGCATGACTAAGGGCATTCAAATATTTTAATCCCTTCCTTTCTAGAGTACAGCTGACATAAAAGGAGCATCGTAACGTACTCTGAGTGTAGCATCAAAAACAAAAAACAAATGCTATAAAACAAAACAAATTATATCCTCTTCTCGTATTAACCATTTGACATAAATCATTCCTTCATGAGCTCAGAAAGACATTCATGATCTTCTTATTGGTCACATTCAGTTAGAATTTCTTTAAAAAGTCCACTGTGTCCAACATGGTTTTACTCAAGACTCATTTTATATCTAAAGATGATATAGAAGTACCGGACTGAAGGGGTGAAAACTGAACAATGGTAAAGTGTGCATTGTACTTTTTTCACTATAATATCCTCGTACATAATGCCATGCATTATATCACAACATAATTAATAATGAATATACACGAAATATCCAGTGCCTTTCACGTTTAATCTATACGGTAGACCAACTTATTTCAGTCCAGTCCTGAAAGGTGCAAGGGGGAGGGAAGGTTTTGCTAAAATTCAGAAATCCCTCGAGAAAGACTGCGGTAAAAAATTTAGGTGTTTTCTGAAGGTTGTCCCCTTATCTTTAAAGGATAGCGTGTCCAGTCTCCACAAAAGGTGTATCTCGAAAAGGTCTTCACCCTCATCAACCACAACTAATGTATATACATATAAATAAATATATATATATATATATATATATATATATATATATATATATATATATATATATAAATATATATATATATAATTATGTATAATTAATCCAGATTTGTGTTAGTCTGTTGTAGAGAGGACCAAACTGTACACCTCGCTAACAGCGCATTTGTTGCCCTCTAGAACTCACTGGTTGGTGATTTTTTTTTTTTTTTATCCCAAACTCAACGCCGCGAGGGCCTACTTTTATGAACTGGAAAATGATGGAGATAGCACGAATGAGATTTTTTATGTGTCACGTGGCCGGTGACAGTGACGAATCGACACGCCTGGACAGACCGCTCGCCAAAGGAGCCGAAGTGGTACTGGTCATAGCTCATGGATACTCTAGAGTCCGGAGAATGCCGGGTCAGGCGAAATCGATGCCCTGGATTGATACACACAGCGCGCTTTCGACACAGACATTTTACAAGGGCTATAAATGATTCAAACCATCGAGCGTATTGGTGAGGTCATCTGCTGACCCATTTGTTTTCCCCGTGAGAACACAATATTATTCTTTCACACATATCCTGGCCTAGGAAGAGGAGAAAAAAAAAGCAAAGTCAGATCAAAGCTTTGTAGGTCTGAGTTCGGAACATTAATGTCACTGATCAAAACAAAACAAAATAAAACAAAACAAAACAGACAAGAAAAACACTACAAAATACAACTGTAACTTATCAGCAAAATAAAACAAAACAAACAAACATATTCCGGAGCCCTATGAGGATGTTGTTTTCGTCGTTGGCTTCTACTGAAAAGGTATTAGCACTACACACATTTGGTTCCCCTCGCTGATTTTATACATGGAATAAAATAAATGCGTATTATTTACCTTCAGTTACTGTTAAATCAACGACGTAAACTAAATAAAAGGGGGTTAGATCACGTTCACACATCTTAGCTTTAAAACTCATTTTCCTCCCCTCTCTTTCTCCCTTCTTTTCTTTTCCCATTAACTTAATCTCTCGCCTCCGCAATGTATTACGAGCTTTACATAATATTATGCGGCGTTAACGCTTAAGACGACGCTGTTAAGTATAAGTGTTCTGCACATGCGCGAGGCAGCTGTTTCATTTTTTCAACCCGGGAGGCTGCGTCGTCTGAGCGTTCGCGTCGTAGATCTAAAGCTCGCTGTTGAAATGTCCCATAGACTCAGTAAGGAGCACATAATGTTCCGGTTTCCAATTTTTAAAGTGACTAGTTGATGAATTTTTACTTGTAGACACGCTTGAGTAATACAAGACACTTCCAAACTCACCCTTGTCTGTGGCAATAACTTTGCTCTCCGCTCTTCCTTTACAAGGATGGATGGAAAGCCTTATATAATTATAACAGCAAAGTAATCCTGTGCCTTGCTGTTGAACACCCAGGTCAGGTTTTAACCATGGCTCGTGTGGTTTGTGTGTTCGGATCCCCCTGAGGGATACAATCCAAACGCGAAGCTGTGTAATGACAAACGCCACTACCGCTGTCAAAACACGGGTTAACCAGTTCGTGCCCTTAGTTCATATCGACTTTAGATCAATTCGGGCCAGTGTGGGGTCAGGTTGACACATGTTCACTACTAGTAGTGTAGCGTTCACTTCCTCCATCCTGGTCACGTTTCTTTTTGTTTGTAATCAAAACGCAGATACCACCCTCTGCCTTGACTAAAGACACTATACTTGGAGGGATACTATTCGATGAGAATCTCACTTAACATGGGATGCTAAAGATTCGTGCTTTTACCGTCCCATTTCGTTCTCAATCTGAGGGGGGAAAAAATCGGTCACGTGTAAAATGGGGATGTGGATGTAACGTATAGAAACGAGAAATCTATAAAGGCAGCGTGTGGATGCAAAACGAGGGCAGAGTGGCAACCTGCGTCGGGTCACAGGCGGAGATTATCTTGGCAGAGTTGCCCGAGGGATTCTGTATGAGGCTACTAGGTCAATCTTTACATTTTGAAGAAGATTTTTATTTCGTCTCAAGCCTCAAAGTTTTTAATACACACCATTTTTGACACTTTCAAAATTAACAAAACCTATAGCACTAGCCTTGATACGAGGCAAATATTGAGTCTTGTATAGGTCCAGCAATAAAATTTGGCAATGAACCTACATCTTCTATTTTAATATTAAGCATTGTTAAGGTTGAAGTGTATGGGAGGCGTATTTTTTGAAACAAATAATAATGTAAGAAGAAGGCAGAAGAAAGGCAACATCGACAGGAAGACATCAAAACACATAACAGACAACATTTGAGTTTTCCTACGGGTTTGTTAGTCAGCATTTTTGATAAAAGTGACAGACACGCTAAACCTTAGCTGATGTATTTCAGCGCCTCAGGCGTGAAATCAGAGGCAGAACTGAGTGGACACTATTTGCGATGCCTGACTTCAAATATTCCGCGTGCGATCCAACCTGCGACCAACTCGTATCAATTACCCAAGGTATGGGGATAAGGACCCTCCCCCCCCCCCCCAGCACTATGGTATCCTGGAAAATGTTTAGGCACCTGCGCCGACATTTAATTTTCAAACTGACGCATTAATTTATTCAAATAAATGGATTCTCGCCTCCTGAGTATCCAAATGTTGAAAATAGTCGAATGAAGGGATTCAATTTAACTATCGAGATCTCACGCCCGGATTACAGATATGCATTGCAAGAAATGTTTCTATGTTGGGCAATCCTCAGAGATACAGCAGACACGCTTAGCAGTTGCAAAAATCTGGTGATGACGTTGTTCATCATACACCATTATACAATTAGTATCAATAATTGTCACTTAACCGGCAAGAAACCGTTTAATTGATAATTGATTTTCGAATTTACGAACGTTTTCCCCTAAGGCCCTGCAACGAGCTACATAATTCTTTTATTCCTGTCACATGAATTTCACTACTTGTAATCTTCATTTAATTTTATTGTATTTCATTCATTGCTTTCTGAAACTTTTTCATGAACAATATTTTACGGGGAAATGCATATACAACATATGATAAAACTAAGGGTACATTTTGAATTTGTTATACAAATTAGAATAACATTTACTGGATTATCATGATTATCGAGCAATGAAAACTGCATTGCCTGTCGTAAATGCCCCATTCCACTGACCATCGGAGGCTCATCTGATCCCCAAAATGCGAAAATTTTGGCAATCCGATGAGTTCCGATGAAATCTGATCTGACAAGCTCTAGAGACTCACACCAAGGATCACCGAGGATGATACCAACGTCAGTAGAGCCCCCAGAACCAAAACTCAAGTTAACCAGTCCGATGACTGTTAAATCGTAGGAAACTCAACAGATTCTCAAAGAGCGTCGGTTGGACACGCCCACTAGTCGCACAACACACGTCTACACATCGGATTTACTCGACACTTATCGGACTGACTCGACACTTATCTGACACTAACGGGAAATGCGACTGGAAAGGCGTCTCACAATTAATGTTTGATAGGGTTGCATGGGTTGACACAAAAAGTAAAGTTTTAGAGCGTGACAATCCTGGAAGAAATATATAATCTATCACCATTCTTAATACAAAAGGTGCTGGAGCATGTGCAATAGAGGTTAGGGACAAGTCGCGGGGGAGGGGGGAAAGGTGCTTGACCCTTAAAATGTGTTTTATAATCTTCATATAAGATAACGGACTAAAATGTATAAGAATAATGACAACATTTCAATAAACAATTACAAGATGAAATGTATATTTCAGTCATTATGTTTTGATTCAATAACGTTTCTTTTGTACTTCTTTTAAATGGCTTAAGGCGTAGTTTAATAAACACGAGATGTTACTGAAGGTGTACCATCCATTGTGTTGTTGTTTAGTGGCGTGTTTTGTTTTGTTTTGTTTTGTTTTGGGGTGTTTTTTGTTCTTTTGTTTGTCTTTTGTTGACAGCGCAGGAAATGTTCTTCTCAGTGTATTATTCTCAGAGTGGATAGTTGAGAAGAAACATATCATTTTGGTTTTAAAAAAAATCCTCATTCAATAAATCGAATTTATTTACATGCTTCCCGCCGCAACAACTACTAAGTTAATTAGCGTTTGATTCGATTTACCTGTCAATGGCGATCGTTAGCAATGAGTTGACGGAGACGTACAGCGACACGGCCTTCAGGAATCCCACTATGACGCACATGGCCTTGCCAAAAGGCCACGTCTGGTGAATATAGTAGTAGAAGTTGAATGGCGCCACCACCGCCGCCACCAGGAAATCCGACAACGCCAGGTTGCCAATGAGCAGGTTCGTCACCGTGCGCATCCGCTTGAAGCGGTAGATGACGCAACAGAGCAGGAAGTTACCGGTGCCGCAAATAACAATCATGAGGGTATAGCTGAGAATGAGAATCACCTTCGCCCCTATGCTCACAGTGTAGGCATGCATCATCTCATACTCAGTACCGTTGGTGTCAGAGTAATCGTAGGAGTACGGGTTGAGGACGCTGCCATGCTGCGACATAAAAGGGTACACCTCCATTGCGGAGATTGGGTCTTCGTCAGCCTGGTAGGAGACGGGAGAGGCCATTGTGGTTCTGATGCAAATTAACGAAAATGAAACATCTGTACGCCAACACCGGCGCACAAAAAAATTAGCTACAACGACTCTTCTTTCTCTCCTACCCCGGTATACTCAGAAACTCTTCCTAGTGGTGTGCATGCACCCGTTCACCGCCTTCGCTTTATTTTCACCGCCGTAAGTGAGAGGGCAAAGTGGAGGGAAAGTTTCGGGTAACCGCGCCGAGTGATCACGGCCTGGGAGTCGATCTTGACACGGTAATCCGTGATGGCCAACTTGCACCAAGCCAGCAGGTGGTTCTCCACAAAGAGCTGCACTTTGACTGGCTCAACGATGATGCCCATCACAATGTGGTCATCTCAGATTGATACAGTCTTTAAAAGACTCCGTGCGCCTCCTCGACTTAGGCTGCCTCCCTCTCTAGACTTTTCTAAAACAATTCAAATTTGCTCTCTTGAAAATTAAAACAAACAAACAAACAAACAAATAAACAGATGTCCACGAACTTGAAACATTTAAGTCTGTTCGCAGAATGATGTTAGCGATTAAAGCAATTAATCACGGCTTGCTTGTACCAGAAATATCCTTATAATTAATCCAAATTCGAAGAATACATCCAAACAAAAATTACGTTATACTGAAGAAACCAGTCGTCAGAAGAAGAAAATCAGGACGTAGTATTCCTTATTAAACGTCTCCGCAGATTAATATTCCTCTGAGATTCAAAAGTGTTATCCTGGCAAGTACGTTCCTTGGGAAAAGTGTGAGTAACATCAACTTGGTAGAGTTAAACATAGAACGATACTGACTCTGCATTTGAGAGGTGTACCGGTGGAAGAGCAAGTCTTCGGCGGGCTCGAACGGGGAACCTTGTGGCGTCGGTGATGGCGGACGCTCGAATGACGAGGTTTCACTTCATTTGTCATCCCGCGCTCTTTCCCTCTCTGGTTTTTCCAGACCGTCTTGGGGAGAATGTATGACGTGCGCAGAACGATCTCCGCAGCTGATGTGCGCATTGCGTGCCACGAGGAAAGTAAACGAGAGAGCGGGAGTTTCCTCCTCCTGTTTGTCTGAAGGGAGAACAGAAATAAAAAAGGGGTGAGTATTTCTTTCGCTGAGATGAGCGATAAAGGTTGTCTCCAGTGGTCCCCTCTCTGGAGAGGACACGGCCAATGTGTTGAATCAAGCAATTATTACGCCACACGTCGTTAATAGGGGGCTTCCTGCAAATTTACCCAAGCATCTAAAGTGTATTTGAGTTGGGGACGATGCACAGCTTACTTTACCAATCTTGTTGCGCCTCTCTGGAGCCATTTGTGAATATCAATCGCTACTGATGGCGCCTTCTGTTTCAGTTCTGAAGACCACTAACATCGATTTTCAATCATTTCCCGTAACGTTCTACTCTAGAAAAAAAAAGATAACCAAATAAACCTTTTAAGTGGTCTTCAACGAAGATGCCGACCCATCCCTATATTATTCGAAGGTAATGATAGTTTCAGAATTCAGGAAGAGAATAGAGCCGTCTAGAAAAATAGAAATGAATGAAATTTGAGGAAGAATTAGAAGATGACGAAGAAGAAGAAGAGAAATGAAAATGAGATAGAAGAGGAATACGAAAAAAAAAAAGGACAAGAAGAAGGATATGAACCAGGCACTTTTTCGACTGCCTACTCTTCATGCTTTGCCTGTTTTTGTTTTGTTTATTTTGCAATTTCTACTTTATTATGTGCATAATAAAAAAAATTGCGAACAGGTCAAATAAAATAGCAGTCGGTACATCTTAAATATTAACCAGGTGCTACAAGTACATTGCTATAACGAAGTAAAGATTTTGGTCCTCGGATTATTATCTATATTATTATCTTTGTATACTTTTTTTTGTATACTGAATGACTATTACGAAATTTCAATATGACGAAAAACAAAAGTGCCGGTCCTGGGGACTTCTTGTATAACGGGAGTTGCCTGTATATCAGTCATATTTCTTTCTTAAATCCAAACAACCTCTTTGATGTTTTGGGTCTTCATCGGGTGAGAAACTGACAACAAGAGATTGCACTGATCCTGAGACGAGTCAATGCGACTATACTGCCAACAAAATCATGCACTATTTGTCTAGTCAATGCTTTTAACATTCGAGAAGTGCATTACCCCGACAATAAGGAAAGTGAGAGAAACGTTGAAATCAAACTTTTCCGGTGCCATATATTTGACTTAGGTTGAGAGATCTGGTTATCTCCACTAGGGAAATGGAATTGCGCTTCTAGAGGAAAAAAAAAACATCAACAACGCGTGAATCGATTAGTGTTAACAGGTAAAAATATATACAGTATAAACAAAATGAACTCTTGTTTCGCTGTAGAGCTACCTTGTAGTTTCACATTCCATCTAAAATAGAATTCGAGGATAAGTAACTTTTTCTTAGTATACTGCCTTGAGGTGCATAAAGTATACATTCTTTATTCACGTGTATTTTTCCAAGTCATGCGAAACATGCTTGCAATTATCATTGTTTTTTCAGGGGGGGGGGGGGGGGTCACGTGACTTGTTTCAACTGGTTCATGTAATTCTACACCCCCCCCCCCCCCCATAATGTATGGCACTCGCTGGAAATTCTGGTTTGAGCTTACGTTGTGCATAGTTCACGAAATTTGCTTTTGAAAAATATGAAAAGTTTAGTCGTGCCGAAATTGTGAACATGTCGACAATTTTGTCACGCATTTCACGTATTGACCGCATTGGTATGCATCCTCCCGCATGTTGGGTACCACGAATGTTTTCCACACTGGCAAGAAATGGTACGTGCCAATGGGTAAAACACTGCGCAAGCCGATATGCGTGCAAGTGTCAGGGCAGCTTTTTACATTCTACACATGAGCGGATAAGGGTCGTCTGGGAAAAACCACATAGACTAGGCTTGGTGAGACTGGCAAAAGATCGAGAAGTTTAAGATCGCGATCTTTGAGATCTCGAAGTTTTGCCAGTGTGACCGCGCCTACTAATACAAATGAGTGATGTCATAGACAGAAAGAAGTTGTAGTGAAAGATGTCATACAGGGCTGAAAGGTTTCTTTAGGTTGCAATGAACGAACATTTTTATTTTATTTCATTTCATTTTATTCTATATATTTCTGCACATAAAGTATGCATAAATTGTATCAATACATGAACAACATAGGAAACTGCTAAACATCAAAGGAAGCTTGCTAACATGTAAAATTTTATTACATTAGTTTATGATATCTAGCTTTAAAACTGTTTTGTTTTCATTGTTTAACATTCGAGGTCATTTGAACCACTGCTAACTGCGAACTGGTCTATTGACAACCATTGTTATATTCATTGTTTGCGAGATTGGAACTCTTCCATTACTTAAAATACGGATCAGTGTAAATGTATACTCATAAACACGTTTTCATTTTATAAGAGTTTTGAACATGAAGATGTGTTTATTTTTATATTTATTATTAGTAGTAGTATTATTTCTTTTTGCTGAGTGTATTATTCTGCTGTAAAATTCCTCTCAATATAATATTTTTGTACTTCCAAGGTTATCGTGCATTTCATATAAACACTTTTTAGTTGTTTGTCCTTTTTTTTGTTTGTTTGTTTTTGTTAATCCCCATTCACATGAGATGAAATGTTCCGTATGCATGTAGTTTCATGTTTCTCTGCATTTGTTGTTGTTATTATTATTATTATTATTGTTTTTATGATGAATGAAATAAAATGAACCTTAACTGAAGGGACGGCAATAATTGTGCATGGTATAACCATCATTTTGCAGAAGATGATGTTATCAATCCCTGCTGACTCTTGTAGGCTCCATCATATCAAAGGTAATCTGACGCACTGGGCGGTCGTTGCCTTTGCGTATCGACCGTTCCCTATCGGATTTTCGAATCGCCAAGTCAGCGTGACCACGGGGTGGAGGGTGAGGGCACGGAGTCTCAGCAAGGGTGTCGGGAGCTTTTCGGGCTCGGGTTTCGTTCGATCCGCACGCCTACACCTTGACAAACCTCGTGATTGCAGAAGATGTTGAAACTCGAGCCTACTGACTGACCGGTGTTTTTGTTGTTATTTTTGTTTGGATATCCTCTAAACGTAGAAAGTCATCTTTAATACTCCCTGCACACAATGCAATGTACCATTACACACACATAATGCACACACCGTTCACACACACAACAGGCAAACGGCACAATCACACATAGATCGCACATACTGGTAATATACATATACTTACATACACACAGACACATCACACAAACCATTACCTAAACACACACATTTTTACACACACACACACACACACGCCCGCATCCCAAGTACACCATCACCAATACAGACACACATACACTTTACGCGAGCGCACGTACACACTCTCGCACAAAATAATATCACACACGATCACTCTAATCAGTAGCTCCATACTTGGATTCACGATTGAAACGTGGAACTGCGTAGTTTAGGTCTATGATCTAAATAGACACTTTCTGTCTTGTGAACAGAAATATCTTAAACGATTCTTGAACCATCAGGGATTCATTTTGGGACGAGCCAGGTACAGAGAATTTTGATTTTCTAATTTTTACAATTTCGAACAACGATACTTATACTGAGTACATAGTTTCAGAATGTATTGTGATTGGGATGAGAAATAAGAATGTTTTCAAAATTTAAAACAAATTGCAATTAACAAGAGACTCTGATTACAATGTCAGCCACACCATAAGAATGTATGAGTTGGGGCTCAAGGAAACAGAACAAAAGAAGAAGGTATACATACATTCTACACAGGTGAACTTGTCAATCAAGCGGCATTGTAATGGAATTATACAGCTATATTTCTGAAATACCTGAGGCTCATAATGTCATCAAGACTGTTCAGTGTAATTTGTGTAAGGCTTTTCAAAGTATTGGTTTCTCTGCTCAAAGATCACAATAAGATAAATTCCACAAATCTATAAATTGAGCTGTCGATTTATGTACTACACGATGTGAATTTATGAAAATCGTCTGGAATGCCCCTTTAAAAGTGTGTCACCCTCGTCGGCCTCATGCCAAAAGGCCCTTAACGCTATATACTTTGTATTCTAATAGTGCCCTTTTGGCATAACAGGGGAAGTTCTTTAAGGCCCTTTTGGCATAAGGCCGACGCCATGGCAGCGAACGAGACCTATAACACTGAGGTTTATGCGGAAGATAAATGATATCATCCCTCATACTATTAAATCCTTAAACTCGATTTATTCAACACGATAAATAGTTTTGTAAGCGTATGTTTGTTTGTGTGTTTGTCTCCTAAGATGTCTCTTCTTTCTCTCCCCTCTGTTTGTATTATATATCTATATATCTATATATATATATATCTATATATCTATATATATATATATATATATATATATACATATATATATATATATAATTTTTATATATATATATATATATATATATATATATATATATATATATATATATATATATATATCTTTCTCTCTTTCTATTGTTCCACTTCGGTCCTCTTCCGATTTCTTCCAACATCACTTTGTCCCGCAGGCACAAGTAAACACTGCAACTAGTACACAAATTTTATTCAATTCATGTATCGAACACCCTGCTGGCTTGATCAAATGAAAAAGACAAGAAAACAAATGCAAAGCAGGAACTGGAAAAAAAAAAGATAATGAAAGCTTGAAGATATAGTGAAATTGAATCCGCGGTTATTCAATTGTCGACACAAGTTGATGTCCATTTTGATGATGTGGGGCGCAACGGTAATCAAGGACAAGTGCCGTGTTTACTCTGCGAGCTTACACAGGATATGCACATAGAGCCCGGTACAATTTGTTTTACATTTACGCCGCGCAGGCTTAAAAACAAAGTACGTCGAAACGATGTGTTCAAAATTTACGAATGCATTGCTCCATCGATCGCATTATCAAGCGGCCATATATAAAGGGCCGACATTAAAGACACATGCCGCACTAGAATACGATTTTCAACTTACGAATAAGATCGTGTCTGTCTGAATTTCTAAAAGAAATGGGTGAAGTTAAAGTAAACAAACTAGCAAAATAAAAGCGCAACAAACTTTGGTTGACCACCCCATACTGTTTGAATGCCCATGCCCACATCATAACTTCTAAAGTGCAGTGTAATCAGAGTGAACCGCGTTGTGACAAATTTATAAGAATGGGGAGAATAATGGAAGGCTTACTTTAAACATGGAATAGGGTATTACGAGAGTGTGCAGAGAATCTTTGAAAAGAAATAATAAGCACACATCAAAGTCAGACACCTTAAATGTTATTGAAAGTAAACAAAGAACTCTCCTTAAAACCTCATCTGATATGAATTCCGGAATAATGATCACACCTTTGTTTTACCTGATGTCTTCATATTCAAGAGTAAAAGCCAGTACAAACGATATTTACGGTACAAGTACGCTCGCTCTTGATCGAAATTCCGAAATGTATAAAGTTGAAATGACAAAGTGCTAAATTGCTCATCGCTTATGTAAAATACAAGACGAAAAACATGTTTGACATTTCATCGATGGAGCAAAACAATCCAGGAACCAGATGATTGTTCATGAAACACTCGTCATTTTCCCATTCCATCGCACTCAACATCAATCATAACATGACAATGCGTTTCATACTTAACCAGGTATATACACCTAATTTCATCTGCACGTGCAACTAAATAGGTGAATTGTGTTGGAAGGGGAAATGATAAAAACAGAAAGATACGCGTCGGCTTGATTGTTTCTATATGATATCAAAATGACTGCGACCGTTTTTTTTTCTTGCACCCCAGCGTCTTTCGTCGCCTTTTGTTAATCCTACGTCTATAATAGTTCAGCAATGACTCGAAAGAAGGTTATTCCTTTTGGGGTATTAGATTGAAACCGATATGTGTCGGGTAGCTTTTGATCATAGACTAATTTGCCCGTCTCGCCATGACGACTGACATGTTCACTTCTCACTTTTTATATTATCGAACATCCTTACTCAGTTCAGAGCCAATTCATCTCTCTTTTACCGGCGTCTGGCATTTGTACAAATGACGATTCTTAGTTACTTGATGGAAGATGGAGACATCGCTAAACTCAAAAAGAGGCAATTTATTAAGTAGATAACTTTCCCTAAGACAGGATAAGAGTTGAGGAACATTAAAGAATGGGAGTATACTCTGAAGAATTGAAACGGTGTCACTCTTTCAGCCTCTTTTAAGTGTTAGATTAACACTCAAAATGTTGGATTTACCATTTTATTATTTTTAGCTGGCAAATCCAACTTTTTGTTTAGTGTTAAATCTAACATTTTGAGTGATAAATCTAACATTTACAAAAGGTTTTAGGAGTGGCAACATTTAAAAGGTTGAATTTTTCATATCATTTTTTTAGAGTGTAGCTTTTCTGTTTCCTTACCACAGCGCAGAGTTCAACTAGTCGAAGAACTCATGAACCTAGCATAAGCAACATCATGAATTTCAGAATAACTGTCCATTTCGTTATCATTTATGATCTCTATTGTTTATGGAGGTATCAGAAAAGTCTCTAAACAAAGTGGGTTTTATTGTTGTTGTTGCTTTTGAAAAGATATGGTGGAATAAACAAGTAAACTGAAGAGAAAAAGAACAATCTTAACAATTCTCTGGCGTAGAATGTTTATTTATTTATTTTTTTTTTCGTGTTGACTTTTTCACAGAAAGAGCAAAATAACACAGGGAGATGTAAACTCGATGAGGCGTCACAGTACTCCCATGGCTTTTTATAATAAATCTGTAACGTGATCACCTAATGCGACATGTATAACTACTTCGCATTTAAGGTCATCATCACAAAAATAATTTATTCCAAGACTGCACAGTGTCTTGATGCGAATGATGCAATTCATCATAATTATTGTCTTTTTCGCTTAAAAATAAGATAATTTACAGAAAATTACGTCATGATAAGTAAAAAGGGTTGAAGTGAAACTCGTGCAGCGATGACATCATCACGCGTAAACCGTAATCATAACAGGTGGTATAATAGGTTGCGACTAATGACACTCCCTCGTAAGAGCATAAACACTATAAAACTATACCCATAATATTTGTAAAGTGTCACATGCAGTGTAAGAAACTACTATAATACTGTATGTTTGACTTTACTTTGCTAACAAAGACGGTTTTATTTATTTCATAGTTTCGATTGCTATGCCTCGTGTTGTTTGTTTGTTTTTTTCTTGTGAATGTTACGAGATCAAAAGCCTAATAGTTTTCCTAAATTTCACTCCTCCTCACGAGCCTGCGCAGCTACTTGGTGATGGATGTCGAAGTGTTTGCAAACTGAGAAGCCATCGCCAATAAGTTGCACTGTCTGTGAGATACATTCTTCTTCGTCTTGTTTTTGAAAACCAGATGTAGTATGTGTACATTTGTACAGGGGAGAAAAAACGGGTGGGGGGGGGGGGGCGGGGGTGGCTGAGGGGAGGAAGAAATGAGGAGGTATAGTGAGACAGAAGGGGAGGGAGAAAAAAAGGTCTCTACACTATCCTCCTCTGACCTTTGCCGCGATACTCAACCCGTTGATATGATGGATAGTTTTCTCATGTGTCGATATTCATGACCTGTATTTTCGAAGTCCGACGAGCTTAGCTCGCATGACTCCGGAGAAACTGTTATAATCTAATGCATTCATAAACATGATAAATGTTTACTTGTCTCTGATCATATTAAATGTCCTTTAACAAGGAGTTGATAGAAAATGATATTGCAGACACGAATACATCCCCGTTCTTTACATTCCGTTGTTGGTAAAGTTGTTCCCACCAATGGCTAGCACCTGTTTGAGGGCCACTTGTCGTAGAATTATTTGAGGAGAAGAAAATTAGTCCCATTTACTGCTAACATTTATTCAATTTTGTGATCCATAGATTTGAAAGCACTGTAATCTGGTCGAATTCTATTCTTATAGCCTGGATATAATTCTTCTTTTTTTTTTCTTTTTTTTTTTTGGCCTTCAGTAGTTGCGAAGACAGACCTCGGGAAGATTTGAGAGTGCTACTAGCAGTGACTAGGGGTGCACGTCACAAGTCATACACCAACGAATCACATAGCCATTGAGTTCGACACTATATAATCAAATAAGGCCCAAGGTCCGATACTACAGACAAGCAAGGCCCCGAGTTTGACACTAAGCAAACAAGGCTCACGAGTTCAACACTACGCAAACAAGGCCCACGAGACCGACACATTAAGCACCGTACGGTAATGTCTAAATCGTGGGTCTTTTTTACCTAGTGTCAAACTCGTGTGCCTGTTGTGCTTGTTGTCGAACTCGTGGACCTTTTTTGCCGAGTGTCGGACTCATCGCGGCCATGAGTCTTATTTGCCTAGTGTCGAAGTCATGGGCTGTATGACTCCTGGGTCGTATGACTCATGGGTTGTACGACTCATGTACCTTTATTCAATGTCGAACTCGTTGGCCGTATGACTCGTGGGTGTCAGTCTCGTGGGATGATCCCACGAGTATCACTTAACAGGAAAGTGTTGATGAACTTTACGAAGTTGACAACTTGAGAGGTGAAGAGAATGGCAGACATGATGACTGCAGGATAAGAGACAATCCTTTCGTCTACCCAATTTATTCATTCAAGCGTATGACACAATGTGCCTGGTTGATATACCGTTTGCTGAGTATTGCTGGTCCCCTGGGGCGAACCGAGAGGGGTCGGCATCATTCGCCCGTTTTCCTGTGTGGGTGGGTAGGGGGACCACTTCACCGGGTTGATACCCTGCTCTTTGAGATTAATGAATGAAGAGAGATCTTTTACATGCGTGAGTAGTGGCTAACTCACACACGGGACCTTCATATTTTAATGTCCTATCCGAGGGACAAAGTGTTTTGCCTTTACCAGAGGGGACGGAATGCACACAACATTGCTCAGTGAGACTAGGTAATCGAACCCGGTACCCTTGCGTTTGAAAATAGACGCGTCACCAACTGAGCCATATCACCATCCTTGCCTCCAAAGTAGTTGGATTACAGGCACAAGCCACTACTCCCGGCCTAGTCTATCCAATCCAATGGCTGGACGACATGCACAGAAAAGGAAAATGCTCTTGTGAATTACTCACAATTTGCCAATGTGATAAGAACTTAAAAATTAATTAGGCTGAATCAAACTTGATCATTTTCTTTTCGATGACACGTTTATAATTATATTACACAGTGCCTCAGACTGCAGAGATAGGATTACTCTTAATACAGCTTCCCATCATTGCCATTAAGATAAACATATGTGGGTAAAACTGAGATCTGTTGATAATAAATGCATCTTGGCAAGAAATGCACGATCTCCGCGCAGGTTTGGAACTCAGAACCTCCTCGTGTGGAAGCACTTATCACAGTACCACATCACTCATCGATTCTTCATAGAAGTATGGTCGTGTAGGCCTAATCGGTATATCTTTATGTATTGATTTTTTTAGAACGTATAATTGGAATGAACAAAAGGATGCAATGTGATTTTTTTTCTCTCTTTATCTGTTCTTACCTCTTTATCTTCGTTCCTCCCTCTCTCTCTCTCTCTTTCCCTCTTGATCAATATTTCCCCAAGGAATGGGGCTGGATATCATTTCTTTTCTATTCCCGCTTACAATCCCTTCGTTTCATGCATTGTCACGAAACGTGTGGATTAACTTACCCCCGCAGTCCCCACCCGTGGGTGTGGGCCAGGTTGATCATAAATAGCTGGGGCTCCGTTAAACATCCCCTTCTAAGAGAGAGCTGGAAGGGGGGGGGGGGGGTGGAGGGGAGAGTAAGGGAAAGCGATGTAGATAAAGAGGAAGAGGAAACAGAGGGGGAGAGATGGGAAGACAGATCTCCCCTAGCTGCACTCCATCGAATGAAGTGTCTCGAGCACGTAAGAAAAGTGATCAATATAAACCGTCGTGCAAATTGCTTTCCTCCTTCTAAACCCTCCATATATACCCACCATCCCACAGTGAGGAGAAGGTCGTTCTGAAAATAATAATATCGAACTTGTGTATTGTGTTTCCCCTTCAGGGATTCGACAACGACTCTCATCTGTGCTTTGATTGTTGCTGTTATCGTCGGTGATGATGTTTTTGGTGTTGTTGTTATCATTGTTGTTGCTTTCGTTGTTGTTGTTGTTGTTGTTGTTATTGTCGTCGTCGTTGTTTTGAAAGTGACTGACGGGATATGGATGATACTGAATACAATAATGCGATTTTTTTTTTTTTTTTTGCGCTGATAGACTGGCATTCGAAAAGTCCAGTATTCAACAGCTGCCCACTGTGTCATGAAGCACTCAGCGCTGAACATTATTTTTTTATTGTTTTGGATTGCTTTAATTGTTGTTGTCGTCGTTTACGTTGTTGTTGTTGTTGTTGTTGTTGTTGTTTTGAAAATAACTGATTGAGTTTGAATGATGGTGACTGTAGTAATGCCATTTAGATTAACAGATAAGCGTTTAGAATAGCAATGAGAATTTCATTGCAATCTCTCTCTCCCTTCCCCTCTCTCTCTCTCTCTCTCTCTCTCTCTCTCTCTCTCTCTCTCTCTCTCTCTATATATATATATATATATATATATATATATATATATATATATATATATATATAATATCTCCTCCCCTCCCCACCACACACATACACACACTCTTTCTACATAATCGTTCCCCAACACACAAATAAAATAAGTGCTGCGGAAGCGATGGGGAGGGGTCTTCAGTCTTCCCCTCCCTCACACACGCACATTAGGCGCTTTCTAGGAAAAAAAAAAAGAAACGAAGAAAAAATCGAAAAAAAAAGAACATGCACATGAGAAACTTTGTTTGTGAAGTCCGTCTCGAGATTATTTCCACACAAAAAGGAGGGGGAAATGATCGGACATAAACTCTTGACCACATCACCCGTAAACACTATTCCCTCCCCCCCCCCCCCCTCCTCCGGAGCCCCCTAACACTGAAAAGCGTTTAGCATTTTTTTAATGATTTCTACTCACCTTGTAGCGTGCGAAACAAGACGAGAGAACATAATGATCATAACGCCACTGAGTAGCAAATAATTGTCATTAGGCAATTAGGAGGCACTTTAAAAAAAGTATGGATAGTGCATTATTGCCCGAGCACCGACGATATACATGTACATTAATGTTCCAACACACAAGTGGGCGAACCGATATTGTGATGATCATCAATATCATTTGCAAGAATATAGAAAACAAGAATAAAAACCTGCAGGATTATGATTTGTATATTGTATTCTACTCAAACAGTAACACCACGTAGCATAGAGCTCTTGTGGTTCAGTGGTTAAGACCCCAGACTATCAGTCACAAGGTCCATGGTTCGAATTTCCTGGCTGCCGTGATTGTGCCCCTAGACGAGGCTTATTATCTCCATTGCTTATATAAATCTTTAGCATGTTCAGAGAGGAATTTAAGCAGTCAGTCCCATCATTGCTTGCTTCAAGGGTCAGTTGGAAAAGGTTTATTCAATTAAATCAAATATAACATTATTATATCATAATAGAATTTCATCAAAAATCTTATACTGGATCTGTCTTGGGCTTTCATGACAATGTTTTTACAATTGGCGGGGAAGGCTCTTTTAACGATACCTGGTGACATGAAGACCCAGCCAAAATACGCATATCATGTCGTTTGGTAACCTTCTAAGAATTGCTTACAAACTTACAATGCATGTCAATCTACCTTTTACCCACAAAAACACTTGCTATGAATAACATGAATGAGTATCAATTCGATATCATGGATGTTGAGCGAAATCATACAAAATGATTCTGGTGTGCATTGATATAATGTAGACTTACTTTTGAAATTGGCTTGGATTAGTATTCTGAAATATCAAGGATTGTAGACGACAGGATCTAAGTGAATAAAAAGGGAAAGAGTTAAACTCTTGAAATGAATAATATTTGTCTCACCCATCAGTGTATGTTACAGTGTCCAATAAGGTTTCTATTTGGTTTGGTTTGTTTATGTTTTGTTTTGTTTTGTTTTTAAAGCTGGGAACCGCAGATATCGGCTTCTCACCAGCAAAGTGCTACAGTCTTATTCCTCTGTTTTCATTTAGTTCCTCTGTAATGTGTTTGATTTATCTAATAATTGCTTGACTGATTAAGTTACGCCAGCAGGTGTGATCCCTTTTCCAGTGCTGCTCCTAGCACTCTTTGGTTGAATTTTTCCTTTATCCAAGAGAACGGGGCACGTTAATTCCGTTGTCATTTTTTTTTATATTGGTAGGAATACATCAAGCTATACACTCTAGGCTGATTTCAAAAGTATATTGAATTGATCCTTTAAATGTAAAACATTTGCAAAATAAGTTGCTTTGTGGCAGTGGAGCTTTGTTAGCAGTGCGCATGTCACAGAAGAAACGGTTACATCTCTCCCTCATTTCCCATCTACAGGTTAGAAAATCCTCCTTTCCTTCTCATCTTTCCTTTTCTACTCTTTGTTCTCAACGTGTTTAACTCCCATGAATGAGTGCGTGAGGTAAATAAGTCATGAGTAGCATTTCGTCTCATCATCTGTCTCTGTTCTTAGGTACATGTTGGGGGATCTTATGTTGTGCTTCGAGACACTGTACTTAAACCATTACATTAATTCACATAATATGGCCAGGGTGTGGGGAGGGATGTCGTAAGACCAGCGTTGTCATCAAGTTAGCTGCTTAATTCTGTACCCTGACAGCCTAGACGAATGCAAAATGAACTTTTACAAACTTGCTTTTTCATGTATTAGTCATCATTATGAACGTTGATGAATTATTTGGGGAATGGCAAATAACATAACAGTGATAACAAAAATGCATTGGATTTGCTATTTCACGTATTAGACATCATTATGAACGTTGATGAATTATTCGGGAAGTGGCAAATAACACAATATTGATAACGAAAATGCTTTGGACGAGGTTCGGTAATTGTTTTTTGTTTTGTTTTGTTTTTTTCGTTCTGTCATGAGACTGGATGCGAGACTAATGACCGACTCGCCGTTTGATCCTCCGCCTCCTTGATCGCCACGATGAGAAAGTGGCACAGTTACAGCATTCTGCTCTTGATGCTCTAATCCGAGCCGAGTCCGATGACGCAGAGATCGAGGGCGATTCTAATCGCTTCCGACACTGAACGAAGCGGACCATTAAGCGGTAATCACGGCGTGAGTCGAGGGCATCGCTCGTCGTCGAGGGCTTTGTCGTTGATGTGAGTGGAGGATAATGGGATGCGTGCCTAAGGTCGCTGATGTCAACAGTTGAAATTTAAGCGCCCGTGGTGGTGAGAGGTTCAACGAAGAAATCGAGATCAGGCGCATGTATACCGAGATCCGATGCTCACTTTGCCTTACTTCTGCCTTTGACTAATGTTACAGTTAGTGTTAGTATTAGTAAGTACATATGTATTACGGTCTTGCTCGGCATTAATGTTTGGCCTTGAATTTGAACTGAAGCAATTTGATAAAATGGTTTCTGTTTAGCTCAAATTTGATTGCACTTTCGTCCATTTTCTCCTTTTTTTACTGAAAGAATTATTGTCAAACTGTCTATTTTGGGAGAGGTAACAGCATCCCAAAGACTGTGGTAAGAAATGGCTATAGCAATCCTAGGACTTATATGTAAAGGGAAAATGAGCTGTCTTTGGTTTAAATAAAAAAAAAAAGCTAATTCATCTTACTTTGCGTAAGCGTCAGTGTGAGTTCCGTACACATGTTGTAATGTCTCGTTGTTCTTTTTTTTTTATTTCTTTACAAACATCCTTGGTTCTTATGGCTTTGCTGTACATTTTTTGTTTTCGCATTTTGCCATTATCCCCGACTCCTGACTGGTAGACAGTGTGTCGACAAAAGACCAATTGACTTCCCGAGGGAGAGCAAGCACCTCTGTGGACCGGGAAAAATGACCCACGCCGATGAAGCAATCCAAAGAGAAAAATGGGAGCTTACAATGATCCCCGCCAGAAATTCGCCAAATCTGACCATAGCAGGACAAGTGGTTGCCAAGCAACGCGTCACCCGTAGGCAATGACACACAAAGACACCGTCGAGCATTATCCCGGAACACGATTCTGGAAAAGATCTCTCGGATTTAGTTCTGGTTATACAAGCTTGATGCACATTCTATATGTCACTTCAAATCATTTGTAATTGGAAAAACATGGCTTTCATATTCACATTATGCGCTTATCTTCATGATACACTCAAGTGCATCAAGAAATTTCTTTCTTTGAAGGCTCGGTATCTGCTTTGTTCCATGAGCTCATTATATACACCCATGCATGGAAGATTTAGTCGATTTTGCGATTTCCCATTCTCATGCGGCATGGGCAAATTTTGTGCAACTTTAGATAAATCAAAATTTGCAATTGTATTGTCTCTTATACAAACATAACGTGCACTGGTGCAACTGGTGATGGATTGAGTTGCTCCCCGCATGGAATGCAAGTATAACAAAATAACGACAGGGCGACTAAACTCGATACGGGCCGGGAGCAAACTCTCCGGATCGTTCCATGCTCACGATACTCATCCTTCACTTTCACTACCTTCCCTCTTCCAAAACTTGATAATGTTGATATGCAATACTTTCTTCTGTATGATTTTCTCTCCTTCTCTCCCACCCCCGTCTTTCCCCTATCATCTCTTACATATCTTTTTCCTTCCTTCTTGTCTTGATGTTCAAGTAAACTGAATCACGACGTGTTCGGAAATACAGTGAATTTCGATTTACCACGTATACTTTAGGCTATCCTTGTTATTGTTCTCAAGATAATTATCGCTCCGAACACCATTTGGTATATTACGTTGTATCTGGCTCTCGAAAAGCTCACCACGTAGGCCCCCTACTCCATATGAGGAGGTGTTGCAAGAAAGCCGCAATCAATTGCAAATCCCCCAAATCAATGGCAAATCTTGCACATGCTGCAATTGATTTCAAATTTGCAATCAATTGCAAGTTACAATCGATTCTGTTGCAAAAAACAAAGATGCAATTGATTGCAACTCGACTTTCTTGCAACGCCCCATTAGATACTTACGAGGAATTCTCACGTCGAGAGAGCCCTGTTTTGTTCAACATTAAAAACTCATGATTCCTATTAAAAAGGACTAACCTGCTCTCTCTCTCTCTCATATTCTCTCCCTCTCTCTCTCTTTCAATTGCTCTTATACTCTCTCGTTCTCTATCTATTTATCAGTCTATATATTCTTATATATTTATCTATCTATTTTTTATTTATTTATTTATTTATTTTTATTTATTTATTTATTTATTTTTATTTATTTATTTATTTATTTATTTATTTATTTATTTATTTATTCTGTGTTCTTTATACAGGGTAGTCTCTTCAGTACATAAAAAAGAGAGCCCTGTATTACATAAGCAAATAATAAAGTTGAATATGTTATAAGATGAATAAAATATATAAATATGTAAAATTAAAATACGTCTTACATTGAGAATAACAGTAATTCTTCTTCAACTCCTTCAATAAGAATAACAGAATTCTTCTCCTTCAACTTCTCTCTTTCTCTTTCTCTGTTTGTTGCTTTCTCATGTATCACATTCTGTTTTCTCGTCATCTTCGCCTATTAATGCAGAACAAAATTGCATCACATTGCGACGTAATGAACAGTAAAAAGACATACTGAAATGCCATTATTTGGTGCTCATCGACTCTATGTGTACTTTACACGCTCCTGCCTCCGTTTGCTATTACGTATATTGAATCTAGACTATTTTATTATATGCCCATGTCTATTGCAGTATCTGTAGTAATTATAATGAATTTGACTTTAAGCAGTAAGATTAATATTTGATAACAGCATGAAACGGCAAATGATGACATGTTAAATGCATATTAGTCGTCTAGAGATATTTTGATGATCGATAGTGATGGTACGTATGGATGAACTTCAGCTTGGAAAGGATAATTATTAATACCTGCAATTATAATTATTCTCATGAAACGTGTACCGATGCTAGGCCATTTAATCGTAATTTCCACTGTGACACAGATATTTTGTTGAAATCTTTTAAAATGCAGTATTAGCAGGGATGCCAAGTTCAAACAATTTTTATGAGTGTGATTTTCATGACTCTGCATCTCGGCGAGCGAATGTGCGCGCGAGCGAGGGCGTGGGAGCTGTTTTTCCCACCTGTGGCCTCCCACGGTAGGGAGCTTTTTTAAATTTTTAACTCTTAATGGTGCGATCAGGTGCTTACTTAATAGACTATTTTTTACTTATTTTGAAAGACAAAAGAAAATATACATACAATTGCAACTATCACTTTAATCTTTTGAGTTCTGCTCATTAGTATAGGCCCAACTTGCAGACTTCGCCCGATGCGTGAGAAAAATGGGTGCCATGCGTGAGATCGTGAGACGGCCCCTAAATGCTTGAGTCTCACGCAGAATGCGTGAGACTTGGTAGCTCTGTATTAGCTATAATTGACGATGGTCTTAGAATACTTTAAAAAATTGTATTCACATTCTGTGGAATACCATGGGAGTGAATGGAATATCTCGTTTATGTTTTGTATATTTTAGGGAAAAAACGTAATTCCCGCAGGGTAGTTCGACAAACCGTTTCGAATGACTGGCAGGAATAAACGAAAAGATTTATGCTGACCTTTTCGTGTTCGGAAAATAATATTTGCTCAGTTTACCAAGTCTAGAAGCAATGGGTGGCATATACCACATTCAGATTAAACATTAAACATAATACCTCAGAGAAGCAAACAAACAAACAAACAACTACCTACTAACATTACTAAGGGAAAGGGAAATATGAGCAAGAAAGCTTGCTTTGAAAGTTTCAGTATGATGGTCATCTTCGTTTGCGTTGATTTTTAAACCCTACATTCCGTGATGGCCGCTGTGTTTACCTTTTAATACTCCCTGCGGTATTACTCCTCCTGCCTAGCATGTTTACGAAGGCGCCGGGAGAGACAAAGGCACGTGAAACACCTGTCTGGGTTGCGCCATACAATAGACGAGATACGAACACGGTAGAAAATGAATTCCTTCCTTGCCACCATTCGACGGCATAATGTATCACGACTATGAACACTGGGCGATGGGGGAAATGAACGACGGCGCGTATACATATGGGGGTGTTTATTGTTCTATTGTATATTATACACACATCAGTTGACACATCAAGTTGCATTTTTATCGGAATTATTTATTTTTCTAATTAAAATTTGGTTCATCTGGTAAATCTTCGTGCCATAAAATGCTGATTATTTCAATCTATATGAATCTATCATATATGGCCTCTCTAGTTTGGGGGGGGGGGAAATTATCATAACTTTTGTACTACACAATTGTAAAACTGATGATTCCCATGTTGGGTGTTTAAAAAAAAAAAAAGATCTACTTCTTAATTTTCCGAGCGAAATCAGCGCATGGTCGCTGGAGTTAATATGCATTATCTTGCTTTTTCTTCTTTTTTATTTTTTTTCTTCTACTTATTCTTTTATTTATCTTTGTATATGTGTAGTTTTATGTGTAGTTTTACCCAAGTTGTCCATGTAAACCCCACACCACCCCACCTAAACAAAGAACACAAAACAAAGCAAAAACAATATTGAAGGTGGAAGAACATAATATTCTAGTGAACGGGGGAGCCGTTCGAGCCTCTCCATGGAATATCAAATATGACCCAATATACAGTATATTTATTATACGTATAAACATGCAATAAATTCTACAGAAACTTTTCAAAATAAGAATGATAACACACTTAAGACAAGCCAGAAAAGGAAAGTAAGGGAGAATGTCAAGAGTCCGCCCTCTTTCGCCAAGTAAGTTGATTTAGAGGATTCATCTTCATCAACTGTGTGTTTAAACAAAAGAACTGAACAAAAACTTCTCTCTTTAGATATATGTATGAATGTATGGCGCTCTAACGCCCAGCCTCGTTTTACCTGTCACTTGCCCGTCTGTATGTTTAACACATACTTAACCTGCAGCACCGTATCAGAACCTGTCAAATGCAAAGGTCACGTATCCAACAGTCATCCAATCTTCCCGTCCTCTCGCCAACAAAATATTTGCATTTTGTCATCTAACTTCTATCGTATTATCTTTTGTCACAGCCCAAAAACTAAGGGGGAAAGTGACCCCCTTGGGCTAGGGAGGCATGTGTGTTCCTGCAGGAATAACAGCTTGCCGTTCAAATTTGACCGGTGTGCAAACACGGTGACTGCCACGCAGCGACATGCGCCGACTGGCGGTGCGGAAGTTTCACAGGCTAATTGACTTGATTCTTGCGTGAGGGACCCTAACGAAAGGGCCTACAGAAGATGTCGCGGAAACGATCATAATGGAAAAAAAAAAAAAACAAGAGCATGAAACAAAAGAAGCAAAGAGGGCAAAAATAAAGATATTTGTAAATATCAAAACTTTCCGGAGCTTGCACGACCTGGGGTTGACAAGTGTTGACATTTAGAACTGCAACTGTGTACATCATGCCGCAAACGATCTTCCACTGACAATGACTGAAGCTTTATAAAAGCTTGTAGTTGGTATGAGTGGTCTTTGGACCGCTCAGGAAACGATACCTTCCCTTCCCATTCCCCTTTCCCCTCTTCAAATCAAAATAAAATAGAAAATATAGGATATTGATCATGACAGCACTCTCAGTTTAAAAGCAGGTTCAATAAAGAGGATTCTGGGATTTTGCATGAATCAGGGAGTATGAATGGCAGTGCATTATACCTTCTGCCAAAGTCAAAAGAAGCGGAGCACACTCTCAACCATCACCGTTGTGGAGTGTTTGAAATAAGGACTCTGAGGAGAGGAGTGCGATTCTAGAAACGCGTTGTTGAGAAGATAATCAGGAACTCACGCAGAGGAGAACCAGTACGGGTGATATTGGTGGGAGGATTATAAACCAGGACTATAGGGCAGAGTTGATGAAAGTCTGGCGGGAGAAAATGGAATGACAAAAGACCAATTTGTTCACCTCCACATTTTCATGTCTTGCCAGACCCTGCAATTTGTTGATATTGGTATTTAATGAGGAAAGGGTGCCCTGCAAGATGGGGAATATTACGTTGCTTGCAATAGAGAAACCGAACGAACGATCAGAATTCCCGCGCACCAAACTGTTCGAAACACAACCACAAAACTTCCGATCTACACTCATACATGTCATAGATTGTAATACATTGTGATTACGTGATACATGAGCATTGAAACGTGGTCATTCGTACATACACGCCATGAAGTCAGTATTTGACAATATTCCTCCTTACTTTAAAAAGTCATGAAAGTTGCTGCTTGAAAGCCGATCGCGTCTGGAGATGTCTCTTCAGATGCGGTTTCATCAAACTGATATCGGACTCAACTTTGGCATATTTCCGAGTAACTACCGGTATATGATATTGCCTTCCGAAGATATATTTTCATAATAAATTTAGCAACTGACGTAAACTGTAGATAAACATGTGCCTTGTAATACATGACTAAAGTTGATAACTTACGCGGGGAATAAATAGTCATGTGCTGCTTAAAGCAGTCAAGCAAAATGTTATAGTTTTTTGTTGGTGTTTTTTTTTTCAGGAACTTTCGCATCGGATAGCGATATGTCACGGGGAAAAAATATTGCCCTTTGTGCGAAATTTTACTCCGTCCATCGGGTTTTTAGCTCGCAGTTTTTCATTTCCGCCGAAGGTGTAGTGTTATCCTGCGGCCAAGGTCCGTCACTTTGAGAAGCGGGGGTCAGATATTATCACCTGGCAACGTAGTACGACTGATATACACAAACTTCCGCTCATCCACTAAAAGTCACACAACCGGTGTTGCACTCACACGCATGCACACACATTAAGAATCAACTTCAACGTGCACCTCCAGTATTGTTCGTTGTGAATTTCCATGCATTTTGAGAATGTTTGAGTTTATTATTCATATTCATCATCATTCTGTCGTATTGCTGACTTTAAAAAAATAAAGTTAGCCATGGTCCAGCATGTCTAGTATCCTTATTTGGTTATCTTAACTTAAATTACAAATTGGAATTGCAGCATGCGTAAATGCTTGTGTGTGTGTGTATGTGTGTGTGTGTTTGTGTGCAATATTTTTGGCAAATTTGTTGTAAATTAGCTCTCCAATAATCGTGAAGTCCATGCATCTAATTTGTGATTATTTTATAAAATATAGACAAATGGCATGTCTCATTGTGTAACATCCTTGTTTCCACGGGAAAAGAAAACGCTTCCAAGAATCAATCCTGGACATACTAAATATTTGGAAATATTGTATAACGAAGCTTCTTACAGCAAATCACTATGAAAAGTGATGTCAGAAAGAAAAATGAATTGTCCTAATAAGGCTTTTAAGATCTTCTGCATTTTGTGGCGGTCTCCTGCATCTTGTTCCTAATAAGTTGATTGAATAATCAACGATTTTCAATTTGTTCGTGTATGACTATACAATTTACGTATACTATTATTTGATGATTTGTATACATGTATGCATGATTATACATATATTTACTTTTTGTCCAGTGTATGATTAGTGTTGGAAAATGGTTTGTTACGTTATATTACTTTCCGACAATGAAAGAATAAATCGAAACAAAGGTGTGTTGCTCTAACTTTTGGATTATTTGCATGCCTTCCTACAATTCAAGAAATCATCAATTGTAGGTATTTATAACTTCTCTAAAAGTACAGGATCACATACATTATAAATTTTTGTCCTTTTTGTTCTTTATCCTAATATAATCCTTGCGAGTATATATGCGGCTTCAGTATTGGAGATGTTTGTCTTCGTGCATTTGTGCTTTGATACAGAGAGCCCAGCGTTTAAAAATAGCCAGTCACCGATTAGCAAAATGCAAAGTCTGCATGGTTCTCTTGTTGTCTTCAGACGCCTTTTTATACCTTAATTCTTTCTCACTCTCTCTGTAAAGATAACACTTGATCAAAAAGTCATTTCCCTTTCCTGAGCTTGAGATTTGTGTCTGGCATGCCATTAGGTAAAGCAGCGCGAATAATGTGTTATGTTCCCTTTGCGATGCTATTTGCTCTGTGGCTATGTGATTCCTGTTGTATAGAAGTGTAATAACATCAACGGAGACCGAAAGACGGCTTTGCCATTCTTTGCGCAGATGATTGAAAAAAAAATCATAATCGCCATGACCGGATTTGGCATCTCCTATGCAAGTAATGCTTGTGTAGAAACCTTCTCACTGTGGACAATTATATCAAGCATGGTTTGTTGTTGCTGCTGCTGTTACTGCTGCTGTTGTTGTTGTTGTTGTATTTTTCTACCCCTGTCCTTCATGGCAAGGAATTCTTGAAGCAATTACAGAATGAAGTTTTCTTTCTCCATGGTAAACTCTGTTTTCTTGAAAACTCGTTTTACCATTCATAAAATACACGATTAATAAACACAAGTACTTAATCATAACCCACTTATCCTCGTACAATGATTATACATTGACTATTTCACTCATAAAAAGACACCCCCCCCCAAAAAAAAAAAACAACAACAACAACAACAACCAAATGTTTGAAGAACTCTTAGACGAAACTTTTGTCAATTTGATATTGAGGACCAATCTGAGGTTGAGTGTTTTCTAGTTGAGAACTCAATGTTTGTTGTGATCCTTGCACACAGTATCAAAACATGCATTCTCTCTATACTGGTTCGATTTTGTTTGGACTCGTGATGTCCATGATCATGATTCAAGATTCAAGATTCAAATTTATTTTCATTTCCATTAAATAAACAAAATAAACATAATTTAAATATGCAATATTAGGGATGAATATAACGTGAACAGGGACGCTAAAGGAAGACAAAATTAAAGCTTATTAATTATACCAATGTTTCGTGAAATAGTTTTACATGTACTGTCAATGTGAAATTTCCATGGAAGCTTATTATCGACTGTTATTCCAAGAAATTTAACATGGGAAACATTTCCCAATGGATTACCATCAAAAACAATATCAGCAGGTAGTACCTCAGTAGAGTTTCATATAAAAAAAAAGATTTGAAGATTAAGAGATGATTAATTTGCTTTTATCCATTGAGCGACATTTTCTAATTCTGAGTTTGCGAGTATTTACAAGAGAAAGAGGATTATCATGTAAAAAAAATAATAAATTTGAGTCATCCGCATAGAGAATAAAAGAAAGAACAACTGATGATCTACAAATGTCATTTATATAAACAATAAACAAGAGCGGACCTAATTAACTTCCCCGTGGAACCCCGCATTTGATGTTTGACATTTGTGAAATACAACCATTTAAAGATAAATATTGCTTACTGTTTATGGGGTAGCTCCTGAACCACTCCAATAATGATTGTCCTAAACACATTCCAAAAAAAAAATATAAAAGACAAAAGGATGAAATATGATACGATGGGTGTGCAAATAACAAATTATGGATTGTTGGACTAATGCGGCGTTCAAGTAGACATCAGCGTGTTTAGTGTCCTCCTACTGACGTTAGTAAAGTCATTGCCCCCGAACGACTGTGAAGTAATGTGTGTTTTGTCGGATTCTGTACATTTCCCATGTGATCCTTATGCCTCAGAATCGGCAATTTCCTATATAAAAAAAGATGATATTTTTCTCGGGGTAAAGTCTCCTGAAACAACCGCTTGCAGGCTATTACGGCGTGACTTCGAGGCCACATAATTCTGTCCAAAGACGGCAAAAGCCGTATGTGCACTCAGCTACTGACGTAGTAGGGACGATTTATAGTGCGTTGCGAACATTACACCATGCGTGAAACCGATAGATCAGTATGTACCAGTATAGATTGAAGCCAGCCTTTCTGGATCTTCTTCTCTTTTTGGTTGTGGTACAGGAAGGTGGGGGAGGGGGAAGGGGGCTGTGAATTGCTCTGGAAGAAACATGGAACTATTATGGCGCCCATGTGCTCTTTCAGATGATAAAATAACATCAGGAGTGAAGCACATGTTACCGTAATAGACTACTGGTGACAAAAAAAGATCCGACAAAAGCTTTTATGTGCGCTTGAGATGACATTTAAGGAGAAACGGCATCAGCTGATAGCAGTACAATGTACTGCTGAAGCAATGCTTGAGAACGCTGATTTTTGTTTTCTCTAGATATCGATGTACAGTAGGTACACTGCTCAAGTCTTGGGTGTATAAAGTCACTAACATGACTAATGTGACTTGACTGTCTGCATGGCTGGTGTAAGCAAAGAGCTATGAAAGTGTGATCGTTGGCAGTTTCCTGGTTTGATGTAAAGATTTAAGTTTTCTTACTTGGAAAACTCCTGCATGTTATACGAACTATGTGTGTGTGTATTTGATTTGTTTTTGTTATCTGAAATGTTGTACTCTTGAAACATTAACAATTGTCTAGACAAATGATAAGGAGGTTATTTGAATGCAAGAGATTCCATAATATCCATACGTCAACTATTTTTAGTTATGACGGATTTTTTTTCCCCTAGCAAGTAAGTATACATTCAGACACTATACGCTAATACTACGTTCATATCTACTGTAGATTATACATACAAACGACATGTAATAACCGACTGTAAGTGTTAAATTCCGTCATAAGTTGTCTATTTTAAGGGGGTTTTTTCAGATTTTTGTTAGATTTTAAAAAGAAATAGAACCCCATCGTTTTAGGTGTTAAACCTTTCTTTGGTATTTTTGCTGTTGTTGTTGCATGTTTAAGTGCTTTTTTTTTATTCATTTGAATATCGCGTTACAGAACGGACGTTAAATTACAGGCTTGTTGTTGTAAGTACTTGCTGATCAAAAAGAAAAAAAAAAATTCTGCCTTGATGTCTCAAGTGACACAACTCATCTAAACTAATAAAAAAAAAACTTATCTGTTCTGTTGTAGTACACACGTTGCGGATTCAAGCAAAATTAGATCAGGATATGTTTCTTGGCAAAGAAAGAGAATGAGGCCACCATGACGGATGAAACAGACGATAATTACAACAGTAAGATGCATCCACCTTCAATCTATAGGCGTAGGTGTCGATTTTATTGATATAACTCCTATACCGCTGCGTCTACGTTGACGGAGGCACGCCATGCAACATGCTTTTAGTGTGATGAAACGGCTCGCCTTAAACGGCCTGCCCCGGACGAACTTGAATAAACTCGGAGCTGCGGGCAACGGAGATTATGTGCTGCGGAGACATCAAATTGTCGTTGCGGACAGCAGCGTTATTATGCTTCCCGCAGACCAGTGTATTTATGTCTGTTGAAGTGTACCTGTATGTTTTTTATGTTGTTGTTAATACTGTTTTGTTCAGTTTGAGGGTTCATCGACACATGAAATAACGACGCTATGTAATAGCGAGCATTTCTAGCGCCCCACGGAAGGAAAATTGATTCCAGTGACTTGTCCCTCGCATTAAACTCGGTCTTCCACTGGAACAGCATCAATATGAGAGTCGGATGCCATCCCCAGCCGTGCATACTTGTATCGCATTCAAAACTGTCGATAATCTCATTTGCAGTTTACACCTGTTTGAGGGAGAAATGGCCAGTGAAACTCACCGCCACATTGTTTACATAGCGTTTTCTCTCCCCATCGGGATTATAGTTTTCTTTTCAGTCATTCTCATCCTTCGGAGGGGAAGAAGTCCAGTAAGGACGCTGACCAAAGAGAGAGAGAAAGAAAGAAATACGATAAATTTAGGAGAGAGAGAGAGAGAGAATGAATGACAGAGAGAAGCAGAAAGACATGCAGTTAACAATAATGGGTGAGTAAGAGACAGACAAACAAACAAAGCAGACACAGAAATGAGTAGAAATGAGTAGAAAAAAAAACCCCATAAAACTATACCTGGGAACGTTGAGAGACAAAGATTTATATTATATTATATATATATATATATATATATATATATATATATATATATATATATATATATTACAAAGGGAGAGAAAGAAAGAAAAAGGAAGAAATAGAGACTAAAAAAGGAAAATGTTAGAGACAGATCGATTAAAATAGTGAGAGAAAGAAAGGGAGGCTCATCCACATTGAAGGAAATGGTATCAGGGAGCGGAAAATGAGAAAGGCGCATATACAGAAACAACGAAAGGAGTCAAAAGAGTTGTACAAATCAGAATAGCGGGGGGGAGAGTGAATGTATGAGAGAAGGAGAAAGAGAAGAGAGAGGGAAAGACGAATTACAAAGAGAGATTCATGTAAAGGGAGATAAAGAGGTAAAAGACGCTGGATTTGTTGGATAAAAAAAAAAGAGAGAAAGAATGCCACACCGTGCCGAGTGGCATAAATGACAGCGAAGAGGGGTATCTTTAAGCGCGCGCGCACACACACACACACACATACATACATGCACGCACACGCACGCACACACGCACACACACACACAATCACGCAGGCACACACACAAAAACACACACACGGGGAGATAGGCATAGGCATAAATGATGGAGAATGAGAGAAAACCAGAGAGAAACAAAAGATAAACCACGGTGGCAAATCACCATGGTGACAAGCAGACGTTGCTAACCCTAGTTTACTCTTGTGATATAGTTCATAATAGTTCTCCATTCGGTTTGCTCAACTTTCATTTTACTTTTCATCTTATCCATTTTCACAACTGTTTAATCAAGATAAATAGATACATGGAAAGAAACACCTCAAAAGTAACTTCAAACAAAAAATAACGAGAAACGAAGGACAGGTATATATAGATATGGGTGGGATAAGAAAAAAAACATCAGGGGCCTATTGGAGATTTATCCAATAATAAGTCAGTATAGTACATATTACTACATTATGATTGTGACTCTACAAAACATAAGAAAGGCAAAAGACAATACAGATTAGACAAAAAAAGTAAAAATTCATAGGATGGGAGTGTGAGCATGTACTTGTATGGGCTTAAATTTACAAGATAACATTGGCAGGATTTGAGAAGAATATCTGAGTTATTCTACATTTTTGATCCGGAACACTTTATGGTTATTCAAGAAATGCATACTTTCAGTTTGTAACATTCGGAATCAATGAACTGTTTTCAAGAAAAATGCATTGATTCAAATCAAATTAGTGAAATATCATACCTATACGAATATATATATATATATGTATTCCAACTTTTCAACTCTTACACTTTTCCGAAAAAAGGAGGAAAAGTGAATGGAATAATGATGTAAAAGCTAAGCACCGATTTCTCCTTCCTTTCTCATACCATATATATATATATATATATATATATATATATATATATATATATATACATACTAATTGCAGTTTATGAATATCATGTATTTTCAAATGACAAACTGATGAATGTCATGAAATAAAAGGCTATGGGGTCAGAGTGGGCTAAAGGCGGTGGAAACTTGACAAAAGTCATTATTGCTGCTTAGTCACACAAAATACCTATTTGTAAAGAAAAATTATACAGATATGCAACAATAAAGAAAAATAAAACTGACACCATAATTTCATTAAGAAGACAAAACCCATCTTTTAATATATTACTCTATCTCCCCCTTTCCTTCTTTGTTATTTTCTTTTACTTAGAGGGAGATATATTGACACACACAGCTTCACACACAATCACATATATGCGTATACATTTGTTGGCGCGCGTGCAGTTTTATTATAAATAGAATCAATCGAGCTCAAGCATACAACAAATTTACCTTACTATATACACATGCCTATGAAAAGCTGTCTACTCAGTTTGATTGAGTTTGATATCGAATAGGTAGAAATTTAATGATAGATTGTATCAGAGATAAAATTGAAGAATATCTGCCTCCAGGACCATAATGTGTTACCGCTGCATTTCACAGTCACTTGTATTCTTTCTCCCTCTATTCCTTCTCCCCCTCCCCTCTATCTATCTATCTATCTATCTATCTACCTATCTCTCTCTTTCTACCTGTTTATCTCTGTTTATCTATCTGTCTCACGTTCGTTGTGAAAATAATAATTTTCTTTGCTATGATCGGATGGATGCGCAATATTTGAAAGGAAATACAAATGGACAGACAGATATCGGTATGTCACCGTTCATCAGTTGTTCCCTCGTGCGTAGAGAATTAGATTCTCATCGGTACTGACGGCAGAGCGTATAGACGAATAACGCAAGACATTTGTTATCCCCAAACTGTTTAACGCGTTAGCCCTGTCGCAAGGATATCAAATTACTGGTCCTGCGACACAGCTTGAGACACAGTCAAATATAGTTTCAAAAGCGTCAGTTATAGGTGCGACGTGATGTGGAGGTACTGTGATCACTTTTTACGCCAAACATGCAGTACACATCTTTTTTTTTTTTCTTAATCCAGGTTGGTAAGAATAGAAGCGCTCTTAACACCTCTTTTTCGGCAAATCATCTTGGACAAAAATCTGTAATTTTTGTTTTCCCTTTCAGTACGCACGCTTTGAACTATCGTTTATACATGCAAATCTGTTCACTTTTCAAAGCTAAATGTTCCCCTCATACATCATTTAATACATAGTATCTTTGTACTTGTATAGGGGAATCAAAATGATATGATGTAAAAACAGGAGAACATTGCTGATATACATTATAATATATGAAAAGAGACGAAAGAAAACACTGGTAAAAAAAAAAAAAAACACAAGTGACAGGTTTAACAAAGCGTGTTCTGCACACAAAGTTTTCATGCGGTGAGCAAAACAAATGTTACAGTGCTGAAGAAAAAAAACAACCCCCAAATACGTGCAGTAGGCAAATGGAGCGTAAACTGTTTAAACTCTGTAAAACCATGGGAATCTGTACAGAAGAAAAAATGCTCTCGTACACACATCGTGATGATTTAGAGAGTCAGAGAGTCATGAAATCCTTTCTTGTTATCCTCTATTGATTTCCCCTGATGCTAAACGATACCTCACGAAGATTATTCTGAAAAGTAAGGAATCACACCAAACATCTGCTCGTGACTTGATTAATCTCTCATCTTTAAGAAATCGAGGGCTCTGCATTTATACGAAATAACAACCACATACAGACAAACAAACAAAAAAACTATCATCCCAAGGGTAACAACCTTTTGATTGCTGAACATTTTCCCCACATATCGAAGTATGACCTCCAGCGAACTTTTACTCTAGAACTCAAATACGTAACTAATACTAAATGACATAAAATCATCAGACAGTTGCAAGTGATATATTTGCGGAAAACACTCCCTTATTGATTCAATAATGATATTTTGGCGCCTCACTGATGAATTCATGCTTCACTATGCCAATTGTGGAGGCCACAGCATTTAGGGGGGAAAACACTTTTCAAATATGAGAGCATGATAACATATAGCTTTACCTAATCTGAAAGCAGACATTATTACAGTTGTTGTGGCATGCTCTTTGCTTTCAAAAGGAATGTTCAGGGTTACACGACCCGTGCAATTTGTTTGTTTTCAATCCGAGTGGTTTGGTACTCAGGAAGAACATGTGTAGAACTTTTTTTTTCCCAGATTTGTCGGCAAGATTTGAATTTGTAACATAAATCTATATACCAGTCAAATCATGAATTTTCAAATTATATCAATTCATCAGAATGCAAATTAATAGAAAATGGATTGAACACGTGTACAGGTAAAAACCAATTTTGAAGGAATTCTTTACGCTTAACAATCAGTCTGAAGAATGATGCGTATCATCTGTGAATTTTTTGATAATGTGTCAAATATGCATATGAACTGACCATAGCATCTTAAGTACAGATCGATTTAAAATGATGATTAAATATGAAGTCCTCAAAATTTCATTAATATTAAAGTTACTTCTTTCATCCATATTATCCGTATCTTCCCAAGACAGTTTCCGAGCATCGGGATGAGATATTTCATCTTTAAGTCTCACGTTTCATTTCAGTAACTTCTTTATTCCGTGGAACATTGGCAAGTGCCTCGTGATCTTCCTGCGGGCTTGAATTTTGTTTTGTTCCGATTCAGTCGTGATGGATTTATATTCATTTATATCCCATCAGGAGATTCGTATCATCTCGTTATTATACATTAGATAACGTATCCAAAACCTCAAGTACTGTTGACATAATGGTAACATCAATGAATATTGTTCTCTCGCAGTTTTTCAGGGCTTTTATCAAAGTTTATACAAAGGTTACAAACAAAACCTGCGCTGCTCCAAGTGATAAAGTGCATCCACAATGAAGAACACATAGTTATTTGATATTCTCAGAATGAAAAGCCTTATTGAAGTTTCCACCGTAAGGGTTTATTTTTAACTTCCGTCATTTTTGTTTCAAAAGATAAAGTCTCTGCCATGTTGGTTTTTTTAAATCATTTGTTTGTTTATTTCCTCTTTTTTTTTTTTTTTTGAGGTGGTGGAATAGGATGTTTTACATATTTCAAATACGGCTTGAATTTCATTGAATTTGATTCGAAACGCTTTTTTTTTTAAAGTACGATATAAGAATTATGTTAATTACGTGAAATGGTCCATCGTGTATTAATTTTGTTGAATTGAATTTCATTGAATTTGATTCAAAACGCGTTTTTAAAGTACGATATATATGTTAATGACATGATGGTCCATCGTGAATCTATCAGCACTATAAAGTGTTATTTTCACAGACAGAAATAAGATGTAAAATTATATTTGGATCCTAGCTGGCCAAAGAAGTGCGTTATAAAATTTCAATATTAGTTGACAGGGTTCTTTCTTCTTCTCTTGTTTTCTTTTTTGCTTTTGCAAGCTTGGAGCATGATGTGTTTTGTTTGTGGGTAAAGCATGCATGATACTGTTTGTAAGGTTGCGTTACACAAAGTCAATCCCACAATTTATTCTGAAAGATCGACATCCGATGATGAGCAGGGAGTGATGAAAACATTTAAAAACACCAGTACACGCGTGCTTGTCTGTTTGGCAACGCGCTTCTTGAAAGCACAGACGTCACCGTAAGGAGAGGCTGATCGATGGCGCTATAAGTTTACAACTTCCACTAGAGTTTCACTTTTTGAACCAATCGTTCAAAAATGCAATGGACCTCCTAACGTGATTAATATTGATCAGGTAGGAACTGATAGAATTTCATTGTGTACCAATCAATATTTTCCAGTACCATATTGTCAACAGTGGATTCGTATAGAGAGAGGTATATATAGTAAGAACGCGCGTGCTTCCTTACATAGCATGGAATTCGAAGACAATTTGCCTTCTTTTGAAAACATTCCACTGGATCGTAAGAAATCAGTTATATTCTGTTACACACCTCCTTGTCAGTCTGGCTGGTAATATGTTATACGTGGGTGTTACATGAGAGTAGAATGATTTTTTTTGGGGGGGGGGGGAAGATTGATGCAATTTGTTATTGACGTAATCAGAAAAAAAAGAAACAACAACACGCAAGTGTCGTCGTACTTCCAAAGTGAGAGGAAGACAAGGAAAATTCTTCCCGAAAATATGAAAAGTAAAGAAAAAGCTCTCAGTGAAGTACATGGTCACTATTTCGAAGCATTTTCACATAGTCTATACCTGACAAGTATTTGAAAATATGCTCATATTGACATTTCAATAATGTATTGAAATATTCAATACACAAACAAACAGGGTTACAAATCTTGATCACTAAGAGTGACATTTTACATTTTAGTGGAGTACCAGCTTTAATCACATGTCGTTTGCCGTCCGGGGCTCTACACTTTAAAACTAATTTCTACGTCTATTGAAATTGACATGATATATATTGCTTTTACGGGCGCATTTTGTAACACCAATCCTCAAACAAAACAAAAGTTTAACCCATCAGTACACTAAGGTGCATGTGTGTGTGCACATATAAATTATTTCTAAATGGAAACCAAGGAGACTTCTTTTTCCTGTTTGACTGCGCTGAATTGCACGCGACTTTATTTATTCAAAGTGACGCGCTGTCGACTGAATTCTGGCGTGTGATTGTTATGTTGCGCAGATATTATCAAAGCCTTCGATGTGAATCAAGTATAACTCGAAGAGACTGCAGATGCGGCAAAAGGAATCAATGAAAAATAGTATGCGACAAGTATGTCAAGGGCAACTGCGTGAGATCATTACATCAGATATTCAATCCAGGGTATACTGAGACGGGAAAAAGATCTAACACGTTGGCGTTTGTAAGTTTTCGGGGGAAAATGCTGGAAGACATTCCTGAGGGGAAAAATGTACAAAGACTACAATGCATATGTTTTTTTTTTATTGAATATATATATATATATATATATATATATATATATATATATATTATATATATATATATATCTTGGAATTTTCCACGTGTTGGACTTCGAATGTTGTAATTATTAGAAGAAAGAGTCTCAAGTACGCCATGGATCCAACGATTACAAAAAAAATTTTATTACAAAATTCATTTATTACAGTCTTCATTGAGATTTCACTTTCTACCATACCCCTATTCGCACTGTCATCCCTGAAGAAGAGGAAGGTTCCTCGAAAATTCGGATTATTCATTAAATCAAGATTGGCTATTAATGCATTCCCTGCATTCCTATGTTGTGACTTTATTATTGCTATTTCTAGTACTGCCAATACGCGGAACAACTACAATATATGTATATATACATACATACATATATATATATATATATATATATATATATATATATATATATATATATATAATTTATTTATTTATTTATTTATCTATTTATATGTACAATCGGAACTGGACATCATTAATTTTGATGGGTTTTTTTCAATGATATCCTTGCAATAGTATACCTCTTCTATTCGTGGGAATTTAGGAACCAAATACTGGTGAAGTACACAAGTTATCACATTGCATTTGAGTTACTCTCTTGAGGCAAACCCATTCACAGTAATTTACACCCGACGGAAAACCAACATGCACACACACACCTACACACACACACACACACACACACACACACACACACACACACACACACACACACACACACACACACACACACACACACACACATGTATACTAACGCTCTTGATCCTTCCGTTTCTGTTGATTAGCTGAAATGGCATAAGTGGCTGGTAGCACGTGTAATTTCACGCCCCATTATCCCTCATTAGTGGAGAGATAGAGTGTACGCGCAACCAGGACACCACTTATATACATCGTTCCCTGTTCTCCACTATGTCATTTGCCTGAGAGGAACCCCAACTGAATGAAGAAAGTATATCAAAAAAAAAAATGTGAATGTCTTCATCTTACACATTAGGTCAAATTCACATCAGCAAAATGAGATCATTCTCGACTGGAGCGTTTATCTTCAATACGACATGTGTCATTCACTGTAATAGATTTCAACTGCGCAATAAAAACCAAAACAATAACAAAAAAAAGTCTCCTCCAGCCGGTCCTTTAATTCATACCGACTTTAACGTTTAGTAACCTAACAGACTCCAAGCAAAATACTTTATCAATCTACATTTCAGGTAAGAAGGCGCGAAAATAATGGATACATAGACGACATTAATATTTTAAAGTATGTGAACGGAGCAATTAAGTGCCGTAGCGCAGGTGTTTTTAGTGGTCAGGACGGGACGCACAAACATAACAGCATTCCGACGGCAAAGCTTCGTAAGACCAAAGACGAGGTGACTGACCAAGAAGTTATACTTTTACCTTATGGAATGAAGGAGGTCAGTTATAAGTATCCCTGCGTCCCATCATTGAATGATCACTCTTATTTCCTGATGATGAAGATATCTTAGTGGTCAAGCGATAATGTCCTTCATCAGCGTGTTGGGAAAAAAAAATACAAGTATGAAGTATTTTTTTTTCCTCTTCTCTTTCTTCTTTCTTTTTTTTTTTCTCTCTCTCTTCTTTCTTTCTTTAAAACAACAACAAAGTATTAAGTAGCCGGTAATTGGGAAGCACCTTTTCGCAATCATGTAAAATAGTTGATAATCTTTCCAGGGACGATTAAAGCAGATAACAAGTTCTGATATACACCTAGGTAAATGATGTGTATAGGTATAGACTTTTATGAAATATTAACCACTGAATCAATCAGACTATTCAGAGCACTGATTATTGGAACGAATATGCATAAATCATATTATAGAATTATGTATATATATAATTATATATATACACATATATATTTTTTATTCATCTCTCTCTCTCTCTCTCTCTCTCTCTCTCTCTCTCTCTCTCTATATATATATATATATATATATATATATATATATATATATATATATATATATATATAAGAGAGAGAGAGAGAGATAGATAGATAGATAGATATGCGTTGTATCATAGTCAGTTCAGGAGAAGAATTCATTTTCAAAGGGTATTTTCTTTCTCTATTTATTAGCAACTGTAATTCCCTGCGTTTGTTTGTCCCTCCATTTTCTCCCCTGGTTTCTTCATTCTTCTCCATCTCTTTTCTCCCCCTCTTTTGTTTAGGCTGGCAATATAAATGTCCACCTGCGTATCATTCCCCAAGACTTCACATCTGGTGTGAGTCCTTTTTCCTCCTGACGTATCTTCCAGGCACGTACATATTCGATTAGACGTTCCGCGGAAGCCAAATCAAATAGAGATAACCCGATGCATTATAAATGTATTCTTCTGAAACACCCATCAATTTTGCATAAGCCAATTCGACCACGATTGATTTTTAGGCTGAAAGTGCAAAACTGTTGTGCGCGATGTAAGGAGGCTGTTTGGAGGGAAGAAGCGAAAAACGTAAGCGCTCAATTCAATTTAGTTTAATTTAATTTCACTTTATTTTCATTTTGAAGAAATTACAAAAGAAAACACAACGCTACTAACCAGATAGACTTTTTTTTTTTTTTTTTAGATATGAGTGATAATTGCTTACATGCACATGGAATTGAAAGTCAATTTTATTGCAAATTTACATTCTGTGAAAAATGGAGACATCCACTTCAAATAGAGTTTGGATATTACGGAAAAGAAAATTTGAGGCCGAACTTGACTACAAACGTAACATGGGAAGTAGAAGGTAATAGGAAACAGGAAGGATATTGCAATATAGAACAAGACAAGTGGAACGCGAAAACCGAGAACATAACATCACAGTAGGTGACATGGACGTTACCATTGTGGCAGAAAAAGGTTGAGCAGAAGTCACGAGTGATGACCTCTGGGAAAGGACATAGCGAAAGAAAAAGGTCATCTCTATCCTTCTAGTTCATACACTAGGCCATGTGTTCCTCTCGACCTCTTCACTAACCCAAAGTTATAGCCCTTGATCATGTTGATGATCGCGGCAGCCCAATTAGCTTAGATTTAATGAACACTCAGGTTTAATGCTACGGGTAATCATTTCTTGTGGAATGCGGTTAATCGTTCCGGTCGTTGACCTATTCTAGCAACAAAAAGTGCAGTGGTTCTAAGTCACGTTTTTCTTATCATTCTATGTTATTTCCTTTGTTATTGTGTGGTCTTTTAAAGTTGTTATTGTGCAAAGACGGCTTCTTTCATGATTTTTATAAAAGTTCGTAAGGCATTCTCCATTGTATACCCATCGGAAGAAAAGCGCACACCCTTCACTCATGATTCCAACATCTTTTGTTGCCCACATTCAGTCAATCAGCTCCAAGCTTCGAATAACTTTGGAATTTTTTTTTCTGTTTGTGTGGTGTTTTTTTTTTTTTTATCAGATCAGAAAAAAAAAAAATTGCCTCCCTTGACAGTTTGTTGTAGAGCACTGGTAAACGTGAGCTTATGGGTTTAGAGAGTTTAAACATTGTCCTTATTTTCTTTTTGTATATTGGTTGTAAGGCTTACATTATTAAGAGGTCACTCTGTCAAGTGATTTTTGAAGTGATGAGTAGAAGACGTTTACTGTATTTCATGATTTGATAATCTCAAGAAAAATGATTTTTGAAAAAAGACTTTTGAACACTCAGCAATAATGTTATGTAGTGAAAAGTAATTGTGATTAATCTTTACTATCCCAAGGAAACGTGAATATGTGCAAGACTCCAAAAGTTTCTTATAACACATAGTCACTCTGAATTTGATGAAACTACTTCTCATTTTTCTTCCTTGACTGCAATCGTGTTGCCAACCTAAATGTGCAGCCAGGCATCGGAGTGTGCCTTTGAAGATAGTGGGTTTTTTTTTTCATCTAAGAGCTTGCCAATCATTCAAACATGAATAAGACATTTTTCTTCAACCCTCGCTGAATGCCACAATGAGATAGACAGCCGAAGCCGCATGAAGCTCTGAGGGTTCGGCATCATCTCTTTCCTCTTCTCATGTCAAGCCACACCTGGTGTAAAAAGAAAACAGACGGAAGCTGCGGGAGTCACGTGCTACTTTTGTGCCACCTATCGTCGTCTGCTAATGACAGAAGTTCAAAGTACGTCTAACCGATTTGTCAATTTCTAGTCTTATCGAAGGACTTCATCCCCCTCTCTCTTACACACACACACACACACACACACACACACACTTTCTCTCTCTCTCTCTCTCTCTCTCTCCGGTGACGTCATTATCATTGCTGAGTAAAAACCATCCACCACAAAATGAGAAAGAGAGAAAAAAGTTGCGCTATTTGTGAAGTAAAAAAACAAACAAACAGATGACTGCGTCATGAAGCCAAATGCCTTAAGTGATTAGTTCTGTACTGATATAACTTCCTCCTCAATTTTTTTTTTCTGTAAGGTGAAATTCTTCCAAATAACTTGTTTTTTTTCCTTACCGGCTCAAGAAAACAAGTGGCATCTGTGAGACTTAAAGGGATTGTACAGTACTGGTTGAGGTGGGGATTCATGTTTTGAACAGTCCTATGTGAGATAATGAAAAGCCTCTTATGAAATATGAAAGAACATGTAATTTTAAGAAGGATTCAACGTTTATTTGATGAAAATTGGTTTTCAAATGGCTGAGATATCCAAAAGTGTGCTGATAATAAAAGGCGACATGCCACAACTTTATTATCACCTCTTTGTTTCACCTTGTTTTTGGATATCTCAGCCGTTTCAAAACCGATTTTCATCGAATAAAGTTTTGATACCCCTTAGAACATGCTTTTTAGATCATGCTCTTTGACATCTCATAGAGTGGTTTCTGAATATCTCGTAAAACGTTAAAAGCTAAATCCTCCCCTCGACCAGAACTGTACACACCCTTTAAAGCGGAAATGAGAGATTTGAGATTTCCTTTTCAATAAGCCCGTTCACAGTTCACACTTTGCGCATGAGCAGAAAAGGTCACTGTACAATCAGGCATGTTGGTTTTTAAATTCATTGAGATACGCATCCACAAATTAATGATTATACATGTATAAATGGTGCTTACTAGCACTTTCAACTGACAACAAACCTAGTATAAAGTTAATGCTAATGTCATATGAAAAAAAAAGATCGTTAATGCATTTAATACAAAACAATGAAATTGGTACCTGCCGAAGTGTTATTAACGGATCATTCTGTTCACCTGGTCTATACGCAAGTTCATTCTTTGTTTAAACATGAATTCTGTAGATTGTTACGTCGGTCAAGCTTATGCATTACGCCTCTTTGAAAACGAGCCTATCCAACTGAAAAAAGGTGGGGTCATTACCAATGTCCACATGAGCTATTAAACCGTGAACTGGCTTATTCAATTAAATTCAAATTAATGTTCTTTTTTCTCTTTTTTTTTTAAAAAACGCACAACATAAACATGTTTGATGACACTTTACGTTTAGTACATTAAATTCATGATGATTGTGGTTGTCGTTCTAATAAGGAGAGTTGGTACGAAATAACAACCGATTTGAATATTGGTCTTATCGTCGGAAACTGACACGAATTCGCTCAATCCTTCTCGGTGAATGCTTCCCTTTCTAATCACTGACCTTTTCCACAGTTTATTCACCTCTTGACGATAATGTTTGCATCCTCGCTCGTCGGCACGATGGTCCTCCAAAGAGGGCGCGTGACCTTTGGGGAGGTATTCGTCCCTCTGTGAAGGAGCAATTAGGGTCTTCTGGAGTCGGGTAAAACGTGGGGCATGGACATACGTCAACCTTGAGTCTGATCTACGGTTGTTTTCAGAATGCTATGATTCCATCCTCAGCAGGCTCTACAGTATGTCAAAAAAAATACAATCGGATTTTTGCATTGATAACACCTGATATGATTAAACCGTCTAAATGCTACTTCAGGGTCTTAGAATATAACATCTAAGCTCTATTTTGCAGAAAACTCCATACAATTTGGTAAAGAGAAATGTGGATTGTTGTAAAGCATGTCATGAGTCTGATTCTTCCAAGTTTAGCACTTGGATGCTCTTGGAACTGCATATTAATGTGCAAACACTATAGACAGAACTTGGAGGGAAGGGATTCCTGACATGCTCTTCAAAACTCCTCGTTTCTCTTTGACCACAGAAGCAAATTGAATTGGATTTTCTGAAAGATGTGGGCAATGAGTTAAAGTTTCATACCCTGAAATTGTGTTTCGATTGATTCACTATTTCTAAAGTTATCATTGCGGAGGGTACCGTTGTAACTTTTTTGGGACATACGGTATAGCTTCCTCTAGATAACTGAAATGTCATTTCCCATCGGTTAAAACGATGCCGCAGATGATGCCTGAATGATCGTTACTGCAATTATTACGACTCGTCACCAATTTGGGACTCCTGATTCACCACTAATCAAATCATTTCGATATACCCCTGTCATCTCCTAAATTTAGAGTATTTAACCTTGATTTCTCTTTCTCTATTGTTTTTGCTGAGTACAGTCGACAATGCGACTAATGGTCCATTAGATCATGGGCATGGCTATTAACTATGTGGGAGGGTAGAGTGGAGGTATATTTAACCCATATTAATAAAGTTTTCCTGATGCCCCCCAGCTGCCCCAGGGTTAATGCGAGTTCTATATTTATACAGTTCAAAGTTCTTTTAATTACTAATTTTCATCTATAGAACCTAATGCAAATTCTCTTCTAAATGGTGCTCTTTATGCAATACATACGTAGTTAAAGGGGCCCTGAAATCCAAATGCATGTTGATTTGTGTTGATTTATGATACCCTCAACATCACTTTTGCGGTGAAATAAATATCTAGAAACATTCCATATATTTTTAACAATTTTTTCTTCTATTTTTCTTCAGATTATTTGGGAACGCCCACAAAAAATCCTTCCAAGCCAATCATTATTGATATTCTTGAGATGACCTCATCTGTCAATCATTGCTAAAGTATTGAAATGTTTAACAAAAGACATTGGAATGCACCTTCCCTCGACTCAGCATAACTTGCATGTTCCCTCGCCATGTCTTTTGTGAGTCACATTAATATGACAGAAACATGGAAATTATGCTGAGTGACGGGGCGATCGTTAACGGGCCATTAACGATCACTGTACAGGCATGCTAACCTGGAAACATTAAACTGCACATTACTTGAATATGAGACCATTCTGAAGCAAGTAATTTTCACACAACAATAGATATATAATGTACTCTTAAATGAATCCACAAGGATTGGAGCAATCCTCCGCCAGCATTCCCACTGATCAGGTACAAGCCATCCCCTTTAACAGGAACCAACCATGAACGATAGAAAGTGATGCACAGACCAGGAAGGTGGACATGGAGAAAAACGTATAAAAATCATTTTCCACGTACACTCAGTACGAATCTACTCTGTTTATCAAATTGTGCGTTTGCCATATACCATTCCAAGTCAATGAAAGTAAATTAAGTTGTAATCTTTTCAAATATGTCTTCATAAAATTGTCTCATTGTAGGATACAATTTGTAGTTTGCTCGTAAGCGGGTTCTTTAATATTATATGCACATTTTACCCTTTTAATTGAATGGATGACTTAACTAACAGTGCCGTTTCACATCAGGTTCTAACTGGTGTGTTCTAGAATGCTAAGATGTAAGGGTAAAACCATATACTGCATATCCATGTTGGTTTAACACTGGCATCTGCCTGAAGAAATTCAATCAACCCATTTTATACCCCGATCGCTTGAGATCGTATCATGAGCCCGGCGTAAGTGTATCACTGTCGCTCCGATCGTATCACTGTTGTAGCGACGTCTTGATAAGCGTACGAATATCGCAATACGATCGCTTTGATCGCAACAGCAGCGCGTCTCGTCGACTTGGAAAAGCGGCAAAAACGTGGCAGCGTCGTAGCATTATCGTGGCACCATCGTCTACAGCGCAGGTTGAGCGTAGAGAAACCGTAGTGTAATCACCTCGGAGGCCAAACATGGAGACGGACGGCGATCACGCCACGATTTGTTAAATCGTCACAGATCGCCATGGTCGCCATGGTCGCCTTCCTAGTGAGATGGGGGCTAGAGGTTAAAAACTACTTGTTTAGTTTGTAACCGGTGACTCCCAACATCAATTCTCTTCTACTCCCTACCACTTCCCTCGAAGATTCTCTCCCTCCCCCCCCCCCCATTTCTCTTTCCATCCTTTTTCCTCGTATCCTCCATTTCCCTTCCTCCGGTCCGTTTCTCCCCTCTTTAAAAGTTATATAGTTTAGGTTGAGATGAGTGATTAAGACTTTTAACTTTCTGCGAGGTAATTAGAAACCAGTATTATGGAATATGAAAAAACATACAATTCTAAGAGGAATTCAAAATTTATTTGATGAAAGTTGGTTTTGAAATGGCTGAGATATCCAAAAACAAAGTAAAACAAAGAGGTTCTAATGAAAGGTGGGTCTTATCCCTTTTATTAGGACCACTTTGTTTTGAGTACCTCGGCCATTTCAAAACCAATCTTTATTAAATAAACTTTGAATACCTCTTAGGTGTATGCTTTTTCATATTTCACAAGGTTTCTCATTATTTCACAAACAGGTTGGAACCCTTAAGCTCCATCTCAACCCAAACTGCCATTCCCTTAAGATCTGCCTTCCCTCCATAGGAAACATCAATTTGTTATTCTTAAATTCAAATGCACACGAGAAGATAGGTAATGTCTTTCTTATATTGATAATATCTTATTCAGCAGCGATGATTTATTCCCTACATTTAATTTGTTTCATTTCCATCAAATTTACAATTACAGTATAGCATATTATACATAGTTATACAAGATCAATGCAGCTCAATTCGTATAATGAGGAAAAATATTATGGAGGAAATGTAATCATACTCTGTAACGTTTATAACTGTACCAAATCATAACTTGTTTGAAGTGAATGGGGCTGCTAAAAAGCTTTAGGCTCGTAATTTGCAGTCCTCTCATGAACAATAAGTAATTACTGAACTCAGGAAAGTAAGGCTTATTGCGGCTTCCTAAAAGAAAAAGAAAAAGAAAAAGAAAACCTAGGAGTAACATGTTGGACACTCAAGGTCACTGCAGTGGTATCTTCTTTATTTTACCGTCGATATACAAACGCGAAAATTACAAAGAGAAAGAGAGGGGGAGGAAGCGTTGTAACCAAAACAGACAACGTATCTTCATCTCGGAAAACGATGAAAATACAGATGGCTTTTCCATGTTCAAATCTCTCGATTAGTCATTCGACAAACAGTGGAATCATACAATGTTTAATATTAGGGGAGAGAAAGAGTAAAAATGAATTTTGTGTGAACAAATAGACCTGTTTTGATTTCCCCATACGACCGAGTTATTAAAGAACTATTATTTTTCCTTTTCATCACTGGAATGCAAAATAAACAAAGAAACTGTTGGTCTAAAGCATCACGTGAATTTCTCATCTCCGGTGAACATCACCTTTACTTGTTATGACATGCACTTCGCATACAATCAAGCGGAGTAAAAGACATTTCCATCTGTTAATTACAGAGGGCTGACACCTTCAGAATACCAGCCACGTAGCTTTTTGTAGCATTTTATTTTTCATCCTTTGTGTACGGCAAGCGAAAGCAACTGGTTTAGAGATAAATTTTGGAATGGAGGGTCACGATTGATATAATGCTAATGGCAGCTCTCTCAAATCGAGCCACACTAACATCGGTATAAGGCCTCTTTGACTTTTCCCATTTTCACGAGTCTGCTATACTTTTACGCCTGAAATGATATGTTGGTAGCTTTCACCCAGTAATTCAAAAGACTGCGCAGATCAGTTTCTGGCAATATTTTCGGTCAAAGCCCCATAATGGACAAGGCGAATGTACTGCTTACATCACAATACTCACTTAATTCAATTTAAATTCCATTAAAATTTATTGAATTTCCTCACAGCAGAGCATTTAATCAATAAAACAAAATCCAGTTAAACACAAGTCAAGCGGGGAACGAATTTTGATGACCTCCATACAAATGACAAAATAAAGACTTTAGGATCAAAGGAGAGTGAATGTCCGGATAAAAAGAAATTTTAAGGAACTATTCGTCAAAAATCATCTGCTTTAGTAACAAGTCGATTGAGAGTGTTTTTCCACTGCACAATGAAATTTGACTGTTGACTGCAGTGGATGTTTCGGATAGCTTATATGCGCAGATTCTAAGGCACATCATACACTGGCTTTGTACCATGATCTCGCATATGAACATAATGAAAATAAGCTACCTTTTCCACGCAATGACCTCTTTAGTAATGCTCTCCTATCGACCGGGGCGTGCAGTCATTGTCACTCCAAGACACATACTTAAGTACTTAGTTCAAGAAGGATGTGTATGGTAGATTAACCCTTTGGCCCGAATTCAGGAAGGTGGTACAAATGAAACCATGGTTTAATGGGATCGTATAGTTTTTGATGAGACCTGATTTCAGGTTTCTAACATTTTTTTGGTGAGATAATGAGAAACCTCTTATGAAATATGAAAGAGCATGTAATTCTATGAGGAATTCAATGTTTATTTGATGAAAATTGGTTTTGAAATGGCTGAGATATCCAAAAGAGATCGATTCTAATAAAGTGTGGGACCCACATTTCATTACGGTTGCTTTGTTTTAATTTGTTTTTGGATGTTTCAGTCATTCCAAACCCGATTTTCATCAAATAAACTTTGTATTCCTCTTAAAATGGTATGCTCTGTACTATATCATAAGTGTTTTCTTGGTATCTCGCAAAAAGTTAAAAGCTCAGTTCTCACCTCCACCAATACTGTACCGTCCCTTGAAAGGGATCGTATAGTTTTTGATGAGACCTAATTTCAGGTTTCTAACATTTTTTGGTGAGATAATGAGAAACCTCTTATGAAATATGAAAGAGCATGTAATTGCATGAAGAATTCAACGCTTATTTGATGGAAATTGGTTTCGAAATGGCTGAGATATCCAAAACAGAGCGATTCTAATGAAGTGTGGGACCCACACTTTATTACGATCGCTTTGTTTTACTTTGTTTTTGGATGATTCAGTCATTGCAAACCCGATTTTTCATCAAATAAACTTTGAATTCCTCTTGAAATGGTATGCTCTGTACTATTTCATAAGTGTTTTCCCAATTCTCATCTCCACCAATACTGTACCACTTTAAACCATGGACAAAAACCATAGAGCGCCAGGTGTCGCATGGAATATTTTGTTACGAAATCAGTCATTTCGTCGATGAAATGATTATTTTGTAACGAAATGACAACATTTTGTAACTAAATGAACCTTTCGCCCACGAAATAATTTCGTTAACGAAACGGTCATTTTGTCGACGAAATGACCAATTTCGTAAATATTTCGTGCGACACTTGGCGCTCCATGGTTTTTGTCCATGGTTTAAACCATGGTTTCATTTATTTTGTACCACCTTTGTGAATTCGTGAATGTGCACTTTTAGTGCAGATTGACACATAATATACCCAGCGGCTTGTGTACAGATTGTCCAAAGTCCCTGACACAGAAATGGTTAATCATCTCACGGACTGGATTCGAACTAAGGAGGTCTGAGAGTCTGACCCTCATCCACAATGTACCAAAGCGGACACAATGTATAAAAAACTCATATCAAATGTGAACGGTTACATGCAGAATAATTCGTGTCAGCTTAGATTTTTTTTTAAATGAAAGAAAAAAGAAATGATTGTGAAACTACACCTTTCTCTTTCATATTCTTCTCTTACTTTTTCTTGCCTTTTCTTTTATAGCATGGTTATGTTTCCTTTTTGTTATTCTTTTCTCTTCTTCTTCTTCTTCGTTTTCTTCATCATCTTCAGCTTCGTCCTTTTCCCCTGTTGTCCTCTTTTTCTTCGTTTTCAAATTTGTTCCTTGTGTTTGCCGTGTTCTCTTTTTTAATATTGTTCGCGACGACATACTTGGTCGAACGCAAGAAATTAGATACGTTGTATTTTGAGATTATAAGATCGTATCTAATGCAACATCAAGCTGTGTGTATATCGCTGAAACGGAAATGCTTCCTGGAGAAATGCAGCAACATGGGAATCTCATGAAGACTGAAAAAACAACAACTAGCCACTGAAGAATATACGAGCCATTATACCGTCTTATTTCGTTTAGACGAAGTGTTATCAGGAAAGTATTGGATTTCTAGTCAATAGATTCCGACTAACATCCTCTCTGTCTTCCAGGTTTATTCAGAACATTATTTTAAGAAGAATGGTTTGCTAACAGTCACGAAACGCAGGGAACCTTGTGGATCAATTACACGTTTAAATGTCCGCTTTTATTTTAAATAGGGAGAAACATTTTAGCGATCTGAGGGAAGTAAGACTGTGATATGACCTTTATCTGTTTTGTGGCTTGTAGAAATCTTCAAGAATGAACAAATTTCATTATTCTTTATCAGATTATAGCCGATCCACCCTATACAGTGCCAGGTATGGAAAAATGTTCGAAGTCCCATTTCAACAGAGCCTTTCGAACTAGAGCTACCGCGACAACGTCCGGGTATAGCGTTCGGTTAACCTTTGTTTACCCTGCCTGCTAAAACGGTCCCGCTAAATTTTGCTCGGATGTTGTCCCTGTAACTTTTGCCAAAATCTACCCTAGCAAGCTAGGATCATTACCCCGACATTACCCAGACATTACCCCTACAATACCCCGATATTACCCCAACAACCTTTGTATTAGAACTCTCCCGCGGAAACATTCCTTTGATACACTCAACATGCATGCGCAATAGTCCAAAGAAAATCTGTTTTGTGGCTTGTAGAAATCTTCAAGAATGAACAAATTTCATTATTCTTTATCAGATTATAGCCGATCCACCCTATACAGTGCCAGGTATGGAAAAATGTTCGAAGTCCCATTTCAACAGAGCCTTTCGAACTAGAGCTACCGCGACAACGTCCGGGTATAGCGTTCGGTTAATCTTTGTTTACCCTGCCTGCTAAAACGGTCCCGCTAAATTTTGCTCGGATGTTGTCCCTGTAACTTTTGCCAAAATCTACCCTAGCAAGCTAGGATCATTACCCCGACATTACCCAGACATTACCCCTACAATACCCCGATATTACCCCAACAACCTTTGTATTAGAACTCTCCCGCGGAAACATTCCTTTGATACACTCAACATGCATGCGCAATAGTCCAAAGAAAATGACACCCGCTCGCCAATCGGGTGCATGAATTGTAACCACACCCCTTTCGCGCATACGGTAGGTTGTTATGGAAACCTACCCGGAGAAGGTTTTCGGTATGTGTCTTAAAACGGTGCTCCTCGCTCTCTCCAGTGGTTTTATTGCCCGAGGAGAGGAATTTTGTTCTCCAGACGTTGTCGCGATATCGAGATATAAGCTTGACTTGCCGTTTTCTGGCAGCATGCACATTTTTTGTTCGCACGTGGAGCTCCAAATTTGACAAGAAATACATAGGTTCACATGACGTCATCTGCGCTGAGAACAGGTTGACGATCGATTAATGAGTTCACAACTTTTCACTATCGGATTTTATCATCATTGACAGCGACACAAACAAGGGTGAATTTTCAGCATTGTAAGAGAAACTGAAGCTAGTTTGTCGAGACTCTTCTGACAATCATATTCTATCATTTCTGTGATTTTTTTCTGTTGTTGTTTAGGGGAAGGGCCGATGCATTATCGTCTGTTCTCACACACCTTATACAATATTATGTTTATTATTGCATTCTTTTAATGAATGCTTTAAAGGTGACGAGCCATGAAACAAACAATGCTACTCCGCACTTTGTACACGACAAATATAAAGGCCCAAAATTATTGTGTTATGAGATGATATGAGCGATTGTGCCTTTAAACGTGTTAAGGTTATGTCATAATGAAAACATGTTGGATACATACATGAAACAAGTTAAACATCGGAAAATTAATCATGTCACTATAATCTTGTCGAGGTGTTTTTCTTCTGCGTTTAGTATGATTTACCTGTCATGCATTATTGTATTGATCTTTCTTGCGATTTAAAGTTTTAATGATAATAACCTGTTCCTAATCATATAGGTTGGTTCTATCGACGGATGTTAGATGTGTTAGTTTTCTGTCGACGTAACGTCAGCTTACCTACAGATCAGTGAAATCATTCGAAATAAATAATGTTTATGATGACATTGACACTTTACTATGTCACGCACTTCGTCGGAGACAGGACAAATTTTTGATAATTCCTGAGTAAATGGGATAAAAATATAATCAATAAAAGTACTCCGGTATGCTCTAAATCGTCAACAGAGAGTGTCGTATTAAAATTCTAGCATTTATCACATTTTTGTGTGTTTAGTTAGCACAATGTTATGAAAATGGACTATATTCGAGATTTTTTTCTCACATACTGTACATGTGTCAGTTATAATTGTTTACTGCCTATTTCGAAAAAAGATACACAAATGAAATCGAATTAAAACGGGTTTCCACGGCCGTCTAAACTTAGACCAACTCTCTCTTATAATAGGGCAGTGGATTTCAATTAAGTAGGATCACGAAACGCAAACATTTTCTCTTCAAAAAGTGGATATTTTTCAACAAGAAGTAGACATAATATCATGGACGCGTGTCTATGAAGACAACAACCTCGTCACTGGACGGATCTCTACGGATGGCTCTCGTATGATATGAAAAGGGTATACGCTAATTTCCCAAATGTAACCTGCAGTGACTTCTATTATAGAGGGAATGAAAAGAAAACACTCGGCCGCAACAAGTACTGATATCTATTTTCCCCGTGCTTCTCAGCTCTTAGTATTGCATTACATGTTGTTTGGAGAAAGCCAGCCTGAAGCGGGTGGTAGGTGGGTAACCATGGAAAGTGCAGTTGCTTGGATTTGGGGGAGGGGAATGATAGCTTTGGATAGGAGGTATTAAAGAGCACCGCCAATGGCTCTGATCGAGAGCTCCGCCGGGGAAACAGCGAATGCGATATGGTGTTACTTCTTCCTACCTCCCTGGTATGAGGAGGTGTGGCTGTTACACGTGTGTGTGGGCTTGTTAGTGTCTGTGCGTGTGCGTGTATGTATGTGTGTGTGTGTGTAGGGCTGTTGTTGTTGTTGGTTTTTTTTTTAACGTCTAAAAATTTCAAGTTTAATCTACAGTCTAGTCTAAGAAGCCTTGAGGCCAGACTTAAAGCCAGGAAGGCATTAGTCCGAGATGCAGATAGATCGATAGATACCTCCAAGATTGTAAGACTGCGATAAATTCACATCTATCATGCTTTGAACACACTTATACACCTACACAGAAACAAATGCACACACACATACACATACACAAACACACACACACACACACACACACACACAAACCCACACTTCATAAATATAAAGTGCGCTTTTGTCTTGCGAGGTAGTGTCTGTAGGGATCTGCGATATACATCAAGTGTCTGTAGAGAGGGATACATAATTATGATACATCAAAAGTGCAATGATACAGAAGATCTGCATGTGACAAAGCTAATTCAGTAAAAAGTGAGAAAATAAGAATCGGATATCTGTATTTGGTATAAGTGATCCAAGGTATATTTTTCTTTTTTAAATTTTCAAACACTTAGCTGCTACCAGGAAAACAGCTATGTGTGACAAGTTCAAATGAAAGGCTGTCTCCCTTTTATCTTCTTTTTCAGTACTTACTCTGACATAATAAAGATCGAACCTGTTATTTACATACTGAAAGCGAGAGGAAAAGGCAGCTATAGCATGTATGGTTATTGTACATTGACTATGTGTTGGTCTTAAGAGACGAATAATCGAAACACGTTTTCAAGTTATTGACGTAAAACTTTCTTTTGTTTTTCCGTGCTGTGTGACCATGACCCTCTTTGATGAGCTCCTGAAGATCTAGGGCCAAATAGAACACACAGTTACAAAGATCAGGGCAGATGGACCTAAAGCAATAAAAGAAAATGTCCTACTTGGTTTTGCGCAGAATAACCTATCACAGGTGTTGCCAAAATAACTTACAAAGTGTTGCCAAAATAACTTACAAAGTAACAAACACGTAACGCCTAGCGATGAAAAGGCAAAAATTTGTTGTTGATGGTGATCTGTATCTCTTGAATCACGGAAATTGAGCTGCATAAAAGAGTCGATGGCACGTCTTCCTTTAACTGTCAGCGACGCAGAAGAGCCAGGAAGAGTTCAGCGATTCGGTGCCCGATGGGTGGTGGCATCGCTTCAGTCATCTCGCATATCGGGAATGGCTGGAAGAAGGCAGAAGAACAGACATAGAGAAGGAATGCGATCATAAGGGAACAATCGATTCTGAAAGCATGTGACTGCTTTCCACGAAAATGCCTGGGAGATGCTTGGCGATCATTGTGTTTCGGGTAGGCTGTGAAAGCAGCTATTAATTTGGTGTAGAATTTTTTGTTTATCTCAAATTTAGTAGTAATTGCTCACAGAGCATCGCAAGATCTTACACTGAAATTTATTCGTCTTAACCTGAAATGCTCAGTACATCCATAATGTATAACTCAACAATTTTGCGATTGAATTTAGGGACGGCAGAACTGGTTAATAACAGGGTTTTCCCCTAGACAGATCAAAAAGTCATACATTGTATGTTGACCAAATGGGATTTTCGTGATGTAAAGTCAACTGCGTATAAATCATTTTGATGAACAGTAGAAAATCGTTGAAAAGTTTGCCAATGTGCATTCAAGCTGTATGAAGCTGCAATAGATGCCATTAATTAAGAAAAAATGCTCGACACGCGTTGGTACATTGTATGTTAGAAAACATACAGCTCTTACAATCAACTTTCCATGCCTGCATGCCTGCCCTGACATTAATCTTCATAAAACGACAAAAACATTGGTATGCTTTATATTCGCGCAACCCTGGGAGCGAATTTGTTTGGGATTGTTTGATCATTTTTTTTTAATTCCTTCTGGTCTGAATTGTATCGTAACAAAATTGGGGGCTTGTCCGGGAGGAAATCAACCAATAAAACAGTTCAATATTGTTTAAATGTGAGAGCACAGTCAGAAACAAATGTCAAAATACGCAAAGCAACCGAATGGTTCAGTCCATTGACTTAGAATGCAATCACCTACTTTATTCTTTTTTTTTTTCTTTTAAAGACACATACATAAGCTTAATTTTGACGACGAAAGCTTTAATTACACTGCAGATATACCTAATGCACGTTTTTATATGGACATTATGGGCTTCAATAATGTCACCTGAATTTTTCATCGTGAGACTCGTAAGAGTAAGAGTTAATGTTTGAGCTTTACAATAGAAGCGATAATATAACCTGTACGTTGCGTTTGTAACAGCTAATAGAGCCTTTCCAGTCGACCGTCAATGACGTCACGCAGAGCGAATTGCGCTTTCATCACGCTCATATGCTCCGTCTATATACTTAAGGAATGATAGAGGACACACGGCGCATGCGTAAGAATTGAACTGCGACGTCACTTGCCTGTCGTGGTCCAAACAACGCAACGGATAAAAGTATAAGACCAGGGGTGAATTTCCTCTCAATCTACTCTACAGCGACATCTTTTTCTCTCTTTTTTTTTTTTATCCAGTGGAGAGCACGATACCATCAGATTGACGCAGATGCGATCAGAGAAGTTAAGCGTCGCCATTCCTTTGGCGTCTCCATGCTTTCGAGCTGCACTTCGGCTCTCCTTACACTATTTAAAGCACATCTTACCTTCACAAGTTTTCATTCTTTATTATTTGGGATTGTAAAAATAAAGCATAAAGAAGAAAAAAAGAGACAACACAATTAAAGTGTGCATTTATGTTACCAGTATTGGTATCGACAAATAAAAACTATGGACCTTCAAGCATGACTGTAAAACAGATGAAAGAGTCAAAAGTTGCTCAAGAATAAGGGTCTTTATAACCCAATCAAGCAATAACAAAAACGTTTCGAGCCAAATAGTTCACTCTTTGCTCAAGTTGCCTTTTGAAAACAAACAAACAAACAAAATAACAGGGAACAGAGTAAATGAAGTAAAAAGAGTACCCATGGCGCAATTTAGAACAACTGAATACTTGAGACCTTTCATTTCTATAAGACTAAAAAGGTAAAATCAAGACTATGGGTATTTTATCTGTTTCTTGGCACATAGTATGACATCTGCCGAAATCATACATTAACGAAAAACAACATGAAGTAACATATCCTATTTACCTATCTTTATAGCATTCACTTATTAACACATTTCTTTCGTTTTTATAAATCAAACGGGAAGAAACACTACATAAATCCATCCAATTAACAACAACAAAAAGAGCGATAGGACTTTTTTAATGAGAGCTGGGTTCTACAGTTGCTAGATTGCTGTCAGTGGTCAATATATTCATATTCCAATATACAAACCAATGGCAGATTTGAAAGGTGATGTCATGACAAACTTGGCTTATTTGCATAATTCATTGTTTCGTGGAATGAATAGAATTAAAATTATTACTCTTTATCAATGGATAATTTTCAATTTTATTTCATAATTTTGTGCCCGATTTCTATTCGCGTATCGACGGAGAAAATAATTACCATTACAAAGACATATCTTCCTTAGAAAGTGGCTGGTGATTATGCAATGAGACCCGAGTCAATTGTCTTCCTATCTGCGCGGCAGATCTGGTTTGGCACATGCTTCAAATATTTTCGAGTTGCGGCATCGAACACAGATTCAAAGGAAAGAAGACAGTTGTGACTCTATTCCCTTGAACCTCCTTGATTTCCCCTTTATTGGCAATAATAAAGATGTAGACGATAAAATGTCCAAACAAGAGCCAGAGTTGAGTGGTTCATAAACGATGGTCTCCTATTTGGTTTTTCGGTAAAGCTATACAACCTTTTCCTTAAAGGGCAAATATCCCGATGCAATTACAGTCAATATTGATATAATAATTACCTCTGGTGCTCCTGCATGGTCTGCTGCACTCTTGGTCTCTCTTTGTCAAGATTAGTTCGATTGCATTTTCTTTGCTTTTTCAGTTCAGTGTTTTCATTTCAATTTCAATTTTCTCCATCGCAACATAATCCATAACTATTATATGCACAGTGTACGTGAAAGTAAAGAATGTCAACATAAGTAATCGGGGTTAAATTATAGTTTAGAAGGGGTTCATACAAATAAGCATTATAATGATAAATCAATCAGAGGATGAAACCACTGAAAAGCAAAGCTTGGAGATAGTGGGTCCCCAGTTGCAATATTCAATGTACTTACGAAAAAAGGAAGATATTCGTGGTCACTAAACCCAATTCATTTTGCTTAAAGGGACTGTACAGTACTGGTTGAGGTGGGGATTCATATTTTGAACATTCCTAAGTAAGATAATGAGAAACATCTAATGAAATATGAAAGAGCATGTAATTTTAAGAAGGATTCAATGTTTATTTGATAAAAATTGGTTTTCAAATGGCTGAGATATCCAAAAAAAAAAGTGATAATAATAAAAAGCGACAGGCCATGCCTTTTATTGGGATCTCTTTGTTTTACCTTGTTTGGGATATCTCAGCCATTTCAAAACCGATTTTCATTGAATAAACTTTTGATACCCCTCAGAATTGCATGCTCTTTAACATCTCATAGAGTGGTTTGTGAATATCTCACAACACGTTAAAAGCTAAATCCTCACCTCGACCAGAACTGTACACACCCTTTAAACAATTAACAAAATTAAACACGAATACATACACATAAGTCTGTATTATTTTATAGGTCTGATACACTATACGAAACGTAAAAATCCAACAGGGACAAGACTAGCAGCACAAACAAGTAAGATATAAGACAAGTACATGGACTACAACGCAGTACGAACATGAACGCTACAAATGCAACAACACAACGAAAGTCGGAGCTAGCGTCGAGAAAGTAGAAAAGAAAGAAGAAGGGGAGAAAAGAGTATTGAGTCTAATGAAATCTTCAGTGCTTATTTGTGTCTTTTGATTTGTTCGAACTTGATCATTATTTTCGCTTAAAGGCATAATTTACCATTTGCAGATGAAACAAAAACCAAGCATTTGTGCTTCAAAATAGTTCTAAAATGCGAGTTAGGGAAAGAAACAACCAATGTAAAAATTGGAACCAGTATAATCGATGTTAATTATTGTTAAATATACAAAATGTGAACAGTAGTTATAATAAAAAAAATTTGAGACTGAACCGTCTACAGTTATGGTTTAATGAAAAAATATTTTAGGCTTTATTGCAAAACTTTCATATGGTAGGATGTTTTGTGATACAACTGACCTACACATCATGCATCAAATGTGATATCTTGAACATTTTTTACATCACTCCTCCAAAAGGTAAACAGGACTTTTAATATATCATGTAGGTATGTACAAATAAACTGATAAAAAATCAGATAGGTACCTACTATAGAACGTATTTGTCGTTGTGCTTTTAGGTCTTGGATAAGTAACACTGTTGTCATGAAAGAAAATGAAAAAAGAAGAGAGCAAACGAAATAAAGAAGTGGTGTTCGTGTCACAAGACAGGTAAAGCAGTTCTGAAAGCAATTTAAAGCAATTTTCACTTCACGTCACAAGCAGGGTGGCGTTTAGAGGCAGTATGCAGCTTACAGAAACCGCAAGGGAAGCTGTTATTTTTGTATTTGTTTAAATACTTATTGTGATCGATATATCAAGGGACACAAAGATGTTCTTCCCTATCCTCCACCGCCCTTCCTTCCCCCTCCCCCCCCCCCCGGACTACGAAATATAGTGCCTGGCCCATGGGCACAAGCGCTGCTGCCAGATTTGAACTAAAGACCCTAAACCATAATATAACCATGTCTTCTTTTTTTTTTTCAATTTTTTGTTTCATTGCAAACTTATCTATGTGTATCAACAAAGCACATAGTGCCACACGAAAGAAAGCTTGAAACACAAATTATGCACGCAATGCACACACACACACACACACACACACACACACACTGCCTCAATCATAGATTTGATGTGCTATCACAAAATAAATGATGTCTATGAAGTTGTGGTATGGATTTTTGGTTGTTCCTTGATAAACAAATTGGCAAGCCGGTGTATATAAAGCCGAATAATCTTGAAGACCTGCTCAAACTAAACCGCTCTGGAGAAATGCTCAGAAATACCCACCGGAAGCTGGGGAAGAAGTTAGATTGACTTGCGTCGTTCACCATCAGTGGTTAGTTGACAATGGAACGAAATAAGACGTACATTTGTATCTGTTTCGTCATGGAGAACAGCATTTTCTCATGGATGTTGTATAGTTGCATCAGGGGTATTACGTCAACCTGACCAAAAAAAAAAAAAAAAAAAGCCAAAATGTGAATTCAACGTGAAATACTCTCTAAAAAATCGAGTGAAAATATTCACTCTTGAAGGAGTGAATACAAAAAAGAGTGAATTTAGAGTGAAATTGGAGTGAATTTTGAGTGAAAATGTTCATTTTCACTCGTTTTAGAGTGACCTCAGGGATCACTCCAAAATCTTCGAGTGATCCCTGAGGTCACTCCAAAATGAGTGAAAATGAACATTTCACTCAAAATTCACTCCAATTTCACGATTTCACGATTTCAACTTCACGATTTTTTTAGAGAGTACCACATGGTACTGAAATTGGCTTTAAAACATAGAATTGATTTAGATAAGCAGAAAGGTGGAGATTTTATGCAACTCAGGACAGAATTCAAAAGAAAAAACGGGATTACACCGTAGGCTTCGAGTTATTTCCTCTGTTGAAAAGCACTGTATACAAAGTACAGTGCATGCAAATACAAGCGTTGAAACTCAGCAAATTTTCATGTATGACTTCCAAACAGACAGTAAACCTCAAACAAGAATTTCACGATCTTGACATGAATAGTATGTGACAGGAACATCCGTGTATCCCATTCAAGTCTTGTTCACTTTAATAGTCATAATCAATCCGGCTCGGGCACTCCGCCTTTACGAGGGATACATACTCTGAGCTATAGGTATGGCATAGTATTGGTGGAGGTTAGAATTCAGCCTTTAACTATTTGCAAAATACTGAGAAACCATACACTCTATAAAATGGAAAGGAGCCTACAATTCTAAGAGGAATCGAAAGTTTATTTGATGAAAATCGGTTTTGAAATGGCTGAGATATTCAAAAACAAAGTAAAATAAAGTGATCCTAATAAAAGATGGGTCCCATCGTTTATTAGGATCACTTTCTTTTGGATATCTCAGCCATTTCAAAACCAATTTTCATCAAATAAACTGTAAATTCCATCTAAGAATTAAATACTATTTCATATCTTATAAGAGGTTTCTCATTATCTCAAAAATAATCATAAACATGAAGCTCCATCTCAACCGAAACTGTACCATCCCTTTAACCCAAGAGGTACAGGCTAGCCTCGTACTTCCTTGATTTTATACCGTTGCTATCTATGGTAGTCTCTTGCGAGTTGACGTCGTGTGCGAATTACTAATGGGATGTGCACGCATTTACCAACAGATCAGTTTACCAAACTACTCAAATTGAATTCATACTTTTGTAACGGAGATTTTTTCCTGACCACCGAAAAGCTTGCCCAAGACTTGCTTGAGGCTGGCCCAACATTGCCACAAATCAACGCTTCAGAGAGCATTCCAAGCATTGAAGTGTACTGAGTATGTATATACATAGGCTGGCTTAGGTCCTCAGGGGATAGAATATCCATGAAATTTGATTACACTGGTTGTCTGGCCAGTTGGATGGTTAACCTAAATTTCAGATATGACGATACTTGTCACAGTCGATCTCGTAACGAGCTCTTCTTAAATCACCGGTTCCTATCAAATACATTCCACGGCTTAGAATCTCATTTTCTTGCATCGATTTTGTTGCTATATACCGGGCAAGTCTAAAGCAAGCATTTTTGTTGTCCGGAGCAAACCTTTCTTAAATGGTATACACTAGAAGTGAACTCAAGCGAGCTTTTGTTTTGTTTGTTTGATAAGTACTTTATTTTTTGCAAATCAATATACATAAGTTACATAATAATGAACATGTGGGAAATATACAAAGTAAATTTAAAACAGAGTCGTTTGACTTGCATAAACAACGATATAATAGGAAATTAATGATATAATATACAGTATGCATGTCTATGCAGCAGGGATTACAGTAACAAGCTTATTGTAGTTAAGAAGCGATTATGCAGAGGGCCGTTATTGTAAGCATTGCTTGAAAAAAATGGCCGGCCCGAGGAAAATGGCACCCTTACGTATAGACAGTTTGCAGACGACCATATCCGGCTTAGATTAACATTTCTAAGTCTTCAGTCATTTCAGTCTTCTATACCTATTCCGGTTCCATTTAATTTCATATGAGAAAAGAGAAAGAAAAGAACACTAACAAATAGCATAAAGACAACGGCACACAGCACAGTAACTGACACATTTCTTACAGGTTACCATTTGAAATGAAGAACTTGTTCAGAGGCGGAGCTTGCATTAAGAGCTTGTTTCACTTTTGTAATTACTTATTAGATACGATCGACAGTGTGATAAATGCATGAAGGCATATTCATGTAACACGATTAATGTAATGTAGCTGTTTAGTTGAGATGCAGCAATTTCAATATTTTCAACTAGCAGCATTTTCAACTAGCAGCAATATTTTTAACTAGCAGCAATATTTTCAACTAGCAGCATTTCAATATTTTTGAAATCCGGTTCGCTTGGTGTGTTTTTTTTTCTGCTGTCATGTCGAGCAAGCCGAGCATCAATTTCTCTCAGTCTGGTGTGTAGAAAATTTTGAATGTGTCACTAGACCGGCACATCATGTTAATTTCTGTATTCCGGTTTTTTTTTTTTTTTTTGTATGTGTGTTTTTTTGTCAACCTTAGCTTAACCAAGCTTAGTTGTTTCTGTTGATCCCCAGGAGTGAAACTCTGCTCTCCCCCTCCTCAGCATCCTCACCCTAGCCCCCTTCCCTCTCCCCTCTCTCTTTATCTCGCTTTCTATCTTTCCGTGTTTATGTGCATGCGTTGGACAATTATGGGTAAATCTAGATTTTGAGATGTATGATATTTCAGACGATCAGATTGATAGGAATGAGGGGGGAAAAGGAGACAACGATTTTCTATGAATCAATACGTTAGGAAGAGCAGAGTGAAAAGAACCCCCGCAATGGGAGTAAAGCAAAACTACATTTGCATACAGACGACAAACCGGCTGGAGGACGCGAAGTCCGCCGAGGCACAGACTTAGCAATGCGTGCAGGTGGAATTGTTTGGCACAAATTCATGAATCCCGCGCAGCGCCGTTATCTAATCAATATACACAGCTGACGAGTCGTCGCCAGGATAACGCTCGCGTGCTCACGGAGCGTAACTTAATAAGCTTCCACGTACCACTGGCACACGCGCGCATGAATGTAAACATGTATTAACCTATAATCCATTTTTTTTTTCCATTCATGCGAAGTTCTACAGAGGGACGTTCGAATATTCCCGCTCATGCGCTCTGGGCATGAAATATAATAAATACCGTTTTGTAGTAGGGAAGTAGAAATAATGTTTTTGACCATGTCCGGTTTTGCTTTTTCAACATTTTATAAGAAAGATTGTATTGTTTCTGATAACCTAAAAGGCTTGCCCGAGGTTTGTTTGACACATGTAGGCATTGTATGCGAACTGAATTCCAAGAACTGATATACACTGAGTGCGATAATATGGATGGAAAAGCTCAAAAGTTTTAGGTCCTTACGGGAAAAATGAATCGATATATTTTAAGGTATCTATAAACCGGCCTGTCGCAATCTGTTTCTTTTATTTTTGTTTTTGTCTAGAAACTTACAGCAACGATGCGAAGTCTTCAGATACATATAACGATAACATGCTTGAAGTTACAATGCACAAGGCATCTACAAAATGAACTTGACAAGAAATCTACTTACAAATCTACCTGAAGCTCACACTTCAGATCAAGGTACGAATCGACCACCACATAGGATAAATGAAAGAAAGAAAAAGAAAGACATGAAAATGGCGTTTCTGGTAGATTAAAGGGAACGTCAAAGAAGCAGAAAGTCCTTGATTTGAAACCCATGATTTGTTACTCCGTTTGCATCTACAATCGACATCAGTATGAAACATTCACGTACGTATTCTCGACTGACGTAGAAGGCAACCTGCCCTCCAAAATCCATGGCGCTTTGAATGATGACTGTAACACATATGAGGAATCTCTACAAGCATGGTACGAAGCCAACTATATCTTCTGAGAGACCTCGATCGGGCTGTTCGTTGGGCAGTGAGTCTCCCATCAACCCTGCGTCAATTAGCCATGATGTGCCTGTCCAAGTACCCCTAATTAGCCAATCAGCACACTCAATGAGTAAGATATAGGACCTACTGAGTCAATTTGCCACAGCTTTTACGCGTTTTCTAACGAGGGAATAACCTCCTCCCCGTCTTGCTCGCTGTTTACAAACAAAAAATCCTTGAGATTTAGTGAGGAGGAACTGTGGAGAAAAAGGAAAAATAAATGGTTCCCTGTACGAAACACAGTGACGAGCCCTACACAGGCGATGCTAATGATCAGTGATCTGTCTGATCGTGGCTGTTTCAAAGGAAATTTGTCTAATTTCACCTGCTATATCACACGTTTTTTTATTCAGATTTAGAGGTGGTAATACTCGTAAAATACCTCAAATCTTATGTAAGACAACCGTCACGAATAGCTGTGGGGAAATTGTGACTTGAAAATTGTAAAGTTTCTGTACAATCTTACATCAATGAATAAGGTTCATATCGTCTTCAGCAGTATAAACGTAGGTCCTGCAAGTTGTGTTCAAAAAGCAGGCTTTTTATGTGATATGATAGAGCCTGGCGCATTGACACACTTTCACCGGAGAGATCGGGGTTAACTCCGCCAGGACTTCGGGTAAAGCGATGGTTGTCGACAGCTGTGGAAACAGTGATGACCAGCGGCGTACACCATCTCATGGGTAGATCTGCTTTCATTCTGGTCAATTTACAAAATGGTTTTGTCGTCGTGAGAAGTAATAAAACACACACAGATAGACAGACAAAACAAAATTCTTAGCCTAACTCAAGCTTTGCCCAGAGCCAGTTAAAGGATTTGTACAATCATATGCCTATTTTGAAAGGAGAACTTTGTCAGTAACTTTCTGGATGAAAGTGTACTCACATCGCTTGCTATTACGCAGCTCTTCACTTTCAAGTCGATCCCTACTATCCGCGATTGTTAGATAACCGCACATTGGTATATTGTTATCGGAGCAGTGGTGGCATGATATGAAATCAACCTTAAAGTCATATTTCGCTTTCTTACATCAAAGGGCACCGCCAAGCACGAACTTTGCTTTAGCTTTATGACAGATACATCACTTCTTAAAATGATATATTCCAACTATGTTCATCTAAAAATTCCTACCGACTCCTCAAAATTACATTTTGTACATCACTCATGTTCATCACTAGCCTTTGACAAGGCCCTCTCCCTGCATGGTGGCTATGAGAGCGACATAAGCCCCCATTCGCTCACAACCATACTGCGAGAGAGCCTTGGCAAAAGGCTAGTTCATCACTCAATCACAACCTAAAACGCAGAGCGATATATCGCTGGCCACCGTGTGAACCTAGTCGCAACCACCGCGCGTGCATGTATCTTAACGTAAGTCTATACCTACTCTACCAATATTACATGTCTACGTGAGTGAGTGCAGCCGCTACTTTGAGGCACAGCTTTAAGGCATCTGCTACCGTCGTGCTGATCTAAATTCCCTGCGTCACTGAAGGTAAGTGATAATGATCGTCGACAATGATCATGCTTATGGAAATACACCTTCTTTAGGAATTTCTAAAACATGGGACTAAGGAAAGTTCACGATTAGTATAGTTTCAGGACATTTTGTAGATTTCGATCAAACCATAATTCGGAATTCTTAATTTTAACTTTGTCAAACAATCGATTGTGTCAAATCGCAAGGGCTAAGAACTTCTAACAGTCTCACACGTTATACTGTCATCAACAAAACCAGCAATCTACAAAATAACGCAACTGTCTTAAAATACGCATACGTGTATTACGCATAGGTGAGAGTCTGAAGAAGGAAAAGCGAGAGAAATAGGTATAAAAATTATTCACAGAGTTTAACCTCTTTCGTCGCTTAGAAAGCGCTTGGAGACGAAGCAGGATGTCCGAGCGTTAGCACTATAATAAACGTTAGCACTTCCGTCCAAAGGCGAAAAATCCCGTGACAGTATCGATACAGTGGACGCGATAATATAGGACGTTGGACGTAAGCGTTATCATTAAAATGCACCAAAACAACAAAAAAGTCGCAGAAATTATACACTCGATAAATGTTTTTGAACGCCAGGCGATTATTTTTCTGTTTTCTCTTCACTGAACTCGTAGCCGTTACACGGATATTAGTCTGGGTGCCAGAGGCTAAACCTTGTTTTACCGTCCACCCAATTTCTTTTTTTTTTATGGTTCTACCCTATTTCGGGGGTGCTGAATCCGAATCTGGATGATGCAACTCTTGCATCCTTGAGGATTTTGAGATATTCAAGATGGCCGCCAAAATGGCCGCCCGAACTGGAAATTCCCACGTATTTCCTTCTAAATGGTGAGATATTGAAAACAATTCATGGTTTTACCCTATTTCGAGGATGCTGAATCCGAATCTGGATGATGCAACTCTTGCATCCTTGAGAGTTTTGAGATATTCAAGATGGCCGCCAAAATGGCCGCCAAAACCGAAAATTCCCACGTATTTCCTTCTAAATGGTGTGAAATTGAAAAGAATTGATAATTCTATCCTATTTGGAAGGTGCTGAATCCGAATATGGATGATGCAACTCATGCATCCATGAAGTTTTTGAGATATTCAAGATGGCCGCCAAAATGGCCGCGCCAAATAAAACCGGAAGTTCCCATGTATTTCCTTCTAAACGGTGAGAAATTGAAAACAATTGATGGTTTTACCCTATTTCGAGGGTGCTGAATCCGAAACTGGATGATGCAACTCTTGCATCCATGAAGTTTTTGAGATATTCAAGATGGCCGCCAAAATGGCCGCTAATTAAAACCGGAAATCCCCACGTATTTCCTTCTAAATGGTGAGATATGGAAAACAATTGATGGTTTTGCCGTATTTCGAGGGTGCTGAATCCGAATCTGGATGATGCAACTCTTGCATCCTTGAGGGTTTTGAGATATTCAAGATGGCCGCCAAAATGGCCGCCAAAACCGAAAATTCCCACGTATTTCCTTCTAAATGGTGTGAAATTGAAAACAATTGATAATTCTATAATATTTGGAAGGTGCTGAATCCGAATATGGATGATGCAACTCATGCATCCATGAAGTTTTTGAGATATTCAAGATGGCCGCCAAAATGGCCGCGCCAAATAAAACCGGAAGTTCCCATGTATTTCCTTCTAAACGGTGAGAAATTGAAAACAATTGATGGTTTTACCCTATTTCGAGGGTGCTGAATCCGAAACTGGATGATGCAACTCTTGCATCCATGAAGTTTTCGAGATATTCAAGATGGCCGCCAAAATGGCCGCCAATTAAAACCGGAAATTCCCACGTATTTCCTTCTAAATGGTGAGATATGGAAAACAATTGATGGTTTTGCCGTATTTCGAGGGTGCTGAATCCGAATCTGGATGATGCAACTCTTGCATCCATGAAGTTTTCGAGATATTCAAGATGGCCGCCAAAATGGCCGCCAATCAAAACCGGAATTTCCCACGTATTTCCTTCTAAATGGTGAGATATGGAAAACAATTGATGGTTTTACCCTATTTCGAGGATGCTGAATCCGAATCTGGATGATGCAACTCTTGCATCCTTGAGGGTTTTGAGATATTCAAGATGGCCGCCAAAATGGCCGCCAAAACCGAAAATTCCCACGTATTTCCTTCTAAATGGTGTGAAATTGAAAACAATTGATAATTCTATCCTATTTGGAAGGTGCTGAATCCGAATATGGATGATGCAACTCATGCATCCATGAAGTTTTTGAGATATTCAAGATGGCCGCCAAAATGGCCGCGCCAAATAAAACCGGAAGTTCCCATGTATTTCCTTCTAAACGGTGAGAAATTGAAAACAATTGATGGTTTTACCCTATTTCGAGGGTGCTGAATCCGAAACTGGATGATGCAACTCTTGCATCCATGAAGTTTTCGAGATATTCAAGATGGCCGCCAAAATGGCCGCCAATTAAAACCGGAAATTCCCACGTATTTCCTTCTAAATGGTGAGATATGGAAAACAATTGATGGTTTTGCCGTATTTCGAGGGTGCTGAATCCGAATCTGGATGATGCAACTCTTGCATCCATGAAGTTTTCGAGATATTCAAGATGGCCGCCAAAATGGCCGCCAATCAAAACCGGAATTTCCCACGTATTTCCTTCTAAATGTTGAGATATGGAAAACAATTGATGGTTTTACCCTATTTCGAGGATGCTGAATCCAAATCTGGATGATGCAACTCTTGCTTCCTTGAGGATTTTGAGATATTCAACATGGCCGCCAAAATGGCCGCCAAAACCAAAAATTCCCTCGTATTTCCTTCTAAATGGTGAGAAATTGAAAACAATTGATGGTTTTGCCCTATTTCGAGGATACTGAATGAGAATCTGGATGATGCAACTTCTGCATTGTTGAAGATTTTGAGATATTCAATATGGCCGCCAGAATGGCCAACCAAAACGGAAGTTCCCATATATTGAAAGCCATTGGTGGTTTTTATCTTATTTTGAGTGTGCTGAATCCGAAGCTCAGGATACAACTCTTGTATCCTTAAGGGTTTTGAAATGATAAAGATGGTCGCCAAAAATGACCGCCAAAAACGGAAATTCATATGTAGACCCCATATTTCCTTCTAAATGGTGTAAAATATAAAACAGTTCGTGGTTTTACACTATTTTGAGTTTGCTGAATTTGAAGCTCCAGGATACAACTCTTGCTTTCTTGAGGGTTTTGAGATAATAAAGATGGCCGCCAGAATGGCCCCTAAATGGCCGTTAAAAACGAAACTTTCCATGTAAGCCCTCTGTTACCTTCTAAATGGTGTAAAATTGAAAACAATTGGCGGTTTTACTCTATTTCGAGGGTGCTGAGTCCGAACCTGGTTGATGCAACTTTCCTTTTTAAGGGTTTTTGAGATGTCCAAGATGACCGCCAATATAACTTTCAAAAATTGGAAAATCTTAGACCCTATTCAGCACCCTCGAAACTTGGTTGTTGAAATTCATCCATTCTTTAGGGTTTTTAGACGACCAAGATGACAGCCAAAGTAAGTGGCAGAATTCCAATGTTAATATATTTTTTCTTAATGGTAAAAGTTTTAAAATAAATTGATGGTCTTACCATATTACGAGGGTGCTGAAGGTCTTTGAAGGTTTTGGGACATCTAAAATGTCATGTATGAACGGAAACTCCTTAACATTTTCTTATACTTAAATCATTACCTTCCATGTTATCGTTTGTTTTTTTACTCAATTTTTTTTTTCGCGTTACCTGTGATGTGACCGTCCCCTCGTGTGTGTTTGTAATATATTGTATATACGTATACATATTATACCCAGGGCTCGACACTAACGGTGGCCCGGTGGCCCGGGGCCACCAAATTTCCAAAAAAGGGCAAATTTGGTGGCCCGCCGCGGGCCACCAAAATTTTGGGAAAAGTACGTCAATTAATTCGTAACTTTTTGCGCCGGAAATTAGCAGTTATATTTGTTTAAAAGATGGATGAAAAGGACTGAATGAGTGCCTGAGAGTAAGTGTTGCGAGTTTGTTGAGGTTATTTTATGAGTAGATGTATGTCCAACTTCCAATTCTTACTATATAACTGGAAAACTTAGATATTTGACTCATAAAAAAAAGGACTTTAATGTTTTTTTATTGGTTTTTCTTTTCGGGGCTACCAAATTTTTCTCTCGGGCCACCAAAAATTTGAAATTGAGGATTTTGGTGGCCCCATCGGGCCATCAAACAAAAAAGTTAGTGTCGAGCCCTGTTATACATATACACATATATAATGTTACATCATAATTGAAAAAAAAATTGAAGCATAACTATAAAAATGTCCCACTCGTGTCTTCAACAATGTCATCAAGACCATCAATATAAGCCAAATAACCAATTTGAGTGTTCATGGATGAAAAGATTAAAACTGCTCATGGATTAAGACAGGTAATATTGGGTAATTTCAGTACACTTCTCTACAACACTATCACAATATGATACGTTTTCTATATTTCACCATTAAGAAGGAAATACGTGGGAAATTCCGGTTTTATTTGGCGGCCATTTTGGCGGCCATCTTGAATATTTCAAAAAACTTCATGGATGCAAGAGTTGCATCATAAAGATTCGGATTCAGCACCCTCGAAATAGTGCAAAACCATCAATTGTTTTCCATATCTCACCATTTAGAAGGAAATACGTGGGAATTCCCGTTTTTAATTGGCGGCCATTTTGGCGGCCATCTTGAATATCTCAAAAAACTTCATGGATGCAAGAGTTGCATCATCCAGTTTCGGATTCAGCACCCTCGAAATAAGGTAAAACCATCAATTATTTTCAATTTCTCACCATTTAGAAGGAAATACATAGGAATTTCTGGTTTTAATTGGTGCGGCCATTTTGGCGGCCATCTTGAATATCTCAAAAACTTCATGGATGCATGAGTTGCATCATCCAGATTCGGATTCAGCACCCTCGAAATAGGGTAAAACCGTCAATTGTTTTCAATCTATCACCATTTAGAAGGAAATACGTGGGAATTTCCAGTTCGGGCGGCCATTTTGGCGGCCATCTTGAATATCTCAAAACCCTCAAGGATGCAAGAGTTGCATCATCCAGATTCGGATTCAGCACCCCCGAAATAGGGTAAAACCATCAAAAAACATTGGGTGGACGGTGAAACAAGGTTAGGCCCAAAAAGTCGCTTTGGCACCCAGACTATATGTAATTGGCACGTGCTTTTTGAAAGCAAAAACAGGAAGAATAACAACAAAGAAACCTTCTTTGCCCAGAGGTCCCCTTTAATTTCGTTTCAAGCGTCAAAGGGAAAACGTGTTTGCCGCGCTATGTCCTCATTATATTCAGGAGGAAAGCTATCATATTCCTGACATCAATACGAACTTTTGTTTTAGGCGTGTGTAGCAAGTGATCTAAATCCTCCGGGCTGCTTTGACCTTGGTCCAAGTTATGATCAGGTTTATAGCTGGTATAAACTCTTCAATCATCTATTGTAAGCAGTGTACTACGTGATTCTAAACTAATAGGAAGGAGGCGAGAAAAAGTTTTATGGAGGATTAGACGTTATCAGACTCCGATGAAAGTTATCATGAATTTCGAAGGAGGTCATTCAAGACATGAGAAAACAAAGTTCCTAATACATGTTGCAACCCTTCATATTGTGTGCTGCAGTAGGTCTGTTCGGAGTTACTTGTGAAGATGGGCGTCGTTTTGTTGATTAATTATTTCTTCTCTATGTTCATTCCTCGAGCTTTGCATCTCAATACTTGGTGGAGGTATGAGTGGACAAAAAAACAACAACAAAAAAACCAAAAAAAAAAACAGTTACGAACCAATAAGTATGCCTCAAGACTAGTTGTGTTTTGAAATTCATAGCCCAAATGGAATTGAGATCATTTTTGGCTTGCGATCCCATCGTTGCCTTCATGAAGAAGCAAGAGTATAGGCATTGATGGGATCTGAACCCGCAACCCTCCGATCGATAGACGACAAGTCACTCTAATCAACCACAGCATCTGCGTTGAAATAATTCTATTCGCATGGTCGTTTGTTAATGCTTGAAAACAGTCACTGACGGCCCAGACAGTTTCACCTGGTCAAAATCACGCATGTGACAACTGCCAAGAAAAAAAAAGGTGATTATTATGTGATTTAAAATAAAGTAATCTCTCCTATAGGTGAAAGGAGAAGAGCTTTCCGGAGATTTACCTAGTGTAGCGCTCATTACCCCTATTCATTTCCCAATTTCCTCCGTGAAGGAAATTATGATATGATATCCCCATTGATCTTTATCTGTTGTGACTTTTTTTTTTGTCAAAGTGAATGTGATAATAAATATCTGAAACTTAATCTGGCGATCGCTCTTATTTCATGAGGTCAGTGATGTTCCTTCATTAGTTCCCTCAAAAAATCATACCCATTTGACGGGCTCCAGCTTTTATTTTGTCGATTCAGTGACTGAAATACTTTAAGACTTCAGAGAGACCGAGACGACATCACTGCACATAATTTTTGCATTGGGAACCCAGTCTATCTACAAAAATTATCATAAGCCTATATATGTAATGAATATTCCTTATCAATAGTGATTTATATCTTTTCGTTCAAAACCAACTGTGAAAGAAAGTCCAAAGATACAATGATGCAGGTGGAAAATAGTGCAAGACAAACATTTTGTAATTTATTGAATATGAAAGATATCAGACATGTCATAAATTGCACGTCTCGTTCAAGTTGACATAAAGGAAAGGGTCAAGGCAGACGAATGAAACAGCAACGGTGACATCAAATTGGATCTTAAATATGGACATTATGGAACTATCAATGAAATTTTGTGTGATATTAGTTATCCCGAAGGTTTCTTAATCCGAAAATGAAGTAATTTTTTTTTCTGAAAGTTCGTTATTCCAAAAAGAAAAAGGGGTTCGTTAATCCGAACATTATTCTAGCCGTAATTCCCAAGGTTCGTTAATCCGAAAAATAAATAAGGTTCGTTAATCCGAAGGTTCGTTCATCCGAAAACGAAATAAGGTTCGTTATTCCGAAGGTTTGCCTTAATTCGTTTTCGGATTAACGAACCTTCGGGATTTAATTTTATTTTATACCGGGATTAATGAACCGTGCATTGAAAAAACGAACTGTAACCAAACTGTGAAACTCGAGGGTCTTTTGCCGAGGCTTGCCTCGTTCTGGTCACTATTTGCTTTCTAGCGTGACAAACCATCTGCAAATTGCAAAATAGCTACTTTTGCAATTTGCAAAAGGCCTTCGACAAAGGCTAGGGAAAATGACAACTGACAACGTCAGTCATTTCGCAGTGACGCAAATTCTTTCCACTGAACATGTTGTTTGGTTCATTTTATACAATGCAAAGGAATATTTTTTCTGTGTGACTCCGCTTGTATCGAGGACACTTTATTCGTCAATTAGGTTAGGTTGCTACGATGACGAACGAGAAAAGAAAGTTATTTTTGTCTTTCTGCATTCAAATCAAACGAAGAAATAGACACAGTTGACGTCAAGTCCACTTAAAACGACAGCACGCGAAACCATTGGATGTTCCAATGACATTCAAACAATCATAACATCTGGATTTTTGTCCAGACGGCGCAAGGTAGGGCCGCTGTAAAGTTTTCTATTTTGTTCGAGCCCCGCAGATCGTGTTCCCATTATGGCAAATTCTCTTGTAACATTTGTTCAGAAAATACTGGTTTGTTTTATATAATACGATTATCATCAAATCCCAAATATTCGATAACGTTGTCCAGAATACAGGACAGACAACAACTACTTCACAACTGCAAAGATCTGTAGATAGGACCTCATCTATGATAGCATAAAATATCGTACATCTATGACTTCAGAACGACAAGACGTGCAACCAAAAGGATCGAGCATTCGGCTCATGATTATGGTGAGAAGGCGGTTGTATGCCATTGTTTTATGCCCACCTTACAAACCGCATTTTTTCCGAAGGTGCGACGAATATTTTGAGATATATGTGACGTGTGATGTCTGAGTGGAAACATGGCCCGCAAAAATGCCGCCGGGCGGGGATTACTTCTACCACGCAAACGAGATGCATGCTCTTGCCCTGCGTAACTTTATACCGCTGTTTAGGTGCAATGCCAATTACACAGCATCTGGAGGATTACGTGACACTTTGCTTCATCGTATATCAGCTCTTTTGTCCAGGATAAATATACCATTTAGAGGAATAGTCATATCTCCGTTCGTGAGCCCGAGGAAAATGCAGAAAGATTGCCGGGGTTGACTGCTTATTTGGGATGCAGATGAAACTGTAGGAAGGCGTTTGTTTCACTTACGTTCAGTGTATGAGGTTTCTAGCGTCTTCCCGGTACGGGGATATTTGCTGCGCATATTGTAGCACGTGGCGCCTTCAAGGAGGAGACTACTGAAGATTCTTCTCACACCAAGGCAAAGTGAAAACTATTTCTTTTTTTGATGGCATTAATAGGGCTTGCGAGGAGCAGACAGTCTTTGTTGCTGCACAAAACAAATTGTACATGATTTACGTAACAAGTCTAGAAATAATTTTAGGCCCTACATAATACTTCAATATCAATAATAATACATTTGAAGATAATGAAGATGATTCAGAAGGATATTGATAACAATAATGATGAAAATAATGATGATGATGATGATGATAATGATAATACTAATAGTAATAATCGTAATAATAATAATAATAATAATAATGGTAATGATAATAATAACAATGATAATTATATGATAGTAATCTTTCCAGTGTTAACATTGCTAGATTTTTTATTTTTAGTACCCCAAGGGAGTTCATATTATACACCTCGGACATTTGGGGCAAAACAGTTCGTCCAAGGAATAACGCATTGGGTATGCCAAGGAATCGAACCCCAGACCACATGTTAACAAATCTAAAGCCGTGAATCCTTTGTACCACAGTATACAAAGGATGGGTTGGGGTTTGATTTGCAGTTTACAATGAGGGGACCGCTCAGCAAGTCTCCCACTGAACTAAAAAGATAAAGAAGTAGGGGTGCCTAATATTCATTCTTTTCCTGTTCTTGCAACAGATTGTCTAGGATTTACCGGCCCGCCATTCGAGGATCGATTTCTGTGATACCCTTAAAGAACCCAATGCCTCTCTTCAGTTGACGTTCAAATGGTTCCTGTAATTCTACTATGCAGCTGAGCAATCAACGTATTTATCTGAAAGTCAATGTTATTAATGTTATTTAATCTGTGGTAGTTATTATTATAGTAAATAATCTTATTGTTTGTGTCTTTGGTATAGATTCTTAATTCGTTGCGTACCATCCTCATCGCCTGTCCGTGTGTTGTCCTCTATTCTGTTCCAAACTCTACAAATACAAAATGAGAGGTCGGCACACAACAGAGAAAACGAAGCAAAGATCGAGAAATATTTCATAAAGACAGCAAGAAGGCTTAAAATGAGACACTATAGCTTTGAGTTATGATGGGGAAATACAATATTCCAGAGAGAGCCATGTGTATGTAATTATACAAGTGGGAATTTTTACGTATTGAACACGAAACTGATTTATCAATGGTAAGAGAAAATAGATTTAAACACTTTTTTTTTGGGGGGGGAGGGGGCAGAATCAACACAGCATTATTTAGCATGTTTAAGATAAAGCAAAGGATCTCAGTCTGTCTGTCTGACTGCCCGTCTCTCCCTCCTCCATCCCCCCCCCCCCTTTCTCACTTGCTCTGGGAATGTTCTTTGCTAGTAATGTCGAGATGGGTTCTTTTTTTTTGGGGGGGGGGTCAAATGGTAAGTCATCGGGTGGATAGAGAGTTCACTAGTCCAGTTAGTTAAGTGAGTTCAGGGGTAAACCTCTCACTCAAATTTGTTTCTCAGCACTATTTGTGTGTGTGTGTGTGTGTGTGTGTGTGTGTGTGTGTGTGTGTGTGTGTGTGTGTGCGTGTGTGTGTGTGTGTGTGTGTGTGTGTGTTTTAAACTTTGTTCGTTCGTTCTCTTTCGCGTTATGATATCTTTAAACTGTGGAAAGGAAGAAAAATGAGACGCGCGAACTCGCTTGAGAAATGGCGACAGAGTAAGGTCATGCCACTGATATGATAGATGCATCTACGACACCATTGGGAGTCTTCAAAGGGGCAAGCAATCCGTATTTTCCCCATCTTCATGAGAGACATCGGGCTACTGTTAATCACCCCTCGGGAGAATTGGTTGACCTTCTGTTGCTTAGCTACCGCTCGATGTCTAGGTCAGACCTGACCCGAAGGAAACTAAATCTGAAAATTGTCTACATTTTTACCTAAATTGGCCCATTTGAGAAATCTAAGCCATCAAAATCGACATCACTCTTGATGATAGCTCTTTACAATGAAAAACGGAGGGGTAAAGAAAAAAAAGGAGACGAACTCTATTAAAGGGAGGCAATTTGCCACTAGACAAACACTTGTATACCCGTGGAATAACTAGGACAATTTTTGAACTTGTATATAAAAAAAAAAAAAAAAAAACTCAGTGGCTGGGAAGATACTGTTAATAGAAGAACGTCTTAAAGGGGATGGCTAGTAACTGATCAGTGGGAATCAGTGGGAATGCTGGGGTGATTGTTTCAATCCTTGTGGGATTCATTTGAGAGTACATTACATATCTATTGTTGTGTGAAAATTATTTGCTTCAGAATGGTCTCGTAGTCAAGTAATGTGCAGTTTAATCGCCCCGTCACTGTACAGGCATGCTAACCTGGAAACATTGAACTGCACATTACTTGAATATGGGACCATTCTGAAATAAATAATTTTCACACAACAATAGATACATAATATACTCTTAAATGAATTCCACAAGGATTGGAACAATCATACCCCAGCATTCCCACTGATTCTCACTGATCAGTTACTAGCCCTCCCCTTTAAAGGGAACTTCGATTCTATGTCCAAGTCCACTAAGAAAACTTGATAGAAGCAAAAACTAAACGTAGATTTAAATAAAAACACAGAGCATCTCATTCGCTTAATTTGTACATGTGCAACAATTGTAATGAAGTTGTATTGAATTGAAATGCGATTGCATACAGCAGAGTAGCATGGAATCATATTACATAGACAGGCCGAAAGTGCCCACCCCCCCCCCCCACGCCCACCTCCGGCAGTTCTCCGCAGATCCCCTTCCTATTAAACTCTCTTACCTCACACACGCACACACACACACACACACACACACACACACCACACCCTTAACACACGCCATCATGGTCGGCAGATGACGGAGGAGAAGGATTATTGCGCCAAAAGCCATCGTACTGTGAATACATCGATCCGTTGGACACGTTGAAGGACACCTCAGGTCAACTTTGACTGCATCGCTTACGTCAAGATACAAACCTTGAGAATTCAGAAGAAATGTTTGTCCTGTCAGGATGGGAAGCTGTCAATATGATTCCTTAAAAAGAATATGAACACACAAAAAAGCAACAACAATACCATCACCTAGTGGGCTAATCTACTTCGATTGTACTCATGTCGGGTCACGAAAGGAAGACTTTTATATGCTCGCAAAAACTCGGGCGTCCATATCAAGGCCGTGACCACAGGCACAGGTTGACGTGTTTGACAACTTGTTTGTTTATTTTGCCTTGATCTTGTCTCCATTATATGCTCCCCTCCCCCATTTTATCACACACACACACACACACACACACACACACACACACACACACACACACACACAAACACACACTTTATCTCACATATCTCTTCCTTTCATTGTCAATTTCTATCTCTGTGTCTATTTCCTTCCTTTATCTCTCAGAATAATTATTCGTATAAATTTTTTTTTGGTATAAATTTCTCACTGTCTCTGTCTGTCTATGCCCTCTTACAAAAAAAAAAAAAAGCACACACACACACACACACACACACACACACATTAAAATACTGCTATGCATTCCTTCACGTGTTTACGCTGAATACTTGCAATCGTTCCAATGCAATAGCAGCCTGAATTTTATTATCGGCTCTCCGTCTTTTATTTACAACCACTGATTATTCGGTCATACAACCAAACAAGCTTGCTTTTATGTAAGTCCTCTCTAATATCTCTAGCTCTAATATTTGTACAACCCGATGCGTAACTTTCGATATTGACCAGTCATCATCATTATTATTATCTGTGTGTGTGTGTGTGTGTGTGTGTGTGTGTGTGTGTGTGTGTGTGTATTCCTTTGTGTGTTTGCCATTGGCAAAATAAAAGAAAAAATTTGCTCACGTTATTTTCACTGTGACCTTATATGAGAAGTATGAAATAGATTGAATTTCATTAAATTGAATATCATTACCGCTTGTTAAATTTAAAAAAAAAAATGTTATAGGTCCATTGATCCGAATGATTAGCGTCCATAACGACAGTGCCACATGGCGACTTACAGCGTTAGTTGGAGAACGTCACTGTTTGTGAACGCGTCGGTGAATGCGAATAGAGAGCTTTAGATTTTCGGGACGCCGACGTTCACAGGAAAAAATAAATGTTCTGCTCATGCACAAAATCGCTTATTAAAATCGATCTCGCGTCGTCTAACTTTTCACGGTCGGTTCTGGGCGATTTTTGGGTCCGCTCAAATTCAAGACGTAGAGAGCTGGTTGAAGCAATGATCATTATCATACTAGTACATGTATTATAATTATTGGGGCGCCATTTTATTTTTTATTTTTTTAATCGGCTTCGTCTCTGCGTCATCTAAAGTTACTTTGCAACACGACGCGGGAAGAGAATAGAACGGCCAACGCAATCGCCGTCTTCAATGTCCGCGTCACAAATCTAAAGCTCCCTGTTCTCCAGAGGAGAGACAACTTGAAGTGGAACAGTCTATGTCCGTTTAATATATCTCAGCGTTAATGTCGTCGTATTCACCACAACTGCCAAGTTAAATCTCCGGCGCCTTCAGTCTCCAGAAATCACTTTCTCATTTGAATTCTAAGAACTATCACACAAACTGCAATAATTGGTGTGACCTGTTCTTTTCCTTGTAACTGCGATCTGAACATCGGTTTCTCAAGATGAAGAAGAAGAAAAAAAAGTCAGATCGCTGTGGTTTATTAGTAATGCATTGGGACATTGCTCTGTCAGCTCATCGTGTGTAATTCTGCATAATACAAATCGGTGGCAGTGTGGTTTGGCTGTAAAATGGGAGGCCTCGGCGCATTTTATGAAAGGCTAAAGCCCTTCAGAGGAAGTTAATAGCTTCGCTGCGGTTGAGTACTTGTCCCCACTGCTTTAATGAAAATTTCTCACTATTCAAATATCTTTACCTTTAATGGCATTGCAGAAACCGTCCTACCGCCAGGCCAGGGACCGCCAGGCAGGCACTGAGTTTGTTTTTACTAAAGGACAGACGCACCATTCGTAAACATAATATCACAACTATATATACTCATTTCAGAAATTCCTACCGACTCCATATTAATGTACAACATTTGTACAATGTTGTGCCGAGTTGACAGTCTGTAACGAAATATCACTCAGTTAACAGAGTGACGAAAATGTCGAAGTAAAGAACAACCATATCCAAACAAGCTATTAAGTTTTGGGTTGCTGCGGTTTTTAATCATCTGAAGTAAATCGGATCTAACCAGTCGTGAAGTGAAATAGTAGACGAACATAGTGTTGAGGATGATGTAAAATATTCATAAAGAGAGAGAGAGAAAGAGAGAGAGAATGTGTGTGTGTGTGTGTGTGTGTGTGTGTGTATGTGTGTGTGTGTGTGTGTGTGTGTGTGTGAAGCGGAAGAAGGCTGATCAGTTGGTTGTGTTACAAAAGTCAGATAAGGAAGAGGACATATTCGAATAGATTGGTGTGCATGTATTGCATTCATTTTCCCTAGCCACTTAAAAAGCACTTCAATCTTATTAGAGCAAACTACCACAGGTCCGATGACGATGAGGATGAAGGATTGTTAGCTGGGTAGACAGATAGACAGATAGACAAATGCATACTAGTACATACCTACATACACACATACATACACACACACACCTATATACCCTCACATTCATACACAGTCCTACACACACACACACACACACACACACACACACACACACACACACACACACACTTACATACATACATACATACATACATACATACATACATACATACATACATACATACATACATAGGCCCTACATACATACTGACAGACTGGCGTACATACTTGTATATACTTACATAGATGGATAGAAAGACGGACAGGTCAATGGACCTATTCTACGTGGAGATGATTGATTTGTATATCGAAAAATACTAGTAATTTCTCACATCAACTAATTGTGGTTTTCGTGGTGAGAGTAACGTGTATAGGAGAGCCCCCCCCCCCCTCCGAAAATAATATATAGCAGTAAAAAATATTTTGTTGTGACTCTATCTTTGCTAAAGATGATCATTGTGGTGATCAAGATAAAGGTAATGATGATGATCATACACAAGATGTTGATCATCATCATATACACAAGACGTCGATGATGACGAAGAAGATAATGAAAGTATTAAATCAACGACTACATTCATAGATGGACTACTAACTTGTCATTACTGATGTTGTAAGCATGCAGCATCCTTCAAGTGGAGACGTCGCAACTCGAGTAAGCGAACCGTGGCAGTTTTGACCCAGTGCGATATTTCGTTTTTAAGTGGTTCATCAGTCACCGGAGTGGAATTTACTGGCGACGGACAAATGTACTTTTTATGGTTACGCGAACCTTGCATCAGCCACAACAAAAATGAATGGATAATGTAAAATAATACGTTGGTTGGGGAAAACGCATCCCCCTCTTACATATCTTAGAGCTGTTATTGAGTATCAGTAATTATTTTATGTTTTTATTGGTGAACGACAAACTGCACAATCGTATACTTGGTTTGGTTTGGTTTAGTTTAGTTTAGTTTAGTTTAGTTTAGTTTAGTTTAGTTTAGTTTGGTTTGGTTTGGTTTGGTTTGGCTTGATTTATTTCTGCATTCAAGGAAAGTTCAAGTTCAACATAAATTGCAAAGATACAGAAAATGACAAATGAAATGATTGATATTACAACAAAATATTACGCAAGTAGGCTTAGATAAACATACGCAACAGCATCGTACAAGAAACATATACAAAACATGTAAATAAGGATGAGAATACAGTAAATAATTATTTTCCCAGTGAATGAGAGAGATAATTGAACGCAGAAGATCACCATCGTGACCGGTTAGACTGGAAATGGATGGGGCCTCATTACAAAATAAAGAATATCCGGCGACACAACTCACTTGGGAACATTAAGTCACTGTCACTGAAATCAATAATGAATACATGTTGGAAGATTACAGATGTAGGAGAAATAACAGTAACACTGTTGGTATAGGGTATGGTTAAAGTGACGATATTTTTCACGAACAGAAGTACGACACCGACTATCACCGCTTGGAAGAAGACGATTGTACTCGGCTAAAAGATAGATGAGGTTCGTATCCCTCGGGATTGGTAAAAGTTGATCGGCGCACTCACTCGTGGCAATTCCGTGACGTGACGTATCACTTTGACACAAACGCTGAAGTCCAAGAGTCGAAGAAATGGATTGTGGAGGTCAAAAAGGTTTTATAGAATGTCACGAGAAAATTAGACTGGTGGGCGCAATTTCCTTTTTTTTTTTTTGAGTGGTTTTTATATCCTTTTCTGAATTGCTCTTGTGCTTTGTTCTGTTTGTTGGCTGCATTTTATCAATGTCAACTTTGGCTTGGAAACTAGGTCGAAAATGCCGAAGGGAATGAACTAATTCAAAACACTTCGTCGAATGACATCACAAGACTGCCGAGAAGTCGAAAAGTATAAGCTGAATCACATCTTGGTCTACTTTAATATTGTTGTCATCATTTAAGGGTTTTTTTTTGTATATATTGTCAGGTGTAGACTTGCGTGTATGAAAGCCAGTGTGTATATTAGTATACTCTAAGCACGTAGGCTGATACCTCGACTCTCAACCACCGTGAATGAATTTCTCGGTGCCATTTCTGATGCCATCTGAAGAAGTGCCAACTGTCTTGAATAATCTGGCGCTCGGGTACTTAGCATGTCAATGGGAAATGGGCGCCCGTAATTAGAGCCGGAAGATGGGGCCTAAGTACGCTCAATTACACATTTCTTATCTTGCTTTGCTGTATGGATTTGTGCCTGATTTGACAGCAAGTAAGCGCGATGTTTGCCTAATGTTGGCATTTTCCAGGCAATTACCTCTCCTTGCACTGTATTCTACACGGATTCCGGGTCAGGAGTCTCTCCATGAGAGAACCCCATGCACTCTGCCCATTAGGGTGAATTATGATTTGATTATGAAGTCAGCGTGAAGACAACGCACACCGTTCTGTCTCAGTCGATTAGAGGCCGTATGGGTTTGACACAACCCGACGTTTTGTCAAGCACACGATAAAAACGCATGTTGGTGCAGGGCCCCGTTGCTAGAAACTTTGCGTTTAAACGCAAATTGCAACTGATTGTCACTGGCCAATCAAAATCATTGTTGCATGCATGTCTTCTTAACAGGGCAGACCCTGAGCCAATCAGAATGGTTGTTTCAAAATTAACAATTATTTGCAATTGATTGCAACTTTCTTGCAACGGGGCCCTGCAGGTCATGGCGCCATTCGCCAGGTTCGCTTGGTGAGGAAGCATTTATTTTCGTCAAGACTAGAAGGCTTCCACAAAAATGGGGGAAGAAATCTTTACAATTTCAATTACCAGCCGTAAAAATTCATGATGAAGACATGACAATCAGGGGCAGCAAAACGGGGATGGGGATAAGGGTGGGGGCTGGGGCTACAGCCCCCCCCCCCCCCACCCCATTCACACATGCACACACTTTACAAAACATTTAACTGAAAAGAAAAAAGAAACGGAAAATCGGGGGAAAACGCAACAACAACAAAATATTCTCAGATTCCAACTTTCACAGATTGACCACTATGTTCTATGAGTTTGCAATATTCTACTATAATGCTTCCTAACTGGATATCGTGTTGTGATGTATTTTTTCCCCGAGAAATATGAAAATGAATAGAAATAGAAATAGAAATTGAAATTGAAATTGACAGAGGTATGACTTTGGAGGCCTCCAAAGGGAAGGGGGAAAGGAGGGGGAGGGGTAAGGGAGCATTGAACCTTGACCCAACTAACCACGTTCATCCCCCTCCCTTTTCCGCAAGCACACTCACACTAAAAACGTTCCGAGACACCTGACAGTGTAGTCGACGACATTACACGAGCGCAAAACAATGCTTCAAAAAAAATACAGGGCAACGCAACCTAACCCCCTATCCATTTCATGAGTAAACCCGCCCGAATCCACGGACGCTCTTTTGTTACTATGTTAATTACCTAGATCCACCGTAGGGTTCCATTACCTACACAGGGAATAATGCGAGGAATAATTTGTGAGAGGTGTGAACCGTCCCGCAGTCTTCAGGGGATGGCGTCTGAAGCTGCAGTTGCCCGAAATCTCGTTGAATCTGCGACTCCGTGCTCCCTTCGCTCGCAGTCACGGTGTGGGCCGCGATTCGCCTGGTTTGATACCCCGATGATCCGCAGATATAGGTCAACTGGAAGAGAAGTCAGGGCGGGATGCGTAACAGTTCGCGTTTAATAAGCCGCCGCGAGGAAGATCAATCAGTAATGCTCTCCCCTCTCTGACCATCCTTATTCATTTCTCCTCCTCGTCTGTCACTCTTTGTGCTCCATTCGTTTATTTTATCTATCACCTTCTGTTTTTGGCCTGTGCAACAGCATATCATGCAAACAACACACCGTGGGTCAACATGGTAATCTTTGACAAGATATAGCTCCGCTTGGAGAACTTGGCTTTCATGCAGTCTGTTCTCCTCCTCCTCCTCCTCCTCCTCCTCCTCCTCCTCCTCCTCCTCCTCCTCGTGTATATCTTCGTCCCTGTCTTCCTCTTCCTTGCAGTAATTTTAATTTTTCTCTTGAATTTCCATTCTGGCTGGATTTCTTTCTTTAGGGGCTTCTTTTCCATGCATATTAAGCCTGTCATTCGTGAGTCTTCGACGAAGGCTTAACTTTCCGTTGAAGATTCTTCAATCATTACCATTTTTCAGTCTCTTGTGACTTTCACCTCCCAGTAATGGACGGAAACGATGTATGTTGTACCCTGGATCGGCAGTTTCCCGTAAAAGTGAAATCCATCCACCTCTCATGAAAATGAGTACTTATGAATGGCTGTGTCATAACGTTGAGGCTTGCGTTTCCCACAAAGAAACACGAGCATTTGGATTGTGATCTCGCTCTAATACGCATGCAGTAGAAAATATTGTCGACCGAAAGACATGGAATTATTTTCCTGTGTTATTTAGATGTGTGGTTTTGACGCATTTCCCTTTCATTTCAAACAAGTATTCATAAGATGTAGGAAACTTGAGTACGATTAATGCGACATTTGGCTATATTTTCAAAAGCTTGCTATGGTGCAATGTACTACTATAGTAAATCACCCCCCCCCCGTAAAAGATTTGAACATTGGTTATACAATGATACTTGTAATGTTTATTCTGTCATTCAACTGATGATGAGGATAATAGTTTTCATACAGACACGGAAATCGTATGCATATAATATATATATATATATATATATATATATATATATATATATATATATATATATATATATATAAACGATCGAAACAAGTGTAATAGTATATAGTCTAGCATTTAAACAATTTAAACTTTATCCCTTAACCTTATTTAAAGAAGATTATACGAAAAACCAAATTAAAAGAAATATTGATTTCAAAATGTTGATAAAGAATGCAATGATTTTCTTTTTAGGAGCCACTACGGTTGCAAAGTTAATGTTTCCTATTTTTTCTGGCACATATAAATGACATTTGATCTACAACATGTAAAAAAAAACCAATGGAAGAGTTCTTATGTGACGTCATTAACACCTCATCTGAACTAAATATGTTATTTCTTAATCAACATGATAATTTAGTGAATTTGCTGAATGCTGGTGAAGCCCTCTAACTCTCAAATAGATTGACGTTTCACTTCGAACAAGAAGAACGGAAAGATAACGTTTTGTGATCATCAGATGGAATGAAAGCATGGGCATGCATCATCGGGGTCATCCCACTAGACCGACACCCACGAGTCATACAGCCCACGAGTTCGACATTGAAAACAGGTCCATGAGTCATACAGCCCATGAGTTCGACACTAGGCAAATAAAGCCCATGAGTTCGACACTAGGCAAATAAAGCCCATGAGTTCGACACTAGGTAAAAACAGCCCACGAGTTCGACAGATAAAAGAACACGGCGCGTAACGTGTCGGTCTCGTGGGCCTTGTTGGCTTAGGGTCGAAATCATGGGCTGTATGACTTGTGAGCTGTATGACTCGTGGGCTGTATGACTTGTGAGCTGTATGACTTTTGGGATGTATGACTCGTGGGTGTCGGTCTCGTGACGTGCACCCTGCATCATCGACTATTATGACGTTTATGACACTGATACACTGATGACAATAAGAACATAATGTTGCTACCGAGAACATACATCAAACTGCACAAAATGATTCCAGATTCTGGAAGATGGAGGTTCTGTTTATTTGTTGTTATTGCTGTTGTTGTTATTATTGTTGCTGCTGTTGTTGTTGTTGTTGTTGTTGTTGTTGTTGTTGTTGTTGTTGTTGTTGTTGTTGTTGTTGTTGTTGTTGTTGTTGTTGTTGTTGTTGTTGTTGTTGCTTTCGATAATTCTATTGACACACAAGTCCATGCCATGTTGTATGCCTGATTTCTGTCCAGGTCGAAAAACGGATATTGGATTGTGTAGAGACGCATAGACGCATACGCAACAAGTGGTCTTTTAGATGAGCTTTTTTAGTAAAAGTCCCCCTCCCCCCCCCCCCATCTTCCTCCTCCCATTGTGTCACCATCAGTAAATAACAGGAGTAGCGAAGTGAAGTATTGACGTAAAACACTCCTCTTCAGAAGAGGGGGAGAGAAGAGATACTCTGTAAGGTCGCCACAAACTCTTTGCAATGCCTTCATCTTTTTCCATGCAGCAAAGCGCCTAAACCTGTAAATGGAAGGTCACTAACCGCTTCTGGCGTCGACTTTCAACTTGGCGGTGCCCGATTTTGTGCACCACCACATTCATAATTTCCGAACGCGCACACAGAGAAGCATTCTTAACATGATTGATCGTCTTTGGATACATACGACGGATGTTCACTGTATATCCGTCGTCTTACACCTAAAACGGCATAACACACTGTATTGATCTGTGAGCCACCGAGGACTATTTTTGTAGCTTTATTTTTCTTTCCAAGGCGAAAACAAGACATGAACGAGCCCACATGCACATGTAGAAAATGCAATGGAAATAGAAAGAAAAAAGAAATCAGACCATTAGTTTTGACGCAAGAGATACCTAATCATTGCTGAATTAGTGCGCAGGAAGCAACTAACATCTATTTCACACACACACACACACACACACACACGCACACACACATACACACACACATACACACACACATACACACACGCACGCACACACACATACACATACACACACAACACACACAGACAACCAACACATAAACAATCACGAAATATATACTAGTTAAATTTGTCAATGCTTACATACATGTAAGTAGTACATGTAAGCGGATATCATATGTGATTCACACACAATTTTGGAAAAGAAATAGTAGTATTAACACATTCAGCTGGTCATTTATCGTGAATCTAGCTTTCCATCATTGCATGAATAATAGAAATAAACGATCTAATGGATTTTTTCTTCCGAATCAATTGCAGGACTGAAGAAAGACGAAATCGCCATACAGCAACACTTTAAAGGGAAGGTATAGTATTGGTTGAGGCGAGGATCTTTTTGCGATATACTTAAAAATCACTTTATGAAAGGTTAAACAGCATACAATTCTAATAGGAATTCAAACGTTATGTGATGAAAATCGGTTGTGAGATGGCCGAGGTATCCAAAATCAAAGTAAAGCAAAGTGATCCTAATAAAAAGTGGGTCCCATCACCATTTATTGGGATCTCTTTGTTTGGGATATCTCGGTCATTTCAAAACCAAATTTCATCAAATACACTTTCAATCCCTTTTTTGAATTATATGCTCTTTCATATTTCAAGGCAGGTTTCTAATTAATTCAAAAAGTCATCATTTAAAAAAAAAATGTTGGAAACCTGAAGCCCCGTCTCAACTGAAACTGTACATTTAACATAGTAATGTGACGCTGTAGATGTTAGTAAGAATGTACCTGTGTATTTCAAGTTTACCTTGAGAGAAAATTTGTATTCCTCCATTCCTGTTCAGGTAACATGGACTTTTGACAAGCATGGGCACTTTGGCAGCTCTCATAACTTGAATTTTGAGCTTCCTGAACCATCGTTGAATTGGTAAGGAGGGAAAGAAGTTGTCTCCAAGGAATGACGAAAAAATCGAAGAAAATATCCAGTTTCTGACAACTCTTATCTCTAACAGCGATGAAGCTTCATATGCCCACCTGCCACTGCCTGCCAAATGACACATTTTTTTCTCTCGCACGCTTTCACTTTTAAGGGATATACTATGCAAAGTTTTCTAGAATATCACGGGTAATCTAAAAAAAAATGTATGTTAATGAGAGTTTAATGCTTCTTCTACATTTTGCCAGTGCCGTATTTGCATTTCACTTGTTGGAAAGTAGGATTTAGAAAACGCCATATTATATACGTTAAATCATAACAAAGTTGGTCATAAAGTGTAACAAAATAACATTTGCTTTCAATAGTCTTTGCTGAGACTAGGTTGTTGTTGGATCTTTTTCAAGAAATTGAATAACATAACCCTGCTGGTGTTTAAAAAAAGTTACTGAACTCAAATTACAAGATGATTGGGACAGACGGGAAAATAGCCTCAGGGTTTTGTGAACGTTCATGATTGATTTCCTATCTTTTTTAATATGTTGAATCAACACTGTCAAGATATCAAAGTTCACTCGATTTCAGACGAAGATATTGGATGCTTCATATACAGTATCACCATGTTCGACCTAGAAAGGTGCTTCATTACTATGCCGACCCTTGGGGGCCCGCAGTTTACTGTGTCACGGCAGTCCGCCTGCACTGCAGTCGGAGAGTCACGGGGTATTGATCGGACTCAGGTGAGGGATCTCGGAGGGGAAATATGAGGTCAGACATATCCGTATTTGACTGACACCGGAAAAACAGCTACCAAGGTTATGATGCCAATAGAAATCAAATGAATAATTAATAAGAACTGACATATATATTGTGATACACGTATCGGCAGAAAATACGATGAAAAGATGTATATCTATCTATATAGATATACATATCAACACTTGAGAAAGGGCGGCGAGACGCTCGAAAATTTGTGTGAAGAAATAAACCGTTGGTGAATACAGCATGAACTTTGTTGCAGCTTTGTTACTTATCTTTTTATTTTGCCAACACGTGGACTACCTTATCAACATATATATATATATATATATATATATATATATATATATATATATATATATATATATATATATAATATATATATATATATATACATATATATACCATATGGAGGCATATATAACTGATGAGAGATACGAACGGCAGACTGGGAAAAGCTTAAACATAAAGAATAAGAAACTAATATGCTTGTCCAGACACACACACACACACTCTTACGATATTCATTTCGTGATATATTTTATGTAAATAATTATACGCTACGCCTATGTTTGTGTAATGTTATAGTTTAACGAGATCATATTCGTCACAATGCATGTCTATCACACAAGTCTCTTGGCAAAGGCCAAGCTGGTCGAAAGTTGCAGAGAAAAATAAAAGTTCGCAGTAGAGCAATGTCCTGGCAGTAACTATCGATTACAGAAGTTAGTGTAATTCACATCATGACAGCAACTTTCCCGCCCGCCGGAAGTCCAGTCCGAAAAGGCCTTCTGTCTTCCATATCAGTGTTAACAGCAGAATGTGGGCACATTGTTAGCTAAAGTGTCTAGAGAAAATTTTAATTCAAGATTCTTTGGATCTTCTGCGGCAGGTGGCGTATATCATAAGTTATTTTCAAATTAGGTTTTACATAAACAAATTCATCTGTAAATGAACTGAGATGCAATGCAGGTTTTATGATACAAGCGAGGCAAAACCTCATATGCACATGAAAATATTGAAAAAAAAATGTAGGAAATCCAGTACAATTATGTTCACACTGTTAGTATCGTATTGCCATCATGAGCATTATAACCCTGTCAATGCGACCTGGAGGCTAAATTGTGTGTGTTTACTGGTGAATTTTAGCGTTATTTTACGGTTGTTCGTAGGATGTGTCCCTGCATATTACGTCCACTAATAACAACACATCTTTAAAACCCTTTGGTTTGACTAAATTTCCCCGAACAACCAAGACGTGTGTTTAAATATGAACTGGCTCATTATGGCTAATTCTAGTAGAATTATGACCGTTTCACGTTTCACGGACACAGAAGTCTGTATAATGCATGTCAGATAAGATATCAGGTAGATGTGTGTATTTTCCATGCACTTTGCGTTGTCGCACACAAAGAAGCCTTCATTTTCTTTAACGATTTGCTTCTTTCTCACACTACCCTCCTCCAATGAAACAGCGAAAATGTTATGTATGAATTCGGCAACCGCGTTTGCGTTTATATTTAGATTTGAATACTCGAACTCTTGATAAGAGGTATTTATTCATTCCGTTGCACAGTGGACGCCGAGAGTATCAAGGGTATTATATGACTCTTCCTGTAATCAGCAATTCCAAATTGAAATGTTTGAGCTCTGTTCACTCTAATGGGATCATCAGAAATCCAGCGTCATTCCACACGGCCCTATCTAAGCTTATCCCCCCCCCCCCAGGAAAAAAAAAATATTGAGAACGCAGAACCCTTATTTTATGATATAAAGTAAAAATAAATCACATTCAATCAATGTTACTGCTCTCATTCGCTGTATCACTCCACTTTCCTTGCCCAGAGAATGATATAGCATATAGTAGAAGTATTTGGGCCTGCTGACATCAAAATGTTATTTATTTCTGCCTCACTTAACAGTTTTCCCCTCTGCTTCCAGTAATGTCGCTGTCATTTCCCCAGTGGGGAAAAGAAAGACATTTACATTCAAGTACCTCGTCCTTCTCAAATCGAGTGTTGCAGTTATGAATTCGACTTTCTTTCTTTTCTCCTTTTAATAACCGTTCTTCGTGAGCAGTTATGCTAAGAGCAGCAATTCAAAACAAAACAACATGAACACAACAGAAAACAGAGAAGATGTTGTTACTCAGTCCCGGGAGAGACTAGCAACTAGTGGGCATGATTTACACGGCGCCATCAGGATGTGCTGGAAGATGTAGATATGGCTGGTACGTCAAGCAAAACACACATACACGCACACGCACGTGCACACAGGAACGCACACATTTTTAAATTATATTCTTTACATGAATTTCATTCAATATCAGACTCATTTTCACAATGAAACACACACACAAGCACCCACACAGACACACACACACATGAAACTATCTTGTCGTATCTCGGAGTGCTCCTTTGGTTCAGTGTCGCTGCTTTGCTTCACATAGCACCAACGGTCAACATTTCTGTTTCTAGGAGTACCTTTCGTACTGTTCGCCCTTGCTTGCCTCTCAAAGCAAAAAGTGATAGTTTCCTACGCGTCCGCACGACACGCGAATTGGCGCCTGGAAATATCTCGTCGGTGCCGTGGAATACACGCGTCACGCGTTTAAAGTTTTGATATTCTTGCATGCATTTGCATGAAAGTTCACTTGACAAGAAATGGTCATTTTTTCTTCTTTCTTTGTTTTCCCCTACATTGTATATGTGGAAAATGACAACAATATTTAGCGGAAAGTCTGTAAACGATGATAATGTTTGCGGATCATTTTGTGGGTCACCTAACGGGGACACCAATTTATAAAGAGCCTGACGACAAGAGGTCAACAACTTTCACATTCCACTCGCATGCTTTCTAACATTTGCACATTGTACATGTGTTTGCTTGTTCGTTTTTGTTTTTCTATAATCAACCCGAATAGACTTGTCCTGCACGCATGGAATGTCGATGAGTGTACAAAAGCGTGCATCCTGCACGAATAGACCGGTGAACTTCAGTAAACTAAACCAAAGCACCGTCACGGAGACATTTTATTCCCCTCGGATGTAAAATTGCTTCCTGTCGAAGGCTGCTCTCACTCTGAAGCCCCCACCCCCTTCAAAAAAATGAAAAGAAAAAAAAAAGAAGAACAGTAAAGAGAAAAATATAGAAAATACACATTCCGAAGAAAGTAACTCCCCACCTTAATTAAAATGGGGTAACTTTTTGAATGAAAGGATTTGAGCAAAAACATTCTTAAAACAGAGGAAGTTCCACATTTCATTTCATTTTTATTTCATCTTATTTGTAAAAATGAGAATGATATGATCAGTCATGAACAACTGAGCATACATTCCCGGGGCAAATGTTAAAGACAAAATGGTCATTTTCCAAAAGTCGCAAGAGTCATTTTAGAGCGTCTGTGAAACAATCTGTTTCTGGTGTATTATTATGTACATAGCATTTTCTTGGACTTCTGTATCATGTGATCACTCCTAGGCGGGATAGTTTTCCTGAGAAGCACACGATATCCTCAGTGCTGCCAGCATAGCAGGTGCATGTTTTCAGCCCATAGGCGTAAGGTCACCCCACCTTAATAAAAATGCGATTGCGAGAGGGGCAAGATGAGGGGGGCCTTGTATCGTAAGAAAGTAAGACCCTTGGATTTTATGCTTTGATCCAGGACAAGAAAACACCGAAATGATCTCTTCGTACCAAATTCTCCGTATCTTTCATTTTTAGCAAAGTTCTCGTTTCCACCTTAAAGTCAGCTCAAATATAATGCGATCCACGCTCTCATTTTCAGCCTGTGTACAAGCACGGGGGGGGGGGGGGGTCTCTCGTTGCAGCGGGCTTCCATGAATACCTGGGGTGCTGCCGGGAAGGCATGGATTAGATTGAGCTATACGTGTCCCCCAAGTATTTATCCCCCGCTAACCACGTAGGTGGTACCTTAGCAACCAGTGGCTCATTTCTGTAAAAGAAAATGAGCTTTTGCTCGGCGCTCTTTCTACCCAGTGGATGGCCAAATTCAATCATATCTTTGTTTTCATAATATTCATTCTTGAATCTTATTTCTGCAACAACAGCAAAAAAAAAAGAGCAGTAAAAGTATATCATATACTGTATGTTTCTTTAGCAACTTTTGAGGGATAGATAGAGTAATAAGGCTTGATAGTTCAGGTTTTACGTTGCAATGTCCGTAAACTCACCACATTATTTCAGAGTATAATAAGAACTTCTATAACTTTCCTTCGCCAATCAAAAGTTTTGGTCACGTGTCCATGGACATACTGTAATTATACATACTCTCCTTCAATAATATATCAGCTGGAAGGTATGATTTACAGCTCAAATGCAACATTTATCAGAGATGCGTGCATTCAAATTCACATAACCCTCTCTGGGCGAGACGGCTTCCAAAATGATATTAACGATTTGATTGCCTCGTGGTCGAAAACAATTTCTCGAAAATGTCAACCCTTTGGTAAATCTAGCTCGTCAGATTCTCCTCGCGCTGCTGACCTTGATCAGTAAGTATAAGTACCCGGATGGAGTCGCTTGATTAGTGCACATTGTGTTGGACCTCTCACCCTTCACGTCATTCAGTTGATGCTCTGCACATCGTTCCCCAGTATCCAAGGGCTCGAAAAATAGATGATAGTTGACGGAGACACTCGCCTGTAGACTCCAGACCAATTAACATCGGTCTCTCTTCATCTGAAGAAATCGTGGCCATGGATTTAAAATTGGAGAGCGGAAAACAGCATCGTCACTCCAAATTCCGTTTGTAGAAAGTACTTCGAGGATGACATGTTTGTTTCTTGTCTGTTTATTTTGTGTGTGTCAGTGTATAACCATGTGTGAATAAAGAGAGACAGAACGAAATTGAGATAGGCAACTAAGCAAACACAGAGGGACAAAAAACAAAAATAAACTCTTAAATGGACGTTCAAGACAATTTATATAATTTCACATGATGTAGTACATAAATCGATAGTGCCATGTAAAAATTGGTGCATATATTTTAGTGTGGTACTTGAGCAGATAAACTCATACTCTGAAAAACACAAAACACAATAGACTGAACGAAGATGATGACATAGGGCTCACACATTCCAGTACTGTAACAATGTAATTATCCCGGATCTCCCCGGATCTCCCAGGATCTCCCAGGATCAGATCGCCCCGGCCTAAGGCCCCAGTCACATATAAACACGGATCCTTAAGGATGTACACGGTGATCCGGGGAGATCCGGAGAGATCCGGGATAGTAACCCTCGTTCTCTCTTACAGTTTTATTGAAATTTTGGAGGAATTTTTTCTCAGGACGTTGTCGCGACGTTGTCATGGTAGAAAGGTCTGTTAAAAACATGGCATTTAGAGTGTTTCCCAAACAAAAAGGATGCTCTTTGCTCTCGAGAAGTGACTCGACATGAAATACCATTGATTTGGTGCCATAATGCGGCGTTTTCTGATTTGCTGTAAATTTATCTTTAGAGAATATAAGTTCCACATATTGCAATAATTGTGAGGATCAAGAGACGAATTATTCTCTCTAAAGCTACAATATTGGCTCAGGTATCCCTTTATCTTATTTGTTCCTTAAAGGGATGGTAAAGTGTTGGTTGAGGTGAGGATTCGGCTTTTGATCTTTTTACGAGCTACTTGGAAAACAATTTATAAACTTTGAATTCCTCTTACTATAGAATGGTATGCTCTTGAGATTTCATATATGAAATCTTAAGAGCATACCATTCTAAGAGGAATTCAAAATCAGTTTTGAAACGACTGAGATATCCAAAAACAATGTGAAACAAAGTAAAAAAATAATCCTAATAAAAGGTGGGTCCCATCTTTCATTAGGATCGCATGCATTTCAAAACTAATATTCATGAAATAAACTTTGAATCCCTCTTAGAATTATATGCCTTTTCATACTTTGTAAGCGGTTTCACATTATCTCAGAAAAACATCATCCAAATTTGTTGGAAACCTGAAGCCCTATTTCAACCGAAACTATACCATCCCTTTATCTCCGTTGTTCTTTTATGACAAAATGACAATTCTTTATACTTTCCTCCGACCCCTCCCCCTTTCCCTTCCCACCCTTTACCTCTCTTTCGCCCATCTCTCTTTTTGTCTTTTTTTTTCTCTCTCTCATCTCTTTCTCCCTGACTTCTCCAGATCTCCTTCTACTGTTAATGACCCCATCGGTCGCAAGCATTGGAAACTATGGCATCAACCCGCCGCGACCCACGTCCTCCGTGCTAATATTGTGGCAAAATTTGATTAACCGAATCCTTTTCCCCTGTTCTTCAGGAGCTGCAGACGGCGGTAAACCAGGGTAAGTATACACCACTGGTGTTTGTCATGCAGTATCATTCTTGGCGGCCTCAAGGTGGATCATTTACTGTTCGCGGTTATGATCTATGGTAGTCCGTTATGCATTTATGCTGATCACGTGCTTGAAGATAGACTCAGCGCAAGGCGTGATGAAGTATATTTCTAACTACATCTTTGTGATTCTCCATAACACATCTGCCCTTTTGTCATCTTATGCAATTTAATCGGTCAACGTATGTCACAGTAAATGAAAGGGTTAGGGTCTCACTCTATTCTTTTGACTATCTGCAGGAAAAGCTTTACTTAGTTGTTTTATTTCTGTTTGTTCGTTGAGGTTTATTACGTTTTGATCAGTGTGGTATTTATTTTGAATGTCACTAAAAACATTCGGCAGATAAAGACCAGTCTCTTCTAGAATATATTATGATGATATTTAAAGCAAAGAACAGTTGGCATCTTCATCATGGAGCATATATTTACGATGATACTGTCTTATTGACCCATAATAGCCTCCAGTGCCACTGCAGTCCACCCTCAAAAGCCCCTGACATTTGGATTACAACACCGTTGTCAGGAAGCCATTTGTATCAATTATTGTTGGTCAAGAGGGGCGTAGTTGCAACAGCAACAAAATATTCCTTGTTAAAGGAGTATGAATGTTAATGAACATCAATCTTTGCGTTGGAATTCCTTATTTGCATTTCGCAGAGCAAGTGTAAGGCAGATTTCGTTGTGATGTATGATGTGTTCGATGTGTTCTTTGTTTCAACGACCAGGTCAATTCAGATTTGTGCGATAATGAATATTGGTGAATGATATATTTGCGTGTCTGTGAGTGAAGTCGCTCCAGAGCAGCTATAGGTGGTCTTTCGCCTAGTACAGTATATATCATTCTGATCTATATCAAGAATAATTCGGGGTCGCTGTCTTGCAGTCTCTCTACCGGTAAACGGGACGCGACATTCTTTTCCCGAGTTTGCATGATGCACAGTAGGCCTGCGCTATTTATTGCAAGTTGTAGATCATGGATAATCGTAAACCCCTTGTTCGCATGTGATTTACAGAGCAGGAATTTGCTACATTCTATATTGTCTTATCCCCACCCAAGACAGGATTTACAAATAGTACATTGTATTCTGTAAATTACGTTTTTTAGTGTTGAAATCAAGATAGTGATGGATTAGGGGCTTTTTTAGGTTTTCCTCCGTTTTACACTTAGTTTGCGACAACAAGGGTCGAAATCCTATGTGGACACATTTTAAAGATTGTTCACTCATGGCTCACTCTTGTCTAACTTAATTTGAATATCTTTTTATTTCTATCCTATAGTCAATCTTTAATGAAGGAAGGGAGGTAAGACCTCCCTGACGGAGGAAAGCAGCATGTGAACCAAGCATGTTTAACGCTCAGACAACACTTATAAGCAAATCAGTTATCTGTACATCTGACGGCGAAATAGGTTTCCCGACACTCTGGGCTGGTGAAAATTTGCAATCGTCTTGCGTATTGAGAACAAGTCGATATCAGATTCTGACAATGATATACTCGTAGTGAAAATGCATTCGTTTGATGCGATGATATATCCATCATGGTTCCACATGCATCAACAATCCCGTATCTCCTTTCGAGGAGGATGTTTATTATGCGTGCGAATATTTTCTTTCGTGACTTGCTCTTTTATCTCCCTTCTTCCACCTCCCATTCAACCTGCCCCACCCCTAAAAACAGTTTCTGTCTTATACCATTACAACGAAATCGACTAGTTTTCATATCGCATTGGTCACGAACCACGGAAATTCGCCCCAATTTATTTCAGAGTGTAGATCACGGTCTGGCGGAACGGTAGCATGTACAGAGAGGTATGTTAAAGTGAGACCAAAACTTCTCTGTGAGCGTAACTCCTGCCTTATTCCTGTTTGCTTTGTACTAATCCATCCGTGCTCTCTCCTCTTAAAGGTTAGATATATGTCTGTTTGGACATATCTTGTCAGGTACAACTCTGCCTGCCAATTTTCTTCTTTAATTTATTGAGACGTATACGCAGCCGAACCTTCAAATGAAGTATTTTATTCATTCCGAAATGAACTCTAAACAAGTGAGAGATTAACAACCCGGGCCAGAAATTGAGCGCATGACGAACTACATCGCATGAGCTACACCAGTATCATGTTGAGCTGATTTCCGAAGTATTGGGGAAGCCGATTCGTTTCTAGTGTATGTGTAAAATTGACGGCATGTATTCGGAATCTATGCAGTCGTCTTCATACCATGTTGGTTTTCATATCAAATCATACAAAATTGACGAATTCTCCCCTTGCAAGAACAAATCGAAATCTCTTTCAAGTTTCATTTATCAACGAAACTTAAGTATCCTCTTTCCAACATCCTCCTCAAAATATAATGAGAATGACCTGAAACCTGTAACAGTGCAGCTGCATTTTGTATATTGAGATCAATTTGTATTTAATAATTTCAGTTATTATACCATGCGTATAAATATTTTCTAAATTTGACTGTCTGTTCAAATATTTTGATGATGACATCAGAAGCAATCAACACGATTCGTCACTTATGGACGGGATTTCTCCGCCTGTCGATCTGAGTTATCGATATTATTGGTACGTTACTAATGCCACTTCTTAATTCTGCCCCATAAATCGATCACTGAATCTTAATGTCATAGAAAGCTGTAGGAAATACTCTCAATATTATACTTGTAAAGCATCAATGAGTACTAAAAGAAAAGAAAGAAATTGGCTGACGATACATCTTGAGGAGGCCATCATCTTTTCCATGCTGCTGAATCTTATTTCTTCCTTGAGAGCATCAACCAAATTGCCGTCACATCAAATTGACCAGCCAACACTAGTGAGTGGTTGGCTGTTAAAAGAACACAAACAAATAAATAAATAAACAGCAAACACAGACGGTAGCGCAGGACAAACCTCGCAAGACGCGAGCAGAAATTACCCCGAGATGGCTTCTCACGGTCTTGTCATTTATCCCGATACTCATCCTTGATTAAGGATGCATTACCCAATTCATTGAAATGAAAATATTCCAATGCCCGCGGGGCACGGTGCTTAACACGTGAATGGTTAACCCGGCATCAGTCGCGGGGAAAAAAGGCCCGGGTCAAGTTTTGCAGAGTGTGAAGATTGTAAGATATCTCTTTACACAGAGCTTGTAGCAGGATATGGCAAAGTATTACTGGAATATGTATGTTTGGTCTTTTTAAGTAGGGCTTATCAAAGAATAATTAGTATCCCTGCATCCACACACAAATCCTCAGGATGATTCCCCAGCCACCGTACTGAGATGCTTACGATTGGTCAGGTACAGAGTAATCCATGACGGATCAGGGAAAAATGTGTGCTAGCAATTTATTCAACCCCCCCCCCCAAAAAAAAAAACAAGACATGAAAGAACAACCTTACCTACGTGACATTTTACCACACACACAAAAGAAAGACATGACTTAAGTTAATATACATCTTTGCGTCCATTAAAGTACAAAAATGACATACATTGAATGACACATTAAACTGTTTTATTTTTTTCCAAGATGGTTATACAATTTGCCGTGAATTTTACGCAGACAAGTTATATGAATGGAACACACTCATGGAATTCCGACATCAATATTTCCTAATATTCACCTCGTATATTATTCTACCTGTGCTCCCCTTCTGTCACCGCGAGAAATGTATTGATAGCCATAATTCTATGTCACTCTCTCCCCTCTCTCTGTATGTCTGTATATGTATATCTTTCTCTCGCTCTGTTCATCTCTCCCTCTATACACACGCTATGTATATATCTATTTCTCTCACCCCGTCCGTCTCTCCCTTATATACATATACATGTATATATATATATATATATATATATATATATATATATATATATATATATATATATGAGTTCCTTCAATTTGTCTCCCTCTACAAATTAAATTTGTTAAGATCGCAACTGCTGATCTGTCGGAACATGTCGGAAAAAAAGGAACCAGTGGGGCTCGAACGTGTCATCTATACTGCTTTCCGGGCAGCGACACTACCACAAGCTGTCCCTGGATCTTAACAAATTTAATTTGTGGAGGGAGAAAAATTGAAGAAACTCACACCTGAACCTTCACCCCTTTGAATAATATCTTTCTTACATTAAATCGACGATTCTTCCTAATTTACTGGTGTGTAGAATAGTATTTGTGAAATTTGGTTTGAAAAAAAAAAGAGACTGTATGTCAGCTACAAGCAGAATACAGTGAAAACGTAAATACACAAAGCCAAAGTAAGGCACATGTATTTCCAACCTAGGCTATAGCCTTTTTTTTTAAAAGAGATTATCGATATATGAACTTGAGAACAGTATCTAAACCGTCATAATTCTATGAAGATGGTTGAGAATAAAGCAGCATGAATACTATAAATGTGTGCATTTGCTTTTTGGGAAATACAGAAAGAACTTGAAATTTTGAAAACAATAACAACAACAACAACATTTGTATTCTAGTTCAAGCTGCATGGTACTCTCTGCCATCCCAATTCTTATTAGTTTGTAATGGTTACTTCGCTCTGACTTTATATATATATATATATATATATATATATATATATATATATATATATATATAGTTAATGATGAACCTGTGGAATAGGGCCAAGGGGAAACTAAGCAATTTTCCCACATCCAGACATGCTGAAGGTAGTGATTGTGTCCTTCAAACCAGGGCTGTAAACAGAATCTGAAGCATGTGATAAAAAAAAAAAATCCTTACAATGATATGTCTTACACAAAAAAAAAAAACACTTGCTGTAATTCCAGCATTCCTCCATTCTGAAAATTTGACATGATTGCTTTTGAAGATATACACTGACATTGACATTATGAGGCCAACATCGCAAAATGTTGGATTCACGAGATTTGTTGCAGTCCTTAAGTTTTGGCACGAATCGGACTTTCGGGATCACCATTATTGGCGTGTTCTTTATTAAACTACTAAAATAACGACAGAATTTCATAGGCCAGCGCCGGAAATGCACTTACAGGGATTAATGACATTATACATTTCAGCTGGACGTGAATGCAGCATCTATATAATCACATTAGTGTCAATTTAATGGAAATGTCGCGTACCTTTAATAAAGTAACAACCCTCTCTGGTCGCTGGTAGGTTGATTCTGTATACACCTGGGTTTGTATTTAAAGTTAGGCAGAAATTCTATCATTTCATTAGGACGTTCTTCCATCGTCTTCTGGTAGGGGTGACCTAGATATGTCTGAAATATTTTAAAGTGTACTTAATCTTTGGTCATAAAAGGTGAAATCAATAGCGCATCATAGGAATAACAGCATACTGACATCTTGAATGACAGCCTCGTTCAATCATCGAATTAGAGATGAAAATCTTAAGAGTTTAATGGAAATTGCATTTCACTTTACACGAGATATAGTATCCCCGAGAGGAGGTAATCGGCAGTAGGTGGTAAAAGGATAAAAAATCAATTTAATAACTCGGACTTTGCTTTTGCGAGTTAACTCGTCTGTAAGGTTGTTTGGGCACAGGGATAAGAAAAAAAAACCAAAAAAAAAAATCTGCCTTCTTTTAAGCCTGGAGAGTAGAAGTTTTGGCTTAACATCACTCTCCTTGCAACAAGCGTGATCAGAATGATGACATTTAAATCAGAAGTCAGAACAGTGATTTTTGTGATTTTATAGGCGCCTTGGGCATGCTCACTCTAAATTTCTAAGGAATTACCAGGTCGCTACAATGTCTACACTTTCTTTTCTTCATCATATTACACCTGTGTAGTACAACTCTAGTTAAGCTCAGTTTGTTTTTCCTATATATTATTGTAAGCAGGATTAGAGACTTGTTGCAGACCTTTCCATTTTGCTGTTTTCAGTATCCTGTTTTGGGGTTTGTTTTGTTTTTTTGCTTATGTATCGACTTACGAGATTAATGCCGCACTTTTCTGGAGGATAAAAGAAAAATTATATAAACATAACATCAGTCAAATGATGCAGAAAAAAATCCATTTAAATAAAGTAAGTTATAAGCTTACATATATATATATATATATATATATATATATATATATATATATATATATATATGTGTGTGTGTGTGTGTGTGTGTGTGCGTGTGTGTATATTCGCTGTTACTATCATTGTGGATTGGTGTATTGTAAAGTGTGCTGGCGAATGTTTGCGCTCGCTCTCTTTGCACTTGCAATTGATTACCTGACCACGGGGTCAAGGACGTTTTGTAGAGCATACGAACACAGCATCGATCATCCATTTCTTTCTATCACCTTCGTGATGTACGTTTCTAGCAAGTCGATGAGCACGCCGGAATCTTCAAATAGACGCCGCAATCTGCGAACAAATTTTGGAATTGAGCGTTCCCCCACATCGATGACCTTGGCTGGGGATATTGACCAAGGTGGCCCGAATATGGTTATCTCCTTCAGCCATAATTTCAGAAGGGGTTCGCGTTCGATTATCCCGTCTGCGTCATCATTGTTTGTGATTTCTTCTTTCTTTCCTATTTTTTTTTCATTATTTCTTTGCGCGTACTCCTTCCGCTTCCAAATCTATTGAACGAACGACCTTGAGTAAGAATGATGGCAATATTTTTTGTTTTGTTTTAGCAGCAATAGTATGTTGTTTGCCATTTTTTTTTTTTTTTTTTGCAGGTGGTGAGGCAATCATGAAGGAGTTGGTGTCTTCATTATTTTTCTACCGGCAAAACCTGATGCGGCAACTTTAATCCTGCCGTACCTTTCTCTCTCAATCTTTATCTTTCTATACCTCTCTATCTTTCACTGTCCCGTTTTCCATCCTTCCTCTGTCTTTCCCATTCCCTCCCTTTGCCCTTCTCCTTCCGTGTCACTCACCCCCCATGACGCTTTCTCCCTCTCCGCCCCCCCCCCCATTTCCTTCCTCTCCTTTCTCCTCACGCTTGTCATTCTCCTTCTATTTCTATTATCACTTACCCTCTCGCTCTTTTTCTTACCCCTTTGCCTTCCCTTTCGCTCTGTGTCTTTTATCTACTCCGTCTCTTTCCCCGTCATCTTGACCTCAAAAGTGAAATGACGCCTGGTTCGGTTTGATTGGATCTTTATTGTCTCATCTTGTCGAGAGAACTTTTTAAAATCGGACGTCCTTTTCTGAGTCTGTTGTTGTCGTTTTTTATGAACTCCGTGAAGGGTGCTCTCAGAATCCTTAACCTTTGTTAGTAACCACTGCGCCCACAGTTCTGTCTTCATAACATGTGGTATTAAAGAGTCCATGCCCTGCTGGAAGGATCACAGTGTCCCGTCTGACAGTGTGAACACAACGTGAAGCACAGTGCGAAATCTCTTCATTATGTGAATACAATGTGAACTCACTGTGGGACACAGTGTTCTTTCCAGCGGGGCATGTTCACATCTACGCAAGATAGGAAAGGTATTTCGGTCTTTGCTGCATAAATGTAATGCCAAATATGCATGCTATTGCTTTCGTTCCTGGTATCCAAGGTATGAGTGTGACACTGAACGCTCGAATATATATATAATATGCACTGAACTCGGATGGTGATGAAATGTTATTTTCGTCATATTTCGAGCAACCTTCAGAGTGTATCTAAATTTTTCAATTAAAAAAAAAAGGCTCACATCGGTTAGTTATGAAAGAACAGTTAAGAAACGACAAATGCTTTGCTCCGTTGGTGTAGATTTAGTCAATAGTTCCGTTTAGTCATCTTATAAACATTGTATATCCGGATTATGTGAAGAGAAGAGAAGAGAAGAGAAGAGAGAGAGATATACACGTATATTCATGAGTGTGATAATGGGTAGCTGGGTGCATAATTTTGTGTGTGATTATGGTAAAGATGCAAAATTAAATGGAGATGGGATTAGTAGAGGGTCCTGAAATTTCAGCTGTGTGTTTTCTTAGTCTGTTTCTGTTTTTCAACCCTATTCTTTTGGCTGTGGTTGTCAGATTCCTCAGATTGGGGAACGATCGATGAAATCGCGAATCAAAGATCGTTGTGACAGTGATAACCATGTTCCCGAGTGTGCCTGTCAAAGGCAAATAAGTACTCGTTAACTAAAGAAAGCAAAGCTTATCACTTTTCATCAATGATAATGATTATATAGAGCGGGTTCCCGCAAGTACCGGTACATCCTAAACTGATTGGCTTGACGTTCAGTCAAACAGGCCTCATCGACTGTCGACAAGCCGTATGTGAAGACTTGCTGCCCATGCATAAAGACAACTCCATTTGTTTCCCTTAAAGGGATGGTACAGTATTGGTGGAGATGAAAATTGGGCTTGAACTTTTTTGCGAGATACCAAGAAAACACTTATGAAATAGTACAGAGCATATCATTTTAAGAGGAATTCAAAGTTTATTTGATGAAAATTAGGTTTGGAATAGCTGAAACATCTAAAAACAAAGTAAAACAAAATGATCGTAAATGTGGGTCCCACACTTTATAAGGATCACTCTACTTTGGATATCTCGGCCATTTCAAAATCAATTTTCATCAGATAAACGTTGAAGTCCTCATATGAAATCCTCATCCATATTTCATAGGAGGTTTCCCACTATCTCACAAAAACTGATAAAAAATCTGAAGTTAAGTCTCAACCGAAACTAGACGATCCCTTTAAACCTTTGCGCTTTGCTTGTTGTGAGTGCCGATTGGCAAATAAATCCCTATATAGAGTTGTAAACACTGTGTGAAGTCCCTGGTTCAGAAAGAGTTAAAATCATTTCGTATAAACTTGTCTATAAGGACCACATGATCATGAAGATATCACTTTGTCTCGAGAGGGTGACCATTCTAAACAGGAGCTATAATACGGCACATGATTTTAAGCCACCTGTTGCATGCACTAAGTATTGTTCAGTTTATAAAGTTACTGCAGTGTATAATAATTAGCACATTTTCTTTTCTTTGTGTCGACAAACAATCATATTTTGTTTCAAGGCACTGATATGAGTGTCTTTGTCTAACACTAACAGAGGATGGTGCTAGACTGGAAGTGCAAAGTTTTAGGATTATTCTTCTTTTATAGATTTTGTTCCCAAACTTGCTCAGAAACGACGTAACAACACCTTTAGCTGACAGAAATGGAGGGGGAGGGAGGACAACGACACCAGCTCCCCGTTTCATAAAACTTGTCATCAGTGACGACTGCCACATTTCTATGACAAATTTGCTCTCAGCCAATCAGATGCAAGGATTTCAGTAGCTTGTCACATCTATGACAACTTGTCACTGATGACAAGTTTTATGAAACGGGGCCCAGGTCACTGTCTTGCTCTTGACATCTTCAGGCCTTCATTCTCGCGTATCATGATGATGAGCTGGTGATCAATGGAACATCACTGTCTTGTCCCTGCTATCACAGACATTACTCTTTATTACCATCCCAAATATTAGCCCGACCAGACGCCGTGCGGAGCACGTTACAGTGACTGGGCTGTGTATAGTTACTCAACCATTTACAATCTTCATGCTCTTTAGATTAATTAGGAACGGCAGTCAGACGGTTGATTTGTAACTTCTTAGAGCATAATATATCGTGTGTGTTCTACGACACGCAGCTACAGCAGGATATCACGCCTGTCCATGTGCACCTAATATTTCCTCCGTCAACTCTCGGGGGACATGCCGGTAAAGTCCAAACTACCTTTCTCTTTGATGCTATAAGGTACTCCCCCACCCCCACACCGATATTTCGGGCAATGATTTGATGTTTTATGCAACGAAATTTGCAATCTCTGATTTTTGTCTCCCTGAAATAGCCGATTGGAGAGGACATGTAATCTTATACTAACCATCGCTACTTTCGGCTCTGCCTTTTCTCCCCTATAAATGTTCTCAGGCAAACCTTTCATCCGTCATGCCTCCACAAAGCCTTTGATATTAGTATCTATTTTTGACATGGAGTTTGTTTGATAACACAATATAGTCATCCAAAAGCAAAAGAGTAACAGAAATCTGTCCCTTTATCTTATTCATGGATACATTCATGATAACATGTTCATTATGCTATACCAAAACACAGGGGAAAATGCTTTGAAGTGCAAGGACATTTTATATAGCCTGACACTGGTTTCCGAAGAAAAACTCTAAAGAATAGCAGGACTTTTTTTAATTGGGTTTTGTCTTTGTTAGTACAGTTGATCTATGTGTGTATGTGTGTCGTTAATAATGTGAAGACGTGTATGCACAAACTGCTTGAAAGAATTCCTATTCAATTCACTTAAATTAGGCCATTCATTCATTTCCTTTCAACAAAAAGTAAAACAAAAGACAAAACTTAAATTACACAAATCATAGCGTTTTATCAGTTGGCAAAAAATACATAATGCAGTGTAGATCGTTAGATTATAAAATGAAAAGTATGTACAATTAGGTAGAATAACCAATAACCGCAATGTAGGCTATACTTTGCAAGGTTGACAAAAAGTAAGTATATACGGCAAAGAGTGGTCCACTGAAAAGCAAGGCTTGTAAAATGTGGATCACTCAATACGTTATATGTAACTTATTGAATATCGTCAAAATATATTCATGTACAGCTAAACTATAGCTGTAAATGTACAGCAGGTAAAAAAAATTCGTCATTATAAACAGTAACTATTTAAAGTACAAATGAATGTACTGTTGCATGTGATCCTATGGCCCCATGTGACGCGAGATCGTTCAGAATATGGACCCCCACTAGACACGTTGCGAGCGATAGCAGTTGCTCTGACAGTGGCGTATTTTAGAGTAATAATGGTTTTATCGATCACCCCCGGAGCGGAATGCAGATAAGATGATGAGCCAGGATGGTGTGTCAATTATCTTGGTGCGTTGCTCTATTTTCGGGCGGTCGGGTTTGGGCCGAAGCGACAACTGCCGAAACTCGATCACCAACTTTGCCCCCCCCCCCCCCCTCTCCTTTCACTTACCCCCATCCCTGGCAAAGGAAAACTAGGCATGTAAAAAATTTGATTACCACCACGTATGTTCTCCCTATTCTACTGAATAATCGCGAACTAACTCAATAACGTATGGTGTTGGGATATTGGAATTCTTTAATCCACCGATCGCGACAGCAAATTACACGGTTATTTCGACACCGCCGCAAGAAATAGAGCAGCACATACAAAAATATTGACCGACAGATGATTCAGATGTTTTCTTAAGCCTTTACGATAAAAATCGGAGCCACTAACGTTGCTTTCTTTTAAAGAACAGAGACGTAAAGGGGTTGGGAAAACGGACAAATATAGTAATGAGTTTTGAAAAATACAGAAGGGCAAGGTGCATATAAATAGAAAACGAGGGAAGGTCACTGGGCGCTAGGAAAAATAAGGACGTGTGTGAAGTATGCAACATCATGCGATGAAAATAGTGAGAAGGAGATACAGGAATGTGTGCAACTTGATTATAGAGGATTACTTACTATATTATAAGAGTGGATCTGGAGTAGGGCGTATTGTGTTACCTTAAAGGGGATGGCTAGTAACTGATCAGTGGGAATCAGTGGGAATGCTGGGGGATGATTGTTCCAATTCTTGTGGGATTCATTTAAGAGTACATTATATATCTATTGTTGTGTGAAAATTATTTGCTTCAGAATGGTCTCATATTCAAGTAATGTGCAGTTCAATGTTTCCAGGTTAGCATGCCTGTACAGTGACGGGGCATTAAACTGCACATTACTGTGATACTGGGCAAGATTTAGGTAATGCAATACGCCCTACTCCAGATCTGCTCTTATAGTATAGAAAGTAATCCTCTATAATCAAGTTGCACATCTTCCTGCATCTCCTTCTCACTATATTTCATCGCATGATGTTGACATACTGTCTTCACACATGTCCTTATTTTTCTTCCTAGCGCCCAGTGACCTTCCCTCGTTTTCTGTTTATATGCACCTTGCCCTTCTGTGTTTTTCAAAACTCATTACTATATTTGTCCGTTTTCTAAGGTACATCATGTATGATTTTTGTACAGCGCCACTATGACGTGGTCTTATCAAAATTATATTACAATGTTTTTTTTTTCTCAATCTGAATGACAGATATGTAATGTATATTATTGCAAAATGTAGCTTATATAGCGTTGTTTGAGACTGGATTCAAAAGCTTAGAAATATTGTGTTGAACGAGTAGCATATAAAAATATATGCTTGACATGTTCATTTGTCCACGTTGTGGAATGCCAAAGGAGACTGCCATATTCACAGATCGCTCTTACTACTAGTAGTTTTAAGATACTCTCGCACGTTAAAGACGAAACGTGTCTTGATTGTCTTTCGATTCGAGGAGGGGGTAGTTATACAGGCTTTGGTCAGGAATCAAAACCACATACGGCGAAAAAAAAAAATGTACCCTTGTCATTGCTCGTAATTATTCTGTCCACAGAAGCCCTCGTCTGGTAACCTATCTACTGTATTCGTATAGCACGTTTACGTGCATGACGTAGATAATGTAGATATAGATGAATAAATAGATAGATAGATGAATAGATAGATAGATAGATAGATAGATAGATAGATAGATAGATAGATAGATAGATAAATAAATAAATACATACATACATAAATAAATAGATAGATGAATAGATACATAAATTGATAGATAGATAGATAGATAGATAGATAGATGAATGGATAGATAAAGAGATATATAGATCGACAGATGAATAGATAGATAGGTAGATAGATAGATAGATAGATAGATAGATAAATAAATAAATAAATAAATACATACATACATACATAAATAAATAGATGAATAGATACATAAATTGATAGATAGATAGATAGATAGATAGATAGATAGATAAATATATGAATGGATAGATAAAGACATATATAGATCGACAGATGAATAGATAGATAGATAGATAGATAGATAGGCCTAGATAGACAGATAGAGAGAGAGATGGATACATCCCTCATGACGCCGATAATTGTATTTTGTTTGTACTAAAAACAAATGTGTATTTATAAACGTGGCGTATACACTCTATGTGTGTGTGTGTGTGTGTGTGTGTGTATGTGTGTGTGTGTGTGTGTGTGCGTGTGTGTGTATACACTCACTATGCATGTGTATGTCATGTATGTTATCATCAAGTGTAAATGTAGGTCAATAGTATCGATATTCCTAATACACTGTACCATCAGGAATGGATCTGATATCAGAAAAATATGCTTCATAATCATTTCAGATTAGTTTCCCAACTTGTTTTATAATTATGATGAGTTTTGGTTTACATTGTCTGCTCCTTAGGAACACCTTTATAGTGACCACAAATAAAGATTATCTGAGTATGTAAAAAGAATAACCAACAACAATAACAATATACACAACAACCAAAAAAAAAAAGGAACTAAAAAGCATGTTTCATTGTATATTACCATACCGTGACTGTTACATCTTATGGCAGTCAATACATCGTGTACAGACGAACCAACATTGATAATCCAGATTGAGAGCTATAGAATACTGGAGGGCTGTAAGCTGCCCCTTGGTCTTACAGCAGTGTCAGTCATGCCCTTTGCTCCACATCACACAAGAAGTACACCTTTCATCCGAAACGCGATACACGATACCCGATAGCGATGGATCGATTGCTCCAATCCTCCCAGTCTCAATATTGACGCCTGCAGAAAATTGGTCATTGACATGCAGCCATCGGTCTTGCGTGCAGTTCAGTGATTCCATTGACGAAGGCATGGGTCTATAGTGATCAGTGGTCAAGCTAATTGTGGGCACCTCATCGGCATTCACTCTGCTTCCTCCCTCTGCTAATTGGCCACTGGGGAATTTTAGCGGTTTGCAAAATTTTGAGACTTTATAGAACAACCTGACGTGAACTTTTTTTTGATAGGGAATACATACATGGTTTGGTGGTGAGTAGGGAAACAAACCGCTTCTCGGCCTTTAGGCTAAGATCATTAATTTTTGTGTATTATGTGTAGATAAAGCGTAATCAATGGTTGAAATTTTGATATCGTGCTACACGAAGTCAAAATTTGCAGTGTATAAATCATGTATATTTGCTACTGTGACGATATTATTCCAAAAATCTTTATTGTAATTCAATTTGATGTGTTTTTTTTTTTCTGTTTGGGAATCACTTTCGTGACTATAAAGTTCAGTACATGTACTTCAATATCCATTCGTTGTTTTCGGAAAGCGGAAACATTTGGATCATGAAATTATGCGAAATTGTACAATATTGTTATAGGGCCTACCATGTAGTTTACCTCCCCCCCCCCCCCCCCAGAAAACAACAACAACGAACAAACAAAATCCCACGAGGGAGATTTAGCTCTATTATTGACAATTCATTCATCTGCTCAAAGCCACTACGTATCAATCGTTCTACGTTAATATAGACACAGGTAGGCCTACATAACGTTAGACTTTATCTTTCGACTCATCGCTCTTACCATGTAATGCTTATCACAGAAGGGTTGCCAGTCTGCAATGTATAGAGACCTCCCAAGTCTCTCGCCTCATGCGTGAGTCTTACAACTCCCTCGCAACCCATCTCACGTTCACCCGCCGAGCAACCATTATACGCCTCCCTGATGCTGTATAACATTGGATGAGAAGTCCACTTATGCAGAACCAAGGAGTTATATAACTCCTTGGCAGATCTGAATAAGGTAAACTTTTTCCTTGTTCGTTGGCTATAGAGGATACCTACATGACTGTATATTATATCTTATATTATATCTTTTATATTATATTTCATTTTTCCTTTCTAAATAAATTCAATTCAATTCAAAGTTTATTTCATTTTTCGACAAAACACATATTCCACTTCCTTTGATAACAGAGAATAAGGTAAAAAGAACATTAAAAGAAAATAATCCAAAGAGATGTCTAAAAACTCTCCCATCATCACGCTCTGTCAGTCAAACATCTTATTACATTCTAAACTTATTTACCCTAAACCAACATTTGGAAAAAAAAATACTCAAGATGATGTCTCGTAGGACCATCTTTCAAAATGAATCTGAGAATTGTGCAAGTAAAATTGCATTATAAGTGGGTCAAACTGCACAATTTCTAATCCCGAAATTAAAAAGTTGCATGGGGGGGGGGGGGGGGGGGATACGAGAGACATCCGCTCCACCTTGGCCCCTTCGGTTGCTTCGCTAAATCGCAGATTCTCATTCTCGGCCAGTTGAGAAACTTGCATCTGTGCATGTATAGCTTATTTATACATATACCTTGCCGTGGGCAGGCATCCTATATACTTCTTTCCATCACCTAGTTCTCGATCGGGATATTCCCTCCTACCTATCCACCTATCATTTCCGTCCCATTGTAGTGCCATCAAGGAATTGCATTCGGTAACTAAACGCTGCAGCAGACTGCCCAAGGGAATGGATGATGGCACATAAGGAGCTTTAGCCTCAAGTCCGCCAGTTACTCTTTTTGTGATACACGCGCGCGTGTTCATGTATTCGAAGAGAATTCACTCTCCGTGAATTCTATCCCTGGCTGAGCTACAGAGGGATTGAAAAGACTTAATGTGGATTTTTGTTACTGTTGTTGTATTTCTTCTGTTGATAATGGGGGGGGGGGGATGGGAGAAGAATGAAATACCATGCACCTGTCGGTGTGAATAACTGACACAAATGGAATGCTTGCAGAGAAAAAATTGTGATAAGCCCGGCACGTTGATTTTGTTCCTTTGTGCTACAATACTCTGCAAGTAGACCTATATCCTCCATGATATAGATGCATAATGATGCCAAATTTATACGTACATAGAGATCAGGAGTACAGAAAGATAGGCAAATGAACAAGAACAGATATACATACATCAACATTAAATGACGAACAAACGGTGGAGAAGGTGGTGCGTAGCGTGGAATTAAAGAGAGATAATGAGCATCGTTGTATGAACAGTAATTTTGTTTTCAAGAAATGGAGATGGCTGTATCAAATCTGACAACTCGTGTATATATAGTTACAAAATGACGCCTACACTCTGCACGTACTGCATCCACGTGAGCGTACTTGTCAGTGAATCATCTAAAACAAAGCATGCTGCAGTTTGTTATTCCGAATGTTCGCAATTCCGAGGATTTGTCGGTACGCATTTTTTTTTTCTTTTTGATTAACATACCTTCGGCATAACGAATCTGTTTTCATTTTCGGACTATACGGATCTATAGGAATAACGCTACAAAATTTAATGTTCGGATTAGCAAACTCTCTTGCATTTTCGGATTGGCAAACATCTAGGCACACAGAAGTTGTGTGTATCGAAAAAGACGAACCGACGAACCTTATTTCATTTTAGACCTCACCCACAAAACAAAACAATGCAAAACAAAACTAAACAAACATTTCCCTCTCCTTGCGAGAGAGCTGATGAAAACTAGATTGGTCGTCTGCGATTTGAACGCACTTAAATGCAGACTAAAACAAACAGCATTTATTTTATACGGACAGGTTTAATTTATGTACGACAGAGTCGGGCTTGTTACTCGAGTCCGCGCAGTTGCATCACATAGCACGTCTTCAGGCATTGTCAGGGCACACAGCACATGCGTTAGTCGAGTCACATGCCGTTTCCTGAAGGTTAAAGGAAGGATTTCCTCAAATATTATGCATGGGTTCAATGAGTGTAAAAAAAAAAAAAAAAAAAAAAAAAAAAAAAAAAAGATTAAAGTGAAAAAACGTAGTGTATAAAACGTAGTGTATAGGTTTCAGGGATCTCAAGCAATCTGTTTATAAAATAAAAAAACACCGAAATTAGTAAAGAGTTCTGTTTATTCTGTGTGCTGTCATTTTTAGATATTAACACATTAATACAATGTTTGATGTACAAGTAGAAAGAACGATAAGAAGAAACAACAAAATACACTAGGATTTGTTCAGAACGTGTGTGTGTGTGTGCGTGTGTGAAATTTCTTTCATAGTTTCTGAAGTGGGAATTCTGGACCAAGTTAGTCTAATAAGAAAGAGTACAATAAGCACCACAATGAACAGTGAATGAAAATGTCAGGGAAGTTTTTGACTAAAAGTGAATGAAAATGTCAGGGAAGTTCTGAAATTGTCAAATTCCGCTGAATATCATAATACACATGAGCAGTCAATGTGAATACGCAAATGAATGAGTTTGTCATCGCCTCATAATAGTACTTGGTATATGGTTTGTACACAAAATTTTGAAACTTTTAGCATTAATTTTTTTTTTCTATATCCGGTTGTTCAATCGAAAATCTGCCCCAGTTTCAATTATATCTGAGTGGTCATAATCGGACAGGAAACATTATTTCTTGCACTCTTATAGCAGAAATATTGAATTTCTGTTAGTTTTAATGAGGAAATTATTGAGGAGACACTTTATTATCATCAGCAGCTTTCTCATTCGCATTTCAATATCAATTGTTTTATTCTCCTTTAATTGTTGTTCTGTTGAATGATGTGGGTTGTATAATTTTCATCTAGAGAGGGCGGCACATGGATAACCAAAGGAGTCATTTTGTGTCTTTGCTGCTGCACAGCGTTTTTTCTTGATAAAGAGTTAAAATTTATTATAAAGTTGATTTCGATCATAAGTCTATGGTAGCCTGTGTGTTTAAAAGGAAATTTAAAATCGATTATATCTTTTGATAAAACAGGGCCTCAATGTGCCAAAAAACACACCCAAATTATAAGACTTCACCTTTGGGTGTATTTTATGGTGCCTTAACAGAGGTCTGCCTATCAATGATGCATGAAGCGCAAGAGTTTAAATAACTGTTTTGACCAGAGAGTTTTCATGATAGGGCCTATATAATAGCAACTACTGCCCGCTATAAATGGATTCCATAAAGAAAGAGCGGTGTTCTTTTACCGCTGCATAATATTACTTACAAATATTACTTACATTGCATACCTAATTATTGCTTTTTGGTTCCTTTTATCGCTGAATTGCAATTTCTTTGACAAATCTGTGCCGAGAATTGACATTTTTTTTTTTCCTGATGCAATTTTGGTCATGGCAGTCAATTTGTTGTTGTCTTGTTTTTCTTTTAGTTTCTGATTGTTTATTCTAAAGGCATCAAACCGCTAATGCTCACTTTATAGATGTATGTTCATGTTTACACCTATGTTAACGAGTACATTTTTATGTTCTGTCTGTGTTTGTGTTTATGTCAACATTTTTTTTTTTTACATTTTGTTTCTGTAAACTACTAATTCCAAACTTAATTCAGTATAATAATGTTCTTTGTTCAAACATCTATCTTCCCTCTCCAGGCGTAAAATAGTGATTCATGAGGTAATTTCTATTTGAAAAAAAAAATATTTGTTTTGTTTTGTTTTTGTTTTTTGTTTTTTTAATCCTGGTCACTGCAAAGGGACCATGACATTCGCCATTGCACCATGATTTGAAGTTCCACCAGTGATGAAAGCAGTAGGCCTGATGTTCATGATCGCTCCACTCGTTGGCAAAACTTAGGGGCCTACCACGTACACGCACCGCCGTTTGCACGAAACATTGTTCTGGTCTAAACTTTGGAATAATCTGCCAGTCGATGTTAAATCTGCCCCCAGTTTATCGTTTATTCAAGCTGAAACTTAACAAACACCTGATCCTTGCATCATTTGTTGATTGTCATTTGATGATATTGATTAACCTTTGATTCTTTGATATTCAATAGTCAATGTGTATGTTGTAGGCCTATCCAACTAGGCCTACTCAGAAATGCTGCAGTTTATATATTTCAACTGTAGCCAACTGAGCATTTCAATAATGTCATAACTTGCACTGTCACCCGAATATCCTATATCCTAATTCACAACTCTCTTCGTTTTTTCCTTCCCCACTTCCCTCGTGGTTTCCCATCTCAGTCCATCCTTCCTTCTGAAATATCACTTTCATTTATTTAGGCCCCATAAGTTGGGGGACGTTGTTATTTACAGCTGAACAAGCTGTGCTTTTTTTTCTTTCTTTCTTTCTTTTTGTCCCACACAATACATTAAAACCTCCTTCAATTTTGTGATTGATATACTTTATATTTATGTTCAAATAACCTGTATGTGTAAATGCTGTATGTGGATGTTTGTGACGATATAAACTATTGGACTGATGAAATAAATTGTCGCGTCTGTGTTTCGATCAGGGAGGTGTTTCGATCCTCACTCAGCGTCTGAATTAAGGCTATGTACCGTACATGAAGGATCACACACGTACACTGTCATGTCGATTGTGAATTGTGCCGCGAAGGTACAAAATATTTCAAGTGTCTGAGGGGAAAACCCCTATTTTCCTGCCATTGGTGCTTCTGCTCCATTACTTATTGGGCTGTCAAAAAGACTACCAAACCACCAGTTATCTAATCTTCGGCATAACAGGCTAACTGCACTTCAACGCAACGACCAGCATTAAAATAATAGATGAGGTAAGCCTAAGTCCCGTGCGTGTAATTCTGCGTTGGGGTGAGATTCTTCCTTTTGCTTTTGACTGAGCTGAGAACCCATTGATTCTTGAATTGAAGTTGCATGTTTAGAGCAAGTGAAATGCAGTGTTTGCAGAAGAGCTGTTTGCGGTAATGCCATAAATTTGTAGTCCTTGAAAAGACCGTTGTTTGGTGAAAGAAGACCCTACTAGATCTAGAGTGAGAGGAGAGTGACACAGCACAGTGTCAGTGAGATGAGAAGGCAATCAATCTGATTTCCAACCACGTAGGCGCCTAAATTTACACGTTTAAAGACTTGATTGAGAGAGACCCTAACTAGACTAAGTCCCTACACGGTCTACATCACACGAGGGGCCTATGCCCCTAAATTTAGGCTAGAAAACTAGTCTAGATCTAGTCATAATAGTGTCAGTCAAAATAAGTCTAGGAGAGTGGTGGTGAGGTAGATTTTAGAAGTGGAAGTTAAAGTTGCACTGCACGACTGGAGACGGGAGGACTGTTGAAAGGAGGAATAAAGTGAGAATTGGTTAGAGGAGAAAGATGAATCAGAAACGAGGGAGGAGAGAGAAAAGGAGATAAGAAGAGAAGTGATGAATTTTTTAAATTCCGAATGAGGTACAACTTTAACGAGCAGTAATTTATCATTTATAACACAAAGCAAGAGAAAACGAAGCTGGTAAGGCGAGAAGGGATTAACCGGATTAGACCATTGATAAATCTGCCTCTTGTTTGGTGGCCTCTTAAAACCTGTTGAGGACAAGCTGATTTTGCTATAATGCATTTCCCAGTAACACCTGCCTAAGTATACTCCGAGCTATAAATTTTCCGCAGGTTAACTGTATAGTCGGTAGTTTGGTTGGTCAACTGTATTACCAATTGCACCAGTTTATGAGGCCATCAAACAAGAGGCAGATTTATCAGTCTTAATCGATGGAGAATCAAAAGCAGAATCAGAAAATATGTAAAAGTTAAAGGGGGAGTAATGGATCCTACATTTTTTGTATGATCCTATTGAGGACGTACTCCTATAAGATACATCGGTGTAGAGCTGAAACATACTGCAGTGTTTGTTATTTCACATTTTTTATTTGAATTCAAAACACATGGGACTAAGGAAAGTGTTGATTTCAGCTTTGCTTTTAAAATGTAGTTTGATAACACACACAGTCTGGGTTGGTTACAGCATAAAAAAAAATACTTTACCGTTTTCAATGGTTTTCATTTTCTCATAGCAACATTCATGACAGTGTTATGCGCAGTGCAGCAGTGTGATCACGTCAGGCTGTCAATTGTTAGCATGCTGACTGATGACGTCTAATACAAATGTACATCCATGTTTATCATAGCCAAAATCAACATTTCTTCAGAATGCAAAACAAGTCCTTCAATGTTCATGACTGAACTTCCACTCCAAATATGTCATATTTTGTCATAATAGGATGCTATTATATGTCATTCTATTTATAACTCCATTTGAAAATTATAGCCAGTAAACACCGTCACCAAATCTTTAGAATCCCATGGTATAAGGCATATTTTCCTTCACATTTTTGCACTTGCTCAAAAATTTTCATTTCAGCACTGAACCTGTTGGTCAAGTAAGAATGCCAAGTGACAGACCAGCCATGGAAATACAGCAAAGAGAAAGGCTATGCAATGTTACTAAGTTATTAGAGGCTTTGAAGAGGGCTGGTGTGCAGCCCATGGACTGCTATCAAAAACTGAATTTCCTTCATCAAAGCACTGTGGCAATCTTGAACATACTAGATGTGGAAGTCAGCCTATGTACTTCCAGCTTGACTTGTCCAAAGTGCGATGTTATTAAGCTGTACAAACAGAGGCTGTCTCTACAAAAGGACCTCCAAAACACCCAGCCATACTCACTACAAGTATCTCCATCTAGACCTCTGCAAGGTTCATTAACTTTCAAAGACATGGCCTCAAGAAGTGTTTCCTCCATTCTCCTGGAAGCTGTGTCGACCCTCAAGGAGCTGTGCACCAAAGAATGGGGTGGAGGAATCTTCCAGGAAGGGGAGGAGCCCGATCCCCTCGATACCGGTGGAAGCAGCATCGACATGCAGTCCCGGCCCCATTTTCTGCAGCAGTTGAACTACCTGAGGTCCAGATGCATAGAGCTTGAAGAGAGTGAAAAGGCTGCCATTGGAACTCACCAGTGTATCTTCCATGGAGGGCAAACTCAGAGGGAAGATGACAAACTGCATCATGATAATGAGATGTTTGATCCATCAAACTGCAGCTTGGATGAATGCATTTGGAGAATTGAAGAAAGATTGCAAGGATATGAAGGTAATTTCTTCTTCTGACCTCCAGTTACACTAAGTCAGAAGTATTTATCTGAAGTACATACAGTATTATGTTATATGGCAAAGCATTGACTTTGGAGATGTTTTATGTTCTTAAGTGATGAATACCTGATGTTTAATGATATGAGTTCTCCATGTTGTAAAATAGAAGTCCCCTTGACAGTATATGTTCATTGCAATCCTATGGACAATATTTCTTTTAGAAGTTATGACCTTACATGACAAGAATGATAACATGAGGTAACTCTCCTACCTTAATGTACATTTGCAAGAAACAATTTTCACATATATTTCAGTTTATTTTCTGAAAATACATTTTAGAAGGCTTCTTTATGTAGTTCACAGGGCGCAACGATATCATGAGAGGATTGACAGATCACACCAAATGCAGAACATATTATACTGTTTATTTTGGGATAGACCAGTCACCAGATTCCCAAGGATTGCTTGGAGATACATATAATCAACCAATTAATTTAAAATGTACTTATGTGAAAAGGCATGCAAAAAAAGAAAAAGAAAAAAGAATTGACATGTATGTTGATAAACTGATGAATGACTTTGGTAAAAAGCATTGAGAGATAATTATGCAAATAAAATATGTTTGTGTGTGTGTGTGTGTGTGTGTGTGTGTGTGTTTGCTTGTTTGATTTTAGTTCAGAAGAGTAAGGAGATCTATCTCAAGTATAGTAACATCTAGAGATGGTTCAGATAATCAGCCCCTTTTGTACTTGAACCTTCAGAGTTCCTTGTGATGTTTTCATGGAAGTCCAGGAATCTCATTAGGAACAAGTTATCAGGAAGCACTGCAATGCAGACCACACATGTACTTGTCAATTACAAATTCAGCCACTCCTAAAATTCACAAGCAACACATATTGTATACACAGTATTCTTTGTGTTTGACATTGTGGATGTCTGTTTCCTCTTCCCAGAATGCATAGGCAGACTTTTTGCTGATCTTCAGAACTGGAAGAGTGAGAAGTGGATGAAGACGCTGGAGGACAACCATCGCTTACTGACAGGATCGAGGTACGAAAATGTTTCATCATCCCTAAATGTGCTGTGATGCAGTCAGGAAGAGAGCATACATCTTTGCTCAATTGGTCCACTCACTAATACATCAGAGACTTCAACTCTCCTACTGGCAGATTCTGCTCTGAGCCATTTCCCAAAGCCTCCCATTCTCCCTCTTGAGTTTGAATGTCTATATCTTCTCTCTGTGTGTCTCCTGCGTAAGATGTGTTTTCTCCCCACTGGGACTGGGACCAAATTAAGAGCCAGTTTTCACATTTTGATAATCTTTTTGAAAATGCATGGTTAAATTTTCTACAAACTTGGCATGTACAGTAGTCAAGATAAAATCGGGGTAGGTTGGGAGTAGCAAAAAAAAAAAAAAAAAAAAAAAAAAATGTAGCCATACACTTGAGGCATCGATAGTACATACTACATAAGTGCTCTTCCATGCACATTGTACATTGTATACACCAGCCCACTGTAGAAAACTACATGTACATACCGGTACACCTCCCCCTACGATCTCTCAGTTACCATAGTGTATTTTGCAATGGGGTTGTTCTGTGACATTTGTTTGAATGCAAAATACATGCATTAAAAAGTTAACAATTTTCAAAAAAAGGGGCCTTCTTTATTTTGTTCTTGCATGCCTTACGCGTGTGTTCTCTGTGATCATTCAAAGCTCAGGCACGTATTATGTTCTGTATGAATCCATATCCATGGGGAATGATTACCCAAAATCAATGTTGGAACATCAGAGAACATTCATTTTATCACCAAGCCTATGTAGCTAGCAAAAGCTCAGCCCTTTTGGATCATGAAAAGTCACCATCAAATTCATGTCAAAGAGAACTACAATTAAAACATAATTCATTATTCTGAAATCACATGTTGGATTCATAATTTGAGTATGCAAGGCAAGGGGGCTTAGCTGCTTTGCCTGGATGTATAGGAGAAAAATGTTTACAAACGCACATTATACGTCTTCTGAATTCTGTCATGTATAGTAATCTCATACTTTGATATCAATGCACTTGTAGCTAACGTAAGTTAGTGATTTTTACTGGATGGAGGTTGTGAAACTGACTGGTCTGAAACTTGCTTTGTAGGTGCCATTGATATACTTGAATGTATTAATGTGTAAACAGCAACTGATACAGAATCATTGTAAAAGTTGTATTGGTTTTTGATAGCTTTTTGTGTAAAATATCTGAAAAAAGTAAAGATTGCTTTAAAAAAAAGAATGTCCCATTTATTGCACTGGAAATGTTTCTGGGAGGCATACGTTGTACATCATTTAACTGATGTTCCTGATTATCAGGTGACCAATTATGCGGTCGATACTGTATTGTTGCCAGTGTGATACAATGTAACAAATGAACGCCATGCCTCCCTAGAGGCTCTGAGAACCCCTCCCCTCCACAAAGTGTGCAGTGTTGTTCTAAAGTAATAGTCTGCAAGAATGTATGGAAGGTGAACTTGTGATACTGGGGTGAGCACTAGTCCCTTTGGTCTTTTTTGCAAGTGTAATTTTTCTTCCTGACTCCTTAGTTGTCCTTTGAGTTCTGGAATGATTTATCACTGTCAATTGTATTTCCATTTATGCTACTTGTTCATACATCTGTTACACAACGGATGTCACTGAGACATAATCCCATATCATACACATACAGTGTTGTGTTTGTGTCTGCACATGTTTGTGTGTATTCGAGTGAGTGTTTCTCCATGTGTCCCCAAGGAAGTTCTTTGTTAGCTGTTTATGTATGCTGGATAACTTCTAGATTTGATCTTAGGCTCTGCTGCTGAGGAGAGGAAAATGTGTCCGCAGGTTAAAAATCAGGACACACACAACTTCATGAGGGGATGTAACTAGGACATGATTGAAAGCAGGGCACACTGATACACCAAAGCTAGTCTGGAAATTTGTGTGTTTTTTTTTTTGTTGTTGTTTTTTTGCCTTCCTTCAAATCTAATCATTCTTCTAGCTTTAATGTTTTTGTTTTTGTTTTGGTTTTTTTGTTTTTGTTTTGGGGTTTGTTTTGTTTGTTTGTTTATTTGTTTGTTTTGTTTGGGGTTTGTTTTGTTTGTTTATTTGTTTGTTTGTTTGTTTTTACAAGCAGCATAGCCATAGTCATTTATAAATCACAGATTCAGAAAGGATAACAATGAAAAGGAAAGCTGCCACAAAATCTTGGATGCAAAAGAAAACTTTCAGAGATGCTACATGAGCATTGGAAACTGGGCTGAGTAGATCATGTATTGATGTAGGCAGGACAGAGAGGTGACTATCAGATTATTCATTTCATACATGGATGAAGAATGAGAGGTGAATGTATAATGTGCATATTGGAGAAAACTGCCGTGCATGCACTATCAAAGCAGGTAAAAACTTCCAGTGATGCTGTGTTAAAATCTGGGCTGATGACTTTGCACATCAATGCAGATGGGACAAAGAACAGTTATCAGATATATTCATTTCATATCATGGGGATATAATAGCAATGAGAGACTGAATGAATCTGAATATTTCCATGAGTACCGGGTATGACATGCATGTATGCTGCTAAAGAATGAATCTCTGCCAGCAAAATGTACGTGTGTACAGTGCTCAGTAAGGTATTATCAATCTCTTATCGGATTCCCATTTTGATATGAATGCTGATCACTTGCTGGCTTCATCATGGATGTTTTGCCAATTGTAGCTGAATGTCTTGAGTGCATCTCATTTTAAAGAGGAATTCAAGACAATTTTCATACTTTCGCATCATGTAGTACATGCTCCAAGTATAGATTATTTGTGGAATTTATTGTGTACAATACAGTGTACTCTGAAAAACCCCCAAACAAATTAGACCCCGTTTACAGTGCAGGGCTGGGCCGAGCCGCGGCTGAGCCCAGCCTCAATTGCGGGGCTGAGCCCCGCAATTTTTTCCGTTTACACTGCCGGGCTCGGCCGCGCTTTTAATTCAAACCTTTCAATATTTTGTCGTAGTGGTGCTCTGCTTGTAAACAAACGCAATTTGGTATAGCCTGGTTTTCAGACCCTTTGCCAACTGGATTCCGTGGCGACGAAGTCACCGTTTGGGCAAAGGCCCTTGCCGAAGGAAAAATCCTTTGCAAGACAAAACCACCTTAAACTATACTAGTTTTCAACGTTGAGGGGGTTAATATCGTGAATAGCGAAATAGTATGGGCAGAGGGTCTGGAAGCCAGACTAAAATTGGCCGCGCATTTCGCCCAGTTTGCGTTTACACCAAGAAGAGGCTGGGTTCGGCCCACCTCCAGAGCGTGGCCAAATGCGCGGCCAATTTTGGCCGCGCATTTGGCCTTTTGCGCATTTACACTGAAATGAAGGAGGGCTCGGCCGCGGCTAGGCCGCAGCCGAGCCTCGCACTGTAAACAGGATCTTACACTAAACATGGATGATTACATACTGTAGTTATAGAAGACTTACATATTTCACAAATGTAGCAATGTAATTCTATTACAATACAGCTTGTTGAACAAGTTCACCTGTGTATAATTTATGTATGCTTTCTTCTTTTGTTCAGCTTCCTTCATTGAACCCCTACTCATGTCTTACATGAGGCCATCATCTCATCATCTGTGTTCATTGTAATATGTTATAAATTTTGAAAACTTTCTTATTTCTCATTAAGTCACTACAAATTCTGAAACTCTGTACCCAGTATAACCAATTTATACTTAAATATTTAAAGGAAACCAAAAATACAAAGAGCAATGTGGATTGAGTGAAAGTAGCAACATTAGTAGAACACATCAGTGTAAGATTGAGTAAAATCAGACGATCAATGCAAAAGTTATCAATTTTTAAAGTTTTGGTGTTGTAATGACTGGATAAGGAGACTACTAGGGTTTATGACGTCAGATGTGGACAACAATGTGAAGAAAATATAAAGAGAACTCCACAAAAATCCATTGTTCATGTAAATTACACATTCCACCAACTGACATGTTAAGGGTAGTAATTATTCCCCCTGCCTTCTGAAAGCGGTTAGTCAAGTGCTCTTTCATCACGCTAGAAAAGTGAAAGCATGTTGAAGTTTTCTTTATATTGTTGTCCAGACATGATGTCATAAACTGAAGTAGTCTCCTTATCCAGTGGTTCCAACACCAAAAATTTTAAGATTCATAACTTTTGCATAGATTATCAGATTTTCCTAAAACTTTCTCTGATGTACTCTACTAATGTTGAGGCTTTCGCTCAATCCACATTTCTCTTGGGGTTTTGGTTTCCTTTTAATGTTAAAGTCTGGAAATCATCCGGAGGTCTCCTTTAATGACTGATGCGATGCTACCAGTTGACGGATATCATACCAGCTGACTGATTAGGGTGGGAAGTAAAACCTACAATGTGGAAGTACATTGAATCATAGAGCATGCAGGGAGGTGGATCACCTCCCTGGAGCAAGTACCCTTGATATTAGAATTCAGAAATGTGTTAAGTGAGTGAGGACACAAAATGTGGACAGGACCACAAATCTTGAGTGAAATCATCCTTATGAAGAATGCATGTGATTGCAGAAAAGACAGGCATCCTCTGCAGATGGAAGCTAGACATCAAACTAGAAATGTCGCTATGGCGACTGATGCCTCCGCCATAATGCATGATTCTCCCAATAGGCGTATAGTACAATGTCTTCACAATGTGTGATCCATGACAGTTTCACATAACTGGCAAAATATTGAAATGACATGTTTGTCAGAAATGTCTTGAACTGGGTTTGCTATAATTTTCTAAGAGTGCAGGTACACATATTTGGGGAATTTTGGGGAAGTTTATGCATTGAGTAATTTCCAAGGTATGAAGAAAGAGTGTGATGATGGTACAAAATAGATTTTTTTGGTGTGTGTGTTTGTTTGTTTGTTTTTTTTTTTTTTTTTGGGGGGGGGGCATTGAAACCTGGCCTTTGACCCTTAACCTTTGACCTTCTGGCTGGAAATTTCCCGGAGAATCTCCATTAGGTAATGCATTAATGTATTAAGTTTTGAAACTAATAATACAAGCATTGCATATACTAGTATATGAGGGAAATAGTAAAATTTTGAGGAATTGACCTTGACCTTTGACCCCCTGACTATTGACCCATGACCCCTAAATTCCCTAGATAATCCCTGCCAGACAGTACGTGCATATGTACCAAATTCCACGAAGATACATTGAACCATTTGCAAGAAAAGTGATATTGCAACATTTTCACCTAACCTTTGACCTTTTGACCTTTGACTTCATGACATGAAACTCTCTCTGGAGAATCTTTATGCAGTAGTACATGTCCACACCAAGTTTCAAGAAAATACCTTTGGGCATTGCATAGATATGGGGGAAATTGCAACATTTGTAGCATTTGACCATGACCTTTTGACCTTTGACCTCTTGCCAATGTCACTAAAATCTACTCAACTAATTGTCCCATCATACATCATCCTTGGACCAAGTTTGGTGAAAGCTGCTTCATCCAGTTTTGAGTTATCACGTAAACAGATAAATTTTAGGATTTGACCTTGATCTTTGACCTTTGACCTCTGTCCGATTTCACTGAAAAACTAATCAAGTAATTGTCCCATCATACATCATCCTCCAACAAAGTTTGGTGAAATTTGCTCCATCCAGTCTTGAGTTATCGCGTAAACGGATACAATTTCATGATTTGACCTTGACCTTTGACCTTTGACCTTTAGCCGATTTCACCCAAAATCTAATCAAATAATTGCCCCATCATACTTCATACTTGGAACAAGTTTGGTAAAATTCCAGTAAACATTACTCAAGTTATCGCGTAAACGAAAGCGGACGGACGTACGGGCAACCCGAAAACATAATGCCTCCGGCACCACTTCGTGGCGGAGGCATAAAAAGGGATAAACTTTAATGTTCAAGTGGAAGAGAAAGCATGCCACTCCACCCCTGCTTTGAGTGTTTTTTACTGTAAATTACCAGCTAATACAAATAATTTCTTTGTCACAACCAAAAATAAGATGGAAATTACTTCTTGAGACTTTTGTGCCTGATCGTACCAAAGTAAATACAGCTACCATGCCATGCATGTGCAACCCTTGAAATAATGATTGACAATATCTTCTTTGGAATATTTAATATCTTGATGTAATTGGTAATTCTTATGGCCTAGCATCAACCCATGGTGTGTCAAAGTGATAGCGAGATGTCTGAAGCGAATACCGATTTGCTGCCATGATGATCATGAAACCAGTGACATAATTGCGGTGCGTGCCATTTGGTCTTGCTTCTCTGCACACTGCCAACAAGAAGTCAGTGTTACAGTCTGCCTATTCGCAGCTTCACTGAAATCCATTTTATTTTTCATTTTTTCAGAGAGACTGTATTTGATTCTAAACTGACACAAGTTACATGCTCGTCAGTGCAGGGTACCGGTCAAATTACCAGCCATTCATTGCAGACAGCGATCAGAGAATTGGCAGCCATTCGATACTCGCGCGTAAACAGAAAACACTCAAGCTCTGGCATTTGTGCAAATCGAATACAGCTCCTGTCGTGACCAGTCAGCTGTAGAGATATGACTTGGCAAACAAAGTCCATCTTGTCCAAGAATGAAACTTCCACGGACATTTGATTTCTCTCGTGTTACTTCTGTTTGACCTCCTCGTAAACTGGACAGTTCCATTATGATGTCCTGCCCAGAGGATGGTATCTTAGAGATGTTTCTTTTGATTGCATTTGTTCACGGTTGTCAGCTTCCATTTGTGCATTTGAAAGGTGCAATCTTATATCTTAGAAGTGAAATGACATCATGTGCTTTAACCAGAAGCCTGACCTGTCATTTGCTTTATGATGTGTAAAACTAAAGAATTTAGCATGGGGGGGAGGGAGAATACAGTTGTAGTTTAGCTACAACTGCAGCCTGGCAAAGTTCTCACAGCACTCACAAATCACTCATTAGTGCCCTTGTCAGCTATCTTTCATGCATTTCCTCAATATACTGTAGAGTAGTTAGTAGATATATATAACAAAATAAATATGACATGACAATCAGTAACTGTTATACATTTCAGTAACTGAACTAGGATTAATTTACAAGAAAAAATCTTAGAAGAGTGGAGCATGACAAATGCAGTGTCATGCCAGCTATTACAAATTGGTGAATCATGCAACTTAGATATATGTTTTGTTCAGTACAGTAATTGTACAGATGTGTTCATATAAATGTTTGTGCCCATATCACACATAATTTTAATCTTACATGGATGTGTCATGAATATTGTGACTAAATTTCGGATGGTGCATTTTGTCAGTTGTTTCCAATAATTGCTTCATCCATCCAGTGGAATTTCATAGAAATGATGAGAAATAAGTCTTTAGTAGAGATAGTGTCTTGTGTCTCCCAACTTAAGAATTTCTTTCTTTGTTTGAGAATGATCAATGTTGTGAATAATGCTTAGATGTGATCACTGTATAAAATCATTTTCAATTTTCATGCATACAGTATAGATCATTTTTCAGAGTGCAGACAGACCATCTGTAGCACAGTCTTCCTCAAATAGATGATATCATACAGGAGTGTTTTTCTTTTCTGCAGAATGATGCCTCATAGAGCTAAACATTGTGCTCTGTGAAATTAATTTTCTTGAAATCACGGCAGGTGGGTTAAGAAGATGCTGGAATCTTGCCTTGTTCTTGCTGAGAGAGAAAGTGGTACACTGACCAGAGTTGAAGTGGACATACGAAGAAGACTCCTAAAGGTGTGAAATTATTTTCTTCCTTTAAATTCTCTTCTTCCTCCCCTCTGCTCTCCACCACAGCATCTTGTCCTTGCTTGTTGCCATCAAGAATGTTTTCTTGTTTGCTTCTATTTTTACCACTTTGGCATCTCTTTCATCACATGTTCTGTCCTCATCAGGAAACCATATTTTTATCTTTGTCATACCCTCCATCATTCTTTCAGAATAACATCAGTCCAACAGAAGAGAACCCTAACATAAATTACATAAATAGTTTATTGCTTTTTTTTTTTCAGGTTTTTCTAGAATCAGTCATATCACTTTTGAGGTCCAAATTTGGTTACAAGAACATGTGGGGGAAAATACTGTTTGAAAGATGAAGATAAATGATAGAATGGTAAAATATACACTTCGTCTGTTGAGAATGAGAAGGGCGTTAAGTGGTCTTGAACACTATGGGTTTAGTGGCAACTTAACGCCCTTATCATTCTCAACTGACGACCTGTCTTGTAGATGAAAATAAGAAATTCAAATATGTGTCAGTTATCAGCCAGTCAGAAATGACTACTGAGTATTCAGTGACGTATGTTTGATTTTCTCACTTATCAATGTTTGATCTCAACTTTTATGCAACAGGGCCCAGGTTTGCCTTGAAACAAAAAAATTAAGCACAGCAAAAGCATTGGTTAGTCAAAACACAGGAGATATTCAAGGACTCCAGAGGGAATGACATACATTGTAGTATGTATGGACATGCATGAGTCCTGAATACCGTTTTCATTCAAAGAACATGTATGGAACTCATTTAAACAGAAGATGTGATGGAATTTGTATTCTTACAGTGTATTTTGAAACTGGCATGTGATAATTGAGTGATTGTTTATTTTTAATAAATTGCAAACACTAATGGCAAAGCAAACAGTGCAATTCATTATTTAGGCTCCTATGCCATATATAAATGGTTTCAATTTGCTCCTTCCTTTCATCTGTACTCTACACTTTTTGAATTTTTATTTGGCAGCTCTCATCAAAGTGTTTTGCTGCTCTTCCGCTGCCCCCCCAATCCTGTGTGTTCCAGTGGTTGTGGGAGCAGCCAAAGGGGCGTGTCCTCTACCAGATGGATAGCCCAATCAACGTCCAGCAGGAACTGACTCGAGTGTTTAATCACCTGGTGACCGGAGCAGTGGATGCACAAATCATCAAAGTAAATATCTGGCCATTCATGACTGTGGCTTTGTTGATGTTGTCTGTCTGGTGATTGTTGTTATTATTAGAATTGTTGTACAGTGTTGTATTGTTGTAATTGTTGCTGCCTATTTCTATATTTTTTTTTTTTTTGTTTTAATTGACGTATGGGGAATAGATTTTGTCATTGACAAAAGTGGCACTATTTGACCTTCTCTCTAACGGTCCTTTCTTCAGGGAATGTTAAATACCTTCTTTATGTCTTTTCTAGAACATAATGGGATGACTTTATAGATGCAGATATTATGTGGTACTGTACTTCTTCCAAAATGCCTATTACCCTTCTCTGTTACAGACTGCCCAAGAGTTCTGCTGGGTTGCACTCCATTCACTTGGGCCTGCTCTACAGAAGACCATTGAAGAAGCTGTTAGCAGTCAAGATGCAGGCAAACTCCTCTGTAAAGTGAGTGTTGAGCGGTTACATTTAGTGTAATAGCTGATGTAATGTTATCAGCTAATATACATTGTACATAGTGCAGTGTTCAGCTGGTATGGTATAGCATTCAAAAATTTATTGTTCAGGTGGTGTGGTGTAGTGATCAACTAGTTTAGTATTCAGCTGGTATTAGGTAGCATTCAGCTGGTGTAGTGTCAACTGGTGAAATGTAGTTTTCAGCTGGTGTAATGTAGTGATTCAGCGTTGGTAGACAGTTTTCAGCTTGTGTAGTTTACTGTTCAACTTGTATATTGTCGTGTTCAGCTGGCGTGGTGTCAAGTTGTATGATCTTGTAGACCCAGGCTTCTCAACTGTTTTGAATCGGAGGCCCACTTTTTCTCTTACACAATGTGTTTCAAGGCCCATAGTGAGATCAAATATGTCTAGCGTTTTTGTCCCCGCCGAACGAGTTCGAGCAGGGGACTATGAAACGGGCTCCGTACGTGTGTGTGTCCGTGTGTCCGTCCGTGCGTCCGTGCGTCCGTGTGTGATCAAAATGTTCAAAATGCTACTCCTTCGCCATTTCTAACCCGATTTTGATTCTGTTTGCTTTATATGATAGCACTACATGGGAGCTTTGAAACTTCTATACAGAATTTCAGTTGTGACCTTTGACCTTGACCTTTGACCTATATTGTACATTTTGCTTCAAAATGCTACTCCTTCGCCATTTTTAACCCGATTTTGATTCCGTTTGCTTTATATGATGGCACTAGGTGAGGGCTTCAAAACTTCTACACAGAATTTTGAAAAGTAGACTTCTTTGACCTTTGACCTTGATTTTTGACCTATATTGTACATTGCCTACAAAATGCTACTCCTTCGCCATTTGTAACCCGATTTCGATTCCGTTTGCTTTATGTGATGGCACTAGGTGAGGGCTTCAAAACTTCTACACAGAATTTTGACCTTTGACTTCTTTGACCTTTGACCTTGATTTTTGACCTGTATTGTACATTTTGCTACCAAGTGTCATGAGCATTGACAGATGGACTTGTGCACTAAACAAGTAGCTACCATTATTATTGTCCCCGCCGAACGAGTTCGAGCAGGGGACTATGAAACGGGCTCCGTACGTGTGTGTGTCCGTGCGTCCGTCCGTCCGTCCGTGTGTGCGTCCGTGTGTGATCAAAATCTTCAATTTGCTACTTCTCTGTCATTTATGAGCCAATTTTGATTCTGTTTGCTTTATATGATAGCACTATATGGGAGCTTTGAAACTTCTACACAGAATTTCAGTCGTGACCTTTGACCTTGACCTTTGACCTATATTGTACATTTTGCTACAAAATGCTACTCCTTCGCCATTTCTAACCCGATTTCGATTCAGTTTGCTTTATATGATGGCACTAGGTGAGGGCTTCAAAACTTCTGCACAGAATTTTGACCTTTGACTTCTTTGACCTTTGACCTTGATTTTTGACGTGTATTGTACATTTTGCTACAAAATGCTACTCCTTCGCCATTTCTAACCTGATTTCGATTCCATTTGCTTTATGTGATGGCACTAGGTGAGGGCTTCAAAACTTCTACACAGAATTTTGACCTTTGACTTCTCTGACCTTTGACCTTGATTTTTGACCTATATTGTACATTGGCTACAAAATGCTACTCCTTCGCCATTTCTAACCCGATTTTGATTCCGTTTGCTTTTTGTGATGGCACTAGGTGAGGGCTTCAAAACTTCTACACAGAATTTTGACCTTTGACTTCTTTGACCTTTGACCTTGATTTTTTACCGATATTGTACATTTTGCTACTAAATGCTACTTCCGGCGGGGACATATTTTACGCACCGCGTAATTTCTACTTTTCCTTGTTATTTTATTTTTGATTGACATCACGGCCCACCTGTGAGAGCCTCAAGGCCCACTGGTTTAGAAGCAGAGTTCTAGACCATGATTGCCATACTTCTTTAGGTCACAAGATATCGTAGATGTGGTTGGAAACCATATTATGGCATGTAATGGTTTCTGTATACATACATGCCTCTGTGCAGAGGGTTTTGGAGACGATATGTCTCAGGGTTTCCATCTTCCTCTGTTCATTCATTCATCCATCAATCTGCCCTTCTACATGTATTTTTCACTTGTATACCCATGCTCAAATCTAGATGCATTGTACAATAGTTTCAGAGACATGCTTCTGGTTTTTGCCTAAGTGTGTGCAATAGGCTAGCTCGTGAGTGTTCAGTGTAAATTCAGTAAAGATGAGACTGATTCGATTCTTTTTCTATTTAACATAAAGGATGTGATGTGAATGTTGCTGTTGATGCCAGAAAAATGTTGAGTGTAGGTTTTTTTTTTTTCTGTACTTTGATAATTATTGGACCCAAGTCTTTTATCATTACCATGCAGGATCCAATTTAATACAGAAATAGTAAAATTGGTGAAAATTTAAGTAGAAAATTTAGCAAATGTGGAAGAATAAAAAAAAAAAAAAGAAAGAAAGAAGGTCCTTCCATTTGTATTCAATACTTTTTTGTTCACCCAATCATGTCTTTCCATCATCACATCTGGTTGCTCTGATTAAAGGAAGGCAGTGTCAAAAACTCATATCCTGGAATAACGAATGTGGTAAGAATATGATGTTCTTCCCCCGTGAACAGGTGTTACAGTGTGTGCCTTTCCTACTCCAACTGGAAGTGGATGGCCAGCCATGCTTTCTCGTCGAGTTCCACAAGTTTGTTGGAGTATTCTGTGAAGAGGATCACCAGTCGACAAAGAAACTCAATCTGCTACGATTTACAGAAAGTCTGATGCAGGTAACAGAGTCAGTCATTATTTATGTCATCTACATCAGGTCTGTGCTGTCTTGCAGGATATGAAAATGAAAAAGAAAAGGGAATTTTAATCCGTCCTGAATGTAATTGGTAAATAAAATTATATCAGCATGATACATGCCACATCATTTCACACAAATCTGTATCCCAAATTGTTGAAATGAATGAAATGGGAAATGTGACCAATCCCTGTCCACTGATCGGACTTGGAATAATGATGTGCCACTTCTGTGGTGTCCCACGCATGTACGTATTTGGTGAATGAATGATAGGTATTGCAGCTTGCAGGACACTGTAGTGATGTTGTACTCAAATTGATCCTCAGATCAGTCTATGTAATATGATGCATCACGCGTTGCGTTACCCCGGGGTACCGTAGTACCCCGGGTAACCGCGTTGTGTAGCGCCACTTCACGTCCACTCGAGGACAGCCAGAGAAAAATGCATGCACTGTGTGTGTGCATTCCCATGCCACTGCATGTTATACTATGTGTGCATGGAAGCTGCGATACCACTAGCGTGTGTTTTAGTGCAGTGCAGTGCGGTGGCTAGCGCGCGCTAGCTCGCGCTAGCTCCAGCACCAAAATAATTTCCTCTTTTTGGTACCCAAGGTACAACCTTTTTAAAAAAATAAATAATTCAACAAAATGGCTGATTTTTGTTTGGTACCCCGGGACACCATTTATGTCATCATATGTCAATGCTGAACAGAAATGATAAACAGCCACCGTCTTACATGTACCTGTCCATCTGATTGGGAATGAGCTTGGTTTTTTTATTAAATGACTGACAGAGTGCAACGCCTTATCAACCTTTTGTGCACTTTGAGTGTCGTCTGGCACCACAACAAAAACAAAACAAAAACATACCATTATACACACTGTCAAAAGTCCCTGGCAGTGAAAGAGTTAAACATGTACCCTACCGTAACTCTGTATGGGGTTTTAGTGATAAATCCATCCCAGGCATAAAAATTTAGCAGTTGTGTTCGTATCGGTTTTTTGTCTGTATAGAGACTGTCAAAGAGATTGTAGTAGAAAATGAAGATAAGGAAGTGAAGATTAGCTGAGTCTCAGCCCAACAAAAGAGGGCTCACCAGTACTTTGTGCCCAACTATTCTTTTTTTTTTTTTACCTCTGAGATTAAATATGATATCTCAGGACAAGGATAAGACTATTTCATTAATATCTCTTAACATTCACTTGTTTGTCCTTTCTTATTTCTAATTAACCCGTTGAGGACGGTTTGATTTTGCTACAACACACATTTCCTGTAGACGCTTGCCCAATACTCGGGACTCGTCCTCAACGGGTTAACTTTGTTTTGCTTTCTTTGTCTGTAATTAGGGTAGAGGTGAATATTTTCTTATATATACAAATGGCAGTTCTAAAGATGATTGGAATCATTCTTATTGTATTCATATTCCATTCTCAGCATTGGAATTGATGAAATGCATTTTTAAAACAATAAAAAAAAAACTTAAAGTCATGGTTGGATGTATGAGCAACTGAAAGAATAAATAGTTAGATATTGCAGCAAAAAGAGTAAAGAACACCAACGCAACCCCATTCACCCCCTCCTTTCTCTATCTTACTGTTCATCTCTTTGCCTCACAGCCATATCAGTCTCCCACCCACCCTAGCTTGGGAGTCAGATGCCCTCCCCTGATACCTCCTGCCACGCTGGCTGAACATGTTGCGTGGCCACTGATGTCACCGGAACCGTCCGAGGAAACATCTGTCGGATACCCACCACGAACGGAGACAGACTCACCCTCTGGAGTCAGGAGGGAGATTGCCCTCAGAGTGTTGGATTTGACACTGGACACCGGTCTCTCATCGCCAGGGGATGCAGTCTTTGATGCTGGTGCCAGCTTCTCAGCCCTCCTCTGTCTCTGCCAAATGCTGGAAGAGTGTCATCTGGCTTTGGTGGATAGAGGAGGGGCAGGAGATGGACGCTGGTTTGTTATCAAGGAACTCGTGACAGATCTCTGTCGCAAGTTTGCTGAGCACGTCAAAAGAACATTTAAAGGTATCTTCCACAGTTTTTGCTGAGTCACAGAGTTAATTTTCCAGTTCCCAAAATGGAAGTGCAGTTACTTGAACTGCTGGAATGATCATGCATGCAATCAAAATTTTCCTTGTACTATTCATTCACAAAACTATAGTTGTGTATAGCTGTGAGAATGCATACTTAGAGTGGCAGAAAGAATGTGTTCCTTTGTGATATATATGTCTCTCAAGCTACAGTACAAAAACATTTAAAAAAAATGAAAATATTACCTTAAAAGGGATCTTTTGTTGAAGAAAAATATGTGGAGGATAAAATCAGTTGTATTTCTTATTTTTTATTCAAGAGCTTCCATCAAACAGATCCATTATGATCTCATGTAGCTACGTAGACCTAGTGATGTATACAAAATGTTTTCATAGAACCTCTTCAGTTTATCTTCCAACACATCTGTTAGATAATTCCTTTGTTGATGTCGAAGGTGAAGACTGTGTTACGTTTCAAGTTGTAACTACTTGAATACATTGCTGTGCAATCACTTTTGAAAAGTTTTATGTTTAACATAAAGTGCCCAGTTACTGTAAAAACCAGAGGTTTTTGCATGCCTGAGACATTGGTGAATTTCATCTGGATGTGTGAAAGTCAAATGCACACTATAGGTTTTGTCTGCACAATGCATTGAATGCCATTGGCAGTTCGCCAAAATTACATGCCGTGAAATAGGATGTCGACTCCAATTCGCAAAAGTTTTGTGCTGTGAATATTTCTGGTTTTACAGTAGTCTCACACGAAATGTTGTGTGCAGTGATGCAAAAGCTAAACTTGTCTCTCATGTTACTGACTGGAAAGCATTGGCTAATGACAGACCACCGGTGTATTTCCCAGGGGATGCGGTTAGTCGTGGCATCAGATGGCTATTTGAGGAGATAGAAGACATGGACTGGTTAACCAGACTGACAGTCAACGCTCTCTTCCTTGACGTAGAACCTGAATGCAAGAAGGTGTCTTTGTAGTTTGGCTTATTTGTTTATAGTTGGTTTTTCTTCTTCTCTTTTCATATGTTTTGTTTTTTATAGTCCATACAATTTGGTTCTAAGTATTGAGAAAATGTGAAATCTTGTCAGACCAATCAAGTAGTTTAAAGGCATTTTTTAAAGGGCAAATTCAGTAGACATCTATCAGTCAAACCTGTGTGTTGTGGTCTCTCTCTCTCTCTCTCAAAAAAAAAAAAAAACACAACAAAAACAACTCTTTGTAGACGGATGGCCACTGTAAAGAGGGTCGTGGTAAATTTGATTTCATCAAGAAATATTTGTAATACAACAGGATACGATGCAAAAGGTCACAGGAAATTGCTAGGCATGTCAGAAGTATATGAATGCCAAAAGCAGCACTTCGATTATTTTTTTGTTTTCTAATCTGTCTTTTCAATTTGATAAACACCAGAAAACAAAGTGTGTTATGTAAGACACACAAGGGATCATAACAAGTCAGGGAGTCAATAGACAACATGGAGTCTGTGGTCACTGTACAAAGGCATTGATGCCATTATATGGCAATAAATTCCACTGAAAGTATGACCCCACTATTCAAGTGCTTTGGTTTTATGGAGAGAAATGAATTGTATAATATTTTCTTTGTCAAGAGAGTGTTGAGGGTCAGTCCGTGGTCTGTGGTCCAGATGACTGAGCTTTATCAAAATGTGAATGAGAAGGACCATGTTCTTACAGCAGAGATAGTGATTGCATGAAAAGCAATGGCATCCCATTCAAGACTGTGCACAAAGGTGGAATTGCTGTAGTCTTTAATCCTTTATCTGCTTTTAGTGCCAATTGGCACAATAAATTCCATAGCATTGTGTACACTGTCCAAAGTCTATGGAACAGAAAGGGTTACTCATACAATGTATGTGCTGTGAAATCATTTTCCCCCTTTTTTATGTGTGTGCAGAACATTGCTGTGTATGTGGCTGAAGTTATGGAATCCTTTGCTGAAGAGCCAAGACAGAGTACAGGTATGTAGCTTGCATGAAATGTCCTTACCTTACCTTGTTCGTCTTGCTTTCCCCCCCCCCCCCATCAGTCTTTCCTATTTTATCAGGCAAAAGCCCCCTCATTCATTCCTTCTTTTTCGTGGAAACAATTTTTGTTGAACGGCAGGACATCAGTGTAAAGTCATGATATAGATTACACTGCTCCTGGAAGTGACAGTAAATAGTGAAAATATCTTGATTTCTTTCAGTATTATCAGAGACTTCTTAATTAGCATCCAGTTTCTTTTATGCAGTGATAATGTGAACCCTACAGTGTAACCAGAATTTGTTCAGTAAAAAATCACTTCTTTTGATTGTGGTGAGGCTAGGTTCGTGGGCACAAATCTGCATAATTTGTCACATATATCCCTGTATAGTATTGCTTTAGCATTCACAAGAAAATAAAGATACAATGTTGCAAGAATAAGGCTCAAGGGCTAATGTCACTGAATCCATCATGAGCAGCAATTACAAACAATTACAAATGCCAAATGACTATAGGTGCATTCGAGTGCTCTAAAGCGAACCAAAGCGAACTGAACTAAAGTGTACCGTACCGTATCATGCTAATTTTGGTGCGTTCGAGTGCTCTGTGGAGAAAGCGTACTTCACGAGTTATTCTTAGAAAAGGTCACGCTTGTTTACAACAAGAATGTCATTCACCTCTCGCTTGAACTACTTACAGCTGTCCCGAACAAGGAGAATGATGTTTTTGCATTGTGACGTATGTGCATGATACGCGCATGCTTTACAACGAACTTTTGGTATGCTTTGGTACGCTTTTGGAGCACATCGGGAAGTGGTCCACTTTTGGCTCGGTACAGTACAGTACGGTACACTTTAGGAGCGTTCGAACGCTCCTCTGGCGCGGATACGGTACGGTACAGTTCGCTTTAGGAGAGCGCTCGAACGCACCCTGTAAGTATACATTTACTCACTGTTCCCCCTTACTCATCACTTGCTCCACATCCAGACTCTGTGCCCTCTTACCTGGCTTGGAGCACTCTGATGATAGCCTTCTTTCAAGGCTGCTGTATTTCAGTGGAAGTGAGAGACCTCTTCTTCCAGGTGAGAACTTTTAGTTTTGTGTGGATTTGTATGCAGTTATAAGAGGTTTACGTACTGTATTGATCATTATTATATGGCAGTGATGGCAATACCACTACTTCTTGTACTACTACTACTACTTCCACTACTGTTACTACTGCTATTACTACAACGACAACAACAACAACTACTACTACTACTAGTACTACTACTACTACTACTACTACTACTACTACTACTACAACTGCTACTACTACGACTACTATTACTACTGATAATATTACTAAACATAGTAGTAGTAATGATGTTTGACAATAAGTGGCATTATTTGAAGTGTTTATTTCCTTTTGTGCTTGCTCTGATATTGGACAGGATTTACCCAAGACTCTATTGGCAAGGTCCAGCCAGGATTTCTACCAGGCAGTATGCCTCGCCTTGTGTCAAGTCCTTCCAAGCTGCACAATGAGTGAGTGGCAGGCCGTCCACGGGACTCTGGAGCAGCTGATAGTGGATGAAGTGCTGGACACTGCCTACTCCACAGAGTTTGTGGCAGGTCTTCCAATGTTTGATATGACAGGTATGCAGCATCCCTTGAGGTATTTTTATCCAAGACACCAGTACCTGTGTCATGTCAACCAGTGAATTGTTTCAAAACCAACCTGGACATTTTCCTTTGCTCAACTCCCTTAGAGAGCAGTCTGATTGAATTTCTGAATGGTAGTGGTGTAGATTTCCATATTTAGTAACCCTATATAGCCTGGGCTATTTTAAAATTGTATAGCTGAGGGCTAGAAGCAGTGTATTTGAGCCTGGTGTTGGTGTAGTACATATGTGTAATATCATGGAATGTGTTTGCCAAGGATTTTAGAATATTCTGACATTTCCTTGGAGCGCATTATACTTCAGTATGTTCCAGGTTTTTTTTTTTTTGTTTTTTTTTTTGTGCGGCTAAATCAGTTCTTAGGTGCCATGCAGAGCGAGCAAATTTTTCAAACTGGGACTCACAAGTCAGGGCAGTAAGGTAGTCAGTGAAGTTTTTCGAGAATGCACATTGCGTCGGAAAGTACACAAGCAGAGCAATGCCAAACTAGTCTCATTTGGTAGCCCTGTTAGGTTTTTGTGTTTTGTGAAACAGATAGATCTTCTAAATGTATAAGTCTCATGCCCAAAGCTTGAATTTATTGTTCAAACATAACATAGTCTAAACTTATGGCAGTGGTTTAAAATATATAAAGCTTTGCTTGAGATGTATGGAAGAAGAAATCAAATAATATAGTGGGTAACAACATAGTGTAATATGAAATGAATGTGGCATGACATTTGCAATATGCAACCTCTGAAACAGAAATTCAGCTCTGTTAACGTATGTTCTGGCTGACCAAGGAAGCAGTTGAAGGTCATCTCTTACCAAGTCTGAGTGGACAAAAATAAAACAAAAGCCTACTAAAAGTGTATTTTTCAAGTTAAACAACTCATAGCCTATGAATAGTGCTGTATATAATTCATACTGCTATTGTGTACTATGGGATTAGCAAGAAAATTTTTGAATGCATGTGAGAAGACAAAAGATTTGAAGATGTACCATTCAAAGAAATTTGCATTTGCACATCAAAAAATTGATTTTTATGCCCCTGGTAAGATCCACTAGAGATCTACTAGAGAAACTGCTGATTTTGAACCCTTGTGAGATGTGTTAGCCTTATTCCATGTCATTGACTTTGGTCAATGGTAAAGATTTAAGGTTAACAGAATTAAATCTAGTTTTAAGGTTCATTTGACTAATTGTTTATTGAAGAATTACAAATAGGCCGCGTTTATAAGATTTTGCGTGCCTAGAATCACTGTTTTGAAACACTGATTCGGAACACTGATCTTAAACACAGTTTTGTCAGGAGAGCGTTTATAAAATTTTTTCCCTGAGCTTGTTGGGGCTCTTGCTCAGACTGTGCCATTGCACAACTCACTCTGCGCAGTTTGTTCCTCAGCAAAAGGTCAAACAGGGCGCGCACAAGGCATTGTGACGTCATTTACACAGTGTTTGAGATCGCGGTTGCGTTTATAAGATTTTTGAAACACTGTTTTGAAATGCACTATTTTGTGCGTTTTCAAACAGTGTTTCAAAACACTGTTTCAAATCACGGCTAGTGTTTATAAGATTTTTTTTTTTTCTTGCTAGAAACACTGTTTGGCCAGAAACAGTGTTTCAAAACACTGTTTGTGGCCAGAAGAAAAATCTTATAAATGCACCCATAGACAAACTGGTAGTTCATGCTTTAGATAGTGAAGTTTGATGACCTGTGCAATATGATGAGTCAAGTATGCTGTCAACAAACAACAGTTCTACAAATTGATGGTTCATTTCATGTTATTGAAACCAAACAAAAGAATTGAGAAAACAATAGTTCATTATTTCTTGACAATAGACATTGTGCAATGTACATACAACACCTGCGTTTGAAGCATTCTGTTGCAAGTTGTTGACAGGATCAACTGATGTGAAATTCACTCAGATGCACCTGACACAGGAATGTTAGTGATGACACTGATTAGCCAATCGGGTATTTTGTTTGCAGATACCTGTAAAAAAGCTACAAAGAATTGTGAAAATAGTGGTCCATAATAAACTGTTAAAAGCTTCAGAAAAGGGAATGACATTGTGACATACTAAACAGTAGCTTTCAACACATTCACAAAACACTCTCCAACTCAGGAAGTTGAAATGTGTTAGATTTCTGTCACTGCTCTGAAGACAGAAAATTTTGCCTGGAAAGCTAATCGCCCCCCCCCCCCCACCCCCATATCTCGGCAATCGATTGCATGACAATGGTGAAAATCAGAATGCATGTTGCCAATTACATTTCATCATCATAATCTCCAAGAATGAATCAATGATATTTCCTGAAGCATGGTCGATTTCCTTATAAATTATGCTAATTTTACTAGTTTATGCTTAATATCTTTTGTGCATCACATTTTAAGGTCAAAATCCCTATTAATCTTCAAATGGGCTTTTTTTTTTGTCTAGATATTCTTTGGAGTATTCTAAAGACTTTACGTGAGAAAACTTGTGGTATCAAAATTAAATTCCAGTGTATTTTAATGTTTTTTATTTCCTATGTATTTCTTTGACTTGTTTTACAAAGTTCTTGTTGTACTAACACTTTGCCTTGTTTCCACTTTATAACAATCAAAGTTAGATTTTTACAAATGTGTTGTGGTACAATTGTGGGTAAGACACATTTTGGCACTTGCCTTGTTTTTTATCTTGTTTCTCACTGCTTCTTTTTATCTAGAAGTGTTAATATAATCAAAAGGGATACTATCTGAGAAAAAAAAAATCCATCTCACAACACTTCTTGTAAAACCCATACATACAAGCCAAAGTCATTGGAAACTATGAGAAAGTTATGATATTTCCCAGAAAGTATTTACATAATTTGGATAAGTTTCTGATTTTGTCCATAGGCTTATACACAGTTCATATGTAGAAATACCAAATTTCAGCAACATGTGTTTGGTTAATAACATAATCTTACACCCATACTGTAGGTCTGATTACCATAAATTTGGTATCAAAACCTGCAGGAAGGATCACAGAAAAGAAGTCATGAATATTTCATTTTGAAATGGCATGGGAAGCACTGACATAAATTTGACAGGGCCGTAATGCCCCCTACCCCCTCCCCTCCCCCCCCCCCCCCCCGGAATTTTATTAAGTTAAGTTATGTCAAAAACAGCAAGTCGATGGATTTGACCGAGTTTGATGATCTGACGTCAAACTCGATTTTCTTGGCTCAGCAGTTTGTGACTTTCGGATCCTTTTGACGTGATGGGTCACACTATTGTAAAACATAGACTAAACTTGTGGAGTTGGTTTGAAACTATAAAGCACTGCTTGAGAAGCATGGAAGAAGAAATCAAATGACTGAGTGGTTCATAACATAATATATGTTTTTAGTAGTATTTAAGGCTAATGGAATTTATTCTAGTTTTAAGGTTAATTTGATTTTAATATTGTTTGCTGAAGAGCTACAAGTAGACAAGCTGATATAATATGCTTTAGATAGTGAAGTTTGATGACCTGTGTAATATGATGAATCAAGTATGCTGTCAACAAACAACAGTTTTCCAACTTGATGGTACATTTTATGTTATTGAAAACAACCAAAAGAATGTAGAAATCAATAGTTCATTATTTCTTGACAATAGACATGGTGCAAGGTACATACAACACCTGCTGTTTGAAGCATTCTGTTGCAAGTTGTTGACAGGCTTTGGTGATGTGAAATTCACTCAGATGCACCTGACACTGGAATGACACTGGCTTGATTGTAAACACCTGTTAAAAGCTACAAAGAATTTGTGAAGATGGTGGTCCATAACGATAGCCGGGTTCACACGTACAAATTAGCGGGATGACGATCGCGATGCTCATCCCGAGTTTTTTTGCGAGCGTCCACATGTACCAAATTAGCGGGATAGCGATCGCGATCGGTATCCCGCTAATTTGGCGAGCGTCCACACGTACCGAATTATCCAGCTAATTGCCGATAGAGATAACAGCAAAGCCTGCAAACTGGGTCACACAGCGCCCTTCTCTATCACCACCTGTGCGCACTTTCCTTTGTCCATTGTCTTTTACGCGTCAGTGGTGTGGTTCACGCGCTGTTGTTATTGTTCTCCAAAGAGGTGAAGGACCTCCTCGCAGAGGCCTCGCTGTTGTGATGTGCGCATTGCATGATGGGATGTAAAAACTCGAGATTCTAATCCCGACCGTTCACACGTACCAGCGCGGGGCCAATTATCCCGCTAATTGGCGAACCAGCGCAAGATTTCTTGGGATTAGCATCGCGATGCTTATCCCGCTAATTTTCGGGTTTTTTCTGTCCACACGTGCAAAAAACTCGGGATGACGATCGCGATGCAAATCTCGAGATTTGTATCCCGCTAATTGATGTACGTGTGAACCCGGCTGGTAATAATAAACTGTTAAAAGCTTCAGAAAAGGGAATGTCAATGTGACATACTGCACAGTAGTTTTCAACACATTCACATAACACTCTCCAACTCAGGAAGTTGCAATCTGTTAGATTTCTGTCACTACTGTGAAGACAGAAAATTTGGCCTGGAAAGCTTATTTCCCCCCCCCCCCACGATCTCAGCTATTGATGGCATGATCATGGTGAAAATCAGAATACATGTTGCATATTATGTTTATTATCATAATCTCCAAGAATGAATCATTGATATTTCCTGAAGCACGGTTGATTTCTGTATAGATTATGCCAGTTTTGCTAGTTTATGCTTAATATCTTTTGTGCATCAGATTTTAAGGTCTAAATCCCCATGAATCTTCAAATGGGCTAATTTTTTGTCTAAATATTCTTTGTTGTATTATGAAGAATTTATGAGAGAAATATTGTATCTAAATGAATTTCTAGTGTATTTTTTGCTTTTTATTTCTTTTCTATTTCTTTGTTTTTATTCTTATTTTTCATTATTTCTTTTTATGTAGAATAGGTAATAACCGAAGGGGATTTTATCTAAGAAAAAGAAGGAAAAAATTCATCTGACAACACTTCTTGTAAAACCTATATGTAACCCCCCCCCCCAAAAAAAAAAAAAAAAAAAAAAAAAAATCATTGGAAACTGCCATTTTTGGTGTCATTGGTCATGAAAATCAGTATTTACATGATATTGACCAACACAGCTTTATGTCACACTAAAAGTATTATAGACTGACAATGAAGGGTAATCTGTAAATTATTAAAGCAACTATTCAAACTTCATATTGTTTTGATGGAAAACAGGAATGAAAGAAATTCCAGTGGCATATTATTATACCAAGTATGTTCAGCAGTGCCTATGGGCCACTTTAAAATGATGTAAGGGTTTGGCTTTTCTTTCTTTCAAAATAGAACATTTCACTTGCTGAAAGAACCAAGTGCCTTTATATCACATCAACAGCTAACAGTCAGTTGTATCATACATTTTCTCAATTTCATTTTTTGTGGACAGCGTACCGATGCCCACTTCTGCTGTGTCAGATCTTCACCACGACGATTCAACTTCTGACCAATCACAAGGTCTGTCAGTTTGACTGGATGATTCCACAGGTCTGGCATCAGGCAGTCAAAAATTACGCTCACATTATGAAGGTAATAGGAGAAAATTCATTTAAAAGTAAATGATACCCAAATATAGACATATATGTGGATTGAGAGTATGCAGCAATACTAGTAGAGCACATCAGTGAAGTTTATGGAAAGTTTGAAAGTCTGTTCAGAGTTATGAATTTTTAAAGTTTCAGTTCAGCCATCGCTAGATGAGAAAACCACACCAGTTTGTGATGATACCCAAATATAGACATATATGTGGATTGAGAGTATGCAGCAATATTAGGATTACACACCAGTGAAGTTTGAGGAAAATTAGACGGTCCGTTCAAAAGTTAGGAATTTGTAAAGTTTCAGTTCTGCCATCACTGGATGAGAAGACTTCAACTACAGTTTGTGATGATATTGCAGGACAAGGATATAATGAAAATATAAAGAGACTTCAACATATTTTCATTTTTCCAGCGTAATGAAAGGGCACTTGACTTACCTCTTTGAAATTACCCTTAACATTTTCAGTAAAAAGTCAAGCAAATGTGTACTTTAAAAAAAAAATTGTGGAATTCCCTATATATTTTCTTTCTATCATTGTTCTGCAGTGATGTCACGAATTGTTGTCTCATCCAGCCATGGTGGCACTGAAGCTCTAAAAATTTGTAACTTGCAAACCTACTGTCAAATTTTCATCAAACTTCATGAATGTTTTCACTCAATCAGCATATAATGACATAAATGGTATCCCGGGATACCAAATAAAAATCAGTTATTTTGTTGAATTACTTATTTTTTAAAAAAAGGTTGTATCCTGGGTGCCAAAAAGAGGAAATTATTTTGGTGCTGGAGCTATCCTGCGCTAGCCACTGCACTGCACTGCACTGAAGCACACGCTAGTGGTATCACAGCGTGCCATGCACGCATGGTATAACATGCAGGGGTATGGTAGGACCTAATGACTATGTACACGCACACACAGTGCATGCATTTTCTCTGGCTGTCCTCAAGTGGACGTGAGGTGGCGCTACACAACGCGGTAACTCGGGGTACTACGGTACTCGGGGTAACGCGTGATGCATCATATTATGTATTCGGGTATCATTCCCTCTTAAACACATTTCTAAAGTTTTGCCTTTGCACATAAATTGTGAATATTTGATAAATATTTTGCATTCTTATTCAGGGTGATATTGATTCATTAACAACCATCTCACAGTTTGCTGCTAACTTCAAAGAATATTGCAGATTTTCCTTTCTGTTTTACATTCCTCACATGCTGAATTCATAAATTTTATAATATGGCTCAAAGACCAATGTACCCAGTAACATGCATTGAAGTATCTGACACTGGATGTGTAATAAAGAATAAGAAAACATGTAGGAAATTAACTGTAGTTAGATTAGCTTGCAGAATACATGGAATTAGATTCAGTTTGTCTTTGTTGTTGTGTTTTTTTTTTATATCTTTATCCACTTTTACCCATCTATTCTTCTACATATGTCCCCAAGCACATACTTCATTCCCAGCATCTTCTCATTTTGGAGGTATTATGATAGTCACTTCTTGCCATGGCAGGTGCCTGTATCACAGTATATCGTTTAGACAAAACTTCTCATTCATTCTGCCAGGCCAAGAGGAATGGCTGTTGCTCAGTGGATGGGACCATGAACTATCAATCATGAGGTCCCTGGTTCAATATAATTTGTACTACAGGTTCTAGATATTTTGTTCCTTTGCTGAGCAATAAGATGTGATGATACAGCTACAGCCTTGCCAGTAGAGGGCATCATGTTTGGATCTGATCATGGCTTTATTGGGCGTAACACCATCTACTGGCATGGCTGTATCATTGCATCATATTGCTTTGCAAAAAAAAGAAAAGAAAAAAGAAAAAAAAATATTCCAGAACTTGGACAAGTTCTCTGGTAGCAGCGGTTGTGTCCCTTGGAAAAGCACACAATAATAATTGCCTAGTCCCTGTGATAATCAGCTTGGAGCCATTGGTCCCACAGTTGCTTAACCCATCGAGGAGGATTCCCGAGTATACTCGGGCAGGTGTCTATAGGAAATGTGTGTTGTAGCAAAATCAGTCTGTCCTGAACGGGTTAATATCAAGCATTCAATGCTTCCTCAGTGACCAAAACAAATCGTGTAATCATTCAAATAATTGAAAGAGGGAGTCATGTTTGTTGCAAATTTGATGAGTACACACTATGAGTGTTTGATTTCTTTCTGCCCAGGATATCTTGAATTCGTCAGCTGATATCTATGCCAACAACCTGCTTGATGCCGCTGGTTTCGCTCCATCTGCATTCCTGTTTGTGATTGGCCAGCTCTTCTGCCACTCCTGCAAGGTTGCCGGGTGTGTCCTGCCGTCCTCCAGCGAGCTCCTCTTCGTCTGGTGCCTGGAGCTGGTCTCCCAGGCAGCAGACTTGATGACAAGACACCCTGGAGATTCCTCCCTCTCCAACGCAGCACGGCAGCAAGCAAAGACACTTTGTTCAGTTTTATCGTGGATGCCAGGAAGCGAGCATCAAGCAATGTTACAACTCAAGATAGACAGTTTACTTGGTGATGTTAGGTAGACTTTTTGAGCACTCACTCAAGATTCTTTCAAATTTGTCAGCCAATACAATGTGCGATTATGGCAAACGACAACTCAGACCAAGACATTAAAAAAAAAGAAGAAAACATGCCCAAGTCGTCACTTCTTTTTTCTTTTTTTTTTTCATTGGGAATCAAAATACTAGATCAAAAATAACTTATGATTATCTATCAGTGAGTCTGATAATTGACAAAGTGTGCTTCACAGCAATACTGGTATATTTTCTGTTTTTAGCATCTCTAACAAGTTCTGGTTAAGGGCATTAACTCACCTTTGAACACACAGATTTGAGACTTCTTTTTCATCTTCTCATTTTCCATGCCACTGAATGAATGCTTCATAATTTGTTTTTGTTTTTTCAAATGATTGAAAGGAGAGCAAAGCTCTGCACTGTTATCAACATGAGTTTCCAAACTTTTCCTTAGAGTGGATATTTATTATTATGCTGTTAAGTAATGAAATGAAAACAGCAGTGGAAGTAGAGCTGCATTTACACCTGTTCTCGGCTGGCACAGCAGCCTCCTTTGCCAGAAACGCAGTGCGCCGTGGGTAGATGAGACATTCTCCTGTTTTTCTCCCCTTGACATTCTAGTCTTGTTTGTTCCAGTCCTCGCCCCATTGAACATACTGTATAGCTGCCAGACGCTATTCTCACTGCGTCTTGTCGGGCTAGACTGTCAATGTTTTCAGTCACATCCTGCTACGGACAGCATCCAAGTCTTGTTACAACCTATTATCTGCGGCCCTGTTTTGTTGCGTTCACCCCGTTTTATTACGGCATAAAAATTTCCTCATTGCCGCTGGGACTGCTGTAGCAAATTTTTTGACAGTCTAAAAATCTGACATGGCATCCACGGCAATCATGGCCTGTCATGTTTGCCTACCCCGTCTCACTGCGTCGTTTTAATTTCATGGCGTTTTGTCCACGGTGGCCTGAAATGCCGCCATGGTTGCCAGGAACGTGGTGTAAATGCAGCTCAGCAACTGTCCTGCTGCTGCTTTGAGACATGTGTGAGATTTGAGATTATGTTGGGTTGGATCGGGGGGCAAATTATGCCCCCATAATCCCCGCCCTTCCCAATCCTAAAGCTGATTGATACCCTTTACTTGGCTCATCACACTGCCTCCTCTGCAGTCCCTTAATGACAAGTACAGTTTTCCTGTCTACAGGTGCATGCACCCATCCTTGGTGTATCATTGTTATCAGTTATGCATACACGCTCCTCATAAAACAAGCCCCTAAGGTGATTAACTCTTTATGTACCACGGTGGAAACCCCCTGTGTGCCACATTATTCTGAGAAACCAATATAGTCATGCTTTGGAAAACATTCTTCTTTTTTTTTCAAATTTATGAAACTTTCATGGATTTGTGATAAACTGGACATGTAGTGAGCAAAGTTGTAAAGAAAATGCCAAGCTTTGCATTGATGTAAGCTGTATGACAAATCTATGATTGTTTTTCTTTCAAATGACTAGTAGCTACATTATTGTAAAGGCACATAAAACAGTGACAGAAACTTAGAATTTATATGCAAATCCAGAAGGGAACACCGCTTGCTAGTCATTCACCACATACAATACAAGTGATGTGTGAGAGGAAGGGAATCACGAGAAACACTTTCATTGTACTGTGGCATTTAGCAATTTATTGATCGGTTTGAGCGGATTTGTGCGTTTGAGCAGAATATGCGAAGTTGGCACGCCATCGACTGAAGCGGGCGTGCGAACATGACACATAAAGAGTTAAGGATTTTTGGTCTTCTGTGAGAGACACAGTAAACTTTGCTGAAATTGATATCACTTGAGTTTGCATATTTTTTCCCATCACAATTGTGTTGACTCATGCTAGGTTTACTCTATTACAAATGAGTCTGCTTTGCATAATAATATGAAGAGTATTTCACTGGAACATTTTGCATTGAATCAGTGCATTGTCAACTCAAATTCTATCTGCTTGTAGTTTGGTGAATTACACCTCCATCCCCCCCCCCCCCATCCCCCACCCCAGAAGTGTAGAGTGTACAAGTGTAGAGTAATCAAGAACAAACATATATATTGCAAATGTCAATATTAAAGTGATGATGAAACTCATAGTGATTCTTTTATTGTGTTGTATTATTGTGTTGTGAGTATTTCTATATTTTAGAGAATAAAACTGATATATAACTGTATGTTGTCAGCTTAGTATCAGTCATACAATAGGTTCAGTAATTCAGAGGTTTTTTTGAAATCCGGAAGCCGAAATAAATGATGTCCTTAGACCCCAAAAGAAAAAGGTTCAGAAGAAAGAGAGGTTTTATATCATTATATGAAATACAATGTACTAACCACTGATAATAGAAAAAAAAACATAATAGCAACAGCATAAAACAACAGATTTTTCATTTTATTCTTCATGCTTGATTCGGAACGGGCGGGGGGGGGGGATACTTGAGGATTTCATGACCTTTGATTCTGGGACAATGTCTCCCATGAAATATCTGCATGCTAAGCTAAACATTAAAGCTACCCACAAACATACAAACATAACCTTAATCCTAATCCTCATCTTCACATCAAACTAATCCTAAAACCCTATCACAACCCTTACCTTGGAGAAAAGAAGAGCAGAGCAATTTTTACATGAGCAAAATCATAAATGTCGTATCACTACTTGAGTGTATGTAACGGGGAGAAATTTTGGAGCACTTGGTGCAATTTCAACATCAATTTCAATCTTTATTATCCATTTGGAAATTACTTTTGCTTGAAGTCTTACTCATAAACACATAGATTATTGCACTAAAATATAAAACATTTATATGAAACTAGTGGTGATGTATGGATTTATTTACTGGGTTGGATAATGTTTGGACGTTGGTGTGTGGTGTATCAAGATAATTGGAGGATGGACTATGGGTTGCACGTCACTGTGTGTTTCTTTGTGATTCGGGGGCTTGAATGTTGCATCACTGGTCATTACGCATGTCCCCCCCCCCCCAAAAAAAAAAAAAAAAAAAATTACAACGGCGCCCTCCGCAACGATAACTTTAAAGATAGTGAATCAATTCAAATACAATTTCAGGGTATGAAACTACAAGGAGGTTCAAGAGAATGGAGTCACAACTGTGGTATTTCCTTTGAAGTCACGTTCGATGCCGCCACTCGAAAGTATTTGAAGCATGTGGCAAACTGGATCTGCCGCGCAGATAGGAAGACAATTGACTCATGTCTCATTGCATACTCATCAGCCACTTTCTAACGAAAATATGTCGTGGTGATGGTAATTGCTTTTCGCCATCCCTACTTATAAAAGATAGGTGGTATATAATGGTAAAGACACGGGGATGCGCGAATAGACATTGCGCAAAAAATGATGAAATGAAAATGAAAATTACTCGACTGGCCGTGCCCGGCCACTAATCTGATATATCTATTAATATAGAATTATACTCGAAGATTATTCCATATCAGTTTTATTTGGAGGAATTAAGTGGAAAAGTGATAAAACCGGCTTTCCGGGAGGGTACAGTTTTAAACACTTTCACATGATACAGCTCTGATTTACACTTTTGCACATATTTCTTGAAGGGATTGACCTTTGTTCGATGAGCTTTATCATTAAGTGAGATTTCGTTTCATTTAATAGATAAACAAGAAAAATATAGCCAACATTAAGTTCACGTTCAAAATGAATCTTCAGATTGCTCAGCAAGACGGCGGCATCAAACCCCGCCACCAAAGGCACAGATGCACCTGTGGAATTCTTTTGTACATCAATGGAAAAGTGACAACTGTTTGAATAATTACAGCCAGTTGGAACTCCATCTCTTAAACCTCCTTGGAAACTATAACTCATTGTCCACATCTTACAGAAAACCCCATTCAATTTGCTTCAGTAGTCAGAGAAATTTGGAATTTTGTAGAGCATGTCAGGAATCTCTTCCCGCCAAGTTCCGTCTGTTGTGTTCACACATTAATATGCAGTTCCAAGAGCATCCAAGTGCTTAACTTGGAAGAATCAGACTCATGATATGCTTTACAACAATCCACATTTCTCTGTGACCATCTAACTAAATTGAATGGGGTTTTCTGCAAATAGAGCTAAGATGTCATATCTTTTAAGACCCTGAAGTAGCGTTTAGACAGCATAATCAAATTGGGTGTTAGCAATGCGAAAATCTGATTGTAATTTTTTGGGGACATACCTTTGTACTGTAGTTGCATACAGAGTTTTTCTTAGACTACGAAACTTGACATGTACGGTACACAAGCTGTGAATGAAAGAGTACAAATGGGAGGCAAGGAGTTTGTTTTAATTTCTTTTTATTCCTCTGTATTGGTTTCATTTGCAGTATACAACAAACAGTTCGAAAGTATTTCAAACACATTGCAACACAAGATATATCTGTTATCTATCTAGATATATCACTTCATCCCATAATTATTAGATACATGTAGGACTTTACATCTTGATACATTTGAACACACGATTGCCGACCTTTTGTTCGGACTTGTCAGCTTTTCTGACGTCAAGGCATGAGATACATGTATGTAATACAGTACTATGAGTAAGCCTTAACGTACATTATACATTTCGTACAAAATTATGTCACGACCATATCAATAATGTTGTTCGACATTTCACTGCCTTAGAGTCGAATATTGATTGATTAAGGCCAATTTAGGCCATTATATTCGGCAAAATAAAACACAATAACATGACTGTAATAATGGCGTTTACAATGAGAGCCAGGCAGCCTTGAAAGCATCTTGTGCTTGTGTTAGGTTGCCCACACATGAAAATACAACTTTGCAATAGCAACATATATTACAACTGATTCTGTGTGAAATCAAGTCAAAAAAAAAAATCATCACATTAATACGTACATAGTGTATACACACTCACACACACACACACACACACATGCAGTATACATACTACTCTACTACTCAGTCATGGCTAACTGTTCAAAAAAAAAAAAAGAACGCTTCAGTAAGCACTTAAATCTAGAAAGAGTTGTACTGCATTTCAAAGCAGTACTTATTGAATTCCATTCACTTTACACCTGTGAACCTAATAGAGTGGGATCGTACAGTCAAACGAGTAAAGGGATACCGTAAATTACTTCGGGAACGAGTGAAATACATATGAAAATAAGAATTTGTTAGACACATATTATCAAATATAGTAGGGAGCATACCTCTATGATATTTAAACATAAAGATAAGGATATTCAATCTGACAAGTTCATGCAATGGCAAAATCTGTAATTTAATAAACAATGGCAGACTTGGGCTATAATATGGGGCATTACTTATTAAACGCATTGTTCGTTTTTGAAGAAGAACAAGCTTATTAATATGTACATTATATGTTTTCCCCCAAATTTCATTACAGTAATTTAAATGTGGCAATAAAATAGAGTTATAAATGATAATCAATATTTTTCTTGGTAAAAAATGTTTGAGTTTTGATAAAATCCCAACGGTTCGTGAGATTTTTGAAGAAACATTGGATATATGAAGTTTCCAACTGAGGGATTCATTGATAAGTATACCTAGAAAAGATATTGATTCAGTTCTTTCAATAACATTATTATCTATCATTAAAGTATCACTATTCAACGATACTTTTTTAGTCATAGAATGAAAAATAACATATTTTGTTTTATTATAATTCAAAAATAACTTGTTACTCTTGAACCATTCATTTAATAATTAAAGTTGTGTATTCACTGTCCTTATAAATAAATCAATATTCTTGTGTGAAAACAACACCACTGTATCATCAGCAAAAAGTGAAAACTTATAAACACGAGAACAATTTACTATATCATTAACATAAATCAGAAAAAGCAGAGGACCCAAAACAGAACCTTGTGGTACACCAATATTTACAGAGAGATAAGAGGATCTGACACCAGCGACCATCACATACTGTTTTCTATTAGACAAATAATTTTCAAACCACTGTAACTGTACACCTCTCACTCCATATAAATATAATTTCTTAAGTAGAATCTTGTGGTCGATGGTGTCAAATGCTTTTGACAAATCCATGAAAACTCCGCAACAATAATTACCATCATCAATTTTCTGCAAAATATGATCTTTGAAGGATATTACGCTAGAACATGTAGAGAAATATTTTCGAAATCCAAATTGTTCTGGGATCAATATATCATTTTTGGTTAAAAAATTAGAAAGACGATTGTACATTAGTCTTTCCAAAACTTTAGCAAAAATAGAAAGAATTGCAACCGGCCTATAATTTTCAATACATTCTGGATTATCCTTCTTAAACAACGGAACAATTTTAGCTATTTTAAGATTATCAGGGACAACACCAGACTGCAAAGATATAACAAAGAGGTTCAACAAAACAATGGATGCATTCTTTTATAATTCTTGGCGCAATATCATCAGGACCGCTTGCCTTTGAACTTTGAATAGATAATGATATATCTACTATATGCATCAGATAAGATTACATACCGGTACATCATTATGTAATACATATCACATGTAGACTGACAATGTCATCAAACGACTTCACGTTGGTGACTGCACTGCTATTAACATAGAATAGTATGACCGCAGATAATACGTATTATGATATAAGGAGTACAAACGTAATGAAGAACGAAAATTGTCAATAATATTATAAAAGGCACAACACGATGAATAACTGCATACAAATTAAGTGTGTCAATGCTCATTGTCTCTAATGAAGTCCATTTACACAGATATTATCGAGATTTTGCAAGTAAAAACAACAAATCTAATCAAACAACTTGAGCGTGAGTCTATGCATAGTTAAAGTGACCGAAAAATCTAAGCAACCTATACACTTCGCCGAACTCGAAGAGAAATTTGAAAACTATTTATCGGAACTGCCCATGGTTAGATTCAACTGAGGTAGGTATGGTGTCAATGCAATTAAACAGTATCTCTACTCAGCACTCTTGCAAAATGACGAGGTAGATTACCTCATCAAAAGAATCATAACCACATTCCTACTAAAACTGACAATCTACCAGATCTGTATATCACTAATTTTCTCAAAGCATGATTGTGATGAAAGTAAGGATTGCTATCCTCATGGTTGGATTGATTCCTTCGACAAACTTGCTGATAGCTACCTCCGAGAGAGGATTTTTGTTAAAACCGTATTCATGGTAAACAGTTTTCCGATGAACAGTACTTGTACTGTCAGCTTGTGTGGAAAGAGTAGAATCTTCAACATGAGGTGTCTCTACGATTATTTCACCTGGTTAGTGGTATAACAACCGTGATGTGACACCATTCATCGAGCGCTCGAAAAAAAAAATGTGCGAGTTCTGTAGAGGTCTGACAATCCACCTGCATGTTTAAAGATGTCATTTCGATTCCTGATCTTACAATGAAATATCTCAGAGTAACAGTCCAGATGCTCATTTCGGTTTGGTATCCGATAAAGACAAAGATCTCCTACAAAAGTTCCATAGCAATATGTTCGGTGGACCATCCATCATTTTCCATTGGTATACCCTGAGGTCGGCGTACCAAACATTTATGGAAGAAAAACTTGTCAAAGAGTGCTTGGTTACAATGTTAATGCCCTTATTTCTAGGCTATTATGCCGGATACACCGACTAGGGGAAACATTTGCGGATGAGGAGAGACCGAATTTATTATGGATATAACAAGAACACCAGTATTCCTCACATTGCTCAAGATTTGTTAAGATGGGAGGCGCATGATTGAAATATTTCGCATTCGCCTCAAAGGAAATGATGTGGAGAAAAGCAGACTGCCAGTGGATGGATTCTGCTGTGAAACCTATCGAGCGTTCGAGTTTACAGGATGCTATTGAATTGTCATGATTGTGAACTTGCCACAAGTAAATCATAAATATTAATACCTGCAAGATTGATTTGTTCATGGAGACTCAAGAAACGCAACCCCTTTGTTTTAATGGTATATATACATCATGGATTAGATGAAGGTTGCATCTACCAAGTACAGTTGTAGTCGAATGCATGTCTAAGAGTTGCTTCAGAACATTCGGGGAAGCTGTTTCAGATGGAAGAAGGACTGGGGATGCTGACCCGTCAAAAATGTGTCATCGCCAACGCCGTGAACCTTATCGGTAATTCATCTTATGGGAAAACCATCACGAACAAAGTCCGTCGAATTAATGGCCACATTGAAGATAACGACAATGCGGATATGGAAATCAACGTACCACTCTTTCTTAACATTAAGAACATGGCAACAAATTGTCACGAAATAACCATGGTAAATGAAACAATCAGAGTATACCCCTACACTCCGGTTGGGATTGGAGATGGATACGGAAAGCACTGGAATTATGGACAAATAGAAGTGAAAGAAATGGAAACGCAAGCGAGATTTCTTCACCCTTGCAGTTGAAGAGAAATTTTCCTGACACTGAGCGAACTTCTTCATACCTGTATTGGAGCATCCCAAGGTGTTTGCCAACAGTAAACTAATTTGATTCCCAACCTCGGAACACATCAACCTAAATGTTGGCTGAAAAAGTTATCAAACTATCATACAATCGATACACTAACTCAAGAATCCTACTCTCTTCTCATTGATATGTCCACTGGAAAGCGTCCAATCGCCAGGAATAGAAACGGCCATGTTCCAACATACCTTGAAGTTTCTGCGACATCAACGTCTCGTGCTGCCTTATAGAAATTCGATGAGGTAGCTTGTTGATGTGCAAGAAGAGGTATCCTTGCCGACACCACGAAACGTATCGGTGATTCATCAGTACACCAAGTTTCGTGTGTTATTGTATAATTAAAAAATATAGAAAGTACTGGAATTGTGGACAAAGAGAGTAGGGTAGGGTAGGTTTCTTTATCCTTCCAGCTGAAGAGATATTTTCTTTACATTGAGCAACGAACGACGGCGTCAGGTCGATTACCATTTCTTTCGACGAGTCCCTGGTCAGTACATGAAATCGACTTCCAGAGGCGTCAAAGCCTACTGCAGAGATAAAGAGGACCTCCTCGACCGCGTTGTATTATACCAAGGGGCTTGATTATACCTTGCGGTCATTGGGACGTGACCTACGAGTACAGAGTCAAGGACTAATCCAGGAGGAGATATGAAAAGGTCAAGTTTAATGCCCGTTTTTTTTTTCTTTCATGACCCCAAACTGACGAGCATAAAACAGCCATGACAAAGAAAGCAAATAGAGAAGAAATATCCAGTACACTTTGGTCGGGACTTGAGATGGATACGGAAAGCACTGGAATTATGGATTAATCATAAACGCGGTGAAAGAAATGAAAGCATAAGTAGATTTTTTTCACCCTTGCAGTTGGAGAGACATTTTCTTGACATTAAATATACTTCTTCATATCTAGGGGATTCAGCGCAGTAACGTCGCGGGACATTCCGAGCACATCGCGAGGTTTCAGCGAAGCAACATCTTTAGATATACCAAGTACATTCGAGAGATACACCTAGTACATCGAGAGGTCATCTACATGCTGTTAAGGTCTTTGACCTGTCCTGCTGCAGCTAGCTTACAGTCAAGTTCAACGTCCTATTAATCAGCAATTGACCATCCAGCCCAATATAAACTGGGAGTTACTGAAGTTGTTGGCACCTTCTGTAGTAATCCTGTGTTATGTTCCTTTGTCTCATTGTTGTGTAGCTTAGCCTTTCGGTGTTTAACATTGCACTAGTTTATTCATTCTATGGAGGGCAGGTGTAGCCCACTACTTGATTGTGCAAGGATTAGTGCCCTTATAAAGCCGAGGTAGATGCCTTGTCAAAGGACAGGATCAGCCTACCAGAGCATCAGAGAAGCAGAAGAAGGTCATCACTCAACCCCGCTAGTCTACTACACGGATGGATCTGTCAACACCGACGGTACAGCAGGATTCGCCTTCGTCGCCCCGCACTCTACATCATCATTTCGAGCACCAGACGGATCTTCAACAGTCCAGACAGAACTCGCAGCCATCAAGGAAGCCGTCATCGACTAAAAGAACCAGCCGGAGGACATCTTCGTCTTCCACACCGGCAGCCAAGGCGCCATTGACAATATCAGGAACCCTCATCGCGACAACATAGGACTCAACAAGGACATCCAACATACATGCGATCGAGCAACAGGAAGTACATCATCAACTGGATCCCCAGCCACGTCGGCATCCCAGGAAATGAAGCAGCAGACGCCGCCGCAAAGAAAGGAACGAGGAAACCAGCACCAAACGGTCATCATCAGAATCAGCTAACGCCAGACCAAGACTCAGTTTCGACACACAGCAGATGCCAGATGGAGGAATGTCATCCAACTCAGCCAGAGCGAATCCCTCAAATGGAACATCAGCCTACACAACACCAAGGAATCCAAGGAAGCCCTCAACAGACTACCAAGAAAGACCCAGAGCAACATCAACAGGATCAGGACCAGAGCCAAGACAAACAGACAGATCATCAAGAAGTCAACCAACTGCGCCTACTGCAACCAGGATATCAGTTATTATCAAGAAATTTGGGTGTTATACAGAAGCTTAAGCATGTTTTCCCCATATATATATTACGTACCTTATATTCGACTTTGTTATTGCCGTATCTTCATTATAGCATACTGGCCTGGGGGAATTGTTCAAAAATACGCCTGGAGTCTATCTTTAGAATACAAAAGCGAGCTGTAAGGATTATCAATTGTACCAATTATTTAGCACCGACAAGCCCTCTGTTCAAAAGTAATAACCTCTTAAAGATTTTTGAAATATATTCTTACTCCCTTGGGATATTTATGTACCAGTTAACTAGAGACGAATTACCTTATGCTTTCACTCCCATGTTTGTAAAAAATAAAGTTATACATTCCTACCCTACAAGACAGGAAAATTCATTTCACTTTTCTCCCGTGAGAACTGCATTTGCTCTTAAAACAATAGTACATACAGGTCCGACATTCTGGAATAGCCTTGACTCCGACATTACTGAATCGTTGTCACTGAATTGTTTTAAACGTAAACTAAAAAAATCCCTTGTGCAGGCTTATATCTAATAATACAACATGCAATTTTATTTGAACTCCCTCTTCTTTACCAGATTCGTTGTTTATCATATGTATTCCATGTTTGCCTTTTTTTTTTTTTTTTTACTGAGTCATTTATGTCAAGGCTATTCCTGAATTAATGAATCATGTGCGTTTTTGCGCATTCTTACAGTTACGTAACTGTGTTGCTCGGGTGACAAGGAGTCTTGTAAACGCGTTACAGGTGGCTACTTTGTATTTCGCTATGCTTTCGTATATTTTATTCCTTTCTTTTGCTCTTTTTGCTCTCTTTTCTTTTACGTCCCTTTCCTTCCTTTCAAAGTTTTCGTTTCTAGGTTGTTTAAGAAGACCAACACTTTCATATATACAGGGACCTATACATTACAAGCTTTGCTTTTTAGTAGGTCCCCACATTTCATGTTTGTTAAATTATCTTCTCTTGTATTCTTTGTAATTTACGACGCTATGTTCAATCTTATGTTCAATCGATCGTATCATGTTTGATGTTTTGAAATGTGGAACAATAAAATCAAATCAAATCAAATCAAAAGCCAACAAAGAACTTTGCTGCTCTTGCAAGTCATTTGAAAGTATTCGGTTACATTTTGCTTCGTTGGACCGTGTACATTATATACATCATGATGGCTACCCTGGCTCCTGGTGAACTCGACGCTAGCAACACCACGGCAACTCCTTTTAGACCGGTATTTCAGGAGAAAACCAATACCAAGGTCCCATCCCATATTCTCGCTATGCGGGTAAGTTGAACGATTTCAATACTGTACACGTAATACCTGAATGCTCTGTAGAAATGATCATTGCGTAATATTTTCATGCATAAATTGAATAAGCTGCATGCGTGATTTTTTTTTATTAAATCCGACGTTGTAGATAAATGTACGTATCATAATATAGCATGAAATTCTTGCTTATCAAATCAATGGGCATGCACGATACAGCATGATTTCCGTCAGAGTATCGACGAGAGTATTGATGGTATCCCATGTTTCTTTTTGTTCTGTAGAGGCAAGTGCTGATGAAAAAGGTGAAAGTAGCTGAAGGTGGTTGAAGAGGCAGATAGTCGGTATAGCCACGAGATAGATTACAAACTTTGCGAATTCGAATCGGGGTCAAAACCATTTCACTTGGGCGGAAAACGCTTTGCGGTAGTGAAAAAGTTCAGAGGGGTTCCCTACGTTAATATTCGGGACTACACGGGAGTACTACCAGCTGAAAGGGACAAAGAGAATGCTGCCGGGGCAAAAGGGGACCAATTTGACGGGTGAACATTGGTGGAAGCTGATGAAAGCCTCGTTTAAGATCAGCGCTGCTGTCCGTGAACTGAGCAATGTTAAGAAATAAAAGAATACAGAGATGCATTCAAAATGATTTCATCCAAAACGCAAACGTTCGTAACTCAGTGTCTATACCGTTCTACTCCTACATCTTCCCGTACCAAAGGCTGCTGCTGCTGAGGTGGATCTGCAGCACGAGAGACCTCCTTCATCCCCGCCATGTTTGACACCTCCAACCCCCGATATTGGTCCGATCTACATCGAAGATTTACCTACGTCACCGCTGCTATTTTCACCGATGCCAGCAAGACCGCTGCTACAAAGGCAGAATGCAGTGGTGGAGCCAACCAGCATACCACCGACACCCGATGCCCCGGCTGTAGCGGTGCTACGTCGAATGCGGCTGATGCGGGTGAAAACCTGACAGCAATACATGCAGGATCTGCAGATAGCTACCCCACCCCGTGAATCAACTCAGCCACCATCTGCCCCATTACGCCAGGTTAATTGCGGCTAACAGGTAGCGGTGCCACGTCGAATGCGGCTGATGCGGGTGAAAACCTGACAGCAATACATGCAGGATCTGCAGATAGCTACCCCACCCCGTGGATCAACTCAGCCACCATCTGCCCCATTACGCCAGGTTAATAGAGGAGAACCGGCAGAGACACCCGCATCGGCCATCATCAGCCTGGAGAGTGTGCGAAAAACTCTGAACTTCGAGGAGGAAGAGGAGGAAGAGATGCAGCAGCAGCAACAGCAAAAGCAACGGTCGCAGCAGCCAGCGCAGGAGGTAGAGGGTGAGGAGAAAGAGGAAGGGGAGCTGATGGAGGAGGAGGAGGGAGGACACCTACCAACCGGACCAGTGATGATGACGATGAGAGCTTTTTCGAGTCAAATAAGCAAGTTAGCTCATCCGTGACTCTTGTGTGGGGTGTCAGAACGGGTACAGTAGTCAAATGGACCATGAGGATTGCACATGGTTGTTATGGGAAGATGTGGCGGAGAAATACTTCGACGCCGCATTTGAAAAGGTGGATGAGGGCGAGTACTTTGGTTTCCTCGATGCCGTGTATAACATTGCCCAGATGTTCGAGGAAGAGAGGGAAGCTTGCGTGGCTGAAGCCACAGAGTTTTACTATGTGGACTTGCAAAAGAACTCTATTAAAGCGTGTATCAAAACAAAGCTATAGTTTGTAGCTCCTGCAGTGTGTATTTTGGATACAGAAAGTCATATCACAACACAACAGATCATGTCGCCAGTGGCGTATCTAGGGGGGGGGGACGACAAGGGGGGGGGGCACGTGCCCCGGGCGCCACTCCTTGGAGGCGCCAAAAACGAAAAAACGAAAAAAAAAAAAAACGAAGAAGAAAAAAAAAAGAAAGAAAGAAGAAGAAAACAAGCAAACAAACAAACTCGCCCGGACGGGAGGATGAAGAATGAGGCCGGGGGGGGGGGGGGGGGGGGGGGGGCAGAAAACCAAAACAAACAAGATAAAAACAAAACATGATGACGAGGACAAGATGACAATGTTTATTGTGTTCACACAAGAATTCCATGTTTTGTAAGCTGAAATACAAAAAATTTTAATACAAAAATATTTTTAAATACAAAAAAATATATATAAAAAAAGAAGATAAGAACAAAACGTGATGATGACGAGGACAAAATGACAATGTCTATTGTGTTCACACATGTCATTTTATATTTAGCAGGCAAAACGAAGCAGCGGCTTCAATTTCATTCGTTCTGAAGCGATCGCCAATTGGATCAAACGAGGGCGCCAACGGTTTCGCACATACTTGATTGTGCAAGGATTAGTGCCCTTATAAGGCCCGAGGTAGATGCCTTGGCAAAGGAGATTGTATTTTGACTTCTTGGAGAGAGGAGCTGAGCTTTGCCGTCTTGAAGTAAAGACCCGAATAAATGTTATTGCAGCATCTGAAGTAACCCGATGTCTGAGTGACTAATTATTCCTGTCTCCATATTCTAAGAACGCAACACTGGTGGCAGCGGTGGGATTTGAACTTATACATGCCATCGAAATGCTAACACTTTCATCGTTGAAATGACGCAAATTTAGTGACATCATGCAATGCCAACCACCTACAAACGAGATGGACCACAGGATAAAGGCTGGCGACTTCTGTGTGCTATAGGGTCTGCATGACAACCGTCACCATTAGGACAATGAAGGCCCTAACTCTTTGGTTAATGGTAATTAATCAGTAGCTCTGGTCTACTTCGTCATGTCAACAGATGTCGATAAGAGTGTCAAATCATCTGCAGGACCAATGATTACCGAAAATGGTTTCTTTGACACTGTGTCCAGCGACAAGGAAGTGCGGAGAAATGTTACTGTTTTGCTTCTGAAATCGATGCCAAAGCCAACAAAGAACTTTGCTGCTCTTGCAAGTCATTTGAAAGTATTCGGTTACATTTTGCTTCGTTGGACCGTGTACATTATATACATCATGATGGCTACCCTGGTTCCTGGTGAACTCGACGCTAGCAACACCACGGCAACTCCTTTTAGACCGGTATTTCAGGAGAAAACCAATACCAAGGTCTCATCCCATATTCTCGCTATGCGGGTAAGTTGAACGATTTCAATACTATACACGTAATACCTGAATGCTCTGTAGAAATGATCATTGCGTAATATATTCATGCATAAATTGAATAAGCTGCATGCATGAGTTTTTTTGTATTAAATCCCACGTTGTAGATAAATGTACGTATCATAATATAGCATGAAATTCTTGCTTATCAAATCAATGGGCATGCACGATACAGCATGATTTCCGTCAGAGTATCGACGAGAGTATTGATGGTATCCCATGTTTCTTTTTGTTCTGTATAGGCAAGTGCTGATGAAAAAGGTGAAAGTGGCCTGAAGGTGGTTGAAGAGGCGGGTAGTCGGTGTAGCCACGAGATAGATTACAAATTTTGCGAATTCGAATCGGGGTCAAAACCATCTCACTTGGGCGGTTCTACTCCTCCATCTTCCCGTACCAAAGGCTGCTGCTGCTGAGATGGATCTGCAGCACGAGAGACCTCCTTCATCCCCGCCATGTTTGACACCTCCAACCCCCGATACTGGTCCGATTACATCGAAGATTTACCTACGTCACCGCTGCTATTTTCACCTATGCCAGCAAGACCGCAGCTACAAAGGCAGAATGCAGTGGTGGAGCCAACCAGCATACCACCGACACCCGATGCCCCGGCTGTAGCGGTGCCACGTCGAATGCGGCTGATGCGGCTGAAAACCTGACAGCAATACATGCAGGATCTGTAGATAGCTACCCCACCCCGTGGATCAACTCAGCCACCATCTGCCCCATTACGCCAGGTTAATAGAGGAGAACCGGCAGAGATACCCGCATCGGCCATCATCAGCCTGGAGAGTGTGCGAAAAACTCTGAACTTCGAGGAGGAAGAGGAGGAGGAGATGCAGCAGCAGCAACAGCAAAAGCAACGGTCGCAGCAGCCAGCGCAGGAGATAGAGGGTGAGGAGAAAGAGGAAGGGGAGCTGATGGAGGAGGAGGAGGGAGGACACCTACCAACCGGACCAGTGATGATGACGATGAGAGCTTTTTCGAGTCAAATAAGCAAGCTCATCCGTGACTCTTGTGTGGGGTGTCAGAACAGGTACAGTAGTCAAATGGACCATGAGGATTGCACATGGTTGTTATGGGAAGATGTGGCGGAGAAATACTTCGACGCCGCATTTGGAAAGTTGGATGAGGGCGGGTACTTTGGTTTCCTCGATGCCGTGTATGACATTGCCCAGATGTTCGAGGAAGAGAGGGAAGCTTGCGTGGCTGAAGCCACGGAGTTTTACTACTTGGACTTGCAAAAGAACTCTGTTAAAGCGTGTATCAAAACAAAGCTACCGTTTGTAGCTCCTGCAGTGTGTATTTTGGATACAGAAAGTCACATCACAACACAACAGATCATGTCGCCAGTGGCGTATCTAGGGGGGGGGGGGGGGGGGGAGGACAAGGGGGGGGGGGGGCACGTGCCCCGGGCGCCACTCCTTGGGGCGCCAAAAACGAAAAAACGAAAAAAAAAACGAAGGGGGGGGGGGCAGAAAACCAAAACAAACAAGATAAAAACAAAACATGATGACGAGGACAAAATGGCAATGTTTATTGTGTTCACACAAGAATTCCATGTTTTGTAAGCTTCTTTTTTGATAAAAAATTTCGGCTCGCTCGCTGCGCTCGCTCGCCAAAATTTATATCAAAAAAGAAGATAAGAACAAAACGTAATGATGACGCGGACAAAATGACAATGTCTATTGTGTTCACACATGTCATTTTATATTTAGCAGGCAAAACGAAGTAGCGGCTGCAATTTCATTCGTTCTGAAGCGATCGCCAATTGGATCAAACGAGGGCGCCAACGGTTCCGAACATACGGGGGGGGGGGGGTGCGAAAAAACCCAAATCAAACTAAGATAGAACAAAACGTAATGATGACGCAGAAATATACAAATTTCGGCTCACTCGAACGTACTAATTTAAAGTATTTTTTCAAGTCCTCAGTTTGTTGGTATAAATCGTTATCTATAAGGCCGTCACTACATCTTGATCAGAATTGTAAGATTTAATAAGCAAAAAATGACAAGAATTCTATGTTTTGTAAGCTGAAATACAACAATTTTCGGCTCGCTCGCTGCGTTCGCTCGCCAAAATTTATCAAAATTTATTACATTTAAATCACCCTCAAAAAAGACCCCTTTTAAGTGCTTGAAAAAGCATATCATGTGGACTTTTTTAAAGTCCCTAACAGGATGGGGTTGGGGTTGAACACTTTATTAGAAATTAGGGGCGCAATTTTCGCGCTTGCTCCGGGCGCCGTTTTCCCTTGATACGTCACTGCATGTCGCTGTATGAATATTTTAATAAGATTCGCCTTATCGACTCTCATTTTTTTGCCAATGCTTCTGGCTGCTATGCCAAACACATTCGGTCTGTCAGAACTGAAGAAGGGGTATTTTCCGCATCTCTTTAACACGAAAGAAAACGAGAAATGCGTAGGTCCACTAATCCCGAAAGAAATGTATAATCCAAAAGGCATGAGTAGCAAGACCCGGGCAGATTAAGGTTGCTTCCGGCAAGCAATTTGTCATGAAGATGAAATCTACGCTTATTGTCTCAGTGACGTACAATGTAGATATCCTGCGTCGCTGCTGCATGCAATTAGATCGCTATTTATTGACATTTCTAAGAGAGATTCGGACAATATTGGAGTATATCCCTTTACCAAATGCTTCAAAATAGCTGCTTCTTGTCATTTGGTGAACAGACGCAATTTAATGCTTAGAAACACTATAGGCTTGCTCCCGCCCGAGGGTTATCGCCCACGAGATATTAGTCGCGAAGCAGAGAGTGGCTTCAGTACGTCGAGAAAACGGAGAACATACACATGAGGCATGCGCGAAAACAAGGTGAGATGAGGATTGGAAAGTGAAGTAATTTACACTTTGTGAGAGATGTAGAGTTAGATTTTGCTGTTAGTTGGAATTTTTGATAAGGTGTAAACCAGGACAGGAAACTGGAGATGGCAATTAAAGTGCAGATATTGTTGTTAGAGTTAATTGAGCTGCACTTTGTTTGGGTTTTATTTTGGTGGGCAATTGAGTTGGGACTATGGGAGGACTACCTGTGGTAGATAACAGGGAAGGGTGTATAGCTCTTTGTGCATTGTGCCTTCTCTGTATCCACAGCTAAGGAACTTAATAGCACTATAAAATGTTTTGTTAGGGAATTAAGTTGGCCACCTTGGATGGGTTTTTAATTGGGTCTGTGTTTAACTTGGGAAATTGTATTCCTTTGTCCTTAGTTGTTGAGGTTTATTAGCTTTTTGGGTGTGGGAAGAGGAGTTGGATTTTAGATCTCACCGAAGACAGACCTACAGTATGTAGGGGAGAGAACTGTCTGAAAATGATGATGAGCTGCTGCTCATCATCAGTCAGTCCGAGTGTATCGTCTTTGAAGTTGGAAATACCTTGTGATCTGGTGAATATGTAACTGTGGTTACGTAAATAAAGCTGCTGATGTCAGCTGCAACTATACACCAAAAGTTAAAGTCTCCCTATGTTTGAGTATAGTGCAATTGGGTGATGCCCTCCCCGCGCGTATCTCCACAGAAGTATAAAGGAGAACTACATGCATTTGCTGTTGAGATCTTTACAATCGGCTTTCTACATTCCGACTTCGTTATGGCTTCTTCTTCAACTTCATCATCATACGCTGCTGTAGCAGCATCGCAAGAAAATCGTGCACTGATATCCCCACATCAGTTGGCAGAAAACTTGATCAACGAATCTTTCCAGGTAAAATGCAAGACGCAATTTTGGTATTGTGCTGTTTGTATTGTGGAAATCATGTCAAACAGGACCAAAAGTGGGGAGGAGGACGAGGAGAAAACTGTGAGTCTTTCAGCGTATAATTATCATTGATGGTTGTCGTTGGAACGGTAGTAGCGAGAAAGATAAACGAGACAGTACGTTTTCGCTGCTACGGTTATGAAGACTGCGAGTCTTTCAGCGTCATTGATGGTTGTCGTTGGAACGGTAGTAGCGAGAAAGATAAACGAGATACAATGTAGTACGTTTTCACTGCTACGGTTGTCAACACGACCGGCTAGAACAGAGAGATCATGTAGAGTGTTTATGGAGGAGTTGGGATGAGATAGTTGATGACTACTTCCATGAAGCCATCAGATTAGTCAGTGAGGCTGATCTGATAGGACAGCTACAGCAGATCTATCACTGGGAGGAGCTTTTTGAGGCAGACAGTGGACTGTTGGTAGTTTAAATGGTAGTTTTTTTTTCACTTCCATTTAGCCACAGACCCCGTACAGAAAATACTAAAATACAGCTTTTGAGCTTGTAACCATTTTTACTTTACAGTTCAAGAGAAATGTTCGCTTTAATGTAGTCTTCAATTTGGAGAAACCGATGTTATATAATGTTACTATACCCCTAATCTCTAAAAGGAGCATAAAGATATTGTTAGAATTCGGATTTATATGAGGTTTCGAAGAAAAAAAAAATGTGATGTGAAACATACACTTGTGTTACTTCATCGTGGCATGTCACTATGGTAGACATAGAGTGAAATGACAGTAAACCCCGTACAGAAAACACACACACACACACACACACACACACACACACACACACACACAAATGTTAATGGAGGAATTGGGAGGAGATAGGTGATGACTACTTCGATGAAGCCATCAGGTTAGTCAGCGAGTAGGGTCTAAACGTAGGGTTCTACATTGTACTACACATGGAAATGTCCGAGGGAGGTGGTCGTGCTAAAAGATACTTGGAAACAGCGCAGAGGTTGATCAAAAAGAGGTCTATTACTAAAATCATAGACAGGAGTAATGAAAAGATATGCTGCGCGCTATAGTGACGGGGATAGCTCGCATAGAGAGAGATTGCAACTAGAACTCCATAAGACTGAGTTATGATAAACAAGAGGTTTATGCTTGTAAGCTGCATGCGTCAACTGTCGTTCCTATATTGCGCCTTGCGGCATAGAGGAAATCAAGCGATTTGAAAGTACCCCACAAACGCACCATATCGAGAAGTAGTAGTTTCGAAAGAACATCTTAACTATATACACGCTGGCCCGGAAGATCGTCAGCATAGTGTACAATGTCAAAAGCTACTGTAGTAAATCACATTTTTTGTGGATAACAGCAGCAGAGTTTAGGTTGAAAATAGACTTGAATGTGTAAACTTCCTGCTGGAAATTACAAAGTTAGTATAGCTTTTAATTAAGTGTCTGTATTGTTAGTGAAGTTGACTCATGGATTTGCACTGTTTCTTGGATTTGTCAGGGTAGGCAATAAAGTTGTGTTCCCAGCCGAATTGAGTAGCTTTTGTATATAGGTGTGTTTAGAGGGATCTACAGCTCTTAAGTATCTTTGGTGGGCCATGAACGTTATTATGTGCACATTTTGGGGGTTGCATTGTTTCGAATTGAATGACCACCCTAAATGTAATTGGCTCTGTACATAGCGGGGATTAACTCTATGGGAATGAACTTTGTCTGTAGTATCTTTTGTTTCGACTTGTTGAGGGTTAGCTTTCTTAGACGAAGGGGGAGTCTAAACCTGGAGTTTGGGGAGTGCAGACATGGGCTAGTTTGTAGCTCCTGCAGTGTGTATTTTGGATACAGAGAGTCTGAACTTGGACTTCAAGAATTAAGTGTATAGACATGGGATAGATAGCTCTACGCCCAGATGTATCTAGTCGGTGTTGTGGAATGTACTCGTATTGTGGAAGCTTGTCTGCAATAAAAGCAACAAGGCATGTTATATATACACACCAGTTGAATCTCCCACTTTGTTTTTTGATATGCGGGAACACTCGATAAACTGAGATTGAAGAGAAAAGAAAAGTGAAAAAGAACCCGCGCGGTGCATATCAGAACACTATGACGGGATATTTATTCAAAAGTATCTGTATGAAAACTGTATAGTGCCAAAATTTTATTCTCATCGGCGAAAAGATCATGTCGCTGTATGTATATTTTAATAAGATTCGCTTTATAGACTCTCATTTTTTTTTACCAATGCTTCTGGCTGCTATGCCAAACACATCCGGTCTGTCAGAACTGAAGAAGGGGTATTTTCCGCATCTCTTTAACACGAAAGAAAACGAGAAATGTGTAGGCCCACTATAACCCCGAAAGAAATGTATAGTCCAAAAGGCATGAGTAGCAAGACCCGGCAGATTTTTGGCTTGTTACGAAAGTAAGGTTGCTTCCGGCAAGCAATTTGTCATGGAAGATGAGACCTACGCTTATTGTCTTGGTGACGTAGCATTACTAAGAGAGATAAGGACGATACTGGAGTAGATCCCTTTACCAAATGCTTCACGATAGCTGCTGCTTGTCATTTGGTGTACAGACGCAATTTCATGCCTAAAAACACTATAGGCTTGCTCCCGCTCGAGGGTTATCGCACACGAGATATTCAGTCGCGAAGCGCCGTAGGGAGAACATTTATAGCATGCGCGAAACCAAGATGAGATGAGAATTGGGAAGTATAAAGGAGAACTATATGCATTTGCTGTTGTGATTTTTGCAATCAGCAGTCTACATTCCTACTTCGTCATGGCTTCTTCTTCAACTTCATCATCATACGCTGCTGTAGCAGCATCGCAAAAAAAAAAAAAAAAATCGTGCACTATACCAACATCAGTTGGCAGAAAACTTGATCAACAATGCTTTTCAGGTAAGATGCCAGACGCAATTTTGGTATCGTGCTGTTTTGTGGAAATCATGTCAAACCGGAATAAAACTGGGGAGGAGGAGGAGGGGACTATTAGTCTTTCAGCGTCATTGGTGGTTGTCGTTGGAACGGTATTGTAGTGAGAAAGATGAACGAGACAGTACGTTTTCGCTGCTACGGTTATGAAGACTGAGAGTTTTTCAGCGTCAAAATGGTTGTCGTTGGAACGGTAGTAGCGAAAAAATATAAACGAGATACACTGTAGTACGTTTTCACTGCTACGGTTGTCAGCACGACCGGCCAGGACAGAGAGACCATGTAGAGTGTTTATGAAGGAGTTGGGATGAGATAGTTGATGACTACTTCAGGTCAGTCAGTGAAGCTGATCTGATAGGACAACTACACCAGATCTATCACTGGGAGGAGCTTTTTTGAGGAAGACGGAGAACTGTAGGTATAGTTAAAATGGTAGAGTTTTTTCACTTCCGGTTAGCGACAGACCCCGTACAGAAAACACTAAAAACAGTGTTTATGGAGGAGTTGGGGTGAGATAGTCGATGAGTACTTCGATGAAGCCATCAGGTCTAGTCAGTGAGGCTGATCTGATAGGACAGCTACACCAGATTTATCACTGGGAGGAGCTTTTTTGAGGAAGACAGAGAACTGTAGGTATAGTTAAAATGGTAGAGTTTTTTCACTTCCGGTTAGCGACAGACCCCGTACAGAAAACACTAAAAACAGTGTTTATGGAGGAGTTGGGGTGAGATAGTCGATGATTACTTCGATGAAGCCATCAGGTCTAGTCAGTGAGGCTGATCTGATAGGACAGCTACACCAGATTTATCACTGGGAGGAGCTTTTTTGAGGAAGACAGAGAACTGTAGGTATAGTTAAAATGGTAGAGTTTTTTCACTTCCGGTTAGCGACAGACCCCGTACAGAAAACACTAAAAACAGTGTTTATGGAGGAGTTGGGGTGAGATAGTCGATGAGTACTTCGATGAAGCCATCAGGTCTAGTCAGTGAGGCTGATCTGATAGGACAGCTACAGCAGATCTATCATTGGGAGGAGCCTTTTAAGAAAGACAGAGAACTGTAGGTAGTTGAAATGGTAGAGATTTTTCACTTTCACTTAGCCACAGAACCCGTAGGAGAAAACACTAAAATCAGTGTTTATGGAGGAGTTGGGATGAGATAGTCGATGACTACTTCGATGAAGCCATCAGATTAGTCAGTGAAGCTGATCTGATAGGACAGCTACACCAGATCTATCACTGGGAGGAGCCTTTTAAGGAGGACAGAGAACTTTCGGTAGTCGAAATGGTAGAGATTATTCACTTCCGGTTAGCCGCAGACCCCATACAGAAAACACTAAAAAGAAACAACAGGGTTTATGGAGGAGTTGGGATGAGATAGTTGATGACTACTTTTATGAAGCCATCAGGTTAGTCAGCGAGTAGGGTCTAAACGTAGGGTCCTACTACACATGAAAATGTCCGAGGGAGGTGGTCGTACTAAGAGATAATTGGAAACAGCGCAGAGGTTGAAATAGATGAAATCAAGCAATTTGAAAGTACCCAACAAATGCACAACTGTTTATCGAGTAGTAGTAGTTTCGAAAGAACATTTTAACCATATTATGGACATCTACAGCAGATCTTATCTGGGAGGAGCTTTTTGAGGAAGACAGAGAACTGTAGGTAGTCGAAGTGATAGAGATTTTTCACTTCCGGTTAGCAACAGACCCCGTAGAGAAAACACTTAACCAGTGTTTATGGAGGAGTTGGGATGAGATTGTTGATGACTACTTCGATGAAGCCATCAGGTTAGTCAGTGAAGCTGATCTGATAGGACAGCTACACCAGATCTATCACTGGGAGGAGCTTTTTGAGGAAGACAGGGAACTGTAGGTAGTTGAAATGGTAGAGTTTTTTTCACTTCCGGTTAGCGACAGACCCCGTACGGAAAACACTAAAAACAGCGTTTATGGAGGAGTTGGGGTGAGATAGTCGATGAGTACTTCGATGAAGCCATCAGGTTTAGTCAGTGAGGCTGATCTGATAGGACAACTACAGCAGATCTATCACTGGGAGGAGCTTTTTGAGGAAGACAGGGAACTGTAGTTAGTTGAAATGGTAGAGATTATTCACTTCCGGTTACCTACAGACCCCATACAGAAAACACTAGGGTTTATGGAGGAGTTGGGATGAGATAGTTGATGACTACTTTGATGAAGCCATCAGGTTAGTCAGCTAGTAGGGTCTAAACGTATGGTCCTACTACACATGAAAATGTCCGAGGGATGTGGTCGTGCTAAGAGATACTTGGAAACAGCGCAGAGGTTGATCAAAAAGAGGTCTGTTATTCAAATCATAGACGGGAATAACGAAAAGATATTATGCTGCGTCTGCGCTATAGTGATGGGGATAGCTCGCATAGAGAGAGAGATCCAACCTAGAACTCCATAGGTAGTTGAAATGGTAGAGTTTTTTTTAACTTCCACTTAGCCACAGACCCCGCACAGAAAACACTGAAAAAACAGTGTTTGTGGAGGAGTTGGGATGTAATTCATAGTTGATGACTACTTCGATGAAGCCCTCAGGTCAGTCAGTGTTAGGCTGATCTGATAGGACAGCTACACCAGATTTATCACTGGGAAGAGCTCTTCTGAGGAAGACAGACAAGAGAACTGTAGGTAGTTGAAATGGTAGTGTAATAATATGCAAGAGGAAGAAGTATATCTGTTGCATGATAATTGTATAACGTGGTGCTTTGTACACGTACACAGTTTGTACATACCCGTAACATGTTTAATATATAATGTAGATGTATATAACACAGGGAGGGAGAACTCCTCCATTGCATGTAACCTAGAATAGAAAATAGAAATTGCAAGGGTGGGGGAACAAAGGGTCCTTCCTGTCCTCACATCTCAAATCAGTGCACCCCTCACAAAGTCAATGTCACTACCCCTGTCAAATATCTAACATAAACTTGTGTCAGCATCTCCTCAATTGGGAGTTCCCCAATAGAAGGCCACCCTTCACCCCAAATCAGTACACCCCTCATAAGGTCATTGCTACCACCCCCGTCCACTATAACACGGCCTTGATCTACCAGCACTTTTCCAATTGAGTGACCCCCAATGGGGCTTATTGGGTAAAGCTTTGTTTTAAGGGGTACTAGTGTAGCTTTCTGGGGTACGGGCTGACCCTATGTCAGAGAGAGGAACTCAGCACCCTCCACCCCCCTAGCTGTCTGTCTTCTCGTTCTGTCTTCACCCTTTCCGCTATTCTTCTATCAACACTTCTCTTCCACGATGTCTCTGCCTACTAGGCTAATAATAATTAACACCTAGGCCGATAAGACAACTAGAGGAGCCTGACCCCGGGAAAGGCCAAGGCATCACAGGCGTCGGCGGGCGGGTCCTATACCTGCTTTGCCGACGGGAACGGCGTAACCCTGCATTTCTCTCGATGCAGGAGTAGGCAGATGACATCATTTCCGGAACCCTGTCCCCTTTCCTTCCGATGTATATATATCATTGTAAATATAAAAATAAATGTAATTAGGTTTCTTGTAAATAATTTAAAGTATTTTAGGTTTGTATAATTAATTTAAGGCATATCTGAATAATTATATTTTTTGGAGCAAATTGCCCACCGGCAGAGAGCTCCACAATCCAAAAGAACAACAACAACTTTCTGCTGGGGTGCAGTAGCTCATTCACCGCCTGACCATTGACCGGAGTGGATGAGCTGTGCGCTACCAGTTAGATTTCGCTGAAGTTGTATATCTACACAAAATTTGTCGTCCGCTGAGAGACTGGCTGAATCGAGAGGACAGAGATGCCTCATCGTGCGATAGCTGTGACCCTAAATCGATGATCCTGTATACCAGGTACGTAGTATACCTGTTGCCGATGCTCTTTAGAGCAAAGTAACCCAGTGGGTGGACCGAGGCTGTTTGGACGAGCAATAAAGTGTCATTGTCAACTGTAACTCCGAGTCCAATCTGCTGTGTTGGCGTGTAACCCCCCGTAACGCTACAGTAGAGTTTTTTTCACTTCCACTTAGCCATAGACCCCGAACAGAAAACACTAAAAACAGTGTTTATGGAGGAGTTGGGATGAGATAGTTGATGAGTACTTCGATGAAGCCATCAGGTTTAGTCAGTGAAGCTGATCTGATAGGACAGCTACAGCAGATCTATCACTGGGAGGAGCTTTTTAAGGAGGACAGAGAACTTTCGGTAGTCGAAATGGTAGAGATTATTCACTTCCGGTTAGCCACAGACCCCATACAGAAAACACTACTGTAGTAAATCACAATTTTGTGGATGATAGCAGCAGAGTTCGGGTTGCAAATAGACTAGAGTGTGTAAACTTCCTGCAGGAAATTACAAAGTTAGTGTAGCTTTTAATTATGTGCCTGTATTGTTAGTGAAGTTGACTCATGGGTTTGTACGGTTTCTTGGATTTGTCAGGGTAGGCAATAAAGTTGTGTTCCCAGAGGAATTAAGTAGCTTTGATATAGATGTATTTAGAGGGATCTACAACTCTTTTGTATCTTGGGGCAATGAACGTTTTTATGTGCATAGGTTGGGGGTTGCATTGTTTGAAATTGAATGGCCACCCTGAATGTAAATGGGTCTGTACATAGCGGGATTAACTCTAGGGGAATGAACTTTGTCTGTAGATATTTGTTTCGAGTTGTTGTGGGCTAGCTTTCTTAGAGGAAAGGGGAGTCTGAACCTGGAGTTCGGAGAGGACAGACATGGGATAGATAGCTTTCAGCCCGGATGTATCTTGTTCACAATGTTGGTGTTGTGGAATATCTACCTGTATTTTGGAAACTTGTGCTGCAATAAAAGCAACAAGGCATAAAACACAAGTTGAATCTCCCATTTGATTTTGATATACGTAAGGTCTCGATAAACTGAGATTTGATAAGAGAAAAAGAAAAGTGAAAAAGAACCCGCGCGGCGCATATCACAACACTAAAAAACAGGATTTATGGACGAGTTGGGATGAGATAGTTGATGACTACTTCGGTGAAGCCATCAGGTCAGTCAGGGAGGCTGATCTGATAGGACAGCTACACCAGATTTATCACTGGGAGGAGCTTTTTAAGGGGGACAGGGAACTGTAGGTAGTTGAAATGGTAGAGTTTTTTCACTTCCAGTTAGCAACAGACCCCGTGCAGAAAACACTAAAAACAGTGTTTATGGAGGAGTTGGGATGAGATTGTTGATGACTACTTCGGTGAAGCCATCAGGTCAGTCAGGGAGGCTGATCTGATAGGACAGCTACACCAGATTTATCACTGGGAGGGGCTTTTTGAGGAAGACAGGGAACTGTAGGTAGTTGAAATGGTAGAGTTTTTTCACTTCCAGTTAGCAACAGACCCCGTGCAGAAAACACTAAAAACAGTGTTTATGGAGGAATTGGGATGAGATTGTTGATGACTACTTCGGTGAAGCCATCAGGTCAGTCAGGGAGGCTGATCTGATAGGACAGCTACACCGGATTTATCACTGGGAGGGGCTTTTTGAGGAAGACAGGGAACTGTAGGTAGTTGAAATGGTAGAGTTTTTTCACTTCCAGTTAGCAACAGACCCCGTGCAGAAAACACTAAAAACAGTGTTTATGGAGGAGTTGGGATGAGATTGTTGATGACTACTTCGGTGAAGCCATCAGGTCAGTCAGGGAGGCTGATCTGATAGGACAGCTACACCAGATTTATCACTGGGAGGAGCTTTTTGAGGAAGACAGGGAACTGTAGGTAGTTGAAATGGTAGAGTTTTTTCACTTCCAATTAGCAACAGACCCCGTGCAGAAAACACTAAAAACAGTGTTTATGGAGGAGTTGGGATGAGATTGTTGATGACTACTTCGGTGAAGCCATCAGGTCAGTCAGGGAGGCTGATCTGATAGGACAGCTACACCAGATTTATCACTGGGAGGAGCTTTTTGAGGAAGACAGGGAACTGTAGGTAGTTGAAATGGTAGAGTTTTTTCACTTCCAGTTAGCAACAGACCCCGTACAGAAAACACTAAAAACAGCTTTTGAGCTTGTAACCATTTTTATTTTACAGTTCAAGAGAAATGTTCGCTTTAATGTAGTCTTCAATTTGGAGAAACTGATGTTATATAATGTTACTATACCCCTAATCTCTAAAAGGAGCATAACAATATTGTTAGAATTTGGATTTATATGAGGTACTTTCGAAATAAAAAAAAAAAATGTGATGTAAACTTGTGTTACTTCATCGTGGCATTCACTATGGTAGATATAGAGTGAAATGACAGTAAACCCCGTTCAGAAAACAATAAAAAACAAACAAACAGTTCTAATGGACGAGTTGGGATGAGATAGGTGATGACTACTTCGATGAAGCCATCAGGTTAGTCAGTGAGTAGAGTCTAAACGTAGGGTCCTACTACACATGAAAATGTCCGAGGGAGGTGGTCGTACTAAGAGATACAATGTCCTTGGAAACAGCGCAGAGGTTGATAAAAAAGAGGTATATTACTCAAATCATAGACAGGAGTAACGAAAAGATATGCTGCGTCCGCATTATAGTGAAGAGGATAGCTCGCATAGAGAGAGAGATCCCAACTAGAACTCCATAAGGATGAGTTATTATGGTAAACAAGAGGTTTATGCTCGTAAACTGCATGCAGCAGCTGACGTTCCGATTGCGCCTTGCGGCATAGAGGAAATCAAGCGATTTGAAAGTACCCCACAAACGCACAATTGTCGAGAAGTAGTAGTTTCGAAAAAATATCTTAACTATATACACGCGGGCCAGGAAGATCGTGAGCATAGTGTACAATTTTAAAAGCTACTGTAGTAGTTATAGTAGTCTGTATAGACAGGGAGAATTAATTAACACCTATACTAATTAGCGTTAATTAGGAGTTCCGGTGATGAGTGAAAGTGACTTCCGTTATAACTGAAGTCACTTTCACTCATTACTATAGTAATTAGTCATTTTCCTGTTTATGACGATATGACTCAATCCGTTTCCGGAGGGGGAAGCGTGTTGTTTACGAAATGAAATCTTGAATATGCATCGGTACTTTGTTGGTGATATCTTGCTGCACTAATTGTGTAGTGCAGTTTTGCTTGATGAGGAATGCAGTATAATGGTCACTCACCGACGAAGACTTCAGCCACTACGAGCAACTTGAACAGTGTACTGAACACGCCTAAGTTATTGATACCAGAGAACCATGCCCATGAAGTCTTGCGCCCTGCTAATTTTTCACATTCGACAGTGATGGAACAGAAGAAACTCACACCAAAGACTCCCTCTGGAATCCTTGCATTGAGGGTAAGTGTTAATATTCAAATTATGATATGATATGATATGAAAAGTTTGTGTGTATGTATGTGTCTTGTGATTTCAAAACAAAAACTATGTATAAGGCAGAGTGACTGCACGAAGAAAATGTGAAAGCATGGATATTATTTTCATAAATCTGGTGTGCAGCAACATTGTTTGAATCGAATGCTTAATTTTTTCTATCGTCATTTATGTTTCTATGTATTAGGCATCTAAGGAGAGAAATGACGAGAATGAGCACACGGTAGTGGAAGAGGCAGGGTGTCATTACAGTCGGGAGATAGGTGTAAATACATGTGAATTTGAAGCGGGTTCAAAACCATTCCATTTAGGTGGGAAGCGATTTGCCGTTGTCAAGAAATTCAGAGGAGTCCCATACGTGAATATTCGAGAATATTATAAATTGAAGGGCACTAATAGGATGCTCCTAGGGCAAAAGGGCATCAATTTAACATTGGGAAATTGGTGGAAATTGGTCGGTGCGAAATTTGGCATTAGTAATGCTGTGAGGGCATTCAGTAATGTAAAGAAATAGATGATTTTTGTGACATTTGATTTGGACTGGCTTTGAATTTTGGATACTGGAACAAAACAAAACAAAACAAAACAGAACAAAAGCAAATCAATTTCACAGAAATTTCATTTTTTGTAAATTGACAAATTCCTGACTGTTCGACACTCTAACCTCTGTCCTTACCCAGACTGCCCTCGCTGAGCTGGATCAACAACTTCAGACAACTTCACCCCTAGTTGTAGCTGGTCAGCCATCTCCAGCATCATCATCACCGCTAACTCCAGACGTCATACTCATCGAAACGTCTACCACGAGAGCTCCAGTAGTCCGCCGCCACAGACTGCGGAGGCAGCATGCTGTCATAGAAGGAGTGACCGCACCAAGGCGAGGAGCAAGTCTATCATCACCAACTCTACGGGAACATTCGGGCCAGATAGAGGCAGAAATCTCCCCCAATGTTCCTCAAGATCTACAGAATCTTCGCAAAAAGCTCACCTACGATGAGGATGAGATGGAAGAGGACAACCTAATAAGCGCAGCCTATGTGAGTGTACCAGAGACCAAGGAAGATGGAGACCGATGGCATTCATCTTCCAGTGTCGCCCGTCCTCATGGCCGTCAAGGCTATTTCGGGTATAATTAGCGAGCTGGTACATCAGTCTTGCGTTGGATGCATGGAGGGGTATCCCAGTCAGAAAGACCACGAAGACTGCATGTGGCTTCCATGGGGAGACTTGATCGAGAAATATTATGATGCAGCCTTGGGCAAGCTCACTGAAGAGCGATTCTTTAGTTTTGTCAATCATGTATACAATGTGGAGGACATGTTTGACAACGAACAGGACGAATGTGTGCTAGAAGCCACGGAATTTTACAAAATAGAACTGAAAAAGAAGGATGTTCAGTCTCACATCAAGAGAAAACTCAAGGAACAATAAGGATGCAATTTCGTTGGTATACGAGTGAACTGAGAAAAAAAAAAGGACTTTGCATACACATTTGAAGAACGTTTGTCTTGTATATCATAATATCCTTCTACATTGTGTGTTTACTTCTTTGTTCATCTTTATGGAATAGTTGAATTGAATTTGAATTGAATGGTTATTTATTTATTATTCTTTTTTTTTTGCAAACGCGTTACATTATTCATTTGAAGCTTGTTTAGAGTCATGCTTGAACTATGCACATAATTCTTTAAGTATTGTGGATGGATGAATTTGTAGATTAAGAATTTGATTTTTTTTTTCCTGTGTTTACGAATGTTCATCTGGCGGGGTTATTCATTTGTACAAACTTGTGATAAATTATTCGTTTGAATCTTGTTCGATTTACTTCTTGAACCGTCCATATAATTTTCAAAGTATTGTGCAACTGAAAATGTGAAAGCACTGAAATTCATGTTATCCAAGTTTAACCAAACAAACAAACTGTTTCAAAGTGATTGAAGTTGTGAAAAAAATAAAATTTGCGCAGAAGAATGAAATAATTTGTTACATCGTCAGGTGTTGAAGTGAAGTCCCTCACTTATATTTTGAATGAAGCGTACGTTGAACGTAATTTGTCATTTGCACATGGTGACTTGGCGAATGTAAAGGTGTGAAGACTGAGTGCTGTAGCGAGATGGATGAATATTTGCGAGAGATATACTTTGATCCGATGCATGAAGCTGGTTTCAGTGGTGCTGAGAAACTTTACCAATTTGTCAAGAATGAAGGACGGTTTGACTTATCGAGAAAACAGATTAAACAGTGGTTGGAAGGGAATGATACTTATACTCTACATCGCCCAGTGAGGCGAAAATTTGTACAAAGTAGAGTTATGGCCTATGGAATTGATGATGTATGGCAAATGGATTTGGTGGATCTGACTTCTCTCTCTAGATATAAGTACTTGTTGACGTGCATCGACGTCTTATCAAAATTTGCATGGGTGGTTCCTCTCAAAGATAAAAAGGGGAAAAGTTTGGTTAGCGCACTCAAGAAAATCATCCAAAGATCTAAACGGGAACCATATCATATTCAGACGGATAAAGGGAGCGAATTTACAAACAGAAAATTTCAATCATTTCTCAAAGAAATTTAAAGGGACATTTCATTTTATACTACCCAAAACTTGACTAAATCGTGTATAGTAGAGAGGTTCAATCGCACGCTCAAGGAAAAGATGTACAAGTACTTCACGCATCGTAACACACAAAAATATATACCTGTTTTGAGCAAGTTAGTGCATGCTTACAATAATTCCTATCATCGATCCATTAAGACGAAGCCAACACTGGTTACGAAAGAAAATGAAGGGGACACATGGAAAGCATTGTACAAGTCAAAAACTGAATCATCCAAGTCCAAAACTTTAAAGTATAGTGTGGGGACAGAGTTCGCATTAGCAAAGCCAAAAAGACATTCGAAAAGGGTTATCTTCCTAATTGGACGGAGGAAGTTTTTAACGTAAAACGAGGAAAGAAACGCGGTGTCCCTGTGTACAATTTGGTTGATGATCACGGAGAAAAACTGGTAGGGACGTTTTACGAGCAAGAGCTGCAGAAAGTTGATAAGAAAAAAGATGATGTTTATCGAGTTGAGAAAATATTGAAAAGACATAAACGAGGGGGTAAAACGGAATATTTTGTAAAGTTTCTAGGCTATCCCTCATCTTTTAACCAATGGGTACATAATATTCAAAAATCAAACGTCGTGTCATAACAGATTCATTAAGCATTGTAATCATGGAGAGTGAAGATCAAGTGTACGTAACCCTTCCCAGCAACTCGTCTTTCGATTATTTTCCCCATAATACTCTGACAAGTTTTACAACGAATTGGCCACACCTCTGAATTTACGACGAGAATGGGAAGTTGCATTGGTAGATATCATTTATCCTCACTCTTGGTTAAATGTCAATCACGAGAACAACAGATACGTAATTACCGTGAGAGAACAAATTGTCTCTCCGGGGCGAATACCCGAGGGACAGTACGGCGATGCAGAGAGTATATGCAACGCACTGAACGAACCTTTTCCAGGGAATTTGAAGAATAAAGCGCAATTCAGCATCAACCCAATCACGTTCAAAACTGAAGCTCATATCAACACTGATACATAAATTAACGTCTGCGAAGGACTGGCACAACTCCTTGGTTTTTCAGAGACAAATGAAACCAGAAGTGTTCCGGCGCGCTTGAACTGTAGGTAGTCAAGATGATAGAGATTTTTCACTTCCGGTTAGCCACAGACCCCGTTTAGAGAAAACACTAAACAACAGTGTTTATGGAGGAGTTGGGATGAGATAGTTGATGACTACTTCGGTGAAGCCATCAGGTCAGTCAGTGTGAGGCTGATCTGATAGGACAGCTACACCAGATTTATCACTAGGAGGAGCTTTTTGAGGAAGACAGAGAACTGTAGGTAGTTGAAATGGTAGAGATTATTCACTTCCGGTTACCTACAGACCCCATACAGAAAACACTAAAAAAAAAAAACAGGGTTTATGGAGGAGTTGGGATGAGATAGTTGACGACTACTTCGATGAAGCCATCAGGTTTAGTCAGTGAAGCTGATCTGATAGGACAGCTACAGCAGATTTATCACTGGGAGGAGCTTTTTGAGGAAGACAGGGAACTGTAGGTAGTTGAAATGGTAGAGATTATTCACTTCCGGTTAGCCACAGACCCCATACAGAAAACACTAAAAGACAGTTTTTACGCTTGTAAATACATTGTAGTTTTTTTTTCTTTTTTAAACAGTTCAAGAGAAATGTCTGCTTTAATGCAGTCTTCACTTTGGAGAGACTGATATGTTATATAATCTTACTATACCCTAATCTCTTAAAGGAGCGTAGCGATATTAGAATTTGGATTTATATGAGGTTTCGAAGAAAAAAAAAAGATGTGATGTGAAATATAAACTTGTGTCACTCCATCGTGGCATAATAATCATGGTAGATACAGAGTGAAATGACAGTAAACTTGACGAATATTATGATCAAGTGGTCGTGTAACTGATTTGGGTATGAATCTTCTGAGCTTAGTTCGTGATCGATCAATCATCAATGCCAATTTCAAGCGACACCTGAGTTATTGCTCAGCGTTTCTGACTTATCGGAGATGATGGTAATGAAAGTTTGGCAAATATTCAGTTTGTTTTGTGAATGCGTTGTACTATTACACATTGTCATGGTGCATGCGAAATGAGTTTGCCAATGCAATCACAACAGTAAATACCAGTTGTAAAAGCTGTATTGGTTTTGTTATAATATGGAGTGCTTAGTTAGTTGACATTACTTCAGATGTCAGGTACATTCAAGTCCCTATCGGAAGGAGTAAAATCTGCGGTCAAACTATTCACTATTGCTTCTATAGCAATGCACTCACCACACTTTCAGCAGGGCATCTCTTCAATAGCTCTTCGAGATCTTTGATCTGCATGTGTGGTTCTCCATCGACTCTCGGCATCAAAGCGCTTGACATAGCTTTCGTTGCGACCCGGAGAAATTCAAAAAGCCTTGTATTTCCCGCTGAATTAGGAATGAACCACACAGAAATCAAAATTCAGTCTTGCATTGTAATAGACCAGTTTGTAATTCCACTTTGCGCATGAACAGAAAAAGGTCATTAATTTTGTACCAACAGGCATTTGGTTTATTAATTCACTGAGATAAGCATCTGTGATGTGATGATTATTCATGTGATCCTTTATCTAAATAGTGCTTGCCAGCACATCCACCTGACAGCAACCCTGGTATTTGGCAATATCAAAAGAAAAAAGGTTGTTATTGCATTCAATACGAAACAATGAATCAGATGCCTGCTAAAGTGTCAACTGACGGACTACTGGTCACCTGGTCTAAACTCAAGTTCATACTTTGTTTGAACACGAATTCCATAAATGTATGTCGGGCAAGTTTATGTATTATACCGCTTTGAAAACGAGTGAAGTACCTAACCAACTGAGAAAAAAGAAAGGTCATTTGTACCAAGGTGTACATGAGCTAATTACGAACTGGCTTATTTGTTTGAGAAGTTTATACACGTACCTTGACTTCGATTAATCGTAGTTAAGCATAGTCACTAAAACGAACACTATGATAACGCTCAATAACTCTGCAATTAAACTATTTATTAAATCGAAAATTACACGAGTATTGAAATAATGTATGAAACTTACGTGATGTTGTCGGATAACGTCATCAACATCGTCCTTGATTGTATCCCCTCCGATGTCATGATCCTGCCCCTCGTCGATCGCATCGCGACTGTGTCCACTGTCTTCAGTTGAGACACGCCAGGAATTTTCATCACTTCGTCATGTTCGTAGGAGCTGCGGGTTCGCTGTAGTCTTGAAGAAAGTAATAAAAAAACAGACGGATCAGGTCATGAACCATTTTATGAGAGCATTAAATATTTTGCAAGATATAGGGAGTGGTCGCAATAGTAGACTTCGTGCTGTGAAGCGGAAAGTGAAGTGGAAGTGTGGATGTCTAACCTTTCCCCATTGTTATTCTGGCGTCTTGAGGATGACCAACGGTGATTCCATCGAAGTAGAAGATGATGTGAGCAACTGCTCGATCTTTTACATCGGGTTCATGTTGCTGTGGTTGCTAGGCTGGCGTTGTAGATATTCATACCGCCCTTGTGCGAGGTTTCGGATCGCTGATTCTTCCATCGTTTACCATCTTGGGACAGCTCGAGTGACGGTAGTGGCGATATAGAAAGTCATCTTTACCGCCCATTTCCTCAAAGCGGGTGACCTTAAACTTGGAGCGAAGAGCAGTTTTTTCCCTCGTGTTCATGAAAACCCGTTCACCGCTAGCAAGTTGATGTGTCTGAGCTTTGGAAACATAAGCATGATGAATATGCGTGAAAAAAAAAACAACAACAACAAACAAACATGTATACATAATTATATTGGAGTCAAAAGGGGCCTGAGCTTTCGATCCTAGGAGAATCTTCATCAGAGGCAAAATGACAAACAGGCAGGGAAAGCAATCACATAAAAGGACTACATACAACAAGAACAGTCAGGGGAGGGTTATAGGGACAAAGAACAAAGAAAACAAAGGGGGAGGGTTGGAGGTCACGGGCAAGGGGGAGTGTGGACAGACAAAAGGCAGAGGAGGGTCAGCGATGATCCCGAGGACCATGGGGGCAACTTTAAAGGATAAGGATGAATAGGGAGGCAACATCAAAGAAGATGAGGAAAAACAGAGGGATATAGAAAGGAAAAGAGTGAAATAGCAACAGCAAGAGGGGGGGGGGGGTGAGCAATCAGCCAGCCCTAATCTGGTGAACCAAGAGGAGGCAAGAAAAAGAAAGTAAGAGTCAACAACAAATGAAAGTTATCAAACATAAAAGTGTGTATAAAATAATAATGATAATATCAAAAAAAGATGATATTGATAATATAATGTAGTTATGGTAAAGATAATTACCATTGCATAATTAGATTGGACAGCAACATATAGGCACCTATGTGAGGAACGGCCAAACTGTGCTCACAACATAATACACCGACACAGTGTAAATTTGTTGGTTCGCGCCTTTATTTATTTTGATATGATTATAGGCCGGTTTTTATTCAACCTCAACTAAAGAGGGCAGAAGAGGCTTTATCACGACCTTTTCAGAGTCAAAGACAAACGAAATACATATCTATGATAGTTGCAAATCAGTTGATTACACCAAGGAGGTTCTAGAGAATGGAGTCACAACCGTCTTATTTCCTTTGCTAGATGTTCGAAGCCGCCGCTCAAAAATATTTGAAGCATGTGCAAAACAGGATCTGCCGCGCAGATAGGAAGACAATTGACTCGTGTCTCATTGCATAATCACTAGCCACTTTCAAAGGAAGATATTTCTTTGTGATGGTAATTAATTTTCGCTATCCCTTCTTATAAAAGGTAGGTGGTACAGACATGAGGATGCGCGAATAGAAATTGAGCAAAAAATGCTGAAATGGAGATGAAAATTACTCGACTGGGCATATGCGGGCACTAATCTGATATATCTATCAATAAAGAATTATACTTGAAGATTATTCCATATTAGTTTCATTTGTGGAAACTAAGCGGAAAAGTGATAAAACCAGCTTTCCAGGATGGTACAGTTTTAAACATTTTCACATGATCATGATGATACAGCTCAGATTTACACTTTTGCGCAAATTTCTGGACGGAAATGTCTTTTGTTTTACATGCTTTATCATTAGTTGAAATTTCATTTCATTTCATAAATAAATAAGCAAAATATGGCCAAAATTATGATAACGTTCAAAATTAATCTTCAGAATGCTGAGCAAGACGGCGGCAAGGAACATCGATCATCAAAGGCACAAGTGCACCTGTGGAATTCCTTTGAACGTCGATAGAAATCTGACAACTGTTTGAATAATCACAGCCAGTTGGAACTCCAATGTATAAAACCTCCTTGATTACACCATCATATTATAGCAAAGATATTTTCCACGAAGTGTATAAGATATCACAATGCACATGCAGTATGTACTGTCATGTATAAAAAGGAATTTTCTTACATATAAACAACAAAGTTATGTCACTTCAGAATAAACTTCAATCTTATTCTGTATGTATAGGAAATCTAGAACTGCAAATTCATCTACAAAACCAAGCAAACTACAACACACGCACGCACACTCACACACACACACACACACAGGATGTTATGGTTACTTTTCAGGAATATATTACAGGTACATTGCACAAACAGGCGCGGTGGAGCACCCCAATTTGCATCTCATTATCGCCCCGTTCTATTTGAATTTCCAACGGGCATCCACGGCTGCCCGAAACTGTGTGCATGAAAAAGTCAAATCTTTACCTTCTCCTTGTGCCGCTATGCATGCCGCTATATAGTAAACTCAAACTCCCCACACTATCTAAGTTTTTAAAAACCTTCCGTTTGATGAAAAAATTATGAAATTTGCTGCACTAGAACTTGAGATATTAAAGCGTTTTGAAAATCACCTCTCGCAAAACATGCTCTCTGTTGTTTTCCGACTGGACTATGGCCGGGCTCCAATGTGTCCGAAATTGGCAACATAAGTTTATCAGGCCTCAATCCATTATATGGTGAAAGTTTTCGCTTGGTTCCACCTGTACTTTTTGAGAAATCAACATGTTTCTACAGGGTTTGGAATAGAAAATTGTAGTAAGCGAAACAATTGAAAATGACGTCATTTCTTTTCCCGTCATATTGGGCATGCGTGATACGTGAGATTCAGGATTTCGTGCTCATTGTTGGTTTGCATGTGACGGCGCAGTCAATTTTGCGGAGTGTCGCACGGCGGTGACTGCTGAGCTGCTGCCGCGCACGCTGCATGCAGCAAAGCTTTGTGTGTGCTGTGACATGCAACGCTACAGTCACGCGATTATATATACATGGGACCGACCTGTACGCTTTGCGTTCGTGTCATGTTTGACATCACCTTCTGTTTTTTTCCGACACAATCATGGCCGGGAATATTACGGTATGACATTTAAAATGCAAGCAGATAAATAAATTTCGGTGTACTTTGTTCGAATGGCGCTTTGGTTATCACAATCACACTTCGTGAATTTTAGGATGATTTTCGAGGCATATTTTTGGTAATTTTGCTCGCCAGGTTTTCGCAAAAATTTCACATTTTATCATTGTCAAATCCTTTAATATGTTATATGTGCATACTCGGACATGTTTTCAAATTCAAACTAACTCAATTTTAATCCGAAAATAGGTTTCCTTAAATTGTTATTAGCTTGAGAAGTTGTTTACTTTTTCTCAACTACGCGAGTACATGTTGTTTACTTTATGCAAATGAGGCTCGGCTGCCGATGGATTTCTGCGAGATAATTGGGGTGCTCCACCGCGCCTGAAAGTCGAAACCAAGCTTCTTTCCCTCGTGTAAAATAATCGATATTCTCCTCCAAGAGTATGACCCGGGGAAAAGTTTTGTAACTTAACCGGAGAAAGAGAGAAAGACTGGAAACTAGCACACTAGCATTCTACATAAAACAAGACAACTCCTACGATGTATATGAACAGCTAAACTATATACTCTTCAGATCCATGTTGCTTGGTGTACATTGTAAAACCATGAATTTTCGCGTGCATGAAACTTTCGCGAATTTCGCGAGTATCCAAGATTCGCGATATCCAAATGCACGCGAAAGCGCTTTTTTTTTTATTATACCTCATAAGGACATGACATAGCGCACCATTCCTATGTTTACTACCACCTCATACAATCTCATCATAAAATAAGGGAATTATTAAATAAATTTTCACTGTACTGTACCATTCTGTTCTTAATAATGATTACACAAATTATTAAAGCGTTGACATACATTCCATTATGAACAATTACCAATGATGCTGCATGGGGAGGCGTTTCCATACTGTTTACAAGGAAAAGAATACAATGTACTTTGATGGATATGGATGGCATGATTGAAATAGTACATAACTGTTCTCAGCATGCTAACTTGACAAATTCTTAAATAAAAGTTAGATATGAAACTTACCCCTCGATGTATCACTTAATGTGGCTTCTTGGGTCCGAGGGTTCCTTGTGCTGCCTGGTATGTACCAAGAGAAACATAGTTATAGCCATTCATACAGTATGACTAAAATTTTGTCAATTTGTCAAGATACTGTGTCTATTTTATAGACACAGAGAGTATCTCAGTACCTCCTATCTCAACGATGGTGTAACAGAAAATGACGGAGAAGCATTCTTACCCGCAATGCCTCATGGCCAAACAACTTACTGGTATGGAAAGGTATAAAGAGAACAGGATAGACAAAGGGGATGGGGACAGAGCGGGCAAGAGAACAGAAAGGAGAGGGAGGGATCTCGGAGATGAAATACTGGTAGGGAACAAAGGACATCTAGTGAATGGGGTAACAATCTCTTCCTGTGTTACTCTTGTTAGAATCAAAGTTCCCACGACTCCACATAATAGGGAGCTTTAGATTTTCGCGACGTGGACGTTCAGAGGAAATGGACCGATCACACAGTACTTGCCCCATTTCTTTTTTTTTATAATGTTGCGTCTCAGCGTATACATCTAAACAAAGCTGCTTTTCAACGCGGCGCAGGGAGAGTGGAGAACGTCCAGCTTAAGCGTCGTCTCAAACGTCCGCGTCGCAAATCTAAAGCTCCCTATTTTATCCAACAGAACACAGTCTTGGCAAAATGTAAAACACAAATTATACGGAACATGCATTTTATTTCCTTACAGATAACATTACATTCTGATTTTCTACGTAATGATGAAGCTACGTAGCGATAGAATGAGGATTAATCGGGCGTCATGGATCAGCCATGTGCAGTATCAATATTATCTATATACACACGCTTTATAACTTAAATAATTGCCAGCCGTTCATGCATGGTATACAGTTTAGGTTGAGATGAGACTTGAGATTTCTAACTTTGATAATGACTTTTTAGATAATGAGAAATCTCTCACAAAATATGAAAAAGTGTATAATCTCTAAAAAAAAATCGAGTGAAAATATTCACTCTTGAAGGAGTGAATACAAAAAAGAGTGAATGTAGAGTGAAACTGGAGTGAATCTCAGGGATTGGAGTGAATCTCAGAGATCTCAGGGATCACTTGAAGATTTTGGGGTGATCCCTGAGGTCACTCTAAAACGAGTGAAAATTAACATTTTCACTCTAAATTCACTCCTTCAAGAGTGAATATTTTCACTCGACTTTTTTTTTTAGAGAGTATATTTCTAAGAGAAATTCAAAGTTTATTTGATGAAAATTAGCTTTGAAATGGCTGAGATATCCAAAACAAAGTGATCCTAATAAAAAAAAACCGGATCGCTTTGTTTTACTTTGTTTTCGGATATCTCAGCCATTTTAAAACCGATTTTTATCAAAAAAAACTTTGAATTCCTCTAAGAATTACATGCTTTTATCATTTCATAAGTGGTTTCTAGGTATTTCGTAAAATTTAAAAGCTGAATTCTCACCTCAAGCAATACTAGATCATCCCTTTAAGCACTGGATGGTCGGAGGAGGAGCTGGGAGCGAGATATCGTGCAGCATCCATTCGTAGCGATGTGGTATAGGGGCCATGATGAGATTGATGGAGACAGCCTACGCCCTTGGTGACTCAAGAAGACAGATCTCACCTCAGAAGATCAAAAACCTTGATCACTTGCTACAGCTTCTATTCGTAGCGATGTATGAGGCTGAACTTCCTTTAGAGCTGGCTATCTCTATTCTGTAGTATGATTCCACACTCGGAATCGGTCCTTACAATAGGCTGCCGGCGCGACTGATGCGCGCAAGCAACTTGCCTTGTGATAATGAAGCGCTTACCACTTAACCCACCAGTGTTAATATATCTCAATTGCAGGTGCTACAACCACACTGAGGAAACTCGAGAGTTACGCTAATTTCAGCTTGATCAATGCAAACTTCCGTGTACGTTCTAAGAAAAATATCCTGCAGTCCGAGTACCAGTACTAAAACGGGTGGGAGATCTTTATGCCCGTCATAGCCGGTCGTTCCTGAACGTATGCAGGTTGGCAAGTGTTCATCAAGTGCGCATGCATGCAGTACCAATTCGGTTTGGGTGCTGTTTTGTTTAATGGCTATTTCTAACTGGGAGCTTCAAGTATGCAAAAACAACAAATAATTTATTCACTGACATAGCAACGCACCTGGCTCATTGCATATCCCATTGAAAGTGCTTTTGTTCTTCTTTGGAATCCCCCAGTTATGGCCGCCATTTAGTTACAGTGCTCTGAAGTCGGATTCATCTATAGGCAGTTTGCTCCGAGAAGGGACGTCCATGGTCACGAGCAGGGCCGGGCTCTCAGCTGTGACCTGGAGGAGGAACAATATCCCCTGTTGCAGCGGCAGGCCGATAGCATGAACACGATGGGAGGGGGGATGGCTTTTAAGGGATTGAATATAGTTTTGGTCAGTAAGTTGAGGCCTAACTTCATGTTTCTAACATTTTTTTTTTTTTTTTTGGTGAGATAATGAGAAACCTCTTATGAAAAATGAAAGGGCATGTAATTCCATAAAGAATTCAACATTTGTTTGATGAAAATTGGTTTTGAAATTACTGAGATATCTAAAACAGAGCGATTCTAATAAAAGGCGGGACCCACCTTTTATTACGATCGCTTTGTTTTTCTTTGTTTTTGGATGTTTCAGCCATTCCAAAACTGATTTTCATCTAATAGACTTTTCCTCTTAGAATGGTATGCTCTGTACTATTTTATAGGTGTTTTCTTGGTATCTCGCAAAAAGTTAAAAGCCCAATTCTCATCTCCATCAATACTGTATTATCCCTTTAGTCGGGACAGGGAGGGGAAGGTAAACCGGAAGATGTATGAGCAGGAGAGAAGGCAGATGGAGAAAATAAAAAGAGGTAAAGAAAACGGATGAAACGAAGAAGGGGAAGACGATAAAGACGGAAGAAGAAAGATTTTTAAAAAGTAAGAGAAACTGAAGAAGAAGAGAAAGGGGAAGCAAAGAGATGGTAGAGGAGAGGCTGTTTACCAATTGCAAACAACCAGCAGTGACCAGGCAAAATGCAAAAAGAAGATAACGTACTGCTGTGGGAATCTGTTGATTTATGATTCATGGATTGTCATACACCGTTAGAAAAACACAGAGATGTTCAATGAAATGAAATGAAATGAAATGAAATGAAATGAAATGAAATGAAATGAAATGAAGTTTATTTATTTACCAAACAAACAAACATCGTCAACAAAGTCACAACAATGAATAGTTGAAATATAATTTGGCAAAAAAGAACTGGCAATAAAGTGCATGCAGGCTGGTCGGTTCCAAGTCCTTTCAATGATATAGATATCACGTATGTTCTCTTTTCGCCCCTGAAAGGAAAGGAGAATAGTACATCGACCTCACACTTCAATCCTTTTAAGTCTACAAAATGTAAATAGATATATTACAATGCGGGAAGAATCACTAATGTTGTCATCAATATAACTACGATTATGCTAATAATGGTGTATAGCAAGATCATAAATCATCCTTCTCGTCATCATCAATATCACCATCGTTAGTCTACACAACTGATATCATCTTTCAATTATTAAAACATAGCAAAAGTTTCTCGCGAAAAGAAAATGGTCAAAGAAAATGTCAAATTGCAATGCCGAAATATGTGGAAAATATTTGTCCTGATATGCCTGTATTAAACTGGGAAAAGGCTAAAAATGTAGTAAAATAAACCCTGCATACCGAAGCTGTTAAGAATTTGGGAGAGAAAAGTTAGCTCCTTTTACATGGAAGGAGACTTTCTAAAACTAGTACGTTGTTAGAGAATTCGGATTTGTCATGGTGTTCAGTTAGCACTGTCATTCCCATGAAAGTGTCCTTGTATATAGCTTTATCACAAGAGCGTCCATAGAAATTGCCTATGACCTTCTGGTGACAACCTCCGTAGATGCGGGATATTAACTTCCTATATTGCTATCTGTGTGGTAGCAACTTACTGTAAAGGACTGTTTGAACAAGAATGATATAATTACAGACATAACATCATCCTGGATTATTGTGAAGAATGTTCTTGGGATTAATGTTACTTGTGTCAGAAATCATATCTAGATTTGTATATAGATCTATATAGGTCATCGAGTAATGGTCACAGCTGCAGAGCGGCCCGATATTGTTGAAGTGAGTAAGAGAGATCAAATCGTTTCGATTGCAGAATTGACAGTACCATTTGAGCCCAATATCTTGAATGCAAACTAAAGAAAAGAAGAAAAAAAATTCACCTCTTCAAGCACATTGTTGAATCATATATATACATGCAACAATATTCGCAATTGGCTCTTGAGGACTAGTTACGAAAGAAAGCAACAAAAAAATCTGTTCCATATTCCGGTTCGTGGAATCAAAGAGAATGAAACGAAAAGTCATATCCAGGTCTGTAAAAATATCGATAATCTCGTATGTCGATCATTCTATAATACCCGTTAAAGAAGCCATACCATGAGATTTTGAAGTTCTGACTTATTATGAATGCACGATGCTATAATATTTAGGATTTATCATCGTTATGGGTTGTTGGATGGGGTTTTGTTTTGTTTTGTTTTGTTTTGTTTTGTTTTGTTTTGTTTTGTTTTGTTTTGTTTTGATGAGAAATGTGAACTGTAGATCGGAAAAGAGATGAATAAGGTGTATCCAGATGCATCATGCAATCGCATGTGAATTCTTTCGTTTTTGTTTTAATCCTCCCACCGTATTATAGTGAATAAACCAATACTGAATAGCTTATATACTGTCCGCACCCTAGGTAATAGTGAAGCTTGTTCGTAACATTCGCATAGTAGTTTGTATTATTTTTTTTTCTTGGAAAATTGAGCAAAGTTTTTTTTTTCTCTCTCTCTCTCTTTAATGAAACCGGGTCCCTTGCTTGTTCCCATTGTTAAATTCCACACATCTGGTAGGACTCCTGAAGATGACGATACTGAAGTAGGCGTCCCCACTGCCACAGAACCGAGCAAAAATGGGCACACGAGGAAAGAAATGTTGAAATTTAATTCTGATCATGATAAACATCGGGTCATTCATTAGGATGAGGGCATCCTGAGCCATCGCACGAATGTCGGTGTAGTTGTTCAGGTTTCAGCAGCAACTTCGTGAACGGTGGCAAAATAAATCTTCGTGTTATAGAGCCTAGCCATTGTGTTTCCTTCGTGTAGTTCGGGTGTCATCGATCCGGACTGTACCTGATGTGGGTGGAGTTGAAAATTCCATGTTCATACCATTGGCATCATGTGTCAACTTTAGGATTTTGTGACGAAACCCTTGTGAAATATGATGATGCCGACGGGTATAATTAACAACGTCACGACATCATTAATGGGATAGATTAAAACCAATGAGAAGTAATAACACGAGGAAGTAGCGATTGATAGGACTATAACTACATTGTCATTATTCATGAAAATGTGGTTTGAATAAAGTGACAACTAGTACGATAGATAATAATATTCATGCACTTTTTTTTTTCTAAACGTTATTCTTCCCATTAAGTTCTGCGTACATTGTACATACGTAATCATGGAATGCTTATGCAAATTGTGTTTCGCAAGCATCTGAACAATTTTCGAGACAGCAATCATAGGTTTTATATTTGAATGTTTGTGTTCATTTATTTATTTGTTTATTTATTTATTTATATATATTTTTCTATTTACTGTATCTATTACTTGGAAAATATTAGGCGAGTTCGGTTCATCACAATAATCACAGAGGTCGAGGGTGACTATAATGGTAGTTACCAGTAGATGGCGTCCTGTTCAAAACAATCAGTAACATTCACTCTGCCTGCGCTACTTGCTAGTCGGTCCGGCCGACACACCACCTCCACGCATCAGCCAGCGGCTCTGAAGCTGCAATTGTACGTACATAGGTAACATCTGTGCGAGAGCAGTGTACATAAAACATACCGGAAGTGCTAAGTGGCTATTTATGTCTTCGCATTTCTCACTGTCATCTCGAGAAACATGGGTAGTCGTTTAAAGTGAGTACAAATAATTGTGTTATTGCTCGAAAGTTGCGATGATGTGATTTTCTGTGTGAAACTAACCAACTGTTGGTTGAAATTCGTTCCCTCATGTACGAGAGGTTGTGTGCATTATGATTAACACTGTTAAGTGTCTGACTATACTGTCACTCGGTTTTTCTCCCTGCAGTACATAAAGTGTGCATACTAAATAGTGTAGTGGTCTATGCATGGTCGTGGTAGTATTAGTCCTACTATTAAATGCAATGGATTGCCGCAGTGCTCACAGTACACACTTAGCAGTGCAGTATGTGGCACATGATGATGACTTCTTCTTATAGTCATTACCATGGAGATACATTACAGTGTCGTAGTCATGATAGTAGTAGATCTAACTGTTACACGTTTGTCGTACCTCCTTGTAATAGTTATATAGACCAGGATCGAGGGAAAGCTAGTAGAAGAGTGGAGTGGTGATTGTTGTTCGTCACACTCATATGTGCATTCCACCTGTTTGATTTTAATATCACTTGATTTAGGGCGATGTACATTCTGTTGAAATTTTGATGTATTATTGGTCTGTATCGTGTATGTGTCTGCACTGCAGGGAATAATTTTCCTTCTCGAAATTGAATAGCAATTTTTGTCGATGGACACACATTTTCAACAAAATGGTATACAAGTCTATGTAATGAAACTGCTATGCAAATTACATTTTGTATAGCAGACATACCAAAATGCATAGCAAATTGCTATGCGATACCAGGGCTAGGGGGGCATTTCATGAAGCATTTTGTCCGACAAAGTTGTCGGAGAAATTTGCTCTCAGCCAATCAGATGCAAGGATTTCAATAGCTTGTAACAGTTTGTCAGAAAAATATCCGACCAAAATGCTTCATGAAATGCCCTCCAGGAAAATTATTCCCTGCACTTACAATTCAATTGACTAAAAGATCATGAAGATTGGAATGGTATATATCTGGTCGTCAGGGATATGTTCTGCGGAGACTGCGTCTGGCTTCACGATAACGTCAAAAAAATTAAAAAATCCTCCGGACAGACGGACCTTTCTGTCTACACTCACAATGGACATGATGGAGAAAGACTAGATCTATTTATTGACATCGGTACAATATGTCAATACCTGGTACTTATCATACCTCACTGCCTCGCCATAAATCTTGACTAGGTTGTGGTTGTGTGTGCACTGCAGTTGTATAGAGTGCACTCTTGACAATTACAATTTACTGTACTGTAGTACACTAGGCTAGATATAATAGATGTGACAATGGTTAGGCCCTTATGTCTACAGAGTACAGCTCTTAAACTTGCAAGACAAAGTAACTCGTTGATTGTGTAGTCATTTCAAACGTAGAATTAATATGATAATAATGTTGATGTCATACTGTTGACTTCATCAAAGTATTAACTATTCAGATTTGAAATATTTGAAATTGTAAACAATGGATCTCTACATACAATAATAACAACACAATCAATATCACAATCACAATTAATATCACAATTATACACTGACCACATTCAGTCATGGCATCCTATGTGTGCAAGGCAATGTGCTGAGGGAGAACAATTTATCTAATTGAATTTACCTAATAATGATATTTTTACTCAGAAAATAAAAAACAAAAACAAAGTAGTAATGACATTCATTATAGCACAAGTAAAAAATGTCATGAAATGTTATTCAATAATCTCGTGCCTTGGCTATTGATAATGTAAAATAGGCTTCCCCAACTTGTGAATGGCTTCAATCAGGGTATTCATGTAGGGTGCATCGATGCACAAAACTTGTGTATTGAGACAATTTGTATCTTGCACATGAAATGCACCAACTACAACTGTATTATAAGATCCACTAGACATATTGTAGGTAAAACAGAAGGATGATCCATTCTACAGAGATTCAAATCATGTTTTGAATACAAGTCTGTGAAAATGTGATCCATGCAAGCATTTGGAGTGAGTGGAAATCCCACTGGGGATGTGAATCATGGACTTATTTGAGCACTACAATATGTACAAGCAACCCCACTTAAAAAAGAATAATAATAATAATAATAATAATAATATATATATATATATATATATATATATATATATATTTTTTTTTTTTTTTTTTTTTTTACTCTTGTTTGTTTTACAAACAGTGTGTACTTGTGTATATGTATATGAAGCATGATGAGTCCCACCTATATGTTTTAATGTTGTGGACTTCCAAGCATGTTGCTGCCAGTAAGATATCCAGCCAGTACAGTAGTATGCCTTGTGTCATTCATGTCTTGAGCTGAGCCCTGGCAAGAACATTGTAGAAGTGTGTGGATGTACAATGTAGCCTCCAGTTGAGTTCAGGGGCAGTATGATACAACAGTTGGCATTTATTTATTTATTTATTTATTTATTTATTTATTTATTTTTGAAAGAGAATAGAGGACAAAGCTTTGATTGACATACAAAATGTAATATAATTCAAAATGATCTGCAGGTGAAAAATTATTTGATGTACAACACCTACTGTATTTGTTCATGATCATCAAAGTACATAATTGTATGAGTTTCTGGAACATTGTATCTGCTGTGCATTTAAATTATAAGCATAGGATATTCACAAATTAATACTCATCATGCTTCCCCTGCAGATGGGGAGCCAGTTAGCTGACATCATTATGCTGAAGGGGTGGTGCCCTGAGATAGATGTGTAAAACCTCATTTCTTTTTCCATGCTTGACAGAGACTTGGTATTTCTATGGTACACAGTGATAGATACTGCGCTGCTCCTTCTCTTGTGAACTTCGTATAAAAACCATAGTAGTCCTAGAAACATAATAGCAAGGCTTGACACTAACATATTTATGATGCCCATTCAACAGGCCACCAAAATCCTCAAATTGCATATTTTGGTGGCCCAACAATGAAATCTCGCCCCCCCCCCCCAAAAAAAAAAGTAAAGAAAGAAAAAAATATTACATAAAACACTGGATAATTAGTAAACCATAATAATCATAGATATGATGTGTGATACAGTGTTTCAAATATTGTGTACTGTGACTAAGAAGTAAAAAAGAAAAACATAAAAATGAAGTAATTAAAAAAAAAAATACTGAACCATGACCATGAAGAATAGGGGTAATCTGCTAAACCCTGATCGTGGCAGCTAGCTGAAATGTACTCAGTTATAAAGCACTGAGCCACTAGTTATTCTCCTCTATTCTGGATGAGAAATCAGCTTTAACCCGTTGAGGACGGACTGATTTTGTTACAAATCATACAACACACATTTCCCATGGACCCCAAGTATACTCGGGACTCATCCTCAATGGGTTAAACACACAATCTTTGATGGCCTAATTGGGCCCAATTAGGCCACCAGAACATATCCTTTCTGAAAAAGTGATGGCATCAGACCACTGCTAATGTCAAACCTTGCTTGCTCACCTGCTCAATGTCTGCCTTGTGAGCTCTTCTTTTTGAAAACTGAAAATGACTGAACAGTCTAACATTAGATTTAAAGGGACTGTACAGTACTGGTTGAGGTGAGGATTCAGCTTGTAATGTTTTGCGAGATATTTAGAAACCAGAGCATACAATTCTAAGGGGAATCAAAAGTTTATTTGATGAAAATTGGTTTGGAAATGATTGAGATATCTGAAAACAAGGTAAAGCAAAGAGTTGCTAATGAAAGTTGTGGCCTGTCAATTTTATTACGATCACTTTTTTTTTGAATATCTTAGCCATTTCAAGGCCAGTTTTTATCAAATAAACGTTGAATCCTTCTTGAAATTACATGTTCTATTATATTTCATAAGAGGTTTCTCATTGTCTCACCAAAAAAATGTATAAACCTGAATCCTCACCTCAACCGGTACTGTAATTCCCTTTTATAGGTCTAGATGTTAAAAGAAAGAAGAAGGAAAAGACTTAAAATGATTGTTTTTCCGTGTGAAATGAAAGAAAAAAATGAAACAAAAACATTCTGAGAATTCACTGAAAACACACAAATCACAAGAGAACCGTGCCATGCTGTACAGAAAAGAGCTAATTTTTCAGGTGTTACTACAGAAACATGTATAGTGTATTTTGTACATTCCATACAGTATCTGTGACTTATCATTCTATTTTACATCTGCCATCAAGGGAGCCAGAGACATTAATTGTTCCTTTTTTATACATTGTACTTTTTTCCCCCATTTTATATCAGTGTGTGTGTGTGTGTGTGTGACTCAGCCTTGGTACACTTTTGGAATGACACACATCAACACAGTCCAGTGCACAAAGTGGTCATTTCACATTCATCTGTTGTGCTTCATGACAAATGAAACGGAGAATAGATTATCCCTATTGTTCTGAGTCGCTCCAGTGTGAAATGAACACTGACAGACAAATCTGTCAACTCTCCCTGTAATATCAGTATTTACTGCAGTCAATATCCAAGATAATCTATAAAAAAAACACAAACAAGCAAAAACAACAACAAACAAACAGACCCAAACATAAATTTAAGGTTGTTTGTGTATCCACATCATTCTGGATACACGTATGAATGGGAATACTGGGTACTCTTAAAGTGAATAGTTGATTTTTCATGTGGTATGCCTCTATTGCTTTGTGTGTTTTGGTTTTGGTTTCATTTTGTTTTGTTGTGGTTTTAAGTGCACAGTAAAAGCATTACGTTTTACATTGTAATGGTCTAGCTGTAATGCTCATTTAAACTTTTTACAAACCATCCTGTCGAAAGTCCTTCCCATTTTTTTCAGTCAAAGTTTATGGCATAAAACGTGTTCTAAATCTTCAAAGATTTTGTGCTGGATTAGTATTATTGTTCATTTTATAAATTCCAGCTAGGAGATTGTGCTAAAAAAACAAAAACAAAAAACAACCCAACTTTGAATAAAATGGACAGTATGTTTATATGCAAAAAGCACTACGTAATATTGAACAGTAGGTGTACATGCACTTTGAACTGATGTCAGACAATTTGCATACCTTACAAGACTCTGTGTTTACAGTAATCATTGAAGTGATGTTTATTACATCGTAGTCCAGGTACGGTAATTGAAAATATCATAGCCCAGCCTGTAGCTGACCATTACTGCTACGCATTCCTCCATGGTTACCCGGCAATGGTTATAGTTGGCTACAATTGTATTAAGTTCTGATAATGTTTGTTCATCAAATATTGGCCTTGAGGCTAGGATGGTCAGTAGTCGGGGTATTGTAGTACTAATTAAAATTTAATGTGTGGACAATTGAATATATGTACATGTACCTATATTTAGTGCCCCTTGGGCATAAGGCTATAGTCTTCTGTACTTGCATATTTACCATCAGCTTGCGTAATGCTTCGGCTTTTATGATAGTTTTTACCCAGAGGCAGCTGCTTTTTTGTCCCTTCTCGCCAAAGGGGGCAGCATTATGTAACATGATGTACAGTGTATTTCAGTTGTTTGACTCTCTGGCTCTATTTGTGCCCTAGATCTTATTAAAGGACAAGTTCACCTTCATAAACATAAGGACTGAGAGAATGCAGCAATATTAGTAGAACACATCATTGAAAGTTTGAGGAAAATTGGACAATCGATGCAAAAGTTATAAATTTTTAAAATTTTTGTGTTGGAACCACTGGATGAGGAGACTACTAAGGCTCGTGATGTCATATGAGTACAACAGTATAAAGAAAATGTGAAGAAAATTCAACATATTTTCACTTTTTTTCACATAATAAAAGAGCACTTGACTTGCCTCTTTCTAAAGGCAATGGGAATAATATTACCCATAACATATGTCAGTAACGAGTCAAGGGAATGTGTACTTTTTTCAAAAGATGAAATTTTGTGAAATTCTCTTTATATTTTCCTTATTGTTGTATTCATGTGACATCATACACTGCAGTAGTCTTCTCATCCAGCGGTGATTTGCACAAAAAACTTCAAAAATTCATAACTTTTGAACGGATTGTCCGATTTTCCTCAAACTTTCAATGATGTGTTCTACTAATATTGCTACATTCTCTCAATTCTTATGTGAATGAATGTGAACTTGTCCTTTAACTCACTGGATTTTCTTGGCACTTTGCCCAGGTATGCTGATATTTTTTGCATTCTGATATTTTCGCAAATGGCAGTTGATCAGGCATTTTCGCGCGCTGTTAATTTTACACTTTGTGTTCTTATCACTATAATGATAATTGGGAAAAAAAAACATAGAACAATCACTCAGAAGAAAATGGGACTTCTCAAACAAACTGTTTTGTTATTGAAACATTGTTTGACTCATGATCAAATCCCTCAGAAAAAAAAAAATATATATAGTATTTTTAATAGTTTGAACAGGGGGCCAATATAGCAACTACCAGTGGTACAATGTACATGTACGTAGTACTGGTAGTCATTTGATCTTGCAACACTAATTTGCTGCCCAGAAGCAATACTTTCTGGGCATTTGTTTGTTTCCTTGTTTTTGTTTTTGTTTTTTGTATTCTTTTTTTTTTCAATATTTTCTTTGTGGTTTAATACTTGTATTTGCAATTGAGAGCCTTAATTGCAAAAATTTCCAAGATACAACCAATTTGCAAAAATTTCAACATTACAGTATGCTACTTCAGGTAAAGATGCGCTGAATACATTTTGGTCAAAGGTCACAAATTAGTCCTAAAGATGACTTCATCTGGGTCCAGTGTGTTAATTCAGTGTTATTGGTTACACTGTACCAATGTAGGAAACTTTTAGATATATACGTTAATAGCCAGTTGCTGCACGTGTGTAGTCTTGGTAGTAAAAGGTCAAATGTCAAGATCAAAGTCTATGGGCACTGTACTCAGACTGACGATATCTTTGCCAGCCGTATCATCAGTAATGATAGTTAGCAATGTATTGGAAGAAAGGATGAACTAGTGTATACAAAACAACTCCTATCGCTGGACAATTGCATCGTTGAAATGACAGGATTTTTTTTTTTTAAGGTGAAATTTCAGGTCAAGGTCTCTAAAATTTAGAGGACATTTGTCAATTTGTGCTATCCATCTGCTAGGGCAGTCCTGTAGGAAAATGTAATTTAATATCCTCAACAGGAATTATGTTTGGATATAATTCTAATATGCAAAGATAGTCAGAGGGCAATCCTGAGGGTCTATCCATAATCTACAATAGATCAATGACATGCAAATGAAGGGCCGTGCACAATGATATTGCAGTGTTGTGTCATTCCAGTATATTGTATGCACTGGTTTTTTTTCATCGCTCAAGTACTGTAGATGTGTTTCTTGATTCCAGGCCATGGATGTTTTCATTGCTAAAGTGCTCTCCACTCTCGGGTATCCTAGCTGATACTACAGTTTGGGATTTATAAGTTCTTGATCTTTGTACCATAGGTACACATACATGTACATTGTATAAGATTCTGGAATGTTGATAAATCTATTGTCCATCAGGAAGAATGAAAAAAAAAAAAAGGATTTTGATTGGAATTTGTATATAAAATCTGCTGTTTGCTCTGTCATGTCAGTACAGTTGTATGAGACTAAAAACATGACTTGTACAGTGCAGACAGTATAAATTTGCCAGTTACAAGCAAGGTGTTACCTTTTGTGAGGGTATGATATAATACACACAATGTAGTGTCTTTTCATTTTCTGTGTTGTAATCCTACTGGTTGATGTTGATGGCAAGATTGTGTGCACGCTACAAATGTCTGATGTTTGAGTGGTGCATACTGTACAGCATTTCTTTCCCCTTTTCTCGCTTCTTGTACCTTCCTGAAGCGGAACTCGCAAAGGTAACATTACGTGTGCTCCAGTGACTTGCATGCATTTTACAGCTCACTGCCTAACATGCATTTTAGCTGCTGTGTTGGCAGGGAGAAAAAACAGAAAGAAGAAGAAATCATGACTTTGTTGTACATTCTGTAAGAGGCATAGACGTCACACATGAAGGGTGTGTTGAAGCAGAGATCCGAATCATATTCAGTGCGGTATACGTACCTTATCTTGGAGAGCAGTGCAGTACACCCTTGTATATGTTATATGATAATTATGCACAAAAGTAGCAGAGCTTTATGGCATAAGGGAATACCTCCATACAATGTATGTATCTTCATTATGCTTGAATGATACAAGTTACGGAAAGCACACCAAAGACCACAATAATATTAATGTATAAAATGTGTAATGTATGGAAGTATGTATAGTGTAGGTACACGTATGTGCATGAAAATACTCCACCCTAATATGGTTATGACACTGATACAGATTAGAATGATTGTTCATACATGTATCAGACAACCGCCACTGATTTTTACATTAGTAGGTGATGTATGTATTTCTACATTTGTGCGCGTTTCTACATTTGTGGGTGCAACAGTGGGAAATGTCTGGCAGATTACCTGTACATCATGTTAGTGTGTACATGAATAGTGCTCAGTCTAGTCTAATGTTTATTGTTTTCATGTTTGATTAAGTGCAAGAATTTGCAAAATATATTTTTCTGAAATGACAAGTTGGTAAAATCTGGTCATCTACATCGAGATAATGTGGATAGCTTTTTGTAAGCCTTTGTACAGTAGGATGAAATCTAGTACATGTATATTAAGATTGAAGGTTCTGTGTACCATGGTAATTATGGTCAAAGTTCAGACTTTCTTTCTTTTATATCTGTTAGTGTACATGACTAAACTTCACTTTCTTTTGGACATCAAATTTGGTGTCACACCAATAAAGGGGCAAAGGGAAATATTCTGATTAAAATGTGGACAAACTACTACAATATTTGTATGACAGATGGAATCCAGCTTTGTTGCATTGCAAAACTCTTGGACTGTTGAAAGCTCACCAAACTTTGATATGGCATTGTTTTATGATATCATGGGGTACATGTAGGCCTACTGCAGGTGAACAATACACTTTGGTAATGGCTCGAAAACTGAGTTGAAAGGATTTGTAAGGTCAAAGTTTCACAAGTGCTCATTCACACACATCCTGTTGCTAAAAATTACTACCTGATGGGGTAGACTTTGATCTGACAGAGTTTGGACACCTCTGAAGCTTCCGCAGCACAACCCATCCTAGCAAAAAGCGCAACTTGTTGTTCACAATACTTGGGGTTTTGCTTTTCTCCCTTTAACATATATACATGGTATACATGTACTGTACTACATGTAGGTGCTATAAAATATGCATGCATACAGTAGTACTATAAAAAGAACCATAGAGTGTACATGTACATTTTGTGTGTTTTTTAATGCAAGTTCCAAGTGTTTCACAAAGCAAATTTCATCAAGTTTTTTTTTTTTAGTGTACTGTATGAGCACATCAGAAGTCTTTGTCAACAATTGCATGCAAATGGGACAGCGATTGAATTATTTTTTTTTAGTATTAAGTGATTTCATATCTAACCTACTTTGTGTTCTGCTTTGTGTTCTGTTGAGCTCCTTTTTTTTTTTTTTTTGAGTGGGGGTAATTAGGTACTAGTGGTTTAGCAGGAACATGTTTTTACTTCACTTGCACTGACACATATACTGAAGTTCTTTGAAAACAATGTTAAATGTTAGCCACATTTTTGAGGTATCATTGGTCATTATAGAGTATTCTTGTGTACAAAGCTCAGTTAAATGCATTGTCAGTACACAAACACACCCACACACTTAAAAAAAAATGTCTTTGAGTCCATTCCATATCAATGTAGATTATATTCCACATATCACACAGAGACCACTACATTATCTACAAAACAGAAATTTGTAATTGTGCAAGAATATACAATGTACATGTAGACCATACATGCACAAGTAGGCCTACACTGTGTACAATAGAGTGTATTTACACTGAACTGCATACTATGTACTGTACATGTACTTTTTGTTTACATTATATATAACATAATATGTTTATTCTAAGGCAGCATTCATTTCTTACAAACTCCAAGCTCCCTTTAAAAAAATAGACCCTATTTCTTCAATGCCGTACCCTTGTAAAAAGGAAATGCCAATTCAGTGCTCATCTTTAATGTGGAGCAAAATGAACTGTTGATTTCGCTTTAGTAAAACTTTAATTAACCTCTGAGTCTATTAAGATCTCATTAGTGGACACCTGCTCCCTCCCGACATGCTTCCCAAGAAGTACTGTGTTTCATCCAGGAATATTTCTGATTGAACAGTCTCTGACTTGTTCATACCTACAGCCAGCCGTACAGTACACGTGTATGCACATGCATCCGTTCTTCTCAGGTTGTGTGAGCCCCAAAATGAGATTCCCATGCAAGCGTTAGCTGCCCTTTACATCAAAGTACAGCTGTATTTTACAGTGCAGACTGTGTGCGCCCTTGGATGCATGTGATAGGTCTGTTCTCAAAGACTACTTGACTATAGGGCTCACACCTGTAAGTATAATGGAATATATCCCTGACCGCATCACAAAATCGTACCAAAGATATTAAAATAAATGAAGAAAAAATTAAAAATCAGGAAAGACAGTTTGGCCAACAACTGAATAGCTGTAGATATTGAGTATGAATTCCTCTACAAACTGCTCTTTGATTGGAAGATTAAGGCTTTTCTCATGGAATTTGAAGGGACTACAAATTGATTTGGTGCATGTACCGAAAATATGTGATTTTTTGAGTAAAAAAAAACTTGTAGTCTGGCTTTGCGAACCCTTGGACAGAGTTTGAGCTGAAGAACCCCCCTTGGAAATTTTATGGATGAAAGGGTATACCCCACTTTTTCAGCTTACTGAAGATGAAACACCTCATTTCTCCCAGCTATTTTACAGAATTAATTTTAACACACATCTCTATGGGAATTATTAACACGTGTGAGCCCTGAACTGTCCCACAGAATGTAATGACTACTGTAGTGTAAAGTGGAAAAGGAGATCTTTTTTAAATATAAGAACTGATGTGTAGTAAATATTTTCAGGTAAATTTTAAGGTACGACTAAAGACTTTACACAAAACCAGCATGATTTGTATTTTTTCAATTTGTATTTTTTTAAATATTTTTGTTAGTCCTAGGGTTAATAAATGGGTGTCAGAGACTCGATGACAGCATTGCCAAATATGGATTGTTTGTTTTGGATGTGAGATATTTTGAAGTTTTGTATTTTCACCATAGAAATTGTATACTCTGCTCTTCCAGGATATGAATGTCCACTGAAGAAACATTCTGTGTAATGAATATTCATTATATTTAATAGATTTTATTCAGAGAAAGCATGAAGGATGTATAGGAACCAGGATAACATCCTCAATATTTAGTTTTAGATATCTTTAAAGTTTATTTTTGAGCCAGGAAGTTGATGAGAAGGACTGCCTAAACACAAAGTAAAGAGTTTTGTATAGATTGCAAATTGCCGTAAAGATTAGTATGATGATCATATACACATGCACATTATCCCAAACTTCATGGAAAAAATGGGCGACGAAAAGGTATCTGATTACCACAGGAAGATTTAACATATTGTCATTAGGGACCTACACATGTAGTAGTTGTTTCTTTTATTTTTAATGAGTGATCATGGGGACATTTTGATGGCAATGTTTTTCCTCAGCAGATTCATTATTATCTCTCTTAAAGTAGAAACCAGACAATAGTTTCGCCAATGTTCTGTTTCATTTCCTCAAGTTGTTAATCTTCGAGAATGTGTGCATACAGGAAAGGAGAATTGGTTATTTCCTTTTGTTATTTCTGGCAGTGTCTCTTCTGATTTTCTTTTCAAGTTACAAAATTCTTTGCAGTAGTACAGTAAATTTGAGAAGTGATCGGGACATCATGATCATGGAATGGGGAGTAAAGAAATGAATGGACTGCCCTAGTTTGTTTGGTGTTTTTTTTTATGCCTCCGCCACGAAGTGGTGCCGGAGGCATTATGTTTTCGGGTTGTCTGTCCGTCCGTCCGTCCTTCCGTCCTTCCGTCCGTCCGTCCTTCCGTCCGTCCGTAATGAATTTTGTGGACAGGGTAACCATTTAGGGTTCATGGGGTCAAAGGTGAGGGGTCAAAGCTCAAGGGCAACACTTCAAAATTTTACTATTTCCATCATGTTTATGCAATGCCAGCAGGATTATTTTTTTTGTAACACTTGGTGTATGCATGTACAATGTATAACCTATTAGAGATTCTATGTTTTTTTTCTTTTGTTTTTGCCTCAAAGGTCAAAACGTCAAAGATCAAGTGAAAGTGCTGAACTAAGTTTTTCCTCCATATCTCGGAAGTGGCTCAAGTTATCTTGAAATGTATACATATTTATGCATGTTCTGCCTGACAGTGATTATCTTATGAATTTTAGGGTCAAAGGCCAGATAAAAATGGTAACAATTTACTATTCAATACAGAAATTGCACTTTTTCTCCATACCTCGAAAATTACTCAATGCATAAACGTATGAATGGGTCAAAGTCAAGTTAAAGTCCTTAAATCCCAAATATATGCTCTCCTATTCATCCAATTAAACCTACATGTAGGTCAAGGAAGGTGAACATTCAACACATCTGCGACAAACTTGTCATTTTAATATTTGGCCAATTTTGTGAAAATGTTATCACACATTGTCCACATGTACTATCTAGACCTATTAGGAGAATCATGCATTATGGCGGAGGCATACCAGTCACCATAGCGACATTTCTAGTTTGTTTGTGTTTTTTTGTGTATCACCCTTCACTTAACCCACTGAGGACGGACTGATTTTGCTACAAAACGCATTTCCCATAGACACCTGCCTGAGTATACTCGGGGACTCATCCTCAACAAGATTATACAGAGATCATGTGTGCCATTATAAAATATGGACATGTACACTATAAAACCAGAAACATTCACAGCATGATACTTTCCCCGAATCAGCAACTAGCGTTAAAGGGAACGCAAACCCAAAGAACAATGTGGATTGAGTGAAAGCAGCAACATTAGTAGAACACATCAGTGGAAGTTTGAAGAAAATCGGACAATCGATGCAAAAGTTACAAATTTGTAAAGTTTTGGTGTTGGGACCGCTGGATGAGGAGACTACTAGAGGTTATGACGTACGAGTGGACAACAATATAAAGAAAATATAAAGAAAATTCCACAAAAATTCATTTTTCATGAAAATTACAAATTCCATGAACTTGATACTGACATATGTTAAGGGTACACCTAGCAATTATTCCCCCTGCTTTCTGAAAGCGGTTAGTCAAGTGCTCTTTCATAATGCTAGAGAAGTAGATTTTCCTCAAAATTTCACTGATGTATTCTACTTTACACGTATATGTTGCTGCTTTCACTCAATCCACATTACTCTTTGGGTTTACGTTCCCTTTAACTCTTTATGTGCCATGTTCACATGTCCCACTCAGTCGACAGCGTGCCAACTTCGCATATTCCGCTCAAACGCACTATAATCCGCTTAAACCAATCGATAAATCGCCCAATCCCACGGTACAATGAAAGCTTTTCTCGCGCTTTTGTTCCTTTTACATACAGCTTGCATTCTATGTGGTGATTGACTTTCAAGCGGTGTTTCCAACTAAATTTGTGTGTAAATTCTAAGTTTCTCTCATGGTTTCATGTGCAAAAGTCATGCCTTTACAGTAATGTAGCAACTGGTCATTAAAAAAGATAAATATAAATAGATTTGTCATACAATTTATATCGAAGCAAAGCTTGGCATTCCTCTTCAACTTTGCTCACTATTATGTCCAGCTTAACAGAAATTTGTAAAAGTTATATAGATTGGAAAAACAGAATTCTTTCTCTTAGCATGACTACCTTCGTGTCTCAGAATAACGTGGCACACGGGGGTTTCCACCATGGCAAATAAAGAGTTAAATGCATAGTGTAGACGAAACTTTTCACAGTCTTGGCTCCTCGCAAAACTCGTGAAAATTTCATGCTTGCAAAAATTTCTGGTTTTACACATTGCAAATCAGTCATTCTACGAATTGTATGATGTGCAATATTTGATGTAATTTTACGTAGATGTGTGTGCAGTTTATATTTAGTATACAGTTTTAAATTCCAGTTCCCTTGCTTTTCAGGCTTGGGAATACCCAAACTTGTCATGAAGAACCAAAAAGAAACTCCCCTCCCCATAAAGAAAAAGAAAAAAAACAACCCATAGATAACAACAAGAACAACCAGATTCTACCATAGTGGTCCAGGAGAGTTAAAGCCCAAACAAAGTTCTGGTATGCCTGCAAAAGTTGTCAAATTTTGCTCCAAAATGTGAACGTATGCCTAGGAAATGTGCGGAATAACGCTGTAATAATAAGATATTCGATGGGTAACGACGAAAATGGGAAACCAAAAACGTTCAGTTTCAGAACTTACCCGAACGGGGTCAGGCTAGACTCGGACTCGGGGATAACTCGGCCTCGCTTTGCTTGACGGCGGGATGAGTTGTACTGGTTGTCCCTCTGGATTGTACAGTGTTGTACTATGCATATGGGAGCGGCCTGTATAAACTACATTGTAGCGTTCTGGCTACTCGCAGTAATGGTTCGAGTTGTTACAACGCGCACATCAAAAACCTCTTTGGCGCGCATGCAAAATTAGTGTGCGCCTCTCAAGCACCTCTAAAAACAATCAAAGACGCTTGATAAACAACAACAAAAACTTCAAAGACCGCGCGTCTCAGCAACTGAGGTGATGTGCGTATACCAGTAGGTTTGAGGACTGCGCGCTGTCCATTTGTTTTGTACAGGATTAGCACGCACTTTCCTGTCTGCTCAGTAAGGCCTCATTTGGTACCCGTAGTATTTATAGAGTACTGATGAACATGGCGATCATGAACTGTGTGTAAATTGTCTGAAATAGGGGCGAGTTTTCCCTGAGACCGAGTTAGTCTGGAGCCTTCTGGAATAAAAATCGGTCTACCGACTTTTATTATTTTTCTCAAAATACTCCAAAACGACTCATCATTCCGGCAAACCGCGTCAGCCAGGTAAGTTTCTTTGTAGAATCTTTCGATATATTGCAAGCAAATATGAAATGGTGCCAGACGGGTTCTCACGCCCTTACCAGAACTTTGTTTTCACTTTAATATACAATTTACAACGAACATTGTACACACGAGTACACATTGTTGTCAATGAGGTCTGTGTTTACATTTTTTTTCTGCTATGCCATGGGACTTCCCCTTTCTTTTGAACACAGTGTAGTATCTATGTTCACAATTCAGCATTGAATATAGATGTGCCATCAAGAGACAAGGTGCAACACTTCCTATTGTGGGGTATTGTCTAGTCCTGCATTTCATGGTGGCAGGGACTCCAACTCTCCGGCTTTTGCTAGGGGGCAGCCCAGTTTCGCGAAATCTCCTGCTCTTCTACTTGAATTTTAATCCCTTCCGATAAAGATGGGGTGTACTGTATTTTCTCCCACTTTAGAATTTGTAGCCTTTTCCTGCCCAACTCTGTTTTTTGTTTTTTATACCCCCGCCAAACGAAGTTTGAAGGGGGTATATAGGAATCAGCGGACAGTCGGTCGGGCGGTCGGTCCGTTGCAATTCTTGCGTCGCGAACTACTTCCTCAGTTTTCAACCGATTCCCATAAAACTTGGCACAGATGTGTGCCTTGGGTTGTAGATGTGCAAGACGTATTTTTTGACAGTACCCAAAAGTACGTTGCCATGGTAACGGCATATTATGGGCAAAAATGGGTACAAATCTTGCGTCGCGAACTCCTCCCACAGTTTTTGATCAATTTTTATGAAATTAGGTACAGATGTTCATCTGAATATGTTAATGTGCAAGACACATATTTCCGCAGTGGCAAAAAGTGCGTTGCCATGGTAACGGCATGTTATTGGTAAAATATAGGGCAAAATGCTTCATGGCAAAACTGCTTCATCAGTGTTCTTCCAATTCTCATGGAATTCATATTGAATGTTTGTCTTAGGATATAGGTCAGCATGACACATTTCTTGACAGTGACAAAAAGTATGTTGCCATGGTAACAGCTCACATATTATGAGCCAAAATAATGGAAAATTTTGTGTTGCAAACTACTTCCTCAGTTTTTGCCCAATTTCCATGAAACTTGGTACAGATGTGTGCCTTTGGTTGTAGATGTGCAAGACGCATTTTTTGACAGTACCCGAAAGTACGTTGCCATGGTAACGGCATATTAATGGCAGAAGATCAAGGAAAGATCTTGCAGATTTAACTACTTCCTCAGTTTTTTTACCAAAGCTTATGAAATGTTGTTTTGACCAAAGCTTATGAAATGTTGTTTGGCGGGGGTATAACCAGTCGCTGTAGCGACATTTCTAGTTTGTTTTTGTCATACATGTACATTTAGATAGTACCGAGAGCATTTTTAGCATGCTGAGAGCTTCCAGAGCCCTTAAAAGTGACAGACTTTTGGGTGAATAGTTTCTCGGACATCCCCCAGGAGTTGCCTTCTTGGTGAGAGCACAAACCATTTTTTGTCTTCTGATTCTTACAAGTCACGGCAACTGAGCAGTTGCTGCAGACGCGGCAACATCTCCTCCAGTGACATACAGTTGTAAGCCCTTTAGGAATCAAGTGTCAACACTTGGGAGTCCAGTTTGAAAAATATGTTGCTACCTGTACTGCACATGTGCAATTGTATGGTCTGAAAGCCTCAGCAAACTCTTTGATAGTCAGGAACAACCCACCCTTTTTCTTGTACAATAGGTATCACTCAAATTACAATAAATCCAAACCTGTAACCAGTCGATGGATTGTAGTCTCTTGGCAGTTAATGAATGCTCAGTCACAGATTTTTTTAGTTCGTGTGTGTGTTTTGTTGTACACAACCCTATATTATTGATTAATACAAACTCCAGAGTGTCAAGAAAGCTAGAGTGTATGGGTATTCCTCACCTAACCAAGCATTGCTTGAATACAGCAGTGTCATTTCTGTCCTGTGACTCTTTGATAGCACTTTCAGTACCAGTCAAGGCGGCTGTCATGAGCGCTAAACCAGTGACAAGTTTGACAGTGGTGCAGGGATGGTCCAAAGGTCTGAATCGTGATGTCTTGGATGTGAAACAATCCCTCTTTCTGGGGTCAGGGCTGACCTGCAAGTAATTAATACCAGTGCCTTACACATGGCTAAATTTGAGTGAACGGAGAGTCCCTTTGTATTTGCATGAGTGATTATATGCTGTCAAGCGTGACATCCTGCTATTAAAGTGGGTAATAATGTTTCCATCACACCCAGATGTCTGTGGAATTGTGTCTTTGTGCAGACAGTGTTTACGTAGCTCTTCTGGTCTTGTTGTTTTAATTGTCTGCTCTCATCTGTACACAGGAGTTGCAGCATCAACCTGTCTGCTCATTCCACGTATTATCACTAATGAAACCCCTCTTTAAAATAGCGACCACCCTGTCTTTAGTGAGTGATCACCTGCCATTAATACGACCACTAAAAACAATTCCCTCTGAGAGAAAAAGCATGAGCAAATAACCTGTCTTTAGTGACCACCTGTGGTCTTTAATGGCCACTTTTTCCGTCTCCCTTTGGTGGCTGCTACAGACAGGTTTGACTGTATCAGGAGGGGAATAGGAAAACTTGTCTTCAGTAACTACATTTGTACCTGTATCTTTGTGTGTGTGAGTGTGGGTGTGGGTTTGTGTGTGTATGCCCAATGCAGGCTCAGTGCATCCCAGCATATTGTTCAGGGCAAAACTGCCTTGGAATTTTGCAATATTTTCTAACATGTCCGATAATCAGTTGCGATCGGAGTGATGTGGAATTGGTGTTTGATGGTCAACACAAACTTTAGGACAGTCTCAGGTTGAATAGCCATGTGACTGGGGCTTTCCCCCGTAGGAACATGACAGTGTATCGTATGTGTTTGGGCATTATATACTGTATAGATATGACCCTAATGAGAGTTGTAAAGCATAGAATACAAGCAAGTAGGGTCATTACGTGTATGTATGTCGTATGCAAGTGAAACTCATCCACATGTCTGCCATCTATGCAAGCTGTAAATCAAAGAAATTATGGGGGCATGTGCTTGCTTCACAAGGCAACGGTTATACAATTTTAGAACAGATAAGATGTACACTGTATGACTGGAATGCTGAAGTAATTTCTGTGATGTTTACCCCCAAGTTATGTGGAGGAAGAAATTTTGTCTCTATGGTGTCATGTTGAAAGGCAGTCACACATACCACATAAGAAACGAGAATTGTTCTTGAGAGAGCAGTTTGAAATAGGGATAGTACAGGCAACTCTCGTCACAACGAAGTCCATGGCATGGGCAGTTTTCTTTCATTAAAATTTTGACTTTGTGTTATAGCCAAACTAATTAAGTATACAATTATATTAAAAGATATGTCTATAGATAATAGTTTTTGGACGTTAAGTTTTACTTTGTTGCAACCAAATTCTGTTGTAATCATGTCCGTTGTAACGGGAGTGCACTGTAATGAGGTATTTGCAGAATACCGCAATATTGAGTAATTTTAGTGTACACTTCAAGTCTGGTTTAACATTTAGAATCAAGAGAGTGTTTACAGAATACATGCCAAAGAATATTACACCAATGTGCTCTATCTAAAGAAACTACTGGCATGACATTGCATAGCAGAGCATGTATGATTACTTGTATATCATCGTGATGCATTTTGTCGTAATTATGAATGTTTAAAATTTCAATTAAGTTCAGTTCATTTCAGGTCAATTCAATTTAATTCATTTCAATTCAATTTATTTTTATCATACTTTATTTCCAGCAAACAAAAATGAACACATGATATTGTATGTTTCATTTTTCCACTTTATTCCATGCAGGACTGACCCAGAACATTTATTTGAGGCTTTCTTCGAAGTAGCTGGCCCTACAGATGAAGCTCGCGGTGAGTAGGAAGTATACATACATGTACACTGTAAAATCAGTGCAAACCCATCACGGCCCCATTTCATATAAAAAAGTTGATATGATAGCAAGTCCTGCTGGAATAACAATTGTCATGGTAATGACAAGTATCCAGCTTTTTGATTGGTTGTTGCTGTGAGAAGTTGCCAATCCAGTAAAAGTTGCATTTGTAACATCTTTTATGAAATAGGACACAGATTATGTTGAAAGATATTAACCCGTTGAGGATGAGTCCCGAGTATACTCAGGCAGGAGTCTATGGGAAATGCGTGTTGTAACAAAATCAGTCTGTCCTCAATGGGTGATAAGACATGCAGTACATGCACCTGATAGGAAAGCTACAGCTGGACATCTGGTATGCATTTCAGGACAGGCCATGATGTCGTACACGATTACCCACCATCTTTCTATGATGTGTGGAGAACAGGATGAGAGCTCTCCAAAACGCATTGTCAGGATAGGTCACATGGATGAAAAGGAAGTCATCCATTGGTTGAGGATGAGCAGCTACTATAGCTGTTACTAGAATGTATACAGTTACTTGCAGCATACATCAAATTGTAGATGCAACACCTTTGTCGGTGGTTGGGGTACATTACAGCACTCGACACAATGTGGCAGTGGGGGAAGCGTGATTGGATGGAAGTTGGGAGGGGGAGGGGTAGTACAAAGACTAGAAGAAGGTAGTGACTGTCCGTTGAAAAGCCAAGGGAGGAATTGTTCCAGTAGAATTTTGTGTATTCTTTCATGCTGCATCTTATCACTTACACTTGTACATCATACATGTATCAACATACTGTATGCATGTGTTACATGGTAAAATATTTGAGACTTTTGTGTGTGTGTGTGTGTGTGTGTGTGTGATTGCCATAGTGCTACAATAATGCACATAATGAAGAAATCCTATAGCAGTGAGTGCACTCTATGTAAAACCATCAAAGAATTTATGCAATACAGGGAAGCATGCCACAACATAAACTGTAATTTAATTCTCTATTTCTGGTCATTATTCATAGATGAACTGGCACAGATTCGTAGATGCCTTGCTAATTAATTGCCTTTTGTAGCTTTTGCTTTTCAATGTGAAATATTTCATGATATAAATGTATACAGATTAGAGGAGCCTATTTACTACTACATTGTACCTTTTGAAAAGAGATTATGGCATAAGAAAAACTAATGAATCAATACAATCAAATCCTATAAAATTGTAGTATACAACCGTATGTCGCTTACACTGATTTTTTGTTTCAGTAAAATGTTGCTTGTTTTTTCAAGTTATGTGGCACTCCTGATGCATTTAGACCGTCCAAAAATAAAGCTGAGCCAGCAATAAATAAAGATACTTAAACCTATTTTACCAAAACATTATTGGACTGTCACTTTAACCTGTTGAGGACAGGCTGATTTTGCTGCAACACGCATTGAAGACTACACAGTCTTCAAAGGGTTAATACGAAGAGGTCCCTATTGCTGCAGAGTAAAAGTGGGATGAGTTGTGGCTTCTAGGAGGCTGCTTCACATTGCTCCTTACACTGACTGGTGGATGGTAAATCAAAGGCAATATAGAGCTCCTACGATTGACCTTTGCAAGCAGCAAATTTGCTCCACTGTGTCTTCCAGAAAGAATAGGAGTTGATTGGGGCCAAAGGTGCTAATGCCAATTTGCAAGGATCTCTCATGGCACCCCTAAACAGCTGCTGATGGGGAATGGCATCGGTTCAATTCAAGACAAATTTGGAGCGATTTGCAGCACTGCCGCCGATCTGATTGGGCTGCTATAGTCGCACAAGAAGTGCTTGCAGCTGATGTACGAGGGGCAGCTTGTCTGTGAGCATTTGTGAATGTAGTGCTTGGAGCTGCATGCTCGTGAACTTCTGTGCATGACACAGATTTTGCCAAGTTACTGCTAAGATGAAGAATTGAAGTAGCCCAAATTTGAAAGCATAGAACCAAAAAAAAAAATTGGCTCACAAATATTAGGAATTCTTTTTTTTTCCCCAACCAAAGGTGTGTGTGTGTGTGTGTGTGTGGTGGGGGGGGGGGGGGCTGCAGGTCATTGGTAACTTCTACATCACCCTTCTTTTCTTCTTTTTTTTTTCAGACTAGAATAGGGGTTGGGGGGGGGGAGGGCTCACCCCCACCTCCCCAGGTTCTGCAGCTCCTCAATTATAGTATCTCTTTTGCAAACATCACAAGGGCAATTCCGCAGTTAGGTGGACATGACATGGATAAAAGAAATGTGCCTCTTTGTCTTACTCTTAAATTTAGGTATCAACTAATGCCATGGATGTTCACCAATCATTAAGGTCTTCCAAATTCAGTAGATTTTATTTTCCGTACATATTGGTTTTGCGAGATCTGAAACCATCATTAAAAACGTACATGTGGGTCTGGGGATGCTGAAATTCACTTAAATGCAAATTACAGTGGGTTCCTTTGAAAAAAATTCCTCAAAGTTTTGCTAAAGGGTAAAAGATGAATACATTTAAATACTCCAGAAGTCATGTGATGTTTTGTCAATTACAAAAGGGTGAAATGACCTGCGGAATTACTCCGGACAAATGTAACGTTACTAACTGTAACGTTACTAACCATGCTTTTGGGGGTCTAGCTGATTAATTATTGGTCAAACTGCTAAAAATATTTGCGTGAACATTTGTCATGATGCAATGATTGAAATTAATGCAACACTTTGTTTGAAGTAACTTGAATTTTTGCACACTTTTTGTCACAAGACATTGATTTTTTTGTCATGTCCTTTTTTCGTAACGTTACTAACCAGCCCTTTTAGTTGCCATAACAATTCTAATATTTGTTGGATTGTATTCATTCTTTTCTATATCATGAACCTGGGAAGGGTGAACATGTTTTAACCAAGATTTTGATTTGAAATGAATAAATGGTGATTTAGTAGTAAAAATAAATATCTGAATTTGCTTAAATGTAACATTACTAACTGCGGAATTGCCCACAAAATTTTCATCGCTATATACATGTAGAATGATGTCTCTCAATATTGTGCGTGAAATTTTTTAATCCAGTAATATATACACTGTATACAGTAATGTGTACACCTCAGATTTTTATTTTTTTTTTTAATTTAAAACCATGTCACTGAAGAACACCCTCCCCTTTGGTACAGAGAATGATTGTTTGAATTTTTTTTGAGGTCCCAGTAAATTCACAGGAAGTGTATGAATTGCTTCCCTTCCATCATTACAAAGTTTTCAGGTTTTTATCATTCTGAGGAAAGGCCTGAATTTCATGTACCTCTACAATATACGCATACCAGCTTGTATGAAAGGAATCTACTTTTCAGGTGACACAAGAGACACATTTCTGTTACTGGCACTGGCTGGTTAGTGCATACAAGACATACTGGAAGTACAACTTTTATTACAATTATCCTTACAAAGTGCAGAAAGATATGAAACACATTGTGTACACTGTAGAATCATCGCTTCACCCATACAGCAGAACAGAGCTCAACGTAACGGTGTGCAGAACACAGCACTTGTATTTTCACTGACTGCAACACCTTTAGACTGCAGCGTACGTGTGTCGTAAACATGACAATGCATAGCTCATACTTTGCAGCGTCACTTTTACTTCCTTGTGTCTTGTGCATGTGAATATTTCATTATGGTGTGGGGTGGGGGAATTGCTCTGCATCCATAACAAATATCGAGTATACAAGGTAGTCATGCAAGATGTACCTTGCATATTATGGCTGCAATGAAGTGTCTTTAGGATACTACGTGTACATAGTGTATTTTGAACCATTATACTGACATTATGTTGTAATGAATTTCTGATTTGATACTTGTCTGATGTCGCAAAAATGCTCACATACATAAATCTATTGGCCTGTTATCCCTAATCGTGAATATCTTTGATTTTGGACAATTCTTTCAAGGTCACACATCAGAATTATAACTAGAGGGGTTGGTTGTAGTTTGCCGATTTGTCGGACAGTATCAGAATACATACATTGTATATGTAAGCCTACAATGGAATCATGTTCTGTAAAAGTGGAAATTTTTGCTGTGTGAAAATTTTTTACGTATTTCACGCGACCAGAAACTACAGTAGCGCGAAAATGTGAGGTCACGATTAGTTTTGCTTGTTTAATGTACTACTATATGTCTTGATACCTTGGAATTGTACATAGGCCTACATGTGAAATTCGTCTTTGATACTCTGCAGAGCAGAAAAATTACTTGCGCAAAAGTATTCACTTTTACAGTACAGTTGAACCTCTCGTATCCGGACAAGTCGGGACCGGGGCTCGTCCGGATAAGGGATTTGGCCGGATACGGGAGACTCAATGCTTTATACATGTACATATACATACACATGTACAGTGTACTGATGTAGCCCATTGTAGTACCACATGTAGTAATGTGTATACTGCAACCTTTTCATTGTTACACTCAGTAATAGACCCCAAAATAGAGGTTCGTGTTTCAAGAATGAAATCATTTTCTTTTATAAATTCTTGGGATGATTTACCTAAATAATTATTAAGAAATGTATCAAGTATATGTAATTCATGTGCGTTTGTGTAGAAGTTCTCAAGGAGTTGGGAATCCCCCTTTCCTCCCGTAATTATTAAAAAAGATTAAAAAATCACGGCGAGATTGCGTCCGGATAATAGAGAGATCCGGATAAAGGGAGGCCGGATAATAGAGGTTCAACTGTACATGTTCCATTGTGTGCTTTATACAGAGTAGAACTATGTGTAGTACAGCTGACTCTTGGACGAAGACTAGTGGTGCAGCAGCCCCATGGTTGGCAAAAAGCTTCACTTTGGTTGGCACACTGAGGCTCTAAACCACATTGCCCAATACAAATGTATGATGTCATGAAAATGGTATTCCTTTGTGACAGTCATGTACACATTCTAAAGATTTTCTTCTTTCTTTTTTTTTTTTCCGTCACATTGACTATTTCTGTACCGCTAGCATGCCGTCTGCTTCAATTATAATATCCTTCCTCAAACACACTCTTTCTCTTCCTTTGTAATCATTGTGAGGATGTTGTGGTCACAATTTTAAACGGTGCGAAGAAATTTCTTATTTACGCATAACCTATTGTTCTGCAGGTTTCGATTGGTAATGGCTGATTTGTCACCAGCACAAGAGAGGCTTCTCGACTTTGTTGTTTCTTTTTTTCCCCTCACTTTTTATCATCTTTCTTTCTTTTTTTTTTTTTTTTTTTTTTTTTTTACTTTTTACCAGCCGTGAAGGAGCTATCTTGGTCGCATGACTGTGATCTCCTTTAATCCAAAGTATTTTTTTATTTGAACACAAAAGACCCCAAAATGTTATTAATTTTCTGACGTTCAAATGGAGCTCGGAGGATGACATCGTGTCCATGGTACTTTTCTCAAATAGAGCCATACATGTACGAAGGTCAATGTACCTACTTTGATAATATGGAATTGAACGTTTACTGACAGTCAAAAATCAAAGAATACAGTGTAGTCAAAAGAATGTCACAATCATTTAACACTTTTTCATGCAAATGACAGAATTTTTGTATTATATTCAGGTATACTTTCTTATGATATCTGTCATGTATGTAGGCACTGTAAGATGACTTTGAATAGAACTCACCATTAAGACTGCCTGGAAAATGGTTCTTGACTCTTTCAAACTGTCGTTTCCTTGATTTCTTGTTATTTTCTTTTTGTTAAAAACTGTAAACTATACCTAGATTGGCTTTGTACGTACAATAGTATGCATTTTGGACTTGGAAGTTCTGCTGGATACATGCAAATCAGCCTTTAAGAGAAGAAGTGTTGCTGAATTTGGGATTTTTCTATTTTAAGCATGCTGTGGTTTGACATCTTGGAAACCCAGATCTTCTGTTTGATGATAATAAAATGATGATGATAATGATGATAGTTTTAACAAGTTTTAACAGTGATGATAGCAACAGTAATGAAATGTTATTGATTCTATTCAAAGTCTCATGCTACAGCACTATTTAATATAGAGAATAAGATGATCTACTGTGCAGTTGTATAATGCATACTTTTGTTCTTTTTGTGTGTTGCAGAGCCTCACATCGTTGCTACGTTTCCGGAAGACTTCAAGGATGACGTGGTATCCAAGGAACTTCCAAGGTTCTGCTTCCCATGTGACCTCAGCAGGTAGGCATTGGTCCCTCTCTGTGGCACCCCTCTCACACCAAGCAAAGTGTATTTAAATATGGACATATATGAACATACGAATATGGCCAAATGTTTTGAAACGGAAGAAAGATGTTGACTGGCCTTGAGGGAGATACCAGAAAATATTGCTCAAACTGAAAGAATATTGCCCGAGTCGAAGACGAGGACAATATGCACAAGGCGCAGCCGAGTGCATGTTGCATGACATTGTGAATACCGGCATGATTGTGATATGACAATAATACTTGTTGTTCTATCAAAATGACCCATTCCTTCTCATGAAACATCCATACTTGAAGACATCTGATGATTACTAAACTTTTATGCTACATTCGCTTGCCCAACTCAGTCAAGAGTTTGCCAACTTTGGATTTTTTTTGCTCAAATGCAGAACTAAAATAAACGGATCAATAAGTGGCAGTTTTCCACTGTGCATTGAAAGCATCATATCCATGGCTTTGTCATACAGTAACATCATAACAAAGCTTACAATTTTCTCTATGATTTACAGGACTGCATTTCTAGCATAAATGCTAAGCTATAAAAAGATACATAATGCCTTTGAAAATCAGAGTGTTTTTCAGTCTAAGTGCTCATGTGTTGCTGTCTCAAAATGATATGGCATGCAGGGTGTTAAAGAAGCAGTTTCCACAGGAATCCAGAGGGATGTACTAGACATGTATGGAGCTCTTCTGTGGCAAAGTGTTAATCTCTCTAGCAAGGTCTCTTGAATACTTTAGTCTTAAATATTCAAATGTCATGGTCTTTAATATATTGGGGCCATCATACTCGTCTCCCACGTAATGAATTTCCCCCAGAAGAACCCTCCAGAACTGATTCAATTTAGCCAGCAAGAGGGTTTTATGACACACAAAGCAACGCATAGCCCAAACAGTGCGATCAGCGGCCCGTGTGTGTGCAATGTCAGTTGGACTTAAAGGTGGCGGTGTTCAGAGGCTTAATCAGAGTTGACAAAGGCAGTCTCACTGCAGGAGACAAGATCACTGTGCAAGCCCTCCCTTCGGTGTGACGTACAGTGTTGGAAGCTGTGGGAAATATACCGCCAAAGTCTTCGCCCACTGTGAGTCAGTGTGAAAGACAGCCAACTAATCCCATTCACGTAAAAGTGGTCGCACAACCCCACCCCCTTCTCCTGGAAAAAGGGGAAGAGACCCTGTCCAGACAGTCCTTAATACAAGCAAACAGTTATATACCTGGTTCTATTCATTGCATATATTGTTTGTTGCTATACCCACACATATTTTATCACATTTGCATGGCACAGCAGAAAATACAATGTACAATGTATGTTGTGTGTGTGTGTGTGTGTGGGGGGGGGGGATGTGTCACATGACCAAAGCCAAAGAAGGAAGGAAATTGTCATGCTTGTTGTTCTTTCCTGCTGAAAGGGATGCAGGAGGAAAGCCTAGCACAACTGAAAAGATGGCCGCATGCAGATTGAACTTGAGCTCCATGTTCAACGCTCTCTGGTCTTTTTCCTCCTCCTTTTTCCTTGTCTTCTTCATATCCCAGCTTGCCTTTCCATATATATGTTTCCCGAACTGGTGAAGCCAAGTTCAACGAGACCGATTGTGGTGTTGTGGGGGTAGGAAATAGCCGGCCGTGTGAGTCATACGTGTATCGTCTATGATGAATGAGAGCGAGATATTGAAAGCACTCGGTGGGTTGCAGCACCTGTCTCTGCAGCAGATCTCATTTTAAAAGGGCACTCTGATTTAGAGTGAATGAAAAAGAAGTATAAAAAAAGCCATTCCATCAAAGAACGGCAGTATTTGAAGATCTGCCAGTTCAAAGTTACATTCTGCACATGAGCAGATAAAGGTCAAGTGAAAAAAGAACAAAACAAAACAAAATGCAGAGTTGCAATGAGTGATGTCATGGACAGCGTTTGAATGGTTTCTAGACATTGCAGTGAAAGGACATTCTGAACATTCAAGGGAGTTCATCAACGTAAAACCAAGGTGCATTATACATATAGTGGGTGATATTTAGGTTTACAATTGTTTTGTTTCAGTGGTTTCAAATTTGGGTCATTGGACATTTTAACTATGAACTGGTCTGTAGAGACCTTTATTTTAGTAATATGTTGAAGGAGTCTTAAATTAATTTTTGGCTCTGGGTATGAGATCCAAATGGGGAAAAAATAATATGGTACCTTCATTGTGAAATATAAAACTTGTGAAAGTTTTGCTGTCTGTCCTGGGAAATCATCGAGAGGTATTCATGCAGTTGCCTAAAGTGTATGTTGGGATGGGGGGGGGGGTGGGGTGAGGGTAGGGGAGAGTGGAATGAGCCAAGAAAAGGAAATTGTCTCTTGTTCTATGTCATAAGGAATGGAGGTGTGTACACTGATGCACTGCAACACCTGTTAGCAGAGAGTGTAGTATAGCTTTAAACGTTGCCCTTTTGACCTGCATGTTAAATAGAAATTATTGCAGTTTGTTTGCTTAGGGAAAAGGAAAACCTGCCTGCCTGTGTGGCTGGGACAATATTATCTCACTTTCTAGCAAATAAAGAACAAGTTCACCCACATTCATGTGTGGATTGAGTGAATGCAGCAAAATCATTAGAACACATCAGTGAAGTTTGTGGAAAATGGGACAGTCGTTCCAAAGTTATGAAGTTCTAGTGCTGCCATCACTGGGTGAGGAGACTGCTACAGTTTAGGACATCACTGCAGGACAACAGTATATTAAAGGAAAGTAATTTGTAGAGAATTCCACAAAATTCCATTTCTTTTTCTTTTTAAATTAAAACTTAGTACACATCCCCTTGAATTGTTGCTGACACGTGTTAAGGGTAATCCCCCACCCCATTTTCTGAAAAGAGATACATTGTATTGATACATTGTATAATTATTAAAGTCAAGTACTCTTTCAGTTTGTCAGAAATGAGAAAAAAAAAATATTTTCTTTTTATATCATTGTCTTGAAGTGACATCACAGATGGTTGTAGTCTTCTCTCCTAGTGATGGCAGCACTGAAACTTTTAAAAATTCATAACTTTTGAACTGACTGTCCCATTTTCCTCAAACTTTTATGATGTGTTCGACTAATGTTTGCATTGCATTCACTCATTTCACACATATTTGGGTGAACTTGTCCTTCAAATCTTTGAAATGATATCTATCCATTGAAAAAAAATCTCTGTCATTACTTAGGATTAGTCAAGTCTTAGCCCGTTTTAAAACTTCATGTTTTAGTGAATATTCTGGGAGAGATCTTCACATAATCACATAGGTATTCTAGGACTCTCAGTAATTTCCTTCTAACAAACCAGATACACATTCACAAGCACAAGGTGTCCATTATTCAGTAGACATGTACAGCAATGATGACAATTGTTTTTACAGTGATAGCTTTCAACTGGTACAAGCGAGACCTTTACGATATATCATACATGAATGAAAAAAAAGTGAATCAATATGAGAGATCATCAAAATTTTTGCACATGCATGCAAAGGGTTGACTGTTAATCAGGATGCAAATCTGTACTTTCTTATGCAAGTCTATTCAATAAAGATGGAAGCCATATGCAGTGTATGTGCTGTTGTAAATTGTAATTTACCAGCTGGGAAGCCTGTACCCCTCTCATACTTCTGTGATTTACACAGGAAGCCTAGATGCATTGGTGTCTCACAATTCACTCTAGATATACAATGTACTTGTCCTTGTTGTGAGAGTACAAGTTTAGATTGCTGCGATGAAGGGCCATTTAGGGTCAGTGTAGAGCCGTGGCTCAAATACTGTATTGGTACAGGAATTATTGTTCTCATTGTAACGGGACTATTTCTAGTGTAGTTAAGATTCCCCGTCCCTCCCCGGCCTACCCCCTCCACGATCCTTTGTAACAGGTAAAGAGCATTTTGGAGCCTGTGTACAACCAGGGATTCTCTCTTCTATTCATATTTTGATTGTCTTGAAGAAAAAAATATTTCCCAGTGTTTACAATGTATGGCAAAAAAGACCAACTTTGTTGCTGTCAGAAGGTTTGTAGTTTGCTTTGTGTGCGCTTTAATTGATGGAGAATAGTGCAGTGCCGATGTAGATCAATTAACTGGTTCAGCATCTTTATGTAACTTTTTACTCTTTGTTCCTTGTTAATTTTCCTTCAAACTTCAAAAATTCATGATTTTTTTTTCTTTTGCAACGTTTTTCGTGAACACTATTTCTGACATTTAATATACTTTCCCTTTTTTGCGTGTTATGGAAGTTTTTGGAGAGGCTTTAAGGACACAAGGAAGTTTGGCACCTCACCAATGTGCCAAGTCTCACCAAGTGGTGAGTTATTGGAGCTATCAAAAATGTATTTCACAGCTTCAGTTCCTGCAGGATGATGATGCATCAGTAAATATTTGCTGTGTTTATACCTAGCGTTACCACTTGAGGTTTCCTTTCTGCTTTCTTACTGGAAATATCTCTTAGCAGAACCTCAACTTGTTAAAATTTGAGTAAATTTAGCATTGACGGTTAAGGAGTTGTTTAATTTGAAAAACAACAACAACAACAAAAAGTTGGCACATTGACAGATCATGAAAGGTATCTCCACATTAGAGCGGACAAAGATTCAAAGTAATATGTCCTCTCATGTGAGTGTCCTGTCGTTGTCTTCAGTATGTTTGTGATTTTCAGCAAAATCAGAAAACTTCTTTTTACCTTGAGATATTTACATTTGTCATCATGAGCACGTATGGGTACGAAAAAAAGAAACTATGTCAGTGCATTGAAGCTTTTCACTCCAAATTGTATTTTTAAAAAAATGTCACCCCAGGTCTTCCCCCTTAGGTTTGTATTACCAGTGACATTTACAAACACATACACCTGTACATGATGCATACTTATGTATTCTGTGTATGTGTGTAGGTGTAGATGAACATACAATTATACTCACACATGCACAAATACAAACATTTTTACGCAACATGTATATTAACATTACATTACGTCTTGACATGTTGTTCTAAACATACTGTGCATAATACACTTGTACATTCACATGTTTGTACTGTACCTATACAATATTGTACACGTACAGGTATAGTGTCTATTCATGTATCAATATTAGAGGGGGGGGGGTTGGGAGAAAGGAGATGCATTTGTACAGCCAATAGAACGGGATACATCTACAATTGTGTGGGCAAAGCCTAGCATTCAGTACAGTATATGATGTGTGTCTGTGCCCTTTCTGTATTACTGAACTACCGGTATGCTATTTTAGGAAGTGACTGGCACATCCAGTGTTTGTTCTGCAGCGCTGCTTTCTCCTGTCTTTAATACTCTGATTCAGTAGCCTTTTCAAACTCTATCGGTCAAAAATGATGTGACAGGGCTAGTGATGCCTGTATTGAGATGACGTGATCTCTTAAAATGCTCTATGGCTACACTGTAAGGCAGACTACAGTATACAGACTACTGTATACGCTGTTATTTTCACATACAGATATTTTCGTGAATGACGAGGCCATAGACATTTTCGCGAGATGTTGTTTTCGCGAATTGATGCCGACGTTTACATTACTGCGCTATCAACAGGAGAGCATGGAGACATTGTCGCATGTTGTTAAATTCGCAATCCAACTGTGATTCGCGAAATTCATGAAAATTAAACCCTCATGAAAATAACAGCTTATACAGTAATATGGGATCAAAAACATAGCCAGTCAGAAGTGCAGAAATGAGTCACATGTGCGCTCTTTTTCCTTTTTTTTTTCTGCTAACATGCCCAGGAGTGCAAGAAATGCACATCAAGAAAGTACTGTAAAAGTGGAAATTTTCATGCATTTTGCGCAACCAGACGCTAGCGTGAAAATAAAAGCACGCAAATATTTTTGCATACCACGTGTTCCAGTAGTTAATGTCTTGATTCCGCGGAATTAAAAACATGCAAAATCCATCTTACCCGGCCGAGCATGAAAAATTACTCACGCGAAAATATCCACTTTTACATTACTCACTGTGTTTATTGCACTGCATGTTAGCCTCCTGTGGCATCGTTGTTTACTGATCGCTCTTTGGAGCGGAACGAACCCAAACAACTGCTCCATTTCACACAGTCATCTGCACGGTCAATCGAAGAGTGGCCCCATTGTATTGCAATACAAAGTATGATATTAAAAAAAAAAGAAAGTTTATAGACCCAATTCATAAAACAAATAATGGACAGGTATAAATAAGTGGATGATGCTGCACACTCTCAGACATTCACAATATCATGCATCATGCACTTGGCTGCACCTTGTGCGTGTTGTACCATTGTAATCCCTCGATTGCGCTGCATCTCTACTGATGTGAAAAACGCACTCTTGCCTGTGTGCGTGTACAGCTGTATCGTGTAGTATACGTTGTAATATGTATTGCTATCATCCATTAAAATAGAAAATAGGTTCACATGACATTTCTAATCCTAAACATCTTTCAATAGGATGTATGCACTACTGTATACGCTATAATTTTCGCGTACATAAATTTTCGCAAATTGCCGCTGTCATACTTTTTCGTGAGTGGTTTAAATTCGCGATTGGGGGACCAGAGAAAATATGAAGTGGCAAAGAAAGTGTGAATTTTCAACTTATTAGCAAATAAGAATGATACTAGTTATACACTGCATGAAAAAAAAACTTACCGAACTCTGCGAACTAGTAAGTTAGAATTCAACATTTTTGAAGTGGTTAAGTCCATCGCGCTAGATTTCTGACGAGTGGTCCCCTTGCGATAATGGATTGGCTCTCTACAGTATTTGTATGTAGACGTGGACGTGCTATATGTACGTAAACAAGCTTATATCCAGTATGGTCTGTTCGGTAAGCCGTGACATGGTATACTAGTACTGAAATGTTCGTATCATCAGGGCAAGGGATTCATTTTGGAAGGTAATATTTTCGCGTGTCGTTAATTTTGCGAATAGCTCCCGACTCGCGAAATTCGCGAAAATAAAACCCCCGCGAAATATAGCGTATACAGTATTTACAATGTACAATCTATGAGCCGTATGGGGTCCCCACTCATACAAGTTTTGCATCATGTGGGCACGATAATCTACAAACTCAAAAGGTAGTGTGACCTCCCGTGAACTCTATTTCTCTTTTAATAGCTTCAGGTCAACCTCCAGTGCATGCCGTACACTAAGGTATCATCGCACATTTGCTAGTGTGTGTGTTTGTATTTCATCGGGATTTGTGGTTTAGTCATTGAGTGGGACTCGTGCTTGAAAGTTTAATCTTAAGGATTAGGTGTCGTGCGTTGTAGTCCAAGACTACAGGCTAATCATCAAAGTTTAAAAGATGGAGTTAATCCTAAAGATTAGGAACGTTGTGTGAACGTAACTAATGTACACATGTAACTTGTGCTCTGTTTTTCTTTAATGTACATGACAGGTACAACCCTGCAGGTCAGCTCTTCACATTTGTCCTCACAGGGATCGACAACCTGCAGAGGTTTGGATTCTGCCGGCACCCCCCTGGAGCCAAGACAGCCATCTGTTTCCTCAGGTAAAACCATTCTCTGATGCATCTTCATCCCCTACAATTGTACCCAACTTTGCCCAATTTCCCATCACACTTCCCTAGTAAATCCTTTGCAACACCCACCCTCATCTTCCACTGTCTAATTATGCCTCCGCCACGAAGTGGTGCCGGAGGCATTATGTTTTCGGGTTGTCCGTCCGTCCGTCCGTCCGTCCGTCCGTCCGTCCGTCCGTCCTTCCGTCCGTCCGTCCGTCCTTCCGTCCGTCCGTAATGAATTTTGTGGACAAGGTAACTATCGAAACCTGTTGAGGTATCCTAATGAAACTTGGCATGTATGTGTATTAGGGGGTGAAGTTGTGCCTATCAACTTTCGGGTGCACATGCTCAAGGTCAAAGGTCAAAAGGTCAAGGTCAAATACATAAAATTTCACTATTTCCACCATATCTATTGAATGCCTGAAGATATTTTCTTGAAACTTAGTGTATACATGTATTACCCAATTAAGATTCTCTGGTGAAAGTTTGGGTCATGAGGTCAAAGGTCAAAGGTCAAAAGGTCAGGGTCAAATACATAAAATTTCACTATTTCCACCATATCTATTGAATGCCTGAAGAGATTTTCTTGAAACTTAGTGTATACATGTATTACCCAATTAAGATTCTCTGGTGAAAGTTTGGGTCATGAGGTCAAAGGTCAAAGGTCAAGAGGTCAAGTAAAAATATTAAAACTTCTTTTTTTTTTCTCCGTACCTTGGAAAATTGTTCAAGGTATCTTCATGGAACATAGTATATACATGTACTGACTGGAAGTGATTATCTAGAGAATGTAGGGTTCATGGGGTCAAAGGTCAGGGGTCAAAGGTCAAGTGCAAGACTTCAAAATTTTACTATTACCCTCATATTTATGCAATGTCAGCAGGGTTATTTTTTTACACTTGGTGTATGCGTGTGTAACCTAATAGAAATTCTCTGGAAAGTTTTTTTTTCTCTTTTTGCCTCAAAGGTCAAAAGGTCAAAGATCAAGTGAAAGTGGTGAACTAACTTTTTCCTCCATATCTCGGAAGTGGCTCAAGTTACCTTGAAACTTAGTACATATTATGCATGTTCTACCTGAAAGTAATTATCTTATGAATTTTAGGGTCAAGGGCCAGATGAAAATGGTAACAATTTACTATTCAACTCAGAAATTGCACTTTTTCTCCACACCTGTACCTTGAAAATTACTCGATGCCTAAATGTATGAATGGGTCAAAGTCAAGTTAAAGTCCTTAAATCCCTAGATACATGCTCTCTTATTCATCCAATTAAACCTACGTCAAGGAAGGTGAACATTCAACACATTTGTGACAAACTTGTCATTCCAATATTTTGCCAATTTTGTGAAAATGTAATCACACAGTGTCCACATGTACTATCCAGACCTATTGGGAAAATCATGCATTATGGCGGAGGCATACCAGTCGCCAAAGCGACATTTCTAGTTTTCAACTATATTTCCATCCTATCCATCAAGTGCGGTGGCCGGTAAGGTAGCTCAGTCGGTAGTGCATCTGCCTCACGATCCAAAGGACCCTGTTTCTATACCCAGGTCCCACTGAACAATTTTCTGTGTAATCATACAGTCCCCAGTAGTAAGAGGCAAAGCACTCTGTCCCTCGGATAGAACATAAAATGGAGGTCCCCTGTCTGAAAGAGTCACAACTCATGCACATAAAAGATCCCGCTTCATTCATTTATTGTAAAGGGCAGGGTGTTAAACCCGGTGAAGTGGTCCCACCTCACATCCAACTGGACCCCATGGAAGACCAGCTATTGCAGCTCAATATGGGCTTCTCAGGTGGAAATGAAACAAACAAACAAGCAAAACAAACAAGTACATACCCCCTTGTACTATATCGTCGCTGGGGCGACAAGATCTTGGATCTACAAAATGTCAAATGTTCAGGAGAGCCCAAAAAACATGGCGGCCAAAGCACTGTGGCGAATGGAATAGCCTTTCCTTTGACATGCCGTGGTGGCTTCATTTTTGGAGTAAGACAGTTAGGATTAAATTTAATGTTAAATTTAGGTAAAGGTTAGGTTAAATTCTGACTTCGACATCAATGCGACTTGCACCTATACATTTCTTCATGACTGTACTCCATGATCGTGAATTTCACTACCTCCGAAATCGTCAGGATGTCCCAATTCACAAAAAAATTAGACTCACTATAGATACAGTCTCAAGGGAAATGCTTCCTGGTATCATCATGTCACGAATAAGGGAGATTTTCTTACGAGCCAATGGAATAGTTGTGAGGTGAAGAATTGTTCAGATTTCGTGTTAGTTTTAACTTGTTGGAAATTTACTTAGACAGGTATCTATGTGTGTTACAACAAAATCAGCTTGTCCTCAACAGGTTAATACAACTTTTATTATGAACTCCTCATTTTCTCACTTTTTTTAATCTCTCATCTTTATTTCATGTGTGATTATCTTATCTCAGGAGACTCAGAAATTTTCATAAGCTTTAAACAGGACCACTAGTTTCCTGTAGTTACTAGATTAAATAACTCCCTTTTAATCAAATCTTCCACCTTCCCCATCTTCATTTGAGAGTAACGTGTTTTCCCTCTAATTTTATAATCTTCTCTTGACCCATATCTGTCTTCCGCTTCTTTCCTTTCCTTTCCAGTATTTTTTTTAAGATCCCCACTCCCTTATCCCCCTCCACCAAGTCATGCCTCTCCTCTTCCCTCTAAATCAAAAACTCTTATTCACACAATTTACCCCCATTTTCCTCCCCCCTACCCTTTCCCATTCTGAGTGCTCCCCCACCAACACAGTATTTCTACCTCTATCTTTCTCTGTCACTTCAGTCCCATGAAATTTTGCAACCTCTCTGCAGAAGTACTCCTCCTCCTCCCTACTCCTCATTTCCTGCTTTCCATTTGTAATCTCCTCTTGTTTGCCTTTTTATTCTTTACCCCTGCCCCCATCTTTTCATCCCATCACGTCTTGCCACATATGGCCTGATGGATTTACCCCGTTGCGGCTTCATGGTCGTTCATTCAGGCAGTCTTTTTGAGAAGCTGTCTCGCAGCCTTGCTAACAGACGTTAAGGATGTGCTGTGTGCAGTACGTCAGTGTACATATTGCACCTCACAGATGCCTGTCATGATTGTAAAATGGATTTCAGGGACTATAAGTTGACCTGATATTGTGTGGCAAGGTGCTAGTGCACTTCTAGTCTCATTAACCTTTTCATGACTGGTCTAAGCACTGCCAGCTGATGTGTCTGTGGAGAGTGTCTGCTTCAGTAAAATCAGTGTCTTTGAAGAGTAAAAGCCAAAAGCTCTTATCTCACAGTGCATTGCATTACAACAGAGCAGATTTCTGTCAGTAGAAATACATATCAATTCACAGTCTACTACGTCTTGCATTTGTGATGTGGTTTATTGCAGAGAGAGAGAGGCAGTGTGTTTGTTTGTGTGTGTTTGTGTGTGTGTGCGCGTGCAAGTGTATAATATACTTCTTTGCAGCGCTACATTTTGTACAAGTTGAATTACAGCGTTACTGAATTATTTGTACCGTAAATGGTTTCAAAGGAGCAAATCTTAACTAGACTCGGAATTTGTCAAGACTGACAAATTAGGTGATCCGATCTTTTTGGAAATCAATGATTTGAGTCCTGATCACAAAAGGTATGACCATACAGTTTTCACCTGAGATTAGGGACATTGGTCGTGTTATGTTTGGATTCTCATTTAGAAAAGGAATTAGACCTGCCATCTTTGGTACCGAATTCCGTATACACTATAAACGAAGATACACAATGAAGTATATTTGACCTTTGACCCCACTTTGGACACCGAAGATGGCATCTGAGCAAAAAGTGATTACTTTGTGAAATGATTCTTGTAACACGGTCTTTACGTGTGCAAAATATGGGAGAGATAGGACATGTATTCACCAAGATACAAGATAAAACATTTATGACCTTTGACCCTAATTTACATACCCAAGATGGTGTCTGATCAAGTAATTGTTATTTTATGAAATAATGTAAGTGACATGAACTAAACATATGCAAAATATTATGCTTACAGAGCTTGTTTTTCTTGAGTTATTGCAAAGAAAGTTGCAAAAAGAAAGAAATATCTCAATACATCGAAGATAAGCTTTAATTTCAACCAAGTTTTTGGACGTGATCCCGACATCGTATGAAAAAACGAAAGGCACATTTACGATAGCCCAAAGTCTCAGCTACAACATATTAAAATCTGGGAGAAATTCACCGAAGCATAAGTGAGCTACTGCTCGAAAAGGACAGTCATGTCAATTTTCATTCCAGAAAAACTGCACTCCCATAGAGATAACACGTAAACTGGTCAAATTCGACAAGGTTACTTTCAATCCATTTTTACGAGGTTATGCTGTCATTCAATCAAAATTGTGTTATTACATAACTGATAGAGCATTAAATTAGCTACAGCATACTGAAATCTGGGTGAAAATTGGCCAAGGATAAGTGAGATACGCTCGAGTAAACTTGAAATTTGATGACGTCATTTTGAAATTTTACTCTTTTTGATTTATTAAGAAATTTGATACCTTTTCATCTTTTTTTCAGCATTGCCAACCCATGAAATGACATGTTCAACTCATCAGTTTTCAAAATATGTCAAGAAAATGGGGGGGTCACCGTCTATCCTGGCGAGTAAACTCGGATTTAAAATTGGCGGTTTTTTGGCATTGTTGCACTGTATATCGCCATTAACGCGCGCGCGGATTTTCAACTTCGACGGGCCCGTATGACGTCATATTGAGTCGGATTGACTTGAAACTTGGCAGAAATATTCCTTGACATTTCAGACATCCGATCTGTGTAAAAAAAGTGGAAATTTCTATTGCACATAAGCTATACGTGCGTATATGCGCGCGCGCGTACGCGTCCGTCCAATTTTTTCAATTTTTCAAAAAATGCTCCAAATGGTCTGAAACGTGTGCAAAAAAAATTTGAGCTCGATTTGAGCATACAAATATTTCGACGCGCGCGTACGCGCGCGTTTTAAGAGAAAATATGAATTTTGAGAATATGAGTAGAATGCGCATAACTTGAAATATATGTGACGTAAATTTCATTGAAAAATTCTATTCCATTAATGAGATATGATTGAGAATGTGTTTTCATATAATGACGTCATAGTGACGTCACGGTCGACTGATCAGTATTATACATTAGATCTGTCGTCTTTGGGACATGATACATATATGGTATAATTTTGAAATTGATAGGACGAGGACTTTCTGAGCTAACCTCTACACAAATTTTGTCCAGAAATAAAGAAGAAGAAGAAGAAGAAGAACCAACAAAGAATCCGTACAGATACAGAAGGTGATCCGAGAGGATACTCGGATCACCTAATGAAGCTAAGCTTTGATTACTTAAGCCGAGTTTTTCGACGTGCTTTTGACGTCGTATGAAAAAACGGAGGACGTATTACGATAGCGCAAAGTCTCAGCTACAACATATTAAAATCTGGGAGAAATTCATCGAAGGGTGAGTGAGCTGGTGCTCGATAAAGACAATCATGTCAATTTTCACATCTAGAAAAATTCCCTCCCATAGAGATAACACGTCATAATGACGATAAAGAAAGAAGTACATATGACCTTTGACCCCACTTTGCACAGACAAGATGTCATCTGAGCAAAAAGTGGTTATTTTGTGATATGATCCTTGTAACATGGTCTTTACGTGTGCAAAATATGGGAAAGATAGAACATGTATTCACCAAGATACAGGATGAAACATTTATGACCTTTGACCCTAATTTACATACTCAAGATGGCATCTGATCAAGTAGTTGTTATTTTATGAAATAATGAACGTGACATGAACTAAGCATGTGCAAAATATGGTGTTGATAGGGTATGTTTTTCTTGAGTTATTGCAAAGAAAGTTGCAGAAAGAAAGAAATATTTCAATACAACGAATATAAGCTTTAATTTCAACCAAGTTTATTGACGTGATCCCGACATCGTATGAAAAAACGAAAGGCACACTTACGATAGCCCAAAGTCTCAGCTACAACATATTAAAATCTGGGAGAAATTCACCGAAGCATAAGTGAGCTACTGCTCGAAAAGGACAGTCATGTCAATTTTCATTCCAGAAAAACTGCACTCCCATAGAGATAACACGTAAACTGGTCAAATTCGACAAGGTTACTTTCAATCCATTTTTACGAGGTTATGCTGTCATTCAATCAAAATTGTGTTATTACATAACTGATAGAGCATTAAATTAGCTACAGCATACTGAAATCTGGGTGAAAATTGGCCAAGGATAAGTGAGATACGCTCGAGTAAACTTGAAATTTGATGACGTCATTTTGAAATTTTACTCTTTTTGATTTATTAAGAAATTTGATACCTTTTCATCTTTTTTTCAGCATTGCCAACCCATGAAATGACATGTTCAACTCATCAGTTTTCAAAATATGTCAAGAAAATGGGGGGTCACCGTCTATCCTGGCGAGTAAACTCGGATTTAAAATTGGCGGTTTTTTGGCATTGTTGCACTGTATATCGCCATTAACGCGCGCGCGGATTTTCAACTTCGACGGGCCCGTATGACGTCATATTGAGTCGGATTGACTTGAAACTTGGCAGAAATATTCCTTGACATTTCAGACATCCGATCTGTGTAAAAAAAGTGGAAATTTCTATTGCACATAAGCTATACGTGCGTATATGCGCGCGCGCGTACGCGTCCGTCCAATTTTTTCAATTTTTCAAAAAATGCTCCAAATGGTCTGAAACGTGTGCAAAAAAAATTTGAGCTCGATTTGAGCATACAAATATTTCGACGCGCGCGTACGCGCGCGTTTTAAGAGAAAATATGAATTTTGAGAATATGAGTAGAATGCGCATAACTTGAAATATATGTGACGTAAATTTCATTGAAAAATTCTATTCCATTAATGAGATATGATTGAGAATGTGTTTTCATATAATGACGTCATAGTGACGTCACGGTCGACTGATCAGTATTATACATTAGATCTGTCGTCTTTGGGACATGATACATATATGGTATAATTTTGAAATTGATAGGACGAGGACTTTCTGAGCTAACCTCTACACAAATTTTGTCCAGAAATAAAGAAGAAGAAGAAGAAGAACCAACAAAGAATCCGTACAGATACAGAAGGTGATCCGAGAGGATACTCGGATCACCTAATAATGCATTGATGTTTCCTTTTTTGGTACCAGTACATTTACCTAGCTGTAGATATAAACTTTTTCATAACCGATACATTTGTTTGAGTACTGAACTAAATTGTAATTTGTAGTCTGTACCGGGTCTGTCAAATGATTGACATTACACTTATTTTAAATGGACCCGATTGCTTCGTATTCCCTTCAACACACAAATTTTATCTCTAAAAGCAGTGATTGCAGCAATAAGAATTGTGTATTGCTCTGCAGTTAACCCATAGTCTCCCTTGTCATGATTTGCCATGGATTTGAATGCGTGGTAAACTTGGTTCCAGCAAGCGAAGGGTAATGCTAACAGAGACCCACTGTCGCTAGCCAGTCACATCACACAGCATGCTTTCAGACATGCTCTGGAATGAGCTTAGTTTCTACTGACCTGAAGCCCTTGACCTGTCTTTCCAACAGAGCCAACCAGTCAGAGCAATTGTTTTGGCTATTTTTTTTTTTTTTAAATCAGTTATTTCTATATAGTCACTGATACATATTGATACATTTTAGTATTGCTATGATGTGCTTGTAGTAGCACTGTAAAATCTTGCCTTCCTAATTTTGTCATCATCTTTAGTTGTTATACATTAAAATCAGTTTATTGCAATGGAAGTCCAAGTACAATCTGTACAGTGTACAGTATACATTGTAGCTCTTGCAACTGCAGAAGAGAAGTGCAACAACATTACAAACATTTTATATTTGTAAATTTTTATGTATATACATGTAACTATTCCCAAGTGCTCAGGTTATACAGCTTTGTTAATGAAAATGTGAATCAAAAAGCATGCATCGTCTACTATTATTTCAAATTGCTGCATTTTTCTTGGGATTCAAGCAATGACAATTTACAGTCACCGTGCATTCCTTTTACTTCACAATGCAAATTTTCACACTTGGCTATATTTGCCCATTGCTTGGCAGGTATTTGCCAAGCTACTGTATAAAAAAGTTGAATTGTGCACAATTGATTTCTCACAGTTGATATACATCGTAGTAAACGTAATGTATAGTACTGAGTATATAATTTTACTGTGTATTTTGCTACTTGGCACATTCTAAAAGCAACAATGGGAATTCATATGAATTAAACACAGTGAAGAAGATTTTATAGCACATTGTTATTCTAACTCTGGCATCACAGAGAAATAAAATACACTGCAATGTCTATACTGCCAAACATTGGACACGTACATGTATTTCAGTGGAATTGGGTTTATGATTTGCCAAGATATAAGGCCATAATCTTTGTTGGATTTCCAGACCACAATGTTCTTTTAAGTACATAAACCTCATTTTAAACTCATAAAATTTGATGAATTAAATACAACCTTGAGCTAAAAAAATCATTTAGCCATGATTAATGAAGTAAGTTGGATAGCTGAAACATTGCAAAGGCCCTCATGATGCAAAGATTCATGAGGAGGATTACGTAATCCCTATCCTTCGACAGTTGCTGTCAGGACACAGAGCTTGATGAAAGGACAAGTCCACCTTCATAAACATAAGATTGCGTGAATGCATCAATATTAGTAGAACACATGGTGGAAAGTTTGATGAAAATCCATTCAAAAGTTATAAATTTTTAAAGTTTCTGCACAGTCACCGCTGGATGAGAAGACTACTACAATGTATGATGTCACTTGAGTAGAACAATCAAAGGAAAATATAAAGAAAATTCTACAAAATTTCATATGTTGAAAAAAAGTATACATTCCCTTTACTGGCTACTGACATATGTAATAAGGGTAATAATTATTCCCCTTGTCTTCTGAAAGAGGCAAGTCAAGTGCACTATTATTATGCAAGAAAAGTGAAAATATGTTGAATTTTCTTTTACTTACAGGTGTATATTGTTCTACACACATGACATCACAAGCTGTAGTAGTCTTCTCATCCAGCGATGGTGGCACTGAAACTTCAAAAATTCATAACTTTTGAATGGATTGTCCAATTTTCCTCAAACTTTCACTGATGTGTTCTCTCAATCCTTATGTATACAGCATTGTATGAAGGTGGACTTGTCCTTTAATACAGAAAGCAAGCCAGAGGATATGTACTGTATGCATGCACACCGTATAGTATATTTTTTCAAGCATAAGGTGAATAGTTTTTTATTTTTAAGACAAATTTTATTAATTTTTCACCTTTTTGAGGCAAAATATAATTGCAACATTATAAGTTCTGTTCAACACAGTCAAAACAGTCAACACTCAGAAATGAGTATTGGAAAAGTGGATATTTTTGCATGAGTAATTTTTCGTGCTCGACCAAGTAAGACAAATTTCACATGTTCTCAATTTTGCAGAATCATGACATTACTTTAATAGTGGTACATATAGCAAACAATATTAATCACCTGCTTTTATTTTCACGATTTTTTCTGGTTGTGCGAAATACACAAAAATTTTACAAAAAAAAAAAATCCACTTTTACAGTATATAACCAAATCAACATTATACAAATAGTGAATGGTCACGAGTGCAGTGGTACGAGATTTCGCACGAGATGAAAGATATAGGGGTGCTCTATTCAACGAGGCGAAGCCGAGTTGAATAGTGCGCCTCATCTTTCACCGAGTGCGAAATCTTGTTCCATTGCACAAGTAAAGACCATACACTATTTGTTTTATACAACGTCCGAGTAGATCTTTGTTATTTGGTTGGATGATTGTTGGGTAGGTCTAAGTAGGCCTAGAAGTCTATATATGTATGACAAATATAGCCATACTTACATGTGGATCCACTGCGATTCTCTTTCTGACTTGTGCAATCAGTGTAGATACAGGTCACAGCTAGCGCTCGTACACTAGCACTACGTAGTCCTACATACGCGCATGCGTATGTATGTACCGCACACGTACACTGCGCTAGCTGCATGCGATCCTCAATATGCAACACACAGTACATGCAGTACCATACAATTTCTCGAACCGTGGAATAGAACGAAAAAATCGAACCAAGTTGCACGCAAAAATAGAACCAAAATTGCACGGCCCGTTGAATGGATTACTTATTGAATATCACGTCACCAACAATCCTCCAGTCAAATTACAAGGATCTACTTGGACGTTGTACATGTACATGTATAATAGATGAGAACTGACATGAACTGCAAACATTGGATTCTAGCGTCCCGCTTTGCATTGCTATAACGTTTTGTATCATTCCTTCCAGCTACCTGCCGTGGTTCGACATCTTCTACAAGGTCTTGAACAAGATGGCCAGCCTGAAGAGCAGCAGCGAGCAGACGGCCAAAGCCCTGCTGACCGAACTGCACCGGATCAACGTGCCCGCTGCTGGACAGTCTTTCAGAGTCTGCATTGAGGATGCTCCCAATTCAATAGTAAAACTAATTTTTTATACATCATCACTTCATCTCTTTCGCTCATTGCCTCATCGTTACCTCATCACTGCATCTTCTTACCATCTTGTTATCTTTCTCTTTTTACTGGATTTTTTTTTCCTCATAACTGCACTTATTGCTTTTTACTGCATCTTTTTCTCATCAAAATGCCACTCTTTTGTTCTTCTCATAGTTCATGTACTGCCGTTTCCATACTCCTTGTGTTGTCCAATTTTTCTTGCCTAATGTCAGTCTCTTCCTTCTCCTCCTCCTAACTCCTTGTTTCTATGGCAATACATCCTGTCTGCATGAAGAAGCACAGGGTGTGAAATAGAAGTCTAATGAGTAGAGCCTCGAGTGTTGAAGAGGTACAATCGTTTGTAAGTGTGCTCGCATTTGTAGATAGCCATTGTGTCAGGATTGATTAAATCTTGATACCAGATGAAACTCTTTTATATAGTCAGTTGCCCTGGGAGATACCTGTTAAAACGGCTTTCAGTAAGATTTGAAATGCTGGAAAAGCATGTTGACAGAACTACGTGTTTTGTATGTTCTTTTATTCTTCTCTACTTTATCATACCCTCCATTGAAAATCTTTTCTCCTACCTATTCATAATGATAGTGAAATAAATTTGTCTTTCTACAGCAGATTTCTGATAAGACATAAGTCATTCCACTTAAGATCATGAAAGTATCATAGCAAGCTAAAAAAAGAAAAGAAAAGAAGAACTTCTCATTAAGGTTCTATTTAGATAGGTACTGAGGGTACTGAACACAGTTACCTTGGCAGTGTAGTCCACAGTGTTTGGGGAGCATAATTACAAATGAACAAGCATCAGATGTGCACCGCTGCTGTTGCCTTTTTTTTTTTTTCAGAGTACAAATGGATGCATATGTACAAGTGTATGATATCATTGCAAATTAATCCATTGAATGACAGCTGACAAATGCAAAGAACATGCCTTTTTCTTGTTCTGAAGCCATTGTGCTTGTGGTTTCATCTTAATTGCTGTAATTGTAAACCTCAAGCTTCTCATTTAATGTGGCATCCATCTACAAAATCTATAAAGCCTTCTCAGTAGAGCTGTGCAGATGCATGTGAATGTTCATATTCACTGAAGTACTGTATGTCCAAAAAACAAAAACAAAATTACAACAGTACCGTCCGCAATGATAACTTTAAAAATAGTGAATCAATCCAAACACAATTTCAGGATATGAAACTGTAATCATTGCCCACATCTTACAGGAAACCCCATTCAGTTTGCTTCAGTGGTCAAAAGAGAAATAAGGATTTTTGTAGAGCATGTCAGGAATCCCTTCCTTCCAAGTTCTGTCTATTGTGTTTACACATTAATATGCAGTTCCAAGAGCATCCAAGTGCTAAACTTGGAAGAATCAGACTCATGACATGATTTACAACAACCCACATTTCTCTGTGACCGCTTAACCATATTAAATGGGGTTTTCTGCAAAATAGAGCTTAGATGTTGTATTTTAAGACCCTGAAGTAGCATTCAGACAGTTTAATCATATTGGGTGTTATCAATGCAAAAATCCCATTGTAACTTTTTTTTCTTTTTTTTTTTGGGTGGGGGGACATACATTGTACTGTAGATTGTCTGAGTGCTGCTCCCTCATTCTGTAGAATTAGCAGTAGTTCAGTAATTTACTGTTGATGAACTTTAAAATTTTGTTGCTGCAGGAAACATGGACAGGGAATAAAAAATAATGATCAATTCCTCATTCACATGTAACAGTCTTAGCTCATTTTCATTTCATGTTCTGAAGGGGCTGCTCCCTCATTCAAGTTTTATCAGCAGAGATCAGTAAACATGTGATTTTCTTTTTCCTGTTCGCTTCCTTCACCTAACAGGATTTACTTCATACTTGCCCAGACACAAAGAAAACCTTGCCTAGTATTCCAGAGAATGTAAGTATCATACATTTCCAGGAAATACCACCATGAGTGGTATGAAATGGATTGTAATTGATTTTTTTTAATTCATGAAATATACACATAGTGCATGTTGTGACAATATTTGTACTGTACTCTTCCAAGTATTCCTTACTGCTGAGATTAACACAAGTCATCAATAATCTCTGATATACCCATTAGTAAGGACAGGAAATGTTTGTTATTGAGGCAACTTTGGTTCATTTTGCATACCCTGCAGAAGAAATTAATAAATTTGACATTCTATGAAAATTTGCTTTGATATGTCGCTTTCTCTGTAACATATTTCAAAGTCAATGAATGTTTGAACTGTGTTACAGTTATTCTACACAATGAGCTTTGTATCTTGTACACAGCCATGTGATCTACAAATGTGTATTCAATTTTGTATTGGAAATACTTTCATGTGCAAGAAATGTGTGTTCAGTCGTAAGTGGCAGTTATATATGTGCTATATTTCTTTCGTAGAAGGAAGTGATCTTTAGCATTGTGGATTATCTGTCAGTCTAATCTATATTATGTTATGAATGTTACATTGTACGTGTGGGTTATCTGTCAATCCAATCTTTATTATGTTATGAATGTTACACTGTACATGTAGGTTATCTGTCAACCCAATCTTTATTATAATGGTATGGATATGGCAAGTGAATGTCATAATAAATGTAAGGAATGGATCTGTATGACTTACTAATGATGTGGTTATTTGTTTCTTCCTTTCTCTCTGCTGCAGATCAATATGACAGAATATTTCAGTGCAGTAACTCCAGAAAACATGATCATTCTTTTTGTCAGGTAAATTGCCCTCGTTGTGACAATTTCATCCTTGATTATTTTTCATGATTTTTTTGGTGGTAGAATATCACCAAAGACATTGATTTAGCAAATAACACCACCTCCTTTTTGTCTCGCCCACCGGAGGTGAAGGGACTAAGGGACTAAGGGATCCACATGGCATCCATCCGTCGTCCGTCACAAATGTTAAAGGGGAGGTCCGGACGATTATCAGCCGTTTCGTGTGTAAAGAACAATATTTTAAGAACCTATTACCCTTTTCCCGACGAGAAAAGACCATCAGATACATTTACTATGATTTTTTTTAAAAATAAGGTAATTCTTCATGTTCGAATCCGTCGCGAGCTGCCCTTCATACTATCTGTCCCAGGATGCATTGCGCGTGACGTATCGGGCGCAGTTTCCTCAGCTGAGACAGGAGAGCACCGCGAGCGAAGACCCGCTACGCATCGATCTCCCATTGCACTGCTGACTGCGGGCGGTATCTGCATGCCTGCATAGGTGTGCCTTGTCGGCGCTACTGCAGGAGACCGTACACCGATTTAGGAGTGCTGTTGCCAAACGCTGTATTCCTTTATTCAAATAATCTTCGTTATATATCTATATAAAATCTTCAAAGATTAATGTAAAATAGTTGCAATGCTATAACATTTTCGTTTAAATTGAAATATGTATGTATTATAATACTGCCGTACTTATTAGTGTCCACCCCATCACTTACAATGCATTAGCTGTTGTCGGGCTGTGCAGGCATACATTTACGTCTGCTGCTGCCAAGTGCTATCACAATCCGCGATCGTTTTTTCGACTTCTGAGTGTGAACAATCTGAAATCAGTCTGTCAATGTCAGAATTATTGCCTCTTTTGTTGTCCGAGACTGTTGAAAAGTGTGTCTGACGGTGATAAAATACGACAGTATACATGTAACTTGAACCGTGGAAGAAACGCCAGCGCCAGCTTGGTACCGCCGCCGCGCCGCGCCGGTAACTACGACCAGCAGCCCAATACACACAGCGTAATCGGGCTGCGTGTTGTAGCATTCAGGATTATGTAAAGGTAGTATCGTGGATAAATATCAATTTAAAATCGAAATATTTCTTCAATTTGAAGACTTACTAGTAAAGTTGAAGTATTGACAACGCCCTAACACTTGACACATCGGCATTTTTTTAATGAAGCAATAGATCATGCCGCGTGCATCCGCTGTGTGGTCAGAGACTGTTGAGCGGTACGCTACTACCGCTTGCTTGGCCCGTATCACCGTTGCTCAAGCAGGGCTCCCCCGAGCCAGCTGACGCTCCAAGCAAAAAGCAATGTGAGGATGAAACGTCACGCTGTCACGTGACCTTTCTCGCCGGCGTACAGATATCGAACGGTTACGATTCAAAATTAGTGATGCTAAAAAATCGATTGTGGCGAGTTGGGAGGGTCTTTTTCAATGAAACTTAGTCATTCAGGACCCCGTTGCAAGAAAGTTGCAATCAATTGCAAATAATTGCTAATTTTCAAACAACCATTCTGATTGGTTCAGGGTCTGCCCTATTAAGAAGACATGCATGCAACAATGATTTTGATTGGCCAGTGACAATCAGTTGCAAGTTGCGTTTAAACGCAAAGTTTCTAGCAACGGGGCCCTGGTCCTTTATTTATGTAGATTTTGGTTAATTTTTTTCAAAATCGTCCGGACTTCTCCTTTAAAGTTTACCCGCAAGACTCTCTTATGATGCATAACTTGGCAACTGTTACAGCAATGGCAGCCACACTTGGGTGATAGAAGCACTAGGGGTATCTTCATGTTATGGTGTTGTCGGAGGTCATGTGATGATGTCAAAGGTCATTTGAGGTCATATATTAAAGAGTATGTGCAAGACTCTCTGTTCTATGTTAAAGTTTACCTGCAAGACTCTCTTTTGACAAATAACTTCACATAAGATGCTTGGATTACAACCTACAATTGTAACTTGGGTCATAGATGCACTAGGGGTACCTTCATGTTATGGTGCCGTAAGAGGTCACATGATAAGGTCAAAGGTCGTTTGAGGTCATACGTTAAAGTTTACTTGCAAGACTCTCTTATCACATGTAACTCAACACATGATGCTACAGTGGCAATCAAACTTGGGTGATGGTAGATGTCTCTTGGGAAGTTGAAGGTTACCACAAGGTCAAAGGTCACAGACAGGGGTCAACGAACTTTTATGGCCCAATGTTAAGTTTTTAGGGCGCATTTCGTTTATGGCTCATAACTTTTGATCCCTTTGTCCGTTTGTGACCAAACTTGGATGGAAGATGTCCTTTGGGGAGGTGAAGGTCGTCACAAGGTCAAAGGTCACATACAGGGGTCAACAAACTTTTAGGGCCCAATGTTATGTTTTTAGGGTGCGTTTTGATTGTGTGGCTCATAACTTTTGATCCCTATGTCCGTTTGTGACCAAACTTGGACGGTAGATGTCCCTTGGGGATTTAAAGGTCATCACAAGGTCAAAGGTCACAGAAAGGGGTCAACAAATTTTTAGGGCCCAATGTTAAGTTTTTATGGCGCATTTCGATTACAGCTCATTACTTTTGATCCCTTTGTCCGTTTGTGACCAAACTTGGATGGTAAATGTCCCTTGGGGTGTTGATGGTCACCACAAGGTCAAAGGTCATAAGCAGGTCAATTAACTTCTGGGAGTTATAAAAAATTTTAATTCCTTGTACGCGAATGGGCAAGACACAATTTGGCACTTGCCTTGTCCTTAATCTTGGCTCATTGTGTACTTTTCTGAACAGTTGTGATGTAAAAACAGGACTTGGCATAGAAACCAAAACACATACTGCACAGCCACTCTTTGCCTCTTATGCTTGGTAGATGCATTGTTGTTGTTGTTTTTTTGTGTGTGTATTTTTTTTTGTATTGTTTGTATTAACCAACCTTAATGTGTGTTACAGTCATTTTTTCTTAAGGCTGTGTGATAAGACGATTAAAGAAAATAGATTAAAGATATAAGTTTTTAGGGCATTAAATGTGACCTAGAAGGGTAATTCAGGGCCTTGATTCAGGATAGATAGTATCTTGTGATCTATATGTGTACAGGCATAATTAATGAACACATCACATTTTATGTGCTTTCTAACACAATGCAACATCTTATTTTCTCTTTTCCTTGTCAGTTTGTTACACGAGAGAAGAGTACTCATCACATCCAACAGGTTACACAGGGTAAGTCGTTTTTTAAGGAGAATGACACCAACCCAAGTGTGTGTGTACATTTGGGGAATGCAGCAAAGTTTCAGTAAAGTTTTGGTGCTGCCATTGCTGGATGAGAAGACCACTACAATTTGTGTTGTTTCGCATGGTCAACGATACAAAGAAAATTCAATATATTTTTATTTTTCCAGCATAATAGAAAGAAAGAGCACTTGACTTCCCTCTTTCAGAAAGCAGGGCAATAGTATTACCCTTGACATATGTCAGTAGCAAGTCAAAGGAATATTTACTTTTCACAAAGAATTAAATTTTAAGGTGGAAAATAAATTAAAGTAGTTTCCAGATATATGTGCCATTAGGCAAGAGCACAAAAATGGTTACCATGAACTTCAACTTCAAATGAGAGATTTTTCTCCCGATACTGCAGTTAGCGGCCTGTGTCCACGGAGCGGTCTCGATGCTGTACCCCCTCCACTGGCAGCACATCTACATTCCTGTCACCCCCTCGCACCTGATCGACTACTGCGCGGCACCTATGCCCTTCCTTATCGGCGTTCATTCTTCCTTCATGGAGGTGAGAGAACTGTCTGGTATTGGTGCTGACATCATTTGTCTGCTATCAAATTAGGGAGTTTTCGCTACACGACGGGAAGACCGAGAGTACGTGGAAGCAATCAGCTGTGACAGTCCCCGCACTCGGACTCCCATCCCCATATCTAAGCAGTTTCGCTTTCCTGTTAGGACGGAGGTGTAGGGACAAGATCGCTGATTGACTGGCTGGCTGGCTCAATCTTGCCCAGCATCGGGACCGAACGCTATTTTTGCCGAGTACCATACTCGTTTTCCCCAGGATGGGATGTTTCTCGGATTTGATCATGTGCAGAAACAAATTTTGCACACGGCACGCTCAACTACCCGCGTGCTTGCGAAAACTCGCTAATAATCCTTATCCAAGGAAGTAGCATGCAAATGGATTTTGCATCTTAGACAGGGCTTCCCCAGTGTGAAAAGAGTATGTTAGAAAAAATGCAGTATCATGGATTTTTTTTTTCTGACCAACCAATATGGCTTTAAATGCTTTGATTTGATTTTGTATTCTTCTTTTTTTTTTGGTGCATCCTACTTCAAAAACAAAAAGAAAGAAAAAAAGAAAAAGTATTTATCACTGCCCATTTAAGGGAATTGTGCACCTGCATTCAAATCTGGAATATCTATTCTAAAATGAAATTGGATATGAACCCATTTTTTAATGCTCCAAAGCTGCCACATTTTAATTTAGGCATGTATTTGGTCCATGATTCACATTTAAATCATCAGTTTAGACTTCAACATTTTGAGATACTGCTATTTGAACAACAGCTGGTTTTCAGATCCTAATTCAGACTTTTAACTCTTTCAAATATGAGTAAATAAGTTTGATGGTAATAAAATCAACAGATATATATACACACATGTGTGTACAGACATATACACATTTCTCTCTCTCTCTCTTCTTTCGATCTTTAAAATAACAACAACATATATACACTCAGAGAGAAGCCTATGTGTCATGATGGAAGATGTGTTCAAGGGATAAAGCATTTAGGTATTTATTATCATCACTATTCTGAAATTATAAAAAGAAGATTATACACTTTTTGAAATGTATTGATATTAGTTTTTTTTTTTTTAAATCTTTGTTCTAACAGCAAGTAAGAAGGATGGCCCTTGATGAGGTGGTCATTCTGGACGCTGATAACAACTCGATAGAGACACCATTCGACGATCTGCAGACGCTTCCCTACGAAGCAGTAAGTATGTCTGTCAGCTAGGTACTGGAAAATGCTATTCCATTAACAAAGGAGCAGCGTATCCATATTTGTTGGATTCCATTTGCTGAAAACTGTATGATGATAATGAAAGTGTCCATAGGTCTCGTTATGCTATCTCATCTGTAAGTTAAAGGGATGGTACTGTAGTTTGCGTTGAGATTGGTAATTGGGTTTTAACTCTATTGGAGATAATTAGAAATCACTTGTATGAAATATGAAAGAGCATACAATTCTAAGGGGAATTCAAAGTTTATTTGATGAAAATCAGTTTTGAAATAGCTGAGATATCCAAAAACAAAGCAAAACAAAGTGATCTTGATAAGAGAATGGTTCCACCTTTTGTTAGGGCCACTTTGATTTTGCATACCTCAGCCATTTCAAAACAGGTTTTTATGAATGCAGAATTGAGATTGTGAATATACATAATACTATCCACACATGCTGACATCCTTAACTATCCCATTACGGACAAAGACTGCAAAAATTGGACACGTTGTATGAGCACATGGCTGTCAAAAATCAATCTCTAAAGAAGACACCGATCTATTTTCTGTAAAATATGCAAATTTCTGTATTTTATCAGACAATAAAGAATCTAGAATCTTGAATCTTGGATCTTAATTTGTACCAGCAAAGACTGGTCATGTTTAGCAACGTATTCCCCAATATTTTCATTGAGTATTATTGATGTGTTCCTCCATCTGCCTCTCTGCTTCCTCTAGGTAACACAGCTGAAACACAACCTCAAGAATTCCAGCCAGGTCAGCGGCGATGGCGTGGCCAGGTCGTTTCTCAAGACGATAGTCTACCTCCTGGGTAGCTACAAGGATGCGCTGAAATTAGAGGTGACTCTTCCTGTGTGCTTGTTGCCCCTTGCGGTTTGGCTCTTCTAATATGTAATAGTGGAAACTTGTATGCAATATGTGTATACAAGTTTTGTATTTGTTATATTTGAAGTTTAGTAGTTGTAATAGTAGTAATAGTAGTGGTAGTAGTAATAGTCATGGTAATAGCAGTGGTAGTAGTAGTGGTAGTAGTAGAAGTAGTGTGGTACTAGTAGTATTAGCAGTTAGTAGTAGTATTAGTAGAGGTAGTAGTAGTTGGAGTACTTGTAGTACTAGTATTGATGGTTGTAGTACACATAGTAAATGTAAAGGCCACCGCACACTACACGATCAGACTGGTCTTAAAGTCTTAAGCCAAGCTGGGTCTTAAGACCAGTCGTACGACCGGACACCGCACACTATACGACCCGACTGTAAAGCGCGCGCAGTGCGCACATGCGTGCGCTTGCATTTTACTGCATTGTGAATGGCTGAAAGCCCACGACCAGTCGGTAGAAATTCAACATGTCAAATCTCTACGACTGGCGTTAAGGCCCAGTCGTACGACTAGAAAATGGCAAGACTGTGACGTCACACTTCTAGTCTTAAGGTCTTAAGACCGGTGAATCGGGGCGAAATCGTGTAGTGTGCGGCGGGCTTAATAGTTGTACTAGTACGTAGTAGAAGTTATAGTAATAATAGTTGTAGTAATAGTAGTAGTAGTAGTAGTAGTGGAGGCAGTAGCAGTAATATTAGTAGAAGTAGTGGTATATTAGAAGTAATTAACAAAGTGGTTATAGTAGTAGTACCACTGTTACCACCATCATCATTGCCATTATCATCATAATATCTCTTTTCCTTTATTGCTGATGCAGGATGGGCAGATAGTGTTTGATCGAGACCAGTTTCTGGCCACCAGCCCCAAGCATGAGCTTCCCTTCCGAAAGATGGTACTACAGCTTCAGCACTTTACACAGGTGAGCAACTGGTCTGGCAGATTGAGTAAATAAAACAATAACAACAACAACAACAACAACAATGACTCTGGGTTAGACACCAACATACCATCCCCTTCCCCCCCCCCCCCCCCCCCCGGATTTAGGACAAAAATAATAGAATCAAATAATAGAAAAAAATGAGTAAGTAAAATAAACATAAGCAAGCTCATGGGGCTTACATTAAGACTTCAACTTTTTGAGAAAATATGGTCTTGCATGAGAGACATTTGAACAGATGAACAAATGTGGGAAATTTTTCAAATTTTGTGTAAAACATACCAAAGCTGCAGAAAAAAGAAATACAAAAATTAAAGATGTGTAACTATTTCACCGTTAGTTATCTAATGTAGGATCTGATTGTCGTCTCAAAATTGTCATGATTAAGGATTAAGAGGTATTTGTATCAAAGTTTGGATTTATGTTTGGATATACTTGACTGTTCCCCTTCTCAGAGGGAGTATTCTTTGTGACTACACTCTAAAACACAAAAGGTAATTTTTTGTCTGCTACTGTAAAAGTGGATATTTTCGCGTTGCTAATTTTTTTGTGCTCGGCCGGGTAAGAAGAGTTTCACATGTTTTTAATTCCACGGAATCAAGACATCAAGTATCGGAACATATGGCAAGCAAAAATATTTGTGTGCTTTTATTTTTGCACTAGTTTCTGGTTGTGCGAAATGTGCGAAAATTTCAACAGCGCGAAAATTTCCACTTTACAGCATACACCTTTGAAAACAGAAGAGTTAAAATACTTTATGCAACCTAGAAGTCATGTTGTAGTTTTCTTTTGTTGTGCAAAAGAGCAACTTAACTCCAGCATTAGTATCATGATTACACAGCTAAGTGTGCTGTAGTAGATACCCACAATGATAACAATTGATTATCCAGTAGCCTTAGAAGACTTTCTATTATATCGTATGCTGGATTCTGAAAAATGTGTCACTGTCTTTTGCTGTTGTTTATGTTGTCTTGCCATTTCTAGTGAGTTCCTGTAATACTGAAAATCTCTCAAATCTGATCATTTGATGCATGATCATTTCCGTAGTATCATGAATTTGCTTTTTAAAATGAAACAGAAACATGACAGTGCATTTTAAATGTGTAGACCTGTTGTTGTGGTGTTTAGGGGAACATGTTTTTTTTTTTTTTTTCCTCTCTGTCATCACCATTGTCTTCCTGTTTGTATGAAAGGTGATTGGAATTTTAGATCGATACAGAATTTTCAGAGAAATATTCCCTTGAGTATTTTAAGAGTGAAATAAAATTCTTTTGAAATGGTTTATATAATAACATTAATTTTACTGGCAAGTCTAATGCATAATTTTCTCTTTCGATTGTAACTAAACTGTTCAATGATTATAAGTAATATTCCCTAGATATACTGTATATGCCATATATTTTGCGAGTCTAAATTTTCGCGAATCGGGACTTCCTGACAATTTCGCGAGATGTTCAATTTGCGATCGTGAAGTTCTGTACTGAACGGAGAAATGTATACGTGTACATCACATTCATATCGGCATTAGAGTCAATATTTTCGCGTGTTTTAAATTTCGCGAATAGCAGCTGACTCGCAAAATTCGCGAAAATAAAAACTTTGCAAAATATTCGGCGTATACAGTATGCCAATAGTATGCTTCGCTAATCTTTTCTTTTCCCCACCTTTAACTTGCAGTTTGTAGAGAGCCGCGTGGCGGCGTTAAATCTAGAGACATCAATGGAGGACCTGTTTGAGGAGGAGTTGGACAGCAGAAGTTCTTCGGGTAAAAATCATGCGTATCTCTCAAGTGCTATTCCTTACACGAATTGTAACATGAATTATGTCACATTTGTCAGATAAATATATGGCTTCTCTCTCCAGTGGAGTGCAAATTTGGACAGTGTCTGGTGATATGTAATCAATGATGCTAGTACAGAATTTGCAGGTGTCAACCAAATGCACCTATTGTGTACATTTGTACATTGCAATCTTTCTTGGACAGTCTCAATCAACAGTCTGTACAGAATCAACATAAATAACACCCTTACCAGTACTACTTGTAGTTGAAACAAATTTCAGCACTGGATGCTATAGAGAACTGCTTCCAAATTATTTTATCAGATGACGAGGTATGATTCTATCAACGAGTTGGCCATTTTTTCATATGTAAGAATTGAATATGACAAGCAAATACACATTTTGGTAGTTCATAGAGAAATCTGCCTTCACCCCTGGTGCGGCAATCATGTTTTTGAAACAAACTCACACTGATAATGCAAAATTAAAACAGGAAAAATATCCCTTCCAGGAACCACTCAACCAGATTCCTTTGAGAAACAGCCCTCAATAGGGATGTTCTCTCACAAGTCTGAATAGCCCCTCCATGTTTGTTTCAGGCAGACCTCACAACCATTCTGAATTTGTAGAAAAGAATATGAATTTTGATCATTCTCAGCTCTTGTTTCTTTACGAGTTTCTATTGCTTATCTTTTTTTCTTTTTTTTTTTTGGGGGGGGGAACAATTTTAGTATTCACACTCCAATGGGACCTGCTCTTTCATTCCTACTTTTGAACCAAACCATCCTTAATTTTCGGTCAGAAAGGTTTAGGATGTCTGATTACTGTTTGTCTTCTCATTGTGTGTGTGTGTGTCTGTCTGTCTGTCAGGCTCCAAGTTGCAGGACAACTTCAAGCGGAAGCTGAACCAGGCCAAGCTAAAGAGCACAAACTTGTACGGACGGGTCAAGGAGAATGTCAGGGATGCCAAGGACAAGGTAAGTTTGCCTTGGTTACCAATTTTCTGAACTGTCTGATGTTCTGGCTCGGCTCGATGAAAGAAAAGTTTTCCTAAAATGCTACTGTAGGGCTGAACACTTCCTGATATGCTGCAAAATCCAAAACTCATACAGAGCTGTTGACAAGTATTTTTTTTTTTTTTGATTTATCATTAGGTTTTTTTTTTCTTTTTTTTTTTTTTTTACAATTTCTGGTATGTTATTTTTTTCTCACTAAAATTTGGAAAATATGTTTCCTGAATGAAAAACAAGCCGCATTCTGAAAATTGTATTCTGAAATTTGACATGTACATGTATGTGCAATTTTCCCATTTTCAATTAAACCAATATTTTTCTTTTCTTCAAAATATGCTTTTGGTTGTTTTTGTTGTTTCATCTGCTGAGTTTAGCAATACTGATCACATCAAGAATTACAATGTACATGTATCGAGAACTGAAGAAACTGTTTTTCTGTCTCCTCATGAATGCTATTATGTGTTTAGTTTAAGTTCATGTGAATTTAAAGGATGTCAAAGTCGGTATTGTAGAATAAGCAGCTTCCATCCTGTCAGTGGCAGACAAAATTTGCATGCGCTCCATTTTCAAAATAAACATAGAGACAGTTGACAGGCGTATGAAGTCAAAATGAAAGACCAGTCTGCATTTTACCTTGTTTGTCACAATGATCTGAATAAAATAAAACAAATGTAATCCCAGATCTATGAGAATTATATCTAGTTAGAGTTATTTGGTCAAAATATTGCTTGTACTTATTGCTTTAGACTGAAATAAAACATAATATATCTACAACGAAGCAAATTTCCTTTGTTCCCACCAGGGGCTTTTAGCTGACTTGATGTTCTTGAATCTTTGCAGTTCCAAAACTTGACTCCGTTATTTTTATATCCCAATATTGCCCTCCCCCTGAGAGGTTTTGATATGTCAAATCATGTGAATGTTATGTCTGTCAAATATGTTATTATGTTATATAGCTCACCTCTTATATCATGCTGTTGTTATACCCTAATCTCATTGATCATACTAATTGTAACCCACAATGTTGTATACCGGTATTCCATTTTGTAATATTTACATTGATTTCACTAGTTACTGATCTGGGATTTATTTTAGTTGATTAATAATAATGGTAATAGTAATAGTACATATGATTTATATTGCATCAATTTCACTCTGTAGTGTGCTCAAGGTGCATACATACAGTGTTATACATATTGCTTCTTTTTCATGACACTGTAATACCTAGGACACTTTTCTTTGTATTTATAGAGAAATTTCAGTATCAATGATGGCAGTAATGAATTATGTTTTTTTTTTCTTCTGTTTTAACACACCTGATGATAAAACATGTTTGGAGGAGTTTTCCACTGCTAGTAATCAATAGTGAACACTACTTTAGATTCAATCTTCTTTTTTTTTCTTTTTTTCTCTTTTAGCCATATCATCTTGATGATACTTTTATGACACTTGTTGCATAAGATAGTAAATAGATGTAACGAAAGTGAACAAGAAATGAGAATCTATCAAGTTGCCATGTGAGTGGAGATGTTGTACATGTACAGTGAGCTGGCATTCAATGCACACACAGAGAGGAGTGGAAGATAATCATAAAGCCACTGTGAGTTGGTCATTTGAAACAGAGCTCATCATCACTGATGGTAAAGCAATTAGGGAGCTTTAGACTTTAGACGCGCGGACGTTCAAAGGGAAAAAAAACATGGTCTGAGCATGCGCTTTGCGCACATCAAGTTGACTTGCGCTTCTGCGCACACTCAGACCATGTTTTTTTCCCTTTGAACGTCCGCGCGTCTAAAATCTAAAGCTCCCTATTGTTGATGTGTTGTTTATTGACAGTAGCAGGCCTCGTGGGATGTCTGAAGAAAAATGAGATTAGTGATAGCGTGTGATATTTTATGCAGATAAGAAAGTACTTAAAATCATAAAAGCCTATTGTTTTTTTCTAAGGCATCCATTACAAAAAAAAAAAAATATGATAAACACATTTAGCAACCATGATTCAGCTGTCTTTCTCTGAATTTACCACTTAGCTTCTCTGTAATGGTATGCACAATAACTTCTGGCATAGAAATCTTTATAGTCAGACAATATCTACACATCTTATCGTAGATACTGTAGAGCATGTACTATATGAATCACATATTACCATGACAAATATATTGCACATTTTAAGTTGATTATAAACCATCTTGTGTCAAGATTTCCTCAGATATTTTTGTTGTCTTATGTTTTTCATATTTATGCTAGCACCAAAATTTTTTTACAGACATATATATTTACATTGGCTCATCTCTTATTGATTCCATTTATATGTATACTATCATCTATAAGAAGAAAAAAAAAAGTGCAATGCAAGTAGGTCATCATCTGAAAGTTTGTGTTTCTTTGCCATAATTGCAAAACTAAATTTTATGTATCAGATATGTTAAGATGATGATTAATAGAATTTGTCTCAGAATACTCATTAAGAATACAAGACGGAATGGAATGTTTCATTATCATGGAGGTGGCAATACCATGCTTTTGATTATGTCCTGAATATTCACAAGTGTGTGTGGTTTTCTTCGCAACAACCATAACAATTCAGGTTCGACGCACTGACAACAAGAATAAGGCAAGACAAGAGGTTCATTTAGCTACCAGTTGACCAAAAAAAAAGAAACATTCTTGCAGCTGCTGTTAGAGTCATTTAGAGTACACCAGAAATCATAGCTCCATAGCTTTGAAAGACAAGCTGCTTTTCTCAATAATCTTCTTCTTTTCTTTTCTTTATTCCATCTTGTGTATGCTTAAAGGGATCGTACAGTTTTGGTTGAGACCTAATTTCAAGTTTCTAACTTTTTTGGTGAGATAATGAGAAACCTCTTATGAAATATGAAAGAGCATGTAATTCTACAAGGAATTAAACGTTTATTTGATAAAAATTGGTTTTAAAATAGCTGAGATATCAAAAAAAGAGTGATTCTTATAAAGTGTGGGACCCACACTTTATTATGATCGCTTTGTTTTACTTTGTTTTTGGATGTTTCAGTCATTCCAAACCCGATTTTCATCAAATAAACTTTGAATTCCTTTTGAAATGGTATGCTCTGTACTTTATCATAAGTGTTTTCTTGGTATCTCGCAAAAAGTTAAAAGCCCAATTTTCATCTCCACCAATACTGTACTGTCCCTTTAAATATGGGAAGTAGTAATTCATTTTTTTTTAAGAAAAAGGGGCAACATCAATTGATTTTATTGAGTGTTAAAAGTTTGTGTTGTGCATTTTCAGGGTTTGCAGTTGGTACAAATAAATGCAATTCCCCTCCATCTCAAGCCTTTGTTATGAACTTTCTGTTTTAAAGTAAATTTCATGTCGGTGGTGGATTACAGGTAACGTCTTTCAGTAAAAGAATGAATTGAACTCTAGTTATTTTTCTCTCTTTTTTTTGAGGAGGTTTATGTAGATACAGAGTATGGTACATAGAATACACTTGGGAAGTAGAGTACTTTCATTCTTTTTTTATTGTGTTTGTTAAGTTTACGGTGAGGGTATTTGGTATAGTCTGTTATTAGTTTTTAGCAAGTACACTCACTCTGCTGAAAAGCTAGAAAAATCCTGGTGCAACCTTAAATTCTTGCAGATTTAGCCATTGGTAGAGTCTGCTAAGGCCATTTTCTTCTTAGGTTAGAAAAGTGCAAAGAACTGAGGGAATATTTTAAAAGCTGACTGTCTTGTTGCACAGTGGAAGAAGTAAAAAGTGGAGAATGGATTTTTACATCAACCTCCCCTTCACTCTCCCCTTTCTTGCACCGCAACAAGAGTCGTTATTCAGGAGAAGGAGTATAGGGTTCGTTTCTTTAGCTTTCTGGTGTAATATTCCCATGTCTGCATAATCTCCATCACCAGCCAACAGTCACGCCTGCGCTAACATCATTGGTCCGTCATGGTCTCTTTTTTTAGACACTAAATCATTCTTATCATGTGAAGTGAAGCATTTAGGTACTAGTGTATTAAGTTAAACTGCGTCCTTGCCTGAGCTATGTCTATCATTACATTCACTCATCATGCTCCTTCATGGTATGCTTTTATACACATATACTAACCTTTACCATACACAATGCATTAGAAAACCATCATCTGTACTGATTTTGCTGTAGTGCAAATCACAAAAGTGCCACACCGTATTATGGGCTGCACTAGGCAAATGGGTGAAGGTGGTATATGGTACATACCGCTGGTCATGCCGAGTTAGTATTTCTCTCCAGTGTGTGTGTGTGTATAACTGCGAGACAGTCTCGATTATTTGTCACTGTATGTTCATTCCTCTCCGATGTTTTCCCTGTTCTAGGTCATACAGGCTCAAGGGAATCTGAAGGTCCCTGTAAGTTGGAGTATCATATTGTATAGATACCCTCTTTACAAACAAAACAAAAGCAAAAATAAAACATGAAAAAAAAAATTAAAAAAATCATAGAGCATAGCTAGAGAATAGAAAATAAATGTATTCATTATTACTCTTTCAAAGGTCACAATGAGGCCATGAACTGTAGCTGGACTCCCAGTAACAATGGCAACAATGCAGTGTATTCATTGTCCTATCATTATGTAGCATGATGCTGTGATTTAAATGAAAAAAAAAAATCATTGTATGGGCAAAAAGATTTTCGTGACTGTTTTCTGTGTGTCTTCCTTGCTTTCTGCTGGGTATCATTTAGCCCTATTCAGCACATGACAAGTGCAAGTTTGCTTCTTTCTTTGTTTTTTTTTTAAGATATTTGGCTGGGGCCTACTTGGGATGAAGACTCAGTTTTGTTATCATCAGTTACACGGTGTAGTTAAGGTTTGGGGGGGGGGGTGAGGGAGGATATCGTCGCTGGGGTGATAAGACCTTGTATCTGCAAATTTGGTGAAAATGAGTTTTTTGGATTAATGGTCAAATAATGGGTTAAGTGATGTCCTGTCCAAATCCCAACTGTCTTACTCCAAAAATGAAGCCACCACTGCATGTCAAAATAAAGGCTATCCCATTCGCCACAGTGCTTTGGCCGCCATGTTTTTTGGCTCTCCTGAACATTTGACATTTTGTAGATACGAGGTCTTATCGCCCCAGCGACGATATGGTCTGTCTGGAGTCTAGGACATGATTAGATGCGTGCATTTGAAAAAAAAAGTGCCAGAACTGTAGCTGTAAAGCGGTTTTATTGAATGGAGAGTGGGGGTTATGTGTGAAGTTGATGACGATTAACGAGAATTTGGAGCTCAGTTTCTTGCACATTACAAATGATATTATTTTTTTTTTTTTTTAGCCACAGGACATTTTCAGTATGCCTAGAGAGTGCATGCCGTGGGTTAGGCCAGTGTTGTGTAGATAGTTGGCAGACTATCAACTACAACCAAAAAAAAAGAATGAGACAATGCTTCACTGCATGTTTGTTGCTACAACTTGTATGATGCTGTTCTTACGGTTACCGGCAAGGCTGCTTTGTCACTGATGTGCCTTTAATGCCATCAGTTTTGTTGATTTCTGGGTTTTTTTTTTGTTGTTGTTGTTGTTGTTTTTTTTTGAAAGACCTCAAGGTTAGGGGCAGCAGAGTAATTCAGTGTCGCTGTAACCATTTGCTCTGTTTGTAGGCTACCCTTTGTTTTTTTTTTTTGCAAGCAAGTGCATCTTTTAAAATTTTGTAGACAATTTGGCAATGTACAGGCTGAAAATGTCACTTCTTCTGCATGAAAACATTTCTTTCTCTGTTGACTATCAAATCAGTGTTTTGTTTGAAAAATACACATTTTTATTATATCTTCTTTTTTTTGTGACAGAAATGCTCCCCGAGGTCCCAAGAAATTGCACCACACATTTGTCATTTTCTTCTTTCTTTTTTTTAAGATGGTCTTTGCTTTAAGTGTAGTGTGGGTCAAATATCAGTGTGAAATACTACATTTAGGCTTGTGGAATGAACTCACTAGGTTTTTCTTTGTTGACCTTTCTTCATATCAAGTATTATTATGTACAGTTTTAGCTGTTTTCTGTTGTTTTAGTGCCAATGTCTTGGAAAGACATGAGCATTTTTTTTTTCATGCTGTAAAGGCTCTTAACCTTCCTTGTTCGAAAGGAAGGGCTTCAAGACTAAAAGACGTTGATTCTTCTTGTTAAAAGGGCAGCATTACCATTTATTGAATACTCTTTATTCAATTCTGCATCTGCTGTCACTTGACACTTGCAATGATGCTATTTCTGTTTGAAAAAAAAAAACAACAAAAACTTTCTTTGTCGGCCCCTTACCCCTCAACCCAACGCCGTCTTCTCCCATCTCACTTGCAAATAAAAGTTTTGTTGAAGTAACTTTGTGATATTAATGATGATGATGATAATAGTGAATGATAATAATGATACTACTACTACTACTACTTCTACCAATGAATAATAATAATAATAATGATGATAATAATAATAATAATAATAATAATAATAATAATAATAATAATAATAATAATAATAATAATAATAATAATAATTCATAATATTCATAAAGCGCTTATTACATTAAAATGTCTCTAAGCGTTGAGAAGAAAGAGAAAAAGGTTCATTGCTCAAGGACAATATACAGCATACAATGTATTCTTACATACCTTATACGTGTAACCCAGTTTACTCACATTCAGTGTAACGTTCAATGTACTGTATAAGATTGTATGCAAGGGTCATTTCATGTTGAGATGAGGCACTTTACCTGTAGACGTTTACCATCTGCCTGTGCAGACTGATGCATTATTCCAGCCCAAACTATGTTTGAGATAATACCATACTATTGGATTGAATCCTGGCTTAATATCAGCTTCAATTTCAGCTTGTCATTCAAGGGATTAGCTTGTGTTCCTCAAGGTTTTTTTTTTTTAATAGAAATAAAGCAAAACCTCAGGAAGAGAAACTATGTAAAGGAAAGCCTGGAAGATTGATGCATCAAAATGCCGAGGTAGTGGCTTGTAGTGGGATAAAAAGATTGTGTCTGTATTGAATTTATGAAGGCAAGATATTCATCGCTGCCAAATATAGGTACAGTTGTAATGGAATGCATTGATATTAAAGCCTTCCTTCATGCATTTTTGAAAAGTGTATTTTTGTGTCTCAATTTTCCACTCATTAAACCTCTTATCTGCATCCTGACTTACAAGCTCTTTCTAGTGGGATTTTAGCTTTAAGGTCCTTAGTCTGAAATTTTGATGAGAGCAGTTACTGTACTGTATTTCATCAGTGGTTATGAATGTGTGTTGTGTTTGTGTGTGTGTGTGTGTTTCAGTGTATTTCTTGTCCTGTTTTATGCATGCTTTTGCGCGTGTCATCAAAACTTCCAGTTAACCAGCTCGTTGCATCTAATCAAGCTTGTTGGTGTTGTCCTCATTAAAGCTGCATGTTTTGTCTCGATGTTGGGGTAACTACTTCTAATAACAATTCGCCAGATTTATGTAACTCCACATTGCATTTCTCATGACACCAAGGCTAACCTTTCATGATGTGCGACTCTCCTCACTGTTGAGCCTCGTTGCAGTTTTCTTCCTCGGGGATATCCCCCGCGCTTCTCGTTGCTTTTGTTTTTGTAATCGTTTGTTGTCTCTCATTTCAGTCATTTCAATGATTGCATCGAATCATGCTCTTTTCGCACAGGTCAATGTGAATCCACAAGCAGTGAAAGATGCTTTCTATCAGGTAAAGAAACTCATGGCATCGGTGCTGGCATCACCCTCATTTCAAGACCCTTTATGTGCCACGTGAATATCTACATATTACAGAGGAATGCCCGACCAGCTTAAAGTTGATCTGAAAAGAAAATATAACAATTTACAACCGCAAGAGTGAAAATTTTGTCAAAATCAAAATATTCAGATCAAAATTAAAGACGTTATGAAATTAAGAAGTTTTGCTAATTCTTATGTGAAAGTTCTTGAACAGTCACTGCAAATATGGAAATGAGCGAGTTGATGGATGTCTTAGCCTCACAACCTACCTTGTAGTTTGAAAATGAAGTCTTGAAATTTCTAGAAGTTGTTTTTTTTTTTTTGGGGGGGGGGTTGTTTCATTTTGTTCAAATGAAATTAGTATATGAAGGTATATCTTGCTGATCATGTATATCAAGTATACATAGATATACTATCTGATGTGTATATATAGAAGATAGTATATCTTTAATTGATCATTGGTTTGAAGTTATTTAGCCAGGAATAACATTGTGTCACATTTTTTAGCAAAAGAATATAAGATTTTCTTCCTTTTCTTCTTTTTCTTTTTTTTTTTTACCCGATCAATTGAAAATTTAGAGATAGTGACATCATCATCAGCTCACTCATTTCCATTATACTATCTATATTGACTATTGACTGTTCAAGATTTGTTTTGTGAAAAATTAGGAAAACTTAACAATGTCATAACTTTTTAAATCTTTATCCAATTCGGTTAAACTTTCACTACTGCACTAACAAAATTTCGCTCTTTCTCTTTTTGCCTTATGCTTTTTCTTTTCAGACTTGTTTTTAACTGGTCAGAAATTCCCCTTTCAAAGCAAGTCATATTGCTTTGGTATTGTTTCTTTTTGTCCCACTATTTTTTTAATTTTTGATTATTATTATCATTATTATTTTTTTTTTTCGGGGTATTGTTTACACCGTGGGGAAGGTGCTATACAAATAGGTGAATCCATCCTAAAATGCATTCATCATCTGGTTTTTTTAGCTGTGTCAAAGTCGCACTCTGAAGACTGGTATTGACACCGATTTATAAGTTGCTTTAATGTGTTTTGCTTGAAAGCATATCCAATACCAGACAAGTGCCATTTTGGCATCAGTCCTACAACCCCAAACAGCTGGCACATAAAGGGTTACAACAATTCTGCTTCCTGTGGTTAGTAGCTTGCAAAAGTATATCACTGTAATTGCACTATTGCATATGGAATTTGTATGCCGTTTTACCCGTATGTGATTATCTTGTGTCACGACCCCCCCCCCCCCCAACTTTATTCATCAATTTTTGGTAGGCTTGAAGTGAATATGCTTATTTCTGATCAACAGTGTAGATTTCCACGTTTTGGTATTTGCTGAAGGAGTAATTCATCTCACATGTAAATTTGAAGTCTGAAAGCATAAAAACAGAGTGAAAGTTAGTGTACTTGGTTTCTGCACAATTAATGAAGATGCATGCTTTTTCCATATAAATTTTTTTCTCCATTTTCCTCCCCAAAAAGACATTTCAAAGTGCATGTTAAAACCAACCAAGAAAATAACCGCAAAAGAATTGGCCAAAAACCCAATTCCAACTGAACTTTGACATATTTTGAAACTGGCCATTAATGGAGTTTGTATGATTAACATGATCTGTTTGTCCCTTCAACTGGATTTTTGAATCATTTTTTTTTTGGGGGGGGGGCAAAATGAAGAATAAGTCAGTGATCTGTAGCAGATCTTTACCTTTAAAAAAAGAAAAGAAAAAAAAGAATATGTAAATTTTCCAAATAGCTATTAGCATCTATTTCTGGTGAGTTTTACCTTGTTTAAAGCTGAGAATCTCTTCTTTTGGAATCTGATATGAACATAGAAATTCTGATCTGGTGACCTTTTGTTGGTTGCCACATTTGCAAACAAGAGGTGCTGGCTCTCAGAGTGAAAAAAAAGTACAATGTGTCAAAGGTCAACTTGTAATAGGAGCAAACACAAATTGACATTACAACAACAATACTGTATACACCTTCAGCATTACTGAGCAACCCCCTTATCAGCTGACCTGGCCTATAGGGCTTTGCCAGAGTCCCCTTTGCATGCATCAAATTGAAAATGGATTAAAACTTTTCCATTTTGCAGACGAAGCATTTTGCAGGGAAGAGGCTTAACACTGTGAGGGACAAGCTTAAACCAAAGGTGAGATTCCTCTCCAATTTTGCTTGCTTTTCTTATATTTTTCTCCTTATTTTGTTTTTCAGCTTTTCTTTATGTTCCTGAAGACTCAAGGAAAAAGATCATGTGTTCATCACAATGTAAAAATATAACCTGTTTGAATAATAATGTACAGCAGGACTGAGAAGGTTTCTAACACGTCAAGTTTGCAACCTTCTCTTACTACTCGGAAAGATGAATTTTGTTGAGTACACCAAAATAGTCCTTGTTTAACTAGAACAAAGTTTATTTCTGTTGTAGCGTTTTTGCAAGTGAAGGAATAAATGTCTTGCCACTACAGTTACAAATTTCATAATTTCTTGGCTACTGATACAAGAGCACAGGTGTTTTGTCAATTGAGAAGTAGATTTTTTTTTTTTTTTAAAGAGAGATATAATAAATCATATATATATATATATTTGCCACTGTCAGCTCCCTCCTGATTGGGATGCACGCTTTTGTTAGGATTCAGCTGTATTATCATCATCTTTATGTATGCAAACTTGACTTTGAGGTTAGAAGATTCTGCTGAATGTGTTCATGTTGTAGTGTGATATGTGCTCTCACCACTAGAATAGAGAACCATGTGCTTAGCTTAAAAAAAAAAAAAAAAAAAAAAAAAAACTAAAGGAACATTCTCATGTTTTCACATAAAGGTGAAAGTAAGAATTCTCCTGATGTATGTAATTGTTCGCCTGAAGATACAACACAAATATGTCCCAAATGTGAGCTAGCTTGATGATCCTGTTCTCCCCCCCTCCTACCAACAGGAGTCGGAAGACATTCTCCCAACGAGAAAGGACTATCCGGAGATCTCTCTCCCCATCTCGGGGGCGCGGAGCACCCCTTCCTCACCCACCTCCAGCCCCGTGCTCTCGCGGAAGAAGCCCACCTCGGCCTCGGCACAGGTAGCACGCCCTCTTCACCCACCCCTCCACCAAGTACCCCTCTGCCAAGTACCCCTCTACCAAGTACCTCTCTACCAAGTACCCCTCTACCAAGTACCCCTCTACCAAGTACCCATCTATGGCCTGCAGGTTTAACCCCCTCAAATTCACCACCTCAGAACACTGCTGACAATTGTGTCCACATACACAGTTGTAGCTTGCCATTGGCAGTGGCAGACTCAATGCAGTGACAGTGGTAGTTGGAATTCCTCTTTCATAGTAGAACTCCACACAACTTTTGTAGTTGAACTTGATAAATCGAAAGTTTGTATACCTCTTTGGCAAACAACACAGAATTTTGGGTCGGATGGTTAAAGAATAATGTCTTCCAACATTGTGTATGAAATCTTATGATAATACACCTCAGAGTTTTAATAAAACAAATGAACAACTAACCCCATGTCACTTTAAGAATATGCTTCCCTTGTGTAGCAGGAATAAAGGTTGGATTTTTTTTTTTTTTTTTTTTTGGGGGGGGAGGGATCAGAATATAATTATTCCCTAGAAATCTATAGTATTGTTTTTCCCACCATTATAGAGAAGTTTCCAGATTTAGTATTGTGAGGAAAGGTGTGAATGACCTACCTCTACAATATACCAGCTTATGAAAAGAGTCTAACTCTCAGGGTTGCAAAAAGAGACACAAACTTTAAAGCATGCTGACATTCTTAACCAGTATGTGTTAAGTTTGCCAGAGTCCGGTCAGCTGCAGGTGACAAGTTTCAGTAGAGTATTACACATCTTTCTTTGACAGATAGAAAGCAAAAAAAAAGGTATGTAGTGAAAAGGAGAGAATGTTTTGCTGTACAATTGGGAGCATAATCACTTTCTGGTAGAGATTTTCTGAGTTTGCCCAGCAAAATTGCATAAATTTACACACAAATATATTTTAGGCCAAATAAAGTCTGCGTAAACTTTGTGCTCCTGCTAATACGACTTTCTGATTTCTCTTGTAATTTTTTATTTATTTATTTATTTTTTTTTTTGAACCAGAAAGATTTACAGAGTACATTCAGGAAAGTTTTGCCCTTTTTTTTTTGAAGAGAATAAAATACCTCAGACCTTCTGACTGATCATGCTTGTGCTGGTTGAGTCTCCTCACATTTCAAAACCAGAAGTCTGTCTGCCTGTCATTATACACGTTGTACCCTTTAACTCTTTCAGAACCCCTCCATCCTAAAATCTTATGAACACTCTATATTAACATAATGTGAGGTGGACTGGAGGGGTTAGTTACCAGAACAGCGTAAAATTATTTTAATTCAATTAGAGCTCAAACAATTCTCATAGCAACCACAGAATGTGTGCTTGCATCTGAAGAAGACTTTTAAATATACCATAGTTTTAATCGGCCTGATTTGTATAATATGTTTGCCTGCTTTCTTTCTCCTTTTTCTGTTGTATTGAACTAAGCCTGCTCACAGGGACTGTGATTAACATAAGATGTCTACACTCTTCAAGTGAGACATGAGTTGACATCACCTAAGGGAGGATTTTTATTTGCAACACATTTAAATAAATTGAGGTATATTTATTAGAGAGTGCCATTTTTAAAGTAGCTCTGTCATCACCCATCAGTAACGATGTTCATCTTCTTTTGTTGTTTTGTTAAATGGCATTCAGCAGTGTGCTATTATTCTATTTCCCAGGAAAGAAATGAAGTCGCAAAAAGGGGCTCAGTTACAGTGTGTGCTGTTCTGTTATAGCTGTCAGCACAAATTTGCTTCGCTCTCAAAAAATTTTTAGTGTGACGTGCATCCTATTAAGTTATAAATCATCAGAAGAGTCGGCTGACGTACAGAGAGTTTTGAAGAGGCAATGGGGGGGGGGGGAATTGTATTTATGGTATAATGGATAAAGTACTCATGCTTCATGTTGTCAGATAAGTGACAACATTCTAAGTACATCAATCTGTAATGGAATACTTGCCTTTCCCATCAAGCTGCTATTAGTGTAATGCACAATTGCGCTTTCTCCTTTGCCTACTTTTTTGTTTTTGTGGCTTTCTTCTTTGTGAAATGTGTCCAGTCAGTACAAAATCCTGCCTCTGCAACTGCAAGAAGTACAGAGCCTCGAACCTGAAAGGATATCTGCTGTTTGGTTGATGCTGTACTCTATTAACTTTCAGTTGTTGCATTATACGTCATGGGATGGGGCTGGTAGTGATTGTGCGTCAAGGGCTGAGGTAAAAATCTATGCAGATGTTGTCATTCAAAAGGCTTACTGTCTCTCTTGAGATAAAATGATGTGTACATCATATAACTCTCTACATGTACATCCAAGTGACATAATGAAAATTGTTTCATAGTGGTTGTTTGGATGTATACATTGGCAAAGACAAGTTTTGTGGTCAGGGATACCGGATCGCAGCTGCCAGATTTGCATGATGGTGAGGCCATTTGCATGAGCATGATGTCAATCCATTAGACAATCAAACCTTAACTCTCTTTCCTGATTATGACATTAATTGATGGGTCATTTATGAGGTCTATTTTTTAAATGCAATTTACTCTTCCCAAATGCTTAAATGTCAACACTAGTAGAAATCTGTTTCTTGAATTCAATTTTGTCTCAGCCAGTGACATCAAAAAGTATGAAGATTTGTCTAGAGACTCTTGCTTATGATAAAAGCAAAATCTTAATTTCTGGCAAAAAGCTGGGTGGAAATGGAGAAGTCGGCGTAATGGAAAGCTTGTATAGATAAAAGGTATTCTTTGCAATATGGATAAGAGTTCCATAGCTGTGCAATCACTAAAGAGGGGATCAGGATTCCTAATATTAATCTCTCCAAGAGAGACATGGTTGACGGTCCAAGGGAAATTAGAAATGTCTTTTCCATGGGATTATTTTTTTTTCTTTTCTTCTTTTTTTTTTTTTTTTAGTTTTGACCCTTTCCTTCTTCTGCTCTTGTATCAGAGTGCGTTTAGACCGAGGACTTTTATGCTTCCTTCACAGCTCAAAGACAGAGATGCCGACAAGTGAGTATGAAATTGGAAATGTGTGAATGCACCCTGGCATCCAGCTGCCAAGCGGTTTACTATTTCCTATATTACTGTATACGCCGAATATTTTGCGAGGTTTTTAATTTCGCACATTTCACAGGTGAGGTGCTATTTGCAAATTTGAAGACATGCTGAAATTTTTACTCTGATCTCGTTATATAAATGTGATCTGCACGTCAGTACATTTCTCCATTCGGCACTGTACTCCATGATTGCGAAATAAACCACTCGTAAAATTGTCGGGAAGTCCTGATTCGTGAAAATTTAGACTCGCTAAATGTATGGCGTATGCCGTATTATAGCCATTGCTTTTTTCAGCCTTTGCTCATTCTGTGGATGAGATATAAACCTGTCTCTTTTTTTATTCTCATCCCTTCTCCATTTTCATTTCTTATAAAGGGATATATATGAATGTTTTCATTTTGGTTTTCTCTCTCTTTGGTCTTGTTCAAGAGGACCATTTACTTTGCAAATATAATTCTTGTCGCATTAGCTTGTTAGTAACCGTTTATAAATTTTCAGATTATGTTACCAACTTTTGTTTAGTTGGCTATGGTAGCTGTTAGCTGCAAATACACCAGCAAGGAAAAAAAAATATTGGAACATGTCATTCTTCACATTTTGTTGCATTACCACCATAGAAAGTAGAACCATAGCAGGAAACATTAAAGGGTGTGTACAGTTCTGGTCGAGGTGAGGATTTAGCTTTTAACGTTTTGCGAGATATTCAGAAACCACTCTGTGAGATGTCAAAGAGCATGCAGTTCTAAGGGGTATCAAAAGTTTATTCGATGAAAATCGGTTTTGAAATGGCCGAGATATCCATAAACAAGGTGAAACAAAGAGATCCTAATAAAGTTGTGGCATGTCACATTTTATTATTAGCACTTTTTGGGATATCTCGGCCATTTGAAAACCAATTTTCATCAAATAAACGTTGAATCCTTAAAATTACATGCTCTTTCATATTTCATAAGAGGCTTTTCATTATCTCACTTAGGAATGTTCAAAACATGAATCCCCACCTCATCCAGTACTGTACAGTCCTTTTAACATTATCACACCATTGGCAAGAGTTTGTCATATGGCTATTTTTATTGGATTACTCACCAATTCCACTTCTGAGGTATTTTTAGTTGCGGTAATACCAAAATGAAGACTTTTACCATCTTTCACTTCTACTATATGGCCACCATCAATTCCGGGGTACTTTGCAGTTCATATTGGAGTGTATGAGTGTCCACTCGATAGAATCCACTGCAGAGGACCATGACACTTTAAAGTATCCCGCATTATTTTCAAACGGCCCACGAATTGACTATTCAATATTTCATTTACCACCATAGATAGTGCACATAGTCCATACTACAGTCACAATATTTGCAGCAGGCACTCTTTCTGCAATTGAAAACACATCTGTCTCCTTTCGTTTCTTGCACTTTTGTGTGAGTTTTATTTTAAAGTGGATAAGATGAAACTAATAGATTCTTCCAGTTTGCAGGAAGATCAGCTGAATTGACTTTCAATTTTTTTTCTTTGCAGTGTTTGACTAATCTCCTTGAGTTTGCACACATTATAGTGACTGGTAGTGACTTTTAGCTTTCAAATCTGTGTTTTTTATTTATCTTTAAACAAAATTTGAGATGAATACATCAAAATATAAAAAGAAAGTGAAATAATTCAAGAAAAATTTGCCAACTTTTTCAGCACCTAGATATTTATCACTCTGCAGCTGTGGTTACCTCAGATATTTTTATTATACTCTCAGTATTCATGTGAACATTTGGGAATTTGGTTTTAGTCATGAAAAGACATTTTGCACATTTATTGCATTTGCAACCAGCATGCATTACCCTGATGCTTATTTTACAATATGTTTGATCATGTTCTTACCTAGAGTGGAGGGTTTTCATTCTTTTTTTTTTTCTTGATGTACTTGGCAACTTGTGTTTGAGTGTTTGAGTAAACAAAAATAGAAGAAAACACAAGTTTTATTTTCTGGCGTTTGAATAAAATTGATTGCGCTGCATGTTGTGTTGGTTTCAATGCTAGTATTATCATTTTCTCCTGTTTATTTTTGAAAACCTTAACAACCAAAGCAGTATTTGTGCTATTCTCCTCAACTTTGCATATATACAATTTGTAGAAATAGATTCAGTAAATTTGATTGACCAAAAATTCAACCATGAAGTGTCTTCAGAACTAACACTGCAAACCCTACCCCTTGCATCTTTGCATGTCAAATATTTCTTGCACAAATGATTTGCATTTTTTTCCTCCTATCCAAATTCTAAGTACTGATCTTGACATATATTTGTGCTGCTCTTTGATGATTTTTTAAGACTTTCTTTTGATTTATTCATACATTTGCAAATTTTGTCCTCACTCTATGGCTTTAGTAAAAGAACAAAGCTAAGCAACTTTGTGGTTAAAACATGCTACACTTGATTTCTCCGGAATAGAGAGAGGAGGCAAAAAACAAACAAACAAACAAACAAACAAACAAACAAACAAGATAGGCAAGCTATTGCTACTTTATATTTCAAATAGTCTGCCAGGAAAACATCTCATCTGTCTTCAAGGAAAGTGCATTTGATAGAATAAAAATGAATTTTTCAATTTGTGCATTAAAAAAGTAAAAAACAAAACAATTGCCACTTTGTAGAGAAATACTTCCTGTGATTGACACATCCCCGACCAATCACACACACATATACAACCAGCCAGCACCCACACAGCCTCCCTACCCCCTTCGCCCAGCACACCCCATAACCCACCACAAGCACGCATTCCCCAAATCACCACACCCGTACCCCTAACCTTCCACTAGCGCACATGCACACACACAAACACATGTGCATACACCCAATACACAACACACAACACACAACACATGGAAACACATAACACACAAACACACACACACACACACACACAACATGCAACATGTACCACATAACACACATGACATACAAACACACATACCCAGTCCACGTGGGCTGGTCGCTGAGATGTTGAAAGCTATCAGTGCTTGGCCATCAGCACCTCCTGACAGTACACCAAATATCAAGGGGATGTTCTCTGCTTTGGTAGGCGGGGCACGCGGCATTACAACACGCTGGACATTGACCAGACGGAGGAGCTAACCCTGGAGGAGGCGCTGAGGGACGACGCCCTCCTCCCAGCCCGCTACAGCAGCATGGATCTCATGCCTGCTGTCCAGCCCATCCTGCAGAAGCTGGATCGAGCCTCGCCGGCTTTCGACGACACCGACACCGCCAGCCAGGTGAGTGTATCCCTATTACCCATCTTCGCAGTAGGCGTGGCCTCGTGCACAATAAAACTTTGTTCAAGAGGTATAACGCCACTATGTTTTCAAGTTGACTCTTACAGAGTGATATCCAGCATACACAGACTTGTAGAAGTTTCAAGAAAGTGGCATATTAAATCAGGAATTGTGGAATTACGGAATGTCGCCTCATTTCTCAGAAGAATGATGTAGGTTACAGCTCAATCCCTCCTCTATGAAAATCGTGATTTCCAAATTATTAAAGCATCACGGTGATATCTCGTGAAGGATACATATTTTTTTATTAATTTTATTTGAGGATTTGAAGTCTTAAAACACCTGCAGGTGAATGGGAGCCTTGTTGGCAATGATATTTCCCGTTCATCTCATAAGCATCTGTAACTGTAACAGATATTGTTCTGTGAAAGCATGTTGCAATAACATACTGCAATTTTTGATATAATATATATCTGATTTTTTTATGAAACTTCTACCAGTTCATTTGTGCATTGTCATTCTTTCTGTTAAGGTTGACTTGAAAATGGACTAGAATTGCTCTTTTCTTCTTCAATTTGTAGGAGAATTTGACGGGATTTAGTGAGAGCAGCAAAGTGACAGCAGCATGGGTACAAATATATTGGTTGATCTAACAGCTATGAAAAATGAAGATAATAAATTGGTTACACGCTCTCTGTAAATTCGCAGAAGACCAACCAAAACCCCAATTTTATTTTCATATCTCAGCGGGACAGTTGTAAGTCAATTTCTTTTCGGCAACTTTGAACACATTTCAAGTTTTTGTTGATAACAAAATGAGTGAGGAGTGCTCAGACAAGAGATGCCACAGTCGGATCATCCTTTTACCTTTTTGCACTCTTTTTTTTTCACGATTGTCTAATTTTGCCTGCTACATTACACCATACTTTGCTGCTTTAACTTCATTACTTTTAGTACAACTGACTATTCCTTGGAAGTAAATTCTGCTGTAAAGCACTTTGTAAATTTCTTGACATGTAATTTATGCGCTTGTGTGTGTGTGTGTGTGTGTGTGTGATTGAGACTACATGCTCCGATTGCTACACGAGTATTAAAGGTAGGGGATACCTTTTACAGACCTCCCAAAATGCAGCAAAACATTAAATATGAACCTCAGGGGACTTGTTTAGGCCACTGCTGAGAAATTTGGAAGTCAACAGTTATCTACAATTTGAATAATGCACAAAACTCAACTACTCAGTAGTTCTGTGTGTCAGCCACACTTAAGCCTTTTTGTTGCAGTCTTCTGTATTTTTTTTTTTATCTATAAACACAAATCTAAAAGTATAAGAGCTGATGTAATAACATATAGAGTGTGTGGCAAGAATGTATATAGAAATGTTTGTAAGTTTTGATGAACTTTCTTCACAAAATATACATGATGGACACACATGCAGTGCATGGGTCTGCAAAGGTAGCCTAGTAATGTACTGGAATTTACGGTGAGCCCCGAAAAAAAATTCATTTCAAAATCTAATGGTCAATTAAAAATGTACTAAATGTTACCTTCCACTTTCAATACTTTATGGGAGTCTCTAAAATGATACTCTCTTCAACATACCACTGTATTTATACAACTCTTCATTTGAGGCATGCAAATGGGATTCCCTACCTTTAAGCAAATTAGATCCATTACTCTTGTCCAAAGCATTCGACTTTAACCGACCAGAAACAAATGGTGGAACTCCTCGTGAGTCGGTGCGTGTTTGAAGTTGCTTTAGTAAATGCCTTCAAACCTGCAAAAGTCCAAAGGTACATGCCAGCCAGCCATCGACAGAGAAGACATATTGTGGATGTTCTCAGCTGTTGGCTAAGTTTAGTCGGCAGTAAATCACTCAGATACACCTGTCAAATTAGAAGGTGGTCTCACACACATATACTCTTAACAAGGGATGTGTACTCTCTAAAAAAAATCGAGTGAAAATTTTCACTCCAAAAAGAGTGAATACAAAAAAGAGTGAATTTCGAGTGAAATTGGAGTGAATTTTGAGTGAAAATGCTCATTTTCACTCATTTTGGAGTGACGTCAGGGATCACTCGAAGATTTTGGAGTGATCCCTGACGTCACTCCAAAATGAGTGAAAATGAGCATTTTCACTCAAAATTCACTCCAATTTCACTCGAAATTCACTCTTTTTTGTATTCACTCTTTTTAGAGTGAAAATTTTCACTCGATTTTTTTTAGAGAGTATGCCTATGAACATTGTACTTGCAATAAAAAGTGCATAGGGAGGGTCCACAGTCTGGTGTAAAGTGCCTGACCTCTTTAGTCGATGGTCAGGTGGTGGAACGAACCTAAGCAGTGGACGGGTCCTCATTTGAAGGCCTTTGCAAGTGTGTGTGTATGTGCCTGTACATGTGTAAAGGTATGGACATTGCATCTTGCTGTATGCTGTAACAGTGCAAAGGATTGATGAATGGATGATAAGTGTGATTATCGATTTCATGTGTAAGAGACCCCTACCCCCTGGACCTGAAATGAATTTTGAACCCCCATTGTTGGTATCAGGGGGACAGGTTGCCCCTTATTGCACAGGAGAAGGTGAGAGGTGTGCAGCCGGCCGTGCCAGCGAGGACGTATCTCACCTTGAAGGTTAGTCTCTCGCACTGGATGTTGTGATGAATTCCAGGGGGAATAGTACCTCTCCAACAGACGACGTGGTTAGATGGCGTGTCCTTTTAAAATCTTCTCATCTCACCCTATATAACACACCATAGCGAGATACATGTGTGTCGTCTCACTACTACATACAGCAGCATTGAATGTTTGAAGTCAGTACCATCTCACAGTGGTCACTCTCTACAGATGACTAACATCACGAGTGATATCATTAATACAGTAGAAATAGTCACACTTAAAAAAAAGGAAACAAAACACATAATATTACACAAGGGATAGCCCTTCATTGGGTTAGTTTGGAGCAGTAGTCCATAGTCAACGGGAGCATGGTAGGTCGTATTCAAGGTCTATGCATAAATCTCTTAATCTAGTCAGGAACTTGTTAGCTTGTCATGCCCATTGAGGTGTCCCTGTCCAGATGAATATTGTAGCATTGATCTTGCTACAGAGTACACAGCTGTTCCTTCTTTCCATTTTGTTGTAAATGTGGTGCACAAGAGAAATTTGTTATCAACCCACCCCAGAAAAAAAAAAAATTAATATATAGATAAATAAAAGTAAAATGAATTGAAGTTTTTAAAAAACAACAAAACTTTAGATTCTTTCTTGATTGTAGGTATGAGCCACCCTAACATTGCACTCTTTGATATTCAGAGTTTATACCTTTTAATTATAAACTTATTATCCTTATTACATTAACACTAACAGGCAGCATATCATGCTACTGATTTTTTTTTCCTTTTTCATTGGAGCATTCAAGTATGGCTTTTTACAGTGAGAATCATGGATGCTCTTTGAGTAGCATACAGACAAGAGGATTTGGTTTTATTTTTATCCTCAGACCTACAAAATAAAGTCTCCCTGTTTTTACTTTTTGGTCTAACTGAAAAGCAATTTCTTGTGTAAATTGACTTCAGCGAAGAGAGGAACAAAAAAAAGAGTAATAAGAACAACATTTCAAAAAGTTTGATAACTGTCTTTATGTATCAAATGTAAAAGAAAAAATTTACATGTAGATACTAAGAATTTTAGAATTTTACACATTTTTACAAGACAGTAAATTTAGTCATGATTACAAATGCAAATTGAATGAGGTGATTATACCATCAAAGTCGTGTATTGACCTGCAAACAATCTTTAGCAAGTTTCTTTTTTCATATATAAAAAAGAGTAACTAGTTTTTAGTCTATCACATCACATGATTGTAGGGTTGTTTAACTCGGCGACAATTCTTTAAATGGGAGGAATATGGAGGTTACTAAATTTTCCATCAAAAACTTGATTTTTTTATCATGTTTTCCTGTACAGACATGTGATGACATCACTACTTGATTTTCATGTGTAATAGTGTCAGATATCAGTGTAAACAATTTACTTTTTTTTTGTGTGTGTAATTCTGATTAAAACTTCCTTGTGTTTGTTGTGATTGAAATGAAAATTCTTCCATATCTCAATTCATCAAAGTCAGTTGGAACATAGGGTTAAGATTCCCTTTTATCAGAAAGGCGACATGTCTTCAGATGACTAGTTAAATCCATAGAATTTTTGGTGATATTGCACTTTAATAACCAATACATGTAATGATTGTTAGCTTCTTCAACAGAAATACTACTCCCAACTTTCTTGAACATACAGTATCTCATATTCATGTTATCACACCAATGTCATATTTACACATTAGTACTAAAAGAGTATATTGAATTTTTTGTGGATAAGTCTTATTTAAAGAGGAAATTCACCCCAAAATAAACTCCAAGTGAAAGAGAAGTAAAATCCCTACAGAACATTTAAAAATGACAAATATCTGATGAAAAATAAGGAGGATATGACACCTTGAAATTTCACATTTTTTCAGAAAACATTTCTTGACCAGTTTGTATTAATATTCAAATGAGCAAATTGATACTGTCATGACCTCACAACTTTTCATATATATGAAATTCAGGAAATTTTGATTTTTAGCTAATATAGGCAAAAGCATATTCCCTTGCCAAAATATATATGAGGTAACATTTATTCTTGGGTAGTTTTAAGGCAAGTTTTATATTTATACAGTTGAAATATGAGATTTTTGTCATTTCTGTTTGTGAAATGAATGAGAAATTGTGAGAGCATGATATCGTCAACTTGCCGAGTTGAATATTCATAAAGACTGAGCAAGAAGTGTTTTTTTTTAAAAATGTAACATTTCAGAAGGTCATAATTCCCTCATTTTGTATCTAATATTGATCATTTTTGCACCGTTCTGCGAGGAATTTTTTTTTGTCTTATGAAACTGATAACATTTTTGAGTGGATTTCTTCTTTAAGCAAGACATAGATGCATCCCTTACTTTAATTCTTTCTGTTGCTCTATATTTCCCACTGTCTCTGTCTCTGTCTCTGTTTCTCTTTCCCTTTCCTCATCTTCTTGTTGATATATTGATAAATCGATCTGTATATTCATCTGTTTGTTCATCTATCAATGTCTGTGTGTTGATAAGATGCGTCATGACAAATTAATGTGCTCAGACTCTTTTTTTTTTTCTGTGTGTGTGTTTGTGTGGCACTTTGGTATTCCTGATTTTGGTTTGGGTTGATTTAATTCTTTTGAGTTTGTATGCAGTATTTGAACTGACTTTGTATTGATGTATATTTATGATGATATTTATACAACTCAAGAGGCTTGATGACGTATTTCATGTAGTTTGATATCTTTTTGTTCTGCATGGCATCATGGTATGCTTGGCTTGGGAGATGTATGTGCAGACATTGTGAGGGAAAGGGGTGGGGAAGGAAGCAGGTTTATGGTTTTGGATATGTAGCGATATCAACCTGCCCAACCTGGCAGGTGGTGCATGGATTAATGTTACCAGTACAGGTGCATGTGTTCTGTACCCCTTATCCCCCTCCTCCACAGCCTCCACCCCCCCCCCCCCCCCCCCACACTCCACCATTAAAGGGATGGTACAGTATTGGTGGAGATGAGAATTGGGCTTTTAACTTTTTGCAAGATACCAAGAAAACACTTATGAAATAGTACAGAGCATAACATTTTAAGAGGAATTCAAAGTTTATTTGATGAAAATCGGGTTTGGAATGACCGACACATCCAAAAACAAAGTAACACAAAGCGATCGTAATAAAATGTGGGTCCCACACTTTATTAGAATCGCTCTGTTTTGGATATCTCAGCCATTTCAAAACCAATTTTCATCAAATAAATGTTGAATACCTCATGGAATTACATGATCTTTCATATTTCATAACAGGTTTCTCATTATCTCACCAAAAAATGTTAGAAACCTGAAATTAGGTCTCAACCAAAACTGTTTGATCCCTTTAACATTCTGAATGCAGAACTATGTTTTCCCTGCCGTGCCTTGCGCCCCGCAACGTGTATGATCTCATGTGATTTTCATTTCATGCCACCTCTCTGGTATTAAATGTGATTCCACCTTCCTTGAACAGGTGTCAGTTTTATTTGCAATTTAATCAAGGTATGATTTGTAATCAGCCAAGTCTCAATCTCATTGTCTCAGTGATTATTAATAATGATAAGACATCATTATATAATGTATACACAAATCCAAGATGTTTCCTCTGCACAAAAGTCATATTTCAATTGACAGAAATATTCTTAGATGGCATGTCAGCATGCATTTTAATACTAGATATTTCTAAATTCTTGAGGCATTGTTTTGTCACTTTGAATAATTCTCAATCCACTACAGTGGACTCCCACTATAATGAAGTCTTCAGGACAGGCAGTTTTCTTTCGTTATATCGAAGTTTCGTCATAACCGATCAAACAAACAATAGAAATAGATAGAGCAGATAACGTTGCAGCCTGAATTTTTACTTAATTCTAACAGGAATTTCGTTATAACCGTGTTCGTTAAAACAATAGTGCACTGTATAAGACTTTATCAAGTGGAAAAAAAAAAAGAAATGCTGACACTCACCCCCCCCCCCCCCCATCCATGGATGCTAGGTTATTCTGCAGGGACATATTTATAGGATATAATCTATGATATTATTATATAATATAATTATAATCTCGGCTTTCCTCAAAATATTGTTTTGATTTTGGGTTTTTTTTTCTTAGTTAATAATAGTTAGGAATATAAAGATAGATTAGCAGTAGAGACTCCAGTCCCATGCTTCTATTAAACAGGAGACGTTTCCACCTGAACCATTTAGCAAACTAGAGACTCTGATCATTTGCACAATATTAGGTGCACATCACGAGTATGAAACACAATGTCAGTTGCAGCCTAGTGTGGTTTCCAGACCCTTTTTCCAACTGTAGTCCCTTCCACAAAATGCACCCTCCGTGGCAATGAAGTCACCGCTCACGATGAAGGGGAATGCTAGTGTGTGCAGGACAATCTGTTCAACCTGCTACTTCTTTCATCAAAAGAGGGCGTCGATAGTCGTGGAAACAAAATAGTGAAGGCGTAATGGTGTAGAAGCAAAATAGCATGTACAGGCAAATGGTCTGGAAACCAGACTACTTGCAGCTAGGGTCTTGGAAGCTAGCTCCCGGTGCTGTCTCAGCCTTAATTTTTAACATACATTGTATATTTGCAAGACTTTATTTTAGTATGAGGGAGTAACATTCTGAGCAAGAGACTTTTTAATGTCTTAAGTGAGAGACACACAGCTAGAGCAAGAGATTTTGCAAAAATGACCTCAAAGCCAAAGATCTCCTACTAAAAGTTGAAGATTGCATAGCAGGAAAAAAAACTGTAGCAGCTTAATTTATATTTATTACTGTATGACCATGAACCAGGGTTGTACAAAATTACCCCCAAGGAACATTTTTGTAAGTAATCCCAATTAGACCCATTTCGCTTTTCTCTGATTTCTCTGAGTTTTCCCTGATGTAAAACTAATTCTCTTTTGTTTTTGCAGTGGGTGTATTTTACACCACTCTAGAAAGAATGTAATGAATGCTCATGTATAATCAGTCATGTTAGTCTTCAATCAGCACATTGTCATGCTAATGGTAATGACAATACTTTTATTTTCTGACTGGCCAGTATGGGATGAAATTCCCTCTGCCTACTCCTCCCAGTAGCAGGGGCGGATCCAGGAATTCAGTAAAGAGGGGGCGCCTTTACAAAATTAAAGGAGGCGCATGCACCCCTCCCCCCCCCCATTTTTTTTTCTTTTCATTTCTTTTGTTTTTTTAGAAAATATGAAGCTGGAAGTGTGTCCGGTGCACTCCCCCCTGCATCCACCACTGCAGTAGAATTGTTAAAGGTTGTGTCAGGGTGTCAGCAGTTCATGCTTAGACTTAGAATTGAGGGTGAAGAAAAAAAATGAATAAAATGGAAAAAAAAAATATGCATACACACACAGCAAGAATATGTCTTTTAGCTGAATAAAAAAAATGAAAATAGAAATAGATCTATTCTGACATTATTCCTCGACCCAAACACATCCCCAAAATGACAGTTTTGTGGTTTTACTGGTGTTATTTCTTTATGATTTTTTTTTAAATCATTCATTGTTATTGTTTTATGATGAGAATGAAAACTCCTTTTTTTATGCCTCCGCCACGAAGTGTCGCCAGAGGCATTATGTTCTCGGGTTGTCCATCCGTCCGTAATCAATTTTGTGGACAGCGTATCTAAAAAACTGTTAGAGGTATCTTAATAAAACTTGGCATGTATATGTATGACTGGGCTAAGTTGTGCCTATCAACTTTTGAGTGTACATGCTCAAGGTCAAAGGTCAAAAGGTCAAGGTCAAATGATCAAAAATTTCACTTATTTCCCCTATATCTATGCAATGCTTGGAGGTATTTTCTTGTAACTTGGTGTATACATGAAGTACCAAATAAAGATCACCCAGAGAGAGCTTTGGGTCATAAGGTCAAGGGTCAAAGGTCAATTGAAAATGTTAAAATTTCACTTTTTCTCCATATCTCACAAATATTTCAAGGTATCTTCATGGAACTTAGTATCATATGCATGTATTGACTGGCAGTGATCATGTATGGAATTTAGGGGTCATGGGTCAAAGGTCATGGGTTAAAGGTCAAGGTCAATTCATCAAAATGTCATTATTTCTCTCTTATCTATGCAATGCCTTCAGGATTTTTTGTTGAAACCCGTGTATGCATGTATTACTCAATACAGATTCTCTTGGAAGTTTCTTGCCCAAAGGTCAAAAGGTCAAAGGTCAAGTGAAAGTGCTAAATTTCACTTCTTCTTTAAACTTATAAAAGGGTCAAAAGTTGGGTACAAATCCTCAAATCCCCAAATACCTGCACTCTTAGATAGTGTAGCCATTCATCCAAATAAACCTATATAGTTCAAGGAAAGTGAACACTCAATGCATTTGTGACAATGACTGTCATTTTAATATTTTGCCAATTACGTGAAACTGTCATCACACATTGTCAAGACATTGTGCTATAGACCTATTCGGAGAACCATGCATTATGGCGGAGGCATACCAGTCACCATAGCGACATTTCTAGTTTCTTATATATAAATCCTATTTAAATCAAGCACCATTTTTATAGCAAAATGATAAGCCTTTCATTTACAAACTATATAACTGGCTCATATAAATTACAACACATTGTAGAAGATTTTCTCAATTTGGCCAAGTTTTGTATTTTTTTTTTGACTGTGTGTTATTGTGTGCACATTTGATGAATTTAATGAGTTCTATCTAATGTCTCTCCAATTAAGGATTAACAGTAAAATCTAGTGTTACCAGTTTATCGAAGAAAAAATAAAGTTCATGCAGAAAGATTATACCAAGATTAATGCTATCATTTGATAAATTCCACATGCATTGGAAAGGTTCATTTAAGAGGGTCATTTTGAGTGTGTTTTGATTTGTGTTTACAATGCCTTGCACCTCCTAGGCACTCATTCATTTGTGCAGAAAATCATCCCCTAAAGCTTTCCTGACTGGATGTTTGAATAGCTATCACATTTAAGGCTTTTAAATAGTCCCTGTGGTAGCCATGTTGTACAGTTCCTGGAAAGCTGTAAAACCACAAAGGATTTAAACCTCCCTTAAAATGGAAATACTCCCTGTTCAGATACAAAACATTTATACTGAAACTTGATATAGATTTTCATCGTATAGCCTTTAGACCATTCAGACTCAATATCTTGACCAATTTAACAAAAATATTGTATAGCCGTGCAGTTTTCATCTGCGCATGTTGTTATGGTTGCTGTTAGCCCCTGCCTGACCCCCATCCACAGAGTGTGTGGAATTTGACTTTCAACGAGCGAGTCGAGTGCTGGTAATGGTCACCTTCTGTCACATTAAGCCCTGACCAGTCATACCGTTCATACAGTCACCATACTTTCAGATGCATACGGATAAGGTGATTCGTTATCGAGTTCTAGTTTGAAACGATGCTCTGACCTTCGATTCATTATTCAATATTTTGGTGTAGGATATTTTGTAACCTGGTCAGCATTCAGACACATAAATTCATCATATAACTTTAATGCATTGGTATTGTTTTTCACCATTTTAGTACAATTTGTGTGTGTGTGTGTGTGTGTGTGTGTGTGTGTGTCTCAACGACCTGGGGGGTGTTTCATCAACACTTGTCGGTGGTGACCAATTTTAGCAAAATCCTTGGTTTTGATTCATTGAGATGCTCTAGTCACTGACTGTTACTATGGTGATTCAAGTTGTCAGTGCCGACAAACGTTGATGAAACACCCCTCTGATAGAGAGCCATGGTACAATAGGTGCAGAATTTAGTGGTTGCATGAAAGAAGCCACCCAGGCCTGTGGGATATTTCTAATAAAATTAGGATTTAAAAAAAAAAAAAAAAATCCCCAATGAAAGAAATCCAGACTGCTCTTCTAGGGGCTTGGCAAAGTTTGCCGAGGGGGATTATTTGAGGCAAAATCAAGCTCTTCCACAACCTGCCGTGTGGTAGGAGAAACTTAACTCACCGTGGGGAAGAAAGTAAAGATGCGAGCTCTCTCTCTCTCTCTGGTGTCGTCATGGAAATTTCCCAACTCCTCTGGCTTTGGTAATCTCTGGTGGGTGTTTTAACACCTCGTGAAGTTCAGTCTGAGCTCTCGTTTGTGACTGGCAAGCAAATATTGATAAATCAGGGCAATAGATCTGACCATCAAGTCCATTATGTGAGGATTTTTTTTTTTTATCACAGACACTCTGAGGTATCAAAGTGGTGTGATGCTTAAGGCTTGCTTGTTGTGCTTATTTTTATGAAGAACTTTTGCACAGGCGTACCTTGTATTAAACTCTTCATGAGGGTATAGTTATACAACAGTAAAATTTGCTCAGGATTAGTGTTCCTTCCCCCACCCTGTCCCCTGTGAACGTGCGGAGAAGTAATGGTTTTCTTATTATATTGATGGTGTGTGTTTTTAACCGATCATAGGGGATCAACCTAACTTATTTCAATATGTAAGCTTTCTCCGATAGTGGATTACGATTACTTTGAGAGTTTATAGTGTTTCTTTGCAGTTTCTTCTCTTCTTTTCATATTCTTTTTCTTGGAGTGTGGTGAGCAGGTGTGTCTTTAGGAGATCTGATGCAAAGCAATTGATGAATTTAGAGATTTGCATTTAGATAACATGTATTTGACAACTAATAATCTTGAAAAGGAGAGTCCTTTGATGATCGATATGATGTAAGGAGGTGCCTCTTTTATTGTGACTGAGTGCTTGTCCATGGAAAAAGCCCTCTTTTTCTTGAAGTTATCTCATTTTTTTTATAGTCAATATAGACTGAATCACAAATGCAATAAAGCTTGTCCCAGATATTGCTTACCACTGAACCAGATTGTATTCTGAGATGGCTGTAGAAGTGCCCAACATTGTGATGCTCAATGAAGTAATATACATATTCACCTGCCTGCCTTGTTTTACCAACAGTGATTTATGTTGTTATTGTTGTTACTGCTGCTGCTGCTGCTGCTGTTGTTTTCTCCCCTGTGAAAGATGGTATTGTCAGTTTTTGGTTCATGAATGAAGCTTGCTGGTTTGTTCAGTACCATGGTTTTAGTGCTTGCATGCATCTGAGTGGGATAACTTGACTGTCAGTTTTTTTTTAAATCTTGTTTTGTTTGAATGTAAAACTGCAATGATATGCAGGCATGAATGGAACAGAGTGTTCACTGGAATACAATATCCTGACATATACAAATGATATGATGTGAATTATACTTTCTTTTCAGCCAGTGACAGCTGTATTTTGTTGCTGACAATATCTCGCCGACCAGCAAGCAAACTGGAATTGGTCATTAACATATAGTATTACAACTGATGATTTGAGAGTTATGTGCAGTATTGTCAAATGAATAGACTTGACAGGTGCAGATAACATATGTTTTAACAAATTGTGCTATAAAAGCAGAAACCAGTATTGATTTCATTTGTTTCAGTAGTTGAATGAGAATTTAACTTTAAGCTGTAGATTAATGAGATTTGAGAAGATATTTGTGGAATTTTTTCTTTTCCTAATGCTGATTAGTTGCCTTTTATAAGAAATTGTATAGTAGTGGAAGATTTAAATATACAGCACAAATATAATTGGGGGCTTGCCAACTTCCTTCACTACCTAAAAAAGTAGCACCCTATTGACTTTTGCATACAGCTCTCCTACTCTCCCTTCCCCTCCTATGTATCCCCCACCCCGACACCCCTGGGATGAAAATACCAGCACACTTGCTTTACGTGGGGTATCCAGGCAATAAACCTGGTGCTGTTGCCATTTTGAGCCCTACCAACATAGCAACATCCAACCCCTCTTCTTCCCACCTCACCCCCCCCCCCCCCCCCCCCCCCCCCCCCCCCCCCGGAAGAAAAATTGATGAAAAATATTCCATGTAAATGTCAACTGCCCCCGCTAGGGTGATTTGCTCCCACAATAGAAAGTTGCAACAGCAAATCCCTAAACAATTACCGGCTCTAATGGTTGAAGGTGGTTAGCGGTCCAAGAGCCAACTCCTCGGGGCAACTCTGTGAATTGTTTGTCTGATTGGTACTTACGTAAATGGAACAGGAGCATGCTTGCCTGGGACCTATGTCTGTGCATTTTTGTTTCTCTCTGATGTATGACTTACAGAGCATTGTGTCCATGCAGTGAGCTTGTCTTTACTCCTCTCTTTGAATGAGTTGTCATGTTTGACATGATGCTTGATAATGAGATATCATCCTGTCTGCCTTCCAGGGGTCCAGTGGTGGTCCATCGACTCCTCAGCCCCTACCCCGAAAAAAGAAGGAGAAGAGGCGGCAGGACGGAAGCGGTGACAACATCAGCCTTGGTAGCAACAATAGCAGCTCTAGTAGTCTCAATACGCAGTCCGTAAACAGCTCTGAGGGCCAGGGGGCCTCCCGACTACCCCCACCTCCCAAGACTCGACCTAAGATTGCCCCGCCTCCACCTCCACCACCCACATACCTCCACCATCAGTCCTCCAACAATTCCAACGACGTCAATCTCATAGATATCTCGCCGGACAGTGCCGCGAACGATGGGGAGGTAGGACAGTTTGAGGACAACTTTACCACGTTTGACGCTGGTAGTAGTGCCGCGGCAGACGGCAAACTGAACTCTGCAGCGCCGAAGAAACAGACGGGGCAGAAATTGCTGGAAGAATATGGACTACACTTTGACTCATTGACGATATCAAGACCCCCGTCACTACGCAGCGACCCTCCAGGGCAGGCGGCTAGAGCTTCGCAAGTGTTCACATCGGCCAGGCAGGAGCCAGTGACAAGGTCCGACAGCGCTGCATTCCAGGACCTTATGGCACCACCCCTTGTGACAGTTACCACGACAGCAAGCCCATGGGCCCCGCCCGGGCCGGCGGTGGCTTCTTCCAACCCTTTCTCGCCTCAACCAGCAGTGCCTCAGCCCCCTGTCCTCCCATTCCAGGCCCCATTATCGCCGGCAAAGGTCCCTGCTACCGGTCAGCAGCCATCAAATGACCCATTCGCTGACCTGGTCAACATCCAAAGAACCACCTTAAGCCCAGTAAGAAAAGATGCAGCTGGAGCATCGAGTCAAGGTGAGTTTGCCAGTGGTGACTTTGATGTTTATGTCTACCAGTGCTTCTTTGTGTTGTTACTTTGACAAATGCTATAGCCAGTGGACTATCAGGTTGTAAGTACTCTGCATTCTTGGCTCTAATGAAGTTTAAACATCCTATGAGTAAATGCACAATAGATTTTAATATTCTTACAGTTTTCCTTTTCCTTGAGAGGTGATATTGTTTTAGATGTTTTTTAATTGTGACATGTTTTCATAACTGCTTTTTCAGAACATTGTAACCACTTGTGTGACAACATCTGGGGGCATTTTATGAAGCAGTTTGGTCGGATATTTTTCTGACAAACTGTTACTGAAATTCTTGCATCTGATTGGCTGAGAGCAAATTTGTCCAACAACTTTGTCAGACAAAATGCTTCATGAAATGCCCCCCCCCCCTCCTGATTGGTGCAGTTGTTGATGGAGAATCTCACTTATACAACAAATATCTCTAGAAGATATGATTGGCAGGATTAATTTTTGAGGCTTGAACACAGCAGTTTTTGTTATCCAGGGTTTTGGGGCTCCCAGCTGCAGTTGAAATGGAAAGAGTGTCAGCATGAGGTAAAGTGTTTAGAAAAGTCAATTGTAACCCCTGACATTATCATTTACAGTTTTAGGCTTGACAGCCAACATTGAGAGTTGTACATCCTAGACATTTAAAGGGGGGGGGGGGGGGGGGGAGAGGGACAACAGAGAAAGAGAAAGGAGATGAACATGCAATCCTCTTCTAAAGGTTAATCATTGTGCGTGTTTGTGTAAGCTGTCGGCAGAATAATCCAGGGTCATGAAATCAGAGCTTGTCTGACTGAATACTGTATGTCACTGCCTGTCCCAGTATGTTAATCCGGCCATCAGTATTCATAGGGGACAAGGATTAGTTCGCCCTGCATCCCGCTTGCAGCTCACTTGTAGCTCTTTCGTTCTCTCGTATCAACAGCGCCTCCGCTAATGCGCCAATCCCCTTTCCTCAACAGTGGGTGTGAATAAGCGTTCATGCTGCTGGCCTCCACTGTTTAGCAAGCAATGCCGAGGGTCACGAGGCAGAAGGGGTGGGGGATGGGGGGGGGGGGGATGGGGGAGGGGAGGAGTGCTTTGTGGACAAAGTCAGAGCTTGTTAAATGCAAAATATGCTGTTGTTGCTTTGTGTTGACATGTTGTTTTCTTGTTGTCAACTTGTGATTACTTTAAGTGTGTGTCTTGATTTCTTGAATAATTGTAGAGACATGTTTTGCAAGTAAAGTGTGGTAGATATTTGAGTGGTTTAATCCTAAACATTAGCTTTCAAATAATACCATCATCCAAATACACCAAGCTATTGAGCCAGTGGTTTTAAGTTTCAAGTTTATTTCACATCTTTTGAAATAAATACAACATAAACAGAAATACAACATCTAAACAACATATCATATTTCACATTAAAAACATTACTATGATACAATTTGAAATATTACACAAAGTGGATTGAAAAAAGTCTCAATTGAATTAGAAATAAACTGCTTTACATATGGGCTACTGGAAAAAAAGATACTCTTTTCACTCACACAGTGAATACATAGATTGAAAGAAATAAAGAATTCAGTTGCCTATGAAAAGCTTAACCAAAAAATAAAATTAATAATAATATTGGTGTAAGTCATAGAAGCTTGGTTCTGTAAGTTGATCCATGATAATGGGACAGCATCGTATAACAACTGGCAGTCAACATATGTATGCTTATTTAACATAAGTCATATGCCATACATACATTTGTTGTATTACCCTCCGTAAGTGTGATTGCATGCTTGATCTGTGTTATCATAAACACCAAGTAACAACGCAGGAACCAGCATTGGATTTGAATGCGTCGCTGCCCGTTGCTTTAGCTCAGTTGGTAGTGCTACTGCGCGGTATGCAGTCGGTGACAGGTTCAAATCACATGCCCGTTCCTTCTTTTTTTTTCACTTGGCTTTTGTAATTGCATAGATACAGCATGTGAACTTTTAAAGGAGGATTACGGTGAAAAGACACATCTCTCTTACTCAACCCTCTCTGCTAACAAAGTTGTGTGTTACTTGTGAATGTGTAATAGTTTGTATGATAGGTCCTTTATGAAACTCTGACAGTGGCAGCTTTTCTTCTTTTTTTTTAACTAGCATTAGAAAAGTGTAAACAAGAGGCAGAGGCAATTAGACTTCCTTTACAGGTGTTTGTATGTGGTTGGTGTGGAGGCTGCATAAAATCAAACTTCTACTGACATTTTTGAAGGCTGGGTAATAAGCGGGTTTTAGTATTCTAACAGGGGGAGATGCATTTTGTTAAATGCCATATGACGAGAACCCTTCTTAGGTCAAGCTTTCGGGGGCTTGCAGCATTTGGAATGATTTCATCAGTGGTTAAATATCCACCGGGTATTACAGTAATCTGCAAAAAAAAAATTTATTTTCGTGATTTGCAACCTTTTACATTCTCGCAGCTGTAGCTGTGATACTGACACGATGCTTACGTAGACAGCTAATTGCCGCACTGCCCTTTCTGTTGAAGCTGAGCAGTGATTAATTGTCTCGAAAGGCAGGTCAGCAACAAGCATCATACTTAACGATCAAGCCATTAATTGTATCCTTCTGTAAATGCAGGCAGTTAAAGTCGGCTTTGTCCTGTTTCAGTGACCCAGTCGACTTTAAGCACAGATAATGCTTTTGTGTGCCACGAGTTGCGCTCGGCTCGATAACAAAGTTAAATTCCTTGAAACTTTGAATAATTATTAAAAAAGAAAATAATGTAGTCTTTTTTTCTATGTTTATCTTTTATATCAGAAAAAAAAAAGCCTCATCCGTCATCTGATTGAAAGCTTAGCTATTTAAAGCTAAGTTAAGATGAGAAAAGGAGAATATAACCATTCAAAACAACTTTTGATGCAAATCAGTTTACAGTGCCGTGTGATGTGGTATGATTTGTGAAATGTCTTGTTTTAAACGGTCTTAGACGGTTCATGACATGAAAGTTTTTCACCCTAACCTGCTGTGAAAAAATACAGGAGAGACATATCCTGCATTTGTGATAAACATGGCTGTTTATCAGTTGCACCACAAACTTGTATAGACACCACCTTGCAAAAGCCATACTTTTTTTTTGGACATTTCTTTTCTGTATAGTTCTGTAGGGCTGGATATTTTGTTTTCAATTCCCCCTCCCCCCTCCCGAATGATTGCAGTCCTTTGTGAAGGTGAAAGGGATAGACCAGTTAGGATGCACCAAATGAAATGAATTCAAATCTGTGGTACAAGTGTTTCTTTTTATGCCTCCGCCACGAAGTGGTGCCGGAGGCATTATGTTTTCGGATTGTCCGTCCGTCCGTCCTTCCGTCCGTCCGTCCGTCCTTCCGTCCGTCCGTCCGTCCGTAATGAATTTTGTGGACAAGGTAACTATCGAAACCTGTTGAGGTATCCTAATGAAACTTGGCATGTATGTGTATTAGGGGATGAAGTTGTGCCTATCAACTTTTGGGTGCACATGCTCAAGGTCAAAGGTCAAAAGGTCAAGGTCAAATACATAAAATTTCACTATTTCCACCATATCTATTGAATGCCTGAAGATATTTTCTTCAAACTTAGTGTATACATGTATTACCCAATTAAGATTCTCTGGTGAAAGTTTGGGTCATGAGGTCAAAGGTCAAAAGTCAAAAGGTCAGGGTCAAATACATAAAATTTCACTATTTCCACCATATCTATTGAATGCCTGAAGATATTTTCTTGGAACTTAGTGTATACATGTATTACCCAATTAAGATTCTCTGGTGAAAGTTTGGGTCATGAGGTCAAAGGTCAAAAGTCAAAAGGTCAGGGTCAAATACATAAAATTTCACTATTTCCACCATATCTATTGAATGCCTGAAGATATTTTCTTCAAACTTAGTGTATACGTGTATTACCCAATTAAGATTCTCTGGTGAAAGTTTGGGTCATGAGGTCAAAGGTCAAAAGGTCAGGGTCAAATACATAAAATTTCACTATTTCCACCATATCTATTGAATGCCTGAAGATATTTTCTTGGAACTTAGTGTATACATGTATTACCCAATTAAGATTCTCTGGTGAAAGTTTGGGTCATGAGGTCAAAGGTCAAAAGGTCATGTAGAAATATTAAAACTTCTTTTTTTTTCTCTGTACCTTGGAAAATTGTTCAAGGTATCTTCATGGAACGTATAGTATATACATGTACTGACTGATTATCTAGAGAATGTAGGGTTCATGGGGTCAAAGGTCAGGGGTCAAAGGTCAAGTGCAAGACTTCAAAATTTTACTATTACCCTCATATTTATGCAATGCAATTCTCTGGAAAGTTTTTTTTTTTCTCTTTTTGCCTCAAAGGTAAAAAGGTCAAAGATCAATTGAAAGTGCTGAACTAACTTTTTCCTCCATATCTCGGAAGTGGCTCAAGTTACCTTGAAACTTAGTACATATTATGCATGTTCTACCTGAAAGTAATTATCTCATGAATTTTAGGGTCAAGGGCCAGATGAAAATGGTAACAATTTACTATTCAATTCAGAAATTGCACTTTTTCTCCACACCTGTACCTTGAAAATTACTCAATGCCTAAATGTATGAATGGTTCAAAGTCAAGTTAAAGTCCTTAAATCCCTAGATACATGCTCTCCTATTCATCCAATTAAACCTACGTCAAGGAAGGTGAACATTCAACACATTTGTGACAAACTTGTCATTCCAATATTTTGCCAATTTTGTGAAAATGTAATCACACAGTGTCCACATGTACTATCTAGACCTATTGGGAAAATCATGCATTATGGCGGAGGCATACCAGTCGCCATAGCGACATTTCTAGTTCTTTTTAGAATTACTTTTCTCTCTATCTATCCACATTTCCATCAATTGATGTTTCTGTCAATCCATTTATCTTTTTACTATATGCCATATATCTAGCAAGTCAAATTGTACACAAATCAGGACTTCCCAACAAGTTCGCAAGAGGTTAAATTCATGATCATGGAGTATCGTTTTATTACACACCTTATTCATGTACTGTGTGATGTCCGCCCGTACATGTACTGTCCGTCCGTACATGTATGCAGCACTTCATATTCATGTCGGGATCAGAGTCTCTATTTTTGCATGTTGTTGAACGTGACTCATGAAATTGAAAAAAAAAAAAGCCATCAGAATATACAATATCTATTTATTTCATTTTGCTGCAGGCCCAACAGCATCTCATTGAAAGCAGAAAGGCTGATGGCTTTAATAGAAACTGCGGTTTGTGGCTGCTGCGTTTGGATTCCTGTTTGCCATTTTGTGAACTTGTCGAGAACTGTCTCCCCTGAACGCTCCTTCCGCGTCAGTCGAAAGGTCAAGAGGCTTTGAATGGATGACCTTACGAGAACCAGCTCGCGAAAGCTTCTTCCACATCACTCTGTACGCTCTGAGTAGATGACGCTCACCACTTTGACATATGACTTGCGGCGACACCACTAGCTACATCACGATCACCTCTGCACAAATAATCAATCATCCAGTGATATTTATGAGGGCAGTCCTGTCGTTCGCCCACTCAGGTCGGAACATATCATGGGTCGCCTGTTCCCTGTCTGGCAGCCGTTGTATACATGCTTCAGAGAGAATCCTTCGCAGGGAATGCAAGCGAGGACTACGTACATCTTCTCGCATCTATTCCAGGTTGTCCTTACGATGGAACAGATGACAGCAATAGGAGTGCCCTTTCACGGGCATGTGAGACCGTGTAATAAATACTGTATCAAAATGCTTCTCACCAAAAAGACTTCTCTACTTAAGGATCAAGGGACTGAATCACGCAAGATTGGGTCACTATGTGCACCAAAAATTGATATATTCTATTCTTACAATATTCACCCGGCCAACAGAAGTTGAGTTAGGCACAAGGTTTATTGGAAGGAATTCGACCACGCAACTAATAGATAACTTCTTTTAGTTCTGATGTTATCATGAAATCCTGGATTGTTGGGATGACAAATGAAGTTGGGGACATATGAACCAGCATCCTAGCTCAGCTCCCGTCCTTGTCTGTAGAATTATTGGTTAATGGTACGGGAATTAGTGTGGCCACAAGATTCCCTGTTATTTACCAAAATGTGGGATAGCTTTTGTCAGTCATGGACAGATTTGTGAAAGTCACAAAAAATTTTGAGATCATAGAGTGAAAAATTATTATTTCTTGAAATGAAAACAGTTAATATGAAATCCATCAAGATTTTTAAAATCAGCTCATTTACTGTTTGTTTCTTGAAATCGGATTGGTGTTGCTTAGTTCTTGTAGAAACGGATACCTCTTACCTGTACGGAGGTGTAAAGACTAAACCACAACCCAGAATCATGATATGTAATTGTAATGATAAATGTTACACTCAATGATGAGCATGTAGAAAATGAATTCAGCTTGATGCTTGTAATAGATAGAAACTATCATTTGAGGCACTTGGATACGAAACAACTAATTACCCTTTCCCAATTATGGGTTATTTTTTGGGTTGTGCCTGAGCAAAGGCCATGTCTTTTACCTATTGGTATCTTGTTGCTATAGAGGCTAGTATATATTTATGGAAAGCATTTATAATTACATTCTACTTTTTCAATGCCCCTCTTCAATTCATATCAACTTCAATAACCAAGTGGTGATACTGACATTAGAAGAATGTGTTACTGCAGCTACTGGCTGGACATCCACAGTTATGAAATAGACCCATAGTGGGCTTTAATGATAATCACATTTCTTATTGGTGTTGGCAACATCATGTATGTCACCTGACATAGTATGCTACAAATTGCCCAGGGTGTACAAGACCCATTCCCAGGTACCCATACATCGGTCTCTGTTGCAATGCACTGAATTATCTTTCACCCTATCATTTGACCACTAGCAAGAAGAGGGTGTCAGGAGAAGATAATACACAGAAATATATGTGTGATGAAGTTAAAAAAGATCAGCTATTATTATTATTATTATTTATTCGACCAGGTAAAGAATATAGGATACATATCATTAACATCACAAACATGAAACAAAAACCAGAATGAACATTACAAAGGATACACTGTACTGTACACGTTACACAAAATGAAAATGAAATAAATGGAGACTACATGAGGGTCAGGGCACACAAAAGTAAATGGGCCGTGACGCGAGAAAAGGGCCCTTAGGGTATTGAATACCGAAAATGAGTTTTCACCTACACGTTGTAGAAGGAACTCTGAAGTATTTACACATGCAAACCTTTTTCTGAAATTCCAATCCTAAATGACCCCTTTACGACATTAAAAAAAGCATGTTTTGTCCAAATCCTGTCAATTTTTGATTCGTCTGTATGCATGTGCGCGCATTTAGCTAGTTGATCTTTTTTTGCGCGTATTGCTTTGTCAGACTTCCGCGCCGTTTTCTGGCGTTTGCGCGCAGCAGCGCTAAGGGCCCTTTTCTCGCGTCACGGCCCAAATACATTTACTATTGCCCGCAGGAAAGTTGGTCTCCAAGTTGTTGCTCAGTGAGAATAATTATCATCATATGATAATTATCTATAAGCCAGTGTCTTGGAAGTATATGAATTTGGATACTTAACACAATTCTTCAGAATCCTAAAATGCAGGAAGTTAAAAGACTAATAAATATTTTAGCAGTATGATGTATGCAGATGGAGAACAGTTATCATTGTTTTGTTTTTTTGGTGTAGTTTTTTTTTTTCATATAAGCTATTGTATAAACATAACGGCAAGAAGGCATGGTGTCCAAATGAGTCAATAGCTTGCTCCTCGACAATACAGTTTCATATAATCAATGCATATCAGGGAATGCATTTTGTTGCTGTTTCGTTCAAAACCTGCAGTGTAATGCCATTCCATGAAGAGTGCCCACAAAGAATCAAGATACCAGAGTAATGTCAAGGGTCATCATGTCATGTGCCTAGCCCCTCAAATATTAACCCCATTGCATTTGGCATTCTTAAATATTGTCTCTATTTCTTTCTTTCTTCTTCTTTTTTTTTTTTTTTTTTGTTCACCTCTCTTTAAAGTATATCTGCACATAAACACACACAAATAATTTTCTGGCATTGTACAGTAGTTTATTCTGTTGGCAAGGTCCCTGAGAAAACTTAAGAGTGTGACATTGCTCTCATACACAGAGATATTGAATTAAAAAGACCAGTCACCAAATTCTTAAAATTACAGGTGCCTTGATCTAAAACTAGTCATCTAGCACTATGAATTACTTTTTGATTGCGTAGTTTAATCACTTTGTGCAAAGGGGAATGTTTGGTATCACTTATACTGACAGAAAGTATCTGATAAAGATGTTTGCAGACAAAGGGAAGCAAAGGAAACGTACATACACCAAAGGGCAGCGCACATCAAACTGGCTACTGTCGCCTCAGGCATGGTTGCGTGGATTTTAGAAAATTATATTTTTCAGTTATGGGTGCTTTTTGTGATGAGCAAGAACTTTCTCTAGAGCACTAGGGACATGTTCTTGCAGCTCTCAAATTTAGATTTCAGGTTTCAGATACATCTTAATGCAGGAAGAGACTTAATCATTGTATCTTCTTTACATAATCCCTCATAGGTATAAGAGTCAACACTAACATGTGTTTCATTATAACCATTGATTTAATTGTGTGATTTTCCCCAAAGAGACCATCTTGTGCCCAAGATGCCCCCCCCCCTAAAAAAAAAAAAAGTGATGATACCCACCACACATAAATTTACTACAATTGTATCTTCAAATGAATTTGCAGACTTTCACTTGTCGAATGATGATTCTTGTATTCTAAATGTGTTCTTGTGACTTCATCCTTTTATTTTGAGAGAATCTTGGTTTATAAACATCCTGTTGGGATATGGCAATGTCTCATTTTATTTCATTATCTTACATAAACTCTTTCCCACGAATTATCTTTGAAAAAACAAGAAAGAATCTTAAGTTAAGAGATACTGCTACATCTCAGAAGAAAGACTCAAAACAAATCCATACACAAAAATTCTCATCTTAAAATAATATGGTCTTTGAAAAAGAGAAGAAAGGGTTTGTTCATCTGTTTCATGCATGGCAAAAGAAAAAAAAAAGATGAAAGCACTTTGGAGGCTAGACTATATAACTGAGATATTTTAGATATGTCATATTTATTATTGCACACTAGCCAAGCTTTTGCGGATTAGTAAGAAAATCTTTTTCTCATTGTTTATTGAAAGGCTGTAATAAATATTTTGTAAGAAATACGAATGTCTGTACATCCACAACTCATGCTTATTCTGTGCCATCAAGAGAAATTATATCCACGAGTGTCACAATTGATTAATCATCGAGTGCTAGTGTTTCAGACCCTTTGTAGCGACATGACAACTTAATCCTATTGCCTATTATCTTATTGATGATTCTGATCATTTTTTTTTTATGTCTCTATTCTGTGTGGGTTCACAGACATCTTTTTAAAGGCAGATTTGTCAAATAGATGATGGAGTTATATACTGCTTCAAGGCCCAGGAACCTCTTTTTATTCCTTTTTTTTTTTTTGGTGCATTTATCTGGATTACTAATAATTTTTCTCAGTCTCATTTCAGCAGTGAGTCTGCCACATGCCCAGAAAGGTTTTGGATTTTGTGCCTGCAGCATGGAGATAAACTTTCAATACTAACGTAGATTTAGAAACTAATGTTTTTCGTAGAAATATTTAAATTGGCTGACTGGGGTATTTGTTTCCCTTACTTCCCAGGACCTTGACAACATCAGAGCAGAAATTGTACCTTATACAAAGGTTTCCAACAAAGTGGGGCACTTCATAATAAAAATTGTGAATTTCAATACTTCAATAGGCTTATCAAAATATTTATACATCAGATGTACCAAAGGCAGATAGCCTCTTCAGCGGTGGTTGTATAAGGGAATATGTTTTTGCTTTTTGTTTGAAGGTGCTGATGTTGTACGTTGTTATGGCTTGCGTCCGTCGCATTGTCACCAATTGAGAACTGAGAGGGTCGAAGAAATCTTGTCAGCGATAAATACCCCCTCCCTCCCATCCCCCCCCCCAAAAAAAAAAAAAAATGAAAAGAAAAGAAAAAAGAAATCATCCGTCTTGTCTGGATTGTGCTTCTAAAATAACTGCAGTATCATTTGCGTTTGATGGCAGCCCAGATAATATTTTCATTTTATCAATATTTATAGCCGGATCAGGAATCTTCATTTGAGCGTGCGTGCATGCGTGAGCGCGTGATTAACGCCCGTAAATCACCTCTTCCATTGCCTTGACGAGTATATAGCCATGGCCTGTCTCGTGCGGCGAACTCCTACAACGGCTTTAAACGCCACCGCCGCTGGCACGGACACATTGCTGGAAATGTGAGTGTGTCGCCGGGCAGCGCGCAAGACTTTGGCTCGCCCCTCCCCGCTCGTCCGTCCGTCGCTCGTTGCTTGCAGCTAGCTAGACGGGCAATCGATAGCGACCGTGAAGGGACTTACTTATCCAAGGGGGAGGGAGATGCGAAGAAAAGAAGGATATGAAAGTCAATGCGATACCTCGTGCCTAGTCAAACCCCTGATCTGTGCATTTTTTACATTTTTTTTTTCTGCGAATTGTTAATAGGGTGTTGAAGAGTGTGCTCATTTTGTCTAATCCCCGACCAGCCCTCCGGGCTTCGTTCGCTCCCGTGGAAGTACGTGTGGTGAAACGCGGGGATTTAGTTACCTGCGTTTTCCACTCCAAAACTATTGTGTTTTTACGTGGCTGTGACAAAATAGGTATTTGGTGCCGCATTAACATGTCAATCAATTTGGAATCGCGGTAAACACCACAATTTCCGTTACTCTCCCAAAGAAAAGAAAATAAAGTGTCATTGAACGGTGAATTTGTGAAAAATAAGTGATGGACGAACAGCCTCGAAACATTTTAATTCACCTTTTGTGAAGTTCTTTAAGTTAAAGGGACCTGCATTTTTTTTCCCCAGATGTATGCCTCTGAAGCTAGAGGTGAAATGCATTGTCCGTGTAACGTGTATGTGTCATTTTTCGGGACGTTTGTCGAACTGTCAAGAATACTGTATTGCTCTTTGACTGACTTGGATAATGACATCTAAAATAATCTGTTACTTAGCAAGTGGTGGGATGCTTGTCTGATCGTCCATACCATATCCCGCTTTTTATCATTTTATTACTTGCCCTGGGCCCCGTTGCAAGAAAGTTGCAATCAATTGCAAATAATTGCTAATTTTGAAACAACCATTCTGATTGGCTCAGGGTCTGCCCTATTAAGAAGACATGCATGCAACAATGATTTTGATTGGCCAGTGACAATCAGTTGCAAGTTGCGTTTAAACGCAAAGTTTCTAGCAACGGGGCCCAGGTGTGTTAATGAGGTGTAGATACGATAATGATATTGAGCATAATCCCGCTTTGTCAAAGGTCACTAAACTTTGGTTGTCAAACCTACCTGTTTGGTTGTTGTTATTGTTTTGTTTTGTTTTGTTTTTGTTTTGTTTTTTGGGGGTGGGGTGCTTTGTTGTTGTTTTGTTTTGTTTTTTACCTGTAACTGTCCAGGGATATTTGAAACATTCTCGTTTGAGTATCACATTCTTCAGTGTATATTTAAAGTGATTATATTTACGTGGATACGATGGAATTGCTTGCGTAATGGGCACATTAATTTATTTTGCTTTCGAGCGCTTCTTATGCACTCTATACGCAAGATTATGTCCTTGCCAGGATAATACAAGGAGCCCTATCTATGTCATAACGAAGAGTAGTTGGCCATTTCGAGTTCGCCCGTTGTAGGCAGTAGCGTGTTATGAAAAAAAAAAAAAAACTTATTAGTTTTATCGCATTAATTGAATAAATGGGATTATGCAACACTCCATAATTAACCTTTGGCTTCCAGTACTAGTATTCTCCATCAGATCCTGTTTGTTTCAACCTTAGTGTTGAAATGGTACAGACGAACCTCAGTAGTGTAGCTTGGCATCTCCGTACATGTGTAACTTTAAAAACCCGACCAGCAGTCAAACTTCCGTGTCAACCATCACGTGTTATGTCAAAATTTTCCTCCTTGTGATGAGTCATAACACGACCACTCTCTTTTCTCCTTCTCCCTCCCCCCCTTCTTTTACGGAAGGTGAAATAAAAGCAATCGAAACTAATCAATTTGTGCGAAGTCGAGGCTTGTAATATGCACTGTTTTCATTGCTCCCTTTTTCAATATTTGGTGAAAGTATTCTGACCCAATGTATAGCTATAGCTCTGAAACCCCTATGGAAACCAGCTCTGCTGATCAGGGTGTTCCGCCCCATGAAGTGGCAATAAATTCAGATCAAATCAAATCAAACTATAAGGGGATTAGAATGTGCGTCTGTATGCTAGGATTATACATGCACATGTTCCAGCTCCTGAAGCGGTTAAACGCAAAAATATGATCTGATCATGCGCGCAGATTTCCCAGTGACGTCCAAACTGCCTCGATCCATGTCGGGATAACGGCGCCCGCCCACCCAAAAGATTTTCCAATGAAAACTCCGTTAAGATGCCGATGTGTGCTAATTTGGTACGTTGCTGTTTTTGTGTCTGAAATGAATGCGTTTCATCATGAGGCGTACCACGTGGAGTTAATCCAACCAAACTTATCTCGAAATCGTGTTACTTCGTCGATGAAAAAATGAGAATAGACAGAAAACATAAATGAAGAAAATATAAATCCATGGAAGTGAAACAGTGCGGGTGCTGGCAACCCGACACTTCACTATCTTAGGTAGATATCAAAATACCTGACGGTATGACAGAGTAAGGAACGCTCATTATACTCTACGTTTTAGACACATTTATTGCACTGGTTATACAGTAACAGAAATTATATGTTGATTGTTACGCAACAAAGCTTATACGATTTGAGGTAATTTGGCTCTAGTTTCTGTTCATGTGTGTTATTTTGATACGAGGTTTCATATATTTGTCAGTTTTCTTGTAAGTTTGTTTTTGTGAAAAGAATAGCTTGTTGGGCAAGTGTTTGATTGCTGGTTTCTCACGCAGTGCAATAGCCTGGTTATATTCTTTATGAAGGACGTGTAGACATTTAGCATATATTGACACGACGAACAGTTTTTGATTAATGTGATAGCTGGTTCCTTTGCAAAAACCTTTACAAGCCTTTACAAAAGCGCTAGCACCAAATAACGCGAAAAGTTCAGGGAGGAGGGGGGGGGGGGAATTGAAGGGTGACGAAACGTCGCGATGAGTACCGAAACTTCACGATGAGTAACGGGAGGTAGCGACAAGGTGCGATACGATTCTGAAATCCCGCTTCAATCATACTTGCGTTAGAATTTAGTCGGATATGGTATTGAATGATTACGATATACACTTTTGTTGTGGCAAGGAGTGGTGCTCATTGACTGTCACAGGCTAGAGTGTACGTATTAAACAAGGATACATTCCTCTACTATATGAAGTGAAGATGTGTATTTTTTGTTTCCTTTTTGTGGATGGCTTTTGCGTGGCATGACGATGCCGCGGTTCGGCGACATTCTTGTTTATACTTGCAGATAATATACATAATTATATATATATATTTTTCGTCATTTATCAAGGCGCTGTGAGAATTTTAAAGTGCACATTTTGCAATGTAGTCACTTGAAGTGTCATACTAATTACCGTATAATGCTAGTACCAAGGGAAAAAGTTATGATATTGTGTCGTTTACAGGACACCATCGTGCTATTGGAAATATTGTATTGCTTTGTGTAAAAAGTGATGCGGCTAGATGAAACTCGAGGTATGCTGTTACCATGTACAATGAGAGGTTTATAATATGAATATAGCGTTATGCGTTTGAGAAACATGTAAATAAAAACGTAATAGTCAATTAAGTGCAACGTAAATCAAGACTGTGTCTCTGAGTGATATTTCCCGTGTTTGACGTGAATAATTGTGTCTCCAATTTTGTATACCGTCGATTTTTAGTTTTAGGTTCGGTCTATTGTGGTTTAGAGAGTGCAGTTTTTCGCGTTTTTTTTTTCAATGGTTTCTGTGTGTGTGTGTGTGTGTGTGTGTGTGTGTGTGTGTGTGTGTGTGTGTGTGTGCACTCGTCTTTTTTTTTTCTCTCGTATAAAAACCATATCTTTCTCTGTCTCTACCGTTCCCTTTCTCTCCCCTCCCACCCTCCCCTTTCTTCCCTTTTCCCTCGTAGGCGACATTTTGTACTTTTCCTTTTAATTTCTTTTGTGTGCCTTTTATTTGTTTATTATTTTATTTCTTTTTATTGAGTCTTCTTTAAAAGCAGGGTAGTCCCATTCAGTGCCACAAAGGCCTGCTTTACAAGGGAGCCCTTCGTTGATATACATTACATTACATTAACTGTGTACACAATAAAAAAAAAGAACAAAACGAACATAAATATGGTACAGCTAAACATCAATCGGTTCGTAAGAGCATAAAACACATAAGAAAGAACATAAAACGAGCGGAGAAAATAGATGTCTGAATAATAATATCTGAGAAAATGGATATCTGAATAATGCCTTTCGTCATGGGATGACGGAAATAACACATCAGCTGCACTTCATTCGGAACAGAAATGAAATATCGTGTGTAAAGCCCTTTCCTACTGACCCTAAATGTAATAATTTCGGTGTTCCGACGAGTTGCAATGAAATCTTATCCGACAAGCTCCAGAGACTCGCACCGAGGCTCAGCGAGGGTGATAACCAGTGCCACAAGAGCCCCGTGACCAAGACTCAAGTTAAATAAATGGTATAAGTATTGGTTGAGATGGGAATTCGGCTATGAATTGTTTTGCGAGATACTTAGAAACCAATGATGAAAAACATACAATTCTATGAGGAATTCAAACTTTACTTGAAGAAAATCGGTTTTGAAGTGGCCGAGATATTCTGAAACAAAGTAAAACAAAGCGAATCTAATAAAATGCGAGCCCCACCTTCCGTTAGGATTGCTTTGATTTGGATATTTCAGCCATTACAAAAACAAGTTTCATCAAATAAACTTTGAATTCCTCTTATAATGATCGTTTATATTTCATAAGAGGTTTCTCATTATCTTCAAAAAAAAAAATCATCAAAAGCGTTGGAAACATCAAGCCCCAGTTCAACCGAAACTGTACCATCCCTTTAACTTGTCCGCTGACTATTTAATCGTGGGGAACTCAACAGACTGTCATACGACGTCGGCTGAACCGGTCCAATAGTCACAAATCAAATGTCTAACACATAGGGTTGATTCACCACTTATTTCATACTCGACACCCAGTTCTTATCGAACTCCGACTGAACTTACGAATGAAAATTACGTCCGACTGCAGGCAAAGTATAATATCCCTGTTCCACAGGAATTTTTTTCCTCTTCGGTCACTCGTCGTAAGCAAACTTTTTTTTTTTTTTTTTTTTTTTTAGCTTCAGGCCACCTACTGAAGTGTATCAGATTGCAGTATGAATAATGCGACTTGTGTCGGTCGACTATCAGGTCAGTGTTTGGCGTGATACGATGCGGCAAGATCGTCCGATTAAGCCATTTTAAGTCGCAAGTCCAGTCAGTGTCCGATAATATCTCCATTCCACCGAAAATTTGTTCTCATCGATTACTCGTCGAAAGTTTTTGGCTTCCGGCCATCTACCAAAGTGTATCGGATCGCAGTCTGATGATTCCGGTATGTGTTGGTCGACTATCAGGTCAGTGACAGGAATGTCGGGCTTTATCCGATGAGGTCATATCGTCTGATGACGGCCTCAGTTCGCCATAGGACGCCATTTCCATTCGCAAGTCCAATTAGTGTCTGATAAGTGTCGATTCAGTCTGATAAGTGTCGAGTCAGTCCGTTTTGTGTTAGACTTGTATTGTGCGACTACTCGGCGTGTCCAGTCGACGTCCTTTGAGAATCTGTTAAGTTTCCGACGATTAAACAGTCATCGGACAGCAGGTTAACTTGAGTCTTGGTTCTGACAGTGTTCGTTTGGAATTGGTTACCACCTTCGGTGAGCCTTGGTGCCAGTCTGTAGAGTTTGTCGGATCAGATTTTCATCGAAACTCATCGGCGGAACGTCGAAATGTTTGCATTTTGGGGGGATCAGATGAGCCTCCGATGGTCAGTGGAATGGGACCTTAAGTAGTGTCGGGTCAGTCGGATAAGTGTCGGAGTCAGTCGTGCCACCATCGGGCGTGTCCTGCCGACGTCCTTTGACCGTCTGCTGAGTTTCCGACGACTAGACAGTCATCGAAAAGGTTAACTTGAGTCTAAGTTCTGCAGGGGCTCTTCTGATATTGGTATCACCGTCGGTGAGCCTTTGTGGATGTCTCGGGAGCTCTATATAAAATAAAGTTTCATTGTGTTTGATGCACACTGTGTACATATATATTATACTTACTTATCTATTTATTCATTTATTTATTTATTTATTCATTCATTCATTCATTCATTCTTTCATTTGTTCATTCATTTATTCATAAGCAAGCGTACATAAGTATATTGATAATGGTAATCCATTGGCATGATTTTTTTTTTATGAAGTCATGTCAATAAGTCTGCACCAAACCGACGATTATCTTGAAAACGGGTGTGTGTGTGTGTGTGTGTTTGTTTGCGTGCGCGCGCTTCAATTAGAGAAGCTCTGATTATAAAGATTGTCATTATTGTTGTTTCTTAATACGGAAGACAAGTTCCTTATACATATTCCCATTTAAGCATCGAAAACAAAATATGAGTAATTAATCTCTTTTCAAATTAAGAGGAGTACTGTATATATCCGGTATGATTATTTCCATCAGGAAGTGTCATTCTGACTCTTGTCTAAATTGGGATCGTGTGGGCCACTGGCATGACACGTGCTGTATGCCCCGATGTTCGTGAAAAACGTCACCGAGCCTTTGATGTCTTGCGTTTGCTCTTCAAGTGGTATTTTACACGAGATCTGTCACTCGTGTCGAAAATATGAGAAAGTCACGTGCAAAAAACGATTGTTAACGTAAAAAAAAGTCAAACTTCGCCGTGCTGCGGAGGACACGGGGTAAGTAGCTTTTAACAGATCTAATTCCTCACTATGAGATTTAATAAGCTCTAATTGTCATTCCGCGTGTAGAACGGAGTTGTCATTGTCTATGCGCTTCTTGCTGACGTGTTTTTTTTTTTTTTTTTCGATCAATACTCCTCCCACGAACTCTCTTCCCTTTCGCGACGCTCTCCCACCCACAATCCCCTAGCTTCCTCTAATGCACGTGACTGTGCGACATCGTTTCTGTGGTGTCGGGGGGTTAGCCCCGTTTTGGCACGACTGGAGTGCGAGTCACATCCACTGATTCACTCCTGGAGTTTACCATGCATCTTTTTGAGGCCATCGCGTAGAGGGCGAAGGGCGCAAAGTCGATCGGAACGCCCCCTGGGGGCTCGGTTGGCTTTTTGCTTCTTCCTTTTTTCTCTCACCTTCTTGGAAATGCATATCATCAAAGGAATCACAGGAGTCGTACAAAATTGTCTCCTCTCAGGTTATATTGAGTAGATGCATTGTTTGGGAAAGGCAGAGAACGTTTTCGTTTATTGAATGCGATCTTACAAGGCCAGTCTCAACCCAAGGAGCTTCAAAAACAAGCTTCTTGCTCAACCACACACATACACATACACACGTAGATAAAGGCAAGTGAAATGCTACCCAATTTAATCGTGACAAATAAAATGGAGTCATGATTTATATAAAGTGAGTTGGATCAAGAGATCCTGTTTGTAAGTAAATGCGACGTTTATGTGTATGAATCATATACACTCTAAAAACTGAAATGGTAAATCAACATTTTAAATGTTGCCACTCCTCCAAACATTTGTTAAATGTTCAATTTAACACAAGATGTTGGATTTACCATTCTGAAATGGTAAAATCTCACCAGAGGTTGGAGGATTGACTGTACTTAAAAAAGTTGACTTACAATTTATTTTTTAGAGTATACACACACACACACACACACACACACATATATATATATATATATATATATATATATATATATATATATATATATACATATATGTATATATATATATATGTATATATATATATAAATATATATATATATATATATATATTTATATATATATATATATATATATATATATATATATATATATATATATATATATATGTATATATATATATATATATATATATATATATATATATATATATATATACTCAGAGAGATCAAGAGACAAAGACGTGTATAGGTACATTTTATAGCTATAAACTGACATCCACACAGTGAACACTGGTCGTGCCGGTATCCCCAAATCACCTCTTTTCCCCTCACTCGTTTTTTAGAATACGAAGAAGATACAAAATGTTCCTTTTGCGGTGATGCTCATAGTAATCTCTGAGAAGAAAGGGTAGCGATCCATCTCCGCAGGCCTTTAAACGAATGAGATGTATTAACGAACCTCACGACAGGTGCACATTACCAGCATGTTTATCAATAAAGTGACATATGTGGCAACTTTCATGCGTCTGTTCGCGTGACTATTTTGCAAAGCAACCGCACCTCATTATGCTGCAATGTCAGACGTCTTTAATCGACTTTCCGAGTTATGGCCATGCCCTTTGCGCAGGCGTAGGAATTGAATTCACGTTCCGCCAGTCTTGTATTCTTTATCCTTCATTCATCTGTTTGGTTATATTTCTGTTTGTTTGTTTGCTTCTTGACAATTGGGAAGGGGGGGGGGAGTGGAATGGCGTCACCATCGTACCGAACAGACCTATAGCGTCAGAGGCAGATGTTACACGTTTGCCAATGTGACGACCGATTAACTAGCGTATCAAAATACCTGTGTAGTGTTTTTACATATATTTTCCTTCTTAGCGCAGATGTTTGTGGTGAGAGGGATTCCCGTCAACCAACTGTAGCTTACAACTAAAGCGTGCATGGCGAAACACATGCATAAACATTGTTTTCCTTCTTCCACGAGGTTTAGACATAGAATCACCATGTCGTACTGGTATGGATGTACATAATATTATGTGCTTTATTATATAAATATATTACTCTTTCTATTTTGTGGTCATGTGATCATGAAAGATCCCATGAAAGTCCATCGATATTAGAATAATATTTGTAAACACAGTCACGACAGTTGTTTCTTCTGGATTTCATCCGTTGATAGACTGATCAACTCGTGTCAATACTAAGCATGCTAAGTCAGCAACAATAATTGATAAATAAAAATTATAACAACGCCTTTATACTCTATCAGGCCTCATTGTGACAGATATAGTATCCGACCTATCTACTTTTTTTTCAGAGAAAAAAAAATAGGTAATCACATACATTTAGTAACGTTTCCAAAGAAAACCTCTTCACGCTTTGTGCTCGAAGAGGTGTTCTGCAAAATATTCAGTAATCTTTATAATGATAATGATAATAATAATAATAATAATAATAATAATAATAATAATAATAATAATAATAATAATAATAACAATAACAATAATAATAATAATAACGATAAGGTCTTCTTTATCCAGGGTAGCCTCTTCAGTTTTGCCACTGCTCTACCAGAGGGCCTTGTCATTATTAATACCCTAGCATTGCCAGGTACCCATTTATACACCTGGGTCGAGAGGGACGTTGTGGGTAAAACATCTTGTCCAGGGACGTAAGGGACTGGATGTTAATTGATGTTAATACTCTTTATGAATTGATAACAATAATTGTAAGTGTATGTATAACATTACATGCCTTTTTTTTTTTCGTTTTCTACTCCTACACAAATAAACTAAAGCAATGGTTAACTGTGGAAGTACCCCGTTGTTTTCTCCCATAGACAAATACTCCCACTATATGTCATTTTTACCCCCGCACTACTTGGCTAAATAAAGCGAAATATGAGACGGAACACCCGCAATGTACCTCTTGCTCGTACCATATTCCGATCACTTGCACGCACAGAATTTTGATTTTGAGCTTATGGTCACTATGTACCTATATTGTTAGTTATCTGTTTTAAGCATATTTGTTCATAATTCAATTCAATTTAATAGTCCATTTGGTTCCATCAAAGAAGAAAAAGAAGACATGATTCAATGCGTTACAAGTTGTCAATTTGACTTTTATTCATCTGTTATTACGGATAGTTCGTCGAATACAATAACAAATATATGTATATTGATCTTTTTTTCCCAATTTTTCCCACTTTCTTTATATCTATGCTTTGGTGTATATAATCTTCCTTCCATAAGGCGCTAAATCCATTGAAAAATGATGGATTTAGCGCCTTTTGGAATGAAGCTCTTCATATATATTTAGGCCTATATATATATATATATATATATATATATGTGTGTGTGTGTGTGTGTGTGTATATATATAATATATATATATATATATATATATATATATATATATATACACACATATATAGTCTCCGTCATTATTGTGATTATTATCGAAATCAATGTTCCTGAAGAACATAATAAGATGGTGTTCGAAGAAAATGATGTGTGGCAAAAAGACACACAGACACATACACATACAAACACACACACACACACACACACACACACACACACACATAAACAAATAAATGTATTCAAAATTAATTGCCCAATTATCAACCCAGTTCCCTTGCGAGCGTAACTTTAGTCCCATGATGTGCTTTGAATAGCATTGAGAATTGTACTCTTTGTCCAGATGATTATCATTTTTATATTCATCCAGTTTTTTTTTTTTACTTTATCGATTGTTTTCCTAAAGTTCATTGTGACGTAAGCATTCATTTCACTTACTCATATCCAGCAACTCAATCGGATTGTTTAAAGGCGATACCCCGGCAAGAAATAACTGAAATATGCAATTTCAAATGCTTACTTTACATAACCAAGAGGAGGACAATTGTCGCATGTCCTCTTCTGTGGTTATCGCTGATGAAAAGTATCGATTTTATTATCGTGATTGAAAGTTGAACGACCGTTCGTGTGACTGCAGTGAAGATTAAGATTATGAGTTTTTAGTCACCACTTGAGACGTTCAAGGCGGCTCCGTTTCATTCATTCCTCTTGAGCAGAAGGGTTACTTCGTTCTCATTTCGTTTTCTTAGATATTTCGACTTTGCTGAATAATAACTCCTGAAAATAAAGATAAACACAAAATTTCTCGTACCGATAAAAAAGTACATACATTACTTACATCATCCAATAGTTTCCCTAATATCAGTGAGATATTGGAATCAATGCCCATCAAAAAGAAATTGTTGATATATACAATAAGCAATGATAAGGGAAGATACGAAACATGATGTTGGTATTTTTTGTATGAGCTGTGTGTGTGGGGGGAGGAGTTCTGTTTGTGGGTGGATGAATTGTATGTGGGCGTCTTTGTGTGGGGAGGTGCATGTGTAAGTGTGTACGTTGAGCCTGTGTGTTTGTTTGTGTGCGTGTGTGTGTGTGCGTGTGTATGTGTGTGTTCGTTGCCCTTGGGCGTGAAAGCACATTTAAGCGGCGTGGCGTGTTGGTGTTCGCTACCCTCACGTGCTGACGAAATGGTCATTCTCATGCGCACGCAGGGTTGGCGACCGCACACATGATTTCTCGTCGCACCATGTCGATGATGAAGATGAATTGTGTCGACAGCGCGTAACGATCTGTCAGCTTCGTAGGCAAAATGATGGTCCGATATCCATTTTCCTCACCTTGATGTAGCAACAACCTTGACTTGGCTCAGCGAAAGAAGATAGCGAAACACAAGTGAGACTTTTTACACAAAAGCCTCGCTGATCTGAAAAAAGCGACTTCCAACAAATCACAGATGTGATTCGGATACTTTATGATTTTCAATGCGCTTTATCAAACTGTATTGTTTGACCTCAAGTTGGAAATGTTATGGTGGTATACCAGCTGCAAACAGGTATGGTCATATGAAATTTGTCTCCTCGGAAAGTAATTTGGACTGCAGAATACCAGATCCCGTATCTTGTCTTCAGAGGCAACTGCCCAACCGCTTCCTGAAAGGGTGCTTTGTCCATTGTTTGAAAAATCATCCGGTGCCAATTAACATGTGTTAATTTTGCAGAGGAGCACAGCACCGTTGGAGCAACTAGCTCAGGAGAAATATTCGAGCCGGTGACATAAACTTCGATAACGCCGAGAGCTACGCAAAGACGGGTATATAGTGGCGGCCGGGACGGAGTGAGCAGGCGACAAGCAGTAATCGATAGGATTTCTTACAGGAATCGACCGCGGTGCCCAAACGATCTCTCACCGGTGCACTCCGTACGGGCGTTCTTGGCGGGAAATGGGCTCGTCAGCAAGCATGCGTGTGTCGCCGAGCGGAAGTGCAGTGGTCTCTACCAGACAGGCGTTGAAACGACACAAGGACATTGAGAAGATGTTGACAATTGGTCGTCTTGAGGCGACCAAAACCATCAAACTCTTACTCCTAGGTAAGCAGACGTTGAGGTAAATTGTTAATCTTCCCTTTTACAACATGTTCTCGCAACATCAGGTTCATTATAGTAATTTCACAGTAAACATAAAAACTCATTTACCTCGTCAAGTACAGGTAAAGGGTGACAGATTATTGATTTCTGGTACGCTTGTTCTGTTCTTGTCAACCGTCTTTAAACGAAGAGATTTTCAATTGCAATAGTTGTCAATGCATGCGTTTACTAAAAAAAAAAAAACACTTATCAACCATTATTTGATTTGCGATAAGATTATTCAGTGCTTCATTAAAATATAAGATGACATATCATGGGTGTACCAACTTTCCCACTGTAAAAGTTCAGAAAAACAAATAAGACAATCGTACTTTTTACGTTTTTAGATTGGATGCAATACGCAAATCTTTATTGGATGCCAAGTACTATATTCGTCTATATAACGAGAATAGACCACTATTTTGACGTTTGTATTACCCATGTATATATAAATGTTTGGAAATGAGAATAAAACAGGAATGAATGAATGAATGAATGAATGAATAAATAAATAAATAAATAAATAAATAAATAAATAAATAAATGGATAAATAAACAAAAAACAAACAAACATGCAGATCTAAATCTGCATGGGTGAAGAAGTCATAACTTTGCAATGATGGAAATGTAAAAAAAAAAAAAAAAGAATAGATACATCTTAGCTCATTTAAGAGACATGCCACTTGTTCTCCTTTACCAAAAGGGCACTGTATAGTAGAAACGTCGCATACACTGGAAAAGGAACCATCTGGATGGTTAAAAATATTATTGGTTATTTGAATATCCCCCTCTAAATATTGCGGTATTAAAAGCGAAATGTGCACCACGCCCAAGTTCACGAGAAATCACTGGCTAGCTGAATCTCGACTTCAGTTTTCTTCCAGTTGTCCAGTCTTTGTGAACAAAGTGAAAAATAGAAGAGCGATAAAGAAAAACACCTGTCGGAATGATATGTCATCAGAGATTAACTGATATTCACTCATTATTTTCCTTTTCTTGATATATGATTGATGCATCATACACCAGTTGAAAAAAAAAATAACAGGGAAATTCTATTCTTTGATTTCATTGCAGTTCAAACAAAATGTGGGCGCGGAGTATACTCCGTTAGAAAGAAACTTGCATGGCTAGTTGTAACATTGTTGTGTGAAAAACATGTAGAGCTTTGAAATTCCTTTGATTTCTTATCTTAGATCCGATTTTGATAAAATTTCTACTATGATATTCGTCTGACAAAACTCAAGATGAAGAAAGTGTAGGCCTAAGTGATTTCCTTTTCCTGATGAAAATTACGAATGAGTTCAACGTCCTTTGTCATAATGTCAAGTTTAAGACGGTTAACGAAAGAGAGTACAAATTGAAAGCAATTCCTTTATATGGATTTCAAAAAGCTGTCCCAAAGGCCAGGAAGCTACAATTTTATCTTTTTTATCAATTGGAATGCGAAAACGGTATCGACATTGTTTGGTTTTATTTACATAAATCATGTCGTTTACCATGCACTTCACCCTTACAAAGGTAAAAAATCCTGACATTGGGGGGAAATATATGTCTAAAATGAAAACGAAAATAAAAATAAATAGTGGGTTTTTTGGGGGTATTTAATATTTCTAACGAGTTCATGTTCATAATCTATCAGAATCTCAGAATATTCGAGAATACGAAAGCTTTCGCACTTTCGTTATTTGCGTCTCTCATTATAACCTTGGCCATGAAAACAAAAAAAGTAAACTAAATCGGGTCACGGAAACTGGAACTACTCGAAGTTCCGTTTATCAGTAATAATGACCTCTTAGATAGGTTATTTACATTAAATATTGTTAAATTGTAATTACATTAAAATGTAATACACCTCGAATTCCCTTGGTTTTTTTTCTCAAGTTGTCATTATTGTCTACTCATAATGTTATTAGTTGACTGAGACATGTTATGTATCACACGAGAGAATAGAATCTTCAAATATCTAAACATATTATGTATGTCAGTATGTCATCATCTAATTATTGTTCAACGACGATGTTAGGATCTTGTCATTTTTCGAAGATATTGTACACTTGCATTTCAAAATATCATTACTGACAGAGATCTTTTAGCTTGCTTTTACCTTCATTTGTATTGACACTGAGAGATTATCACATAATTAATGAGTAAGAAAATAAAGGTAAAAACAGCTATGAAAAGGAGCGATATAGAATAATCAATACCAACACTCTGTTTACAGGTATTGTTTACCATTGGGAGCGGTGATTTAAAATTTTTGAGTTATCGCATTGATGCATATGTGTAGGTCAGCTGTATCACAACACATCCTACCATATAAATATTTCGCAATAAAACCTACAATACAAGGAGATATCACTATTTTTCTTACTAAATCATAACTGTAGACTGTTAAGTTTCGAAAAAAAATCTTTTTATAACTATTGTTCACATTTTGTATATTTTTTCAATAATTAACATAGATTATAAGGATTAACATTTTTACATTGGTAATTTCTATCCCTAACTCACATTTGAGAACTATTTTGAAGCGCTGGAGCTGTGTTTGTGTTTCATCTGCAAATGGTAAATAATTCACATGCCCTTAAATCTCAAGAAAGTGAATTTAAAATTCAACGATCAAAACTGTTTTTTCTCTCTCCTTCGTCAATAATGGTAAAGTAAACGTTTATGAGATTTTATGTTTCTCTATATCAATAAACCATCGATATGATAATAGTAAAAATAATGATAAACTATAAAATAATTTTGTAATATAGCTCGTTTGTCTTCTCTTTTTAACTAATAGGAATTAATGATAGGGCATGATGAGATTGTATTTCTGTCTGTGTCATCGTGGTCATCACAAAATTCTGTTGAAACGACTCACAACTAACATACTCAGTTTCAGATTCAGTTTATTTTATATTCACACAAGACCTGCTTCAGCCAATGGCTGTTCTTCAGCTGGTCCGTGCCCGATAAAATCGCATACAGCAATACATACAACAACCTACATCAGTATCATAAGTATACTTAGTAATTTGGTAAAAAGCATCCGTATATCTTACGTTGTGTTCATTTGTTCTCTGTGAAAAGTAAAACGAATATTTCTCCCAATCTCCCTCAACCATGCATTTGTCAACAGTTCGATAGAAATGAGGGTGGGTGGGGGGGGGGATCTACCACCCTATCATTTTCTGAACAAAAATTCATGTACTGAATTTCATTTGGCAATTTCGATTACCCGTCTTTTGTATTTTTTTTCCATTATTTAAACGCAAATCATTAGTATGCTGCTCCGGTAACCCCTGAATCCCCTTTGCTTCCACAGGTAATTTATTTGATTTTGATTTGTTTAAATGTGTAAAATTGATACTTCACCCCAAGGCCCATGAGTGCATTCTCCTTCGACCAATAAGTCCTCCCTATTCAATGATTCTCTCCATCGGATTAACGAAATAATGAGAAATGATGCAGAGGAAGTTCTGATGTGAGTTATTTCACTAAGTTGGGCGATATATGTATATACATGTATAATACATAAACACACACTTTAGTGAGAGAGATAGTTCCCTTCACAAACATACGCGGTGCCTCATTGTGGGTAGCATATAGTGAACGAGATTAGACTTGAGGCGGACATTGCTCTCGAGAGCAACGTCCGCCTCTAGTCTAATTTCGTTCAATATATATATATATATATATATATATATATATATATATATATATATAGACGTACATATTTCACGCCAGACTGTCTGCTTTTGTCAGTGTTTGTGAAGTTTTCAAATCGGCCAAAGTACCGGCTTAAGATGGCTCCTCCATCACGAGGTTCCAGTTTCTTTTGTTTGTGCGTGCGTGTGTGTGTGTGTTTGTGTGTTTGTGTTTTTCGACCGGCACTCGTTAATGAACAAAGGACATGTGTACATATTGAGGCGGACGTAGGGCGTTGCTCTCGAGAGCAACGTCCGCCTCAAGTCTAATTTCTTTCACTATATGATATAGACGTACATATTTCACTCCAGACTGTCTGCTTTTATCAGTGTTTGTGAAGTTTATAAATCGGCCAAAGTACCGGCTATAGGCGGCTCTTCCATCACGAGGTTCCAGTTTTTGTTTTGGGTTGTTTGTTTGTTTGGGTTTTTTTTTTGTGTGTGTGTCTTTCTGTTTTTCGACTGGCACTCGTTAATGAACAAATGACATGTGTACATATTGAGACGGACGTTGCTCTTGAGAGCAACGTCCGCCTCAAGTCTAATTTCTTTCACTATATGATATAGACGTACATATTTCACACCAGACTGTCTGCTTTTGTCAGTGTTGTGAAGTTTTTAAATCGGCCAAAGAACCGGCTATAGATGGCTCCTCCATCACGAGGTTCCAGTTTTTTTGTTTGTGTGTGTGAGTGTTTTGTTGTTGTTGTTGGGTTTTTCTTTTTTTTTTTTTACCGGCACTCGTTAATGAACAAAGGACATGTGCACGTATTATTTCAATAAGAAAAGAATACAGCATTACAAAGGATATGGGTTGTTTCTATAGTGGGTAAATTTTTTCCCTTAGTCGGTCAAAAAAATAATCTTGTGCGTTGTTTTCTTTTGCGTTATTTTGTTCCAAAATCTAGACAAAATTCTTGTATTACTTTATTTTAATTACTTTTTTTTTCCGGAATTGCTTCGTGTGTAAGCGCGAAACAATTCAATATGTTTGGGAAATGCAACCAGAAGTAAAAACTAAAATAAAAAAGCAACCATGGCTTCCCTACCTTTCAGTAGTTCCCTTCTTGATATTATGTCAGAATCTCAGATAGAATATAATATCTGCAGTATAATCTAAAATATTGTGTTGTATTCTATTTCAGTAAAACTTGTCTACATCAGTGGACACATTGTCTATGTTGTGCTTCATTTTACTGTTCGCACCAGAAAACATGAGATTCATCTTATTATCAATGTTTTCCAGAGATTGATCCAATCAGTACATTAGATACGACAAACATGTAGTACTTGTCGATATCAGGCTACTCTCATTTAAAAGATACGCCATTCGCTTGCCTTCAATCATAAACCATTGTCGATTCGCACCCCCATACCTATTCCCGGGAAAAAGGTGGACACATCCTTTTAGTGCCATGATATACTCTTAAATGAAAACACGAGAGTTCTGATCTCTGCAAAAAAGCGACGCTAAATCTCCCTTCGATGTTCGACTTTGCATTTTTCACAGTTAGCGAGCAGTTTGAATAGGCTTTTAAAGCAGATGTCAAAATTGGCATCACTGCCACTATTCGTTTCTCATTGAGAAGAACATCCCTGTGGAGAAAATGTCATTAAAACTTCATTTCTATGGTAATCGTGACATGAAACTTTAAAAGGTATGTCAGTTTCAGCCAGAAAAGCATTTGACCTAATGTAATAGAAACACTGGCGCCCCGCTTGATGAAAACGTCTTTTGAGAGAATTTCACCAAAATCCTAATGGAAATTGTGTAGGAGGCAAACCCGAATACGCACCTGACATTCTCACTACCAATACTGACACTAATATCAAAAGGTTTTCTGCAATGTGAAATCAGAACAGGGATGTGTGCAATTTTAAGACTATTTTCCGGAGTTGAATCCTGCGTTTTTGGAAATTGTTGTTTATTTTGTCACATATAGAAGTTGTGATATGTGATATTCAATATCAAGATTGACGAGGGGTCGATATATCATGTATAAAAGAATTGTCTATGAGCATGGGGGGAAAATAATTATATATGTAATTGAATTCCCCTGAAATAGAGCCATGCAGCAGACATCTACACGCTCTTACACACACGGTTATAAAAGTATTTATCAGGACCAGGTAAATGCTTTATTTTGATGACAAATGATGGCAAATGGGAATTTCAAGTTTCATCGATAAACAGCAAGAACGCGAGAAGATTGGTCTCATCGTCATCCCAGGCACCTTGGGAACTTCTTCCGAGGATTTAAATTTAGTTGGTGTCGGAGAGAATGTATCGGTTTTCAAAAACACGAACAGTTGCGATTCGTTAAAGATGCAAGAAAATGATTATTGCCATAGTTAACTACATTGCCATTTGTTATATAAATTGAATACTAGTATAACAGCGAGGCATGTTCAGTATGCTACTTTGGTTTTTAGTGATATTTTTCTTAAGCCAAGAAAAAAATAAAACACCCACAAAAAGAAAACAAAAGCATGAGACAGAGCAGCACCCTGGGTACTTAAGACTGATGTTGTCCGCTCAACTTACAGTGAATAAATTGCGATTCTAAAGACGCTGATGAAAATTTGATAGGGACAAACCACGAAATGTAATTATCATCGTCGAAACACAAGTTTCTTCTGGCGTAATTCATCAAGCGTACAAAAAAAAAAAAAAAAAAAAACCTCTGCACAAATTTGTGAAAAGACAAAATGAACACTTTAAAACTTACATCGATTTAATTGCAAGCGTTTGGCCTTGCGGGCATGGTTAGATTTACAATCGTAGACATCTAGTCGCATGTTCATGAATTCTATCCTCTGTCACCTCATAAGCAAAGGCATGAATAAATTGAAGAGTGGAATTGATATCAGTGTACACTTATCATTGAAAATCGTACGATATAAATGTCGCTCATGTTCACAATCATGTGGGTCGTATATATATATATACATATGGTTATATATATATATATATATATGTGTGTGTGTGTGTGTGTGTGTGTGTGTGTGTGTGTGTGTGTGTGTGTATGTAGTGAAAGAAATCAGATTTGAGGCGGACGTTGCTCTTTTTGTTTCCTTTGTGATTGAGCTTTCGGTCATGATTTCATTCACTATTATGCTACCCACAATGAGGCACCGCGTACGTTTCGGGCAGGAACGATCTCTCGCACTATATATATATGTATATATATATATATATATATATATATTTATTTATTTATTTATTTATCTATCTATTTATATATAATTTGAAATTGGTGAAAGACCCTAATACTTATAAGTGTTCATTGGGAACAGATACTATGTGGAGATGGCGGCAATGTCAGCGATTGCTAACGTATAGGTCCAAAATATAAGCGAACCTCTCGCTGATAGCAAAGTTTCGTTTGATACCGTATGTTTTCATCATGCCGAAATTCATAAGAGAGTACGATATGAAGGCGGTGAATAGATTGTGTGTGGTGCAATTGTGATCGCATAGAAAAATTTCCGACATTTCAGTGACACATTGATATCAGACAATAGATACTTCATGTAAACATTCTGCATGCAATAGGGAAAGTCTTTATACATCAACGACACGTTACCGGGGGATAAGATCAAGTTTTTCCCTTCTCAATGTTGTCCAGGATATGAAACCTCATCTTCCTATATACATGTAGGTATATCATATCGATCAGCCTTCTTGGATTTCTGTGTGTGTGTGTGTGTGTGTGTGTGCGCGTGTGTGTGGCTGAACCTTAATTATGAACTGTCTTTGATTTCGAATCAACTGAAAGTTACACTCTGAGATTGCCATGTTTATGGCTCGTTCGCGCTATCGTGCGATCCGCTATACGCACGCCACGATTGGGCCAATATTGCCGACTATGTTATTTTGGTTCATTTTTGTAGCACAACTTGCGCCACGATTAAAATCGTGATCTGAATCGTGGAGTAATCGTGGTGATCGTATCAGATCTTGAGGTCAAACGTGGCAATTGCGTTGATCGCAGACCATTTTGAACCAATACTTTTCTACGATCAACGCGGTTGCCAGGAGTGATCTCAAGATCTGATAAGATGTGATCCTAAGCTCTGAGATGATTACTACGATTACTGTACGATTCAGACCACGATTTCAACAGTGGCAACGATTGTGATAGACGTAAATGAAACTTCCACGATCACCTACTCATTGCGCATCGTGGGGTGCGTAGCGGATCGCACGACGGTGGGAGCGAGCCTCGCCGTGACTAAGAGGCAAAACTAGACAAACCGTAAACAACCTTCCCTCTTAGGAAGTCATGAGGACAAGCAACAGTGTTGGATCACAGTATTCATATCATGTTTCATGTCATCATATCCACTTGGTGTCAATCACATACCTATTTTGAATCATCAAAACTCTGCCTTTGAACCCCTACCTCCTCGAATGGGAATCTGTGCAAGCTAAACAGTAATTTTTTTTCGATGTCGCCCTATATTTTCATTCACCTAACCATTTAATTTCAGTTATTTTCTATATACAAATGATACAAAATTGTTACAAAGGTAAAGGCATATATTTTATATTGTTGTAATAAAGGACGTAAATTGTACATAAAATAATCGTCAAATATCCATGACAAAAAAAAACACAACAGCAAACAAACATATGTTTGATATACATGTTATGTATCAATATAAGTATCTAAGAATTTTGTGGAATCTCTTTTGTTTAACAAATTCACTAATACTCGACCTGAGAGTGACTTTATTGTGTATACTTCAAAAAGTTTAATTATTTTTTATTTAAATTAAGACACCAGTTGCAGTTCGCTTTTTAAGAAATTCAGCAATACGTAAGGATTAGAATGAGAATGAAAAAGGCAACTGTCACCTGCGAACGGAAGAAAAGACAGCATAAAAGAAGAGTTGCGGAATTTATTGATATATAAGGTAAGCAAAAAAGGATCAATTGTGTTGGATTTAATCCAATGGATAGTATGTTTTTAGAAGGGATGGAATGGAAAGAAAGATATCAGAATCATCATCGCAAATTGTATAAACTGTAGTATGTTTAAGGAGATTGGAATATCGTACTCGACTAATTTGCTTCGAACCTCTTACTTTAAAGTTATATAATTATAATCATACCTTAGATGATACATTTCTAAAAGATATTGGTCTGTAACCATTCGCCAACTGACTCTGGTGATGATTCGTGCCATCCAGGACGTGGCCAGGTCTTAAGAGCAAGGTAAAATTATGGAGCAGGATCTCAGTAAATTGAACCAATTATATTCTTTACAAGATAATTGTCTGTGTTATCACAACCAGGCTTTTATGCACTTTCAGTTTATCGACAGTATTGATCTTATTATTGGAGTTGGTTGGCTTTAACAAAACAGAAGTGGGATTTGGATTCTGAAGAAATTCATAAAAATGTCTTTTGGAGGTTGGAGTCAAATGATTCAACCATTTTCTTAGGATAACTTATGTTCTTATACTTAACTCCAAATGAGATGTAACTGTAAGTTTGTTTTTATTCTTATTCATGACTTCATTTTTGACTTCGCAAATATGATTCATATTTTTACACAATGTCAATTGGTTTCTTTTCAGTGCGCAACATTTCAGTGACATTAAGATATTTTCTATGATTATACTCTTTCTTTGAATAAGTATAAGATTTGTTCAATATACATTTCCATTGCACACTGTCTTTTTTTCCCCTTTATCATACACATCTTAACAATGTTTGAATAATGCATGGGGATTTTGGAACCCTATTACGATGCATAAAGACATTTTTTTTTTGTTTAGTCTGTGTAATGCTAACATTAGTGAATGACTTCAACATTTTTATTCGTAAGATTATCATAAAGATATCTTTGCTTATGTAGACGGAAGACCAGTCCACAGCAGTTGAATTTTCCTTCAAACTGCAAATGGTTTCATCTGTGAGTTCACACCGTGGGAAAACGTTAATTGTCATGTCGACAAATTTTCGAAAATTGGACAGTGATCGGAAATGGCCGATTTCTCAATTCCAGTTGTAGGCCATATAATGTATGTGTAAATTGGTTTAAAAAAATAGTAATAATTAGTATTATTACAGATTCCAGAGTGATTTAATTAAAGATTTATTTTTTTGCTTTGTGTGTTTTTCTTTTTTCTTTTTTACCAATGGGCACCAAAGAAAAAGACAAAAAAATGCATGTACAAATCTTGCCCTTACTTGTTTTCATTACATGCGACAACAGTATAATATTACAGTATGCCAAGATCAAACAGTCTTCGTTTGATATACATGGCGTGGATAAATTTAGATAAATGATTACACCCACAATCATGTTTTCAAGTTTTGAAATATGCATTTCTATAAGGAGATATTCTACATCCCCATTTCTGATAGATATATCATGAATATCAATAGAATATTCCATAAACTTTGGGACGTATATAGTGCTAAGCCATCGCCCTTTTATTTTTTTTTCTGGTCTATTTGTGTCAGTAAATAGATGGTCTGGCAGAATGAATGCAAATTGTTGGATGTGTCAGAAATCTAGGTTTCAGTGAAATCTATTTTTAAAAAAGCCTTTGGAAATTGGAATACTCCAAGAAGAGCTGAAACTTATCAAAATCACTGGGAGCGCTTTTATTCGTGATTCGATTCCTGTGCAAACCAGCATACGATTTTAGTGTGATTACTCAAGTAAGTTGAAAATTTCAGGATGGTAGGTGGGGTTATTGATGCCGTAATTATAGTTTCATTTGTCGAATATCATCATTCATCTCTGTAACACTGATTCATTATATAACGATTTTAAGTGTACTCATGTGAGTTTGAGGATTGTTAGGAGAAGCAGAAAATCAATGTCGTCCAGTGCTATAAATGGGGAGGGGGGGGGGGGATATTGATTCAGTCATTGCGTTGATAGCTCGTCAGAATTAAAGGGGACCTCAAAATGACTTTTAGACTTTTGCATTTGAATATTTTGCAATTGGTTATACTCGGTACAGAGTTTGAGAATTTATAGTGATTGGGATGAAGACTGAGAATAGTTTCAAAGTTCATAACAATGCACGATGAATAAGGATGATCACACAGCGGCTTCATCACATACATTGAAATAAGAATGCACGATTGGCACTCAAGGAAGCAGAACAGAAGAAGAAATCATGCATAGATATTACAAAGGTGAACTTGTAAAGCAAATGGAATTGTAATTATATTACACCTTTTTGGAGTATGTGAACCTCCTATGTCATCATCCTTGTTCAATATGATTTGATGTGGGTTTTGTATTGGTTTATCTGCTCAAGGACCACACTGAGTTCGACAAATCTATACACGGCATTACAATCGATTTATTTACTACTGCGATGTAAAATTATATAAATTGTCTGGAATTCCCGTTTTAAGTCCAAAGTAATGAATAAATACTCATATACTTGAATAAATACTGCTAACATCTTGGAGGTCACTTCTAGATTCTCCCATCCAAAACAGAAGGAAAAACCACAAATTCTTATATACAAAACAGAATGCGGGTACAGGTAGGAGCGTAATGTGGAAAACATACGATATATACCCCACATACGTTCTCACAGTACCAACAACCAACACATAACAGATGCATGGAGTACATAAGCAAGCTGATGTGGAAAGGAAGTTACCCGAGTGACAGTGCATAATTAAAAGAAAAAGAGAATTAGGAATCATACCGTATTTTCTTATTTGCTACCATGCAGCCAAAGTAAACTACAAGTTAAAAGGTAGCCTCCTAAACGCTACATGCGTTGTCGTCGATGTTCGTCAAGAATACTGAAGTACATTGTTACCCTTACGAGACAAAAAACATTAATTACATCTCTCTCCCGTATATATACCGACTGAATCTGCCCCCCAAAAAACAATAAACTCCAAAAGGGCCATTTGGGGGGAGATAATCTGGACAGAGAAGTAAGCCAATCATCATATCATAATCAATTTAAGCATAAATCCAGATGAATTTTTCTAAATTCATATCTGGAGCGATTTTCCTTATCTTGCTTGGCTTTCTATGTGAATACTTTGCATTTTCTTCATCGTATCGTACCAGACTCGCCTCTCGCTCGGGTTACATCGCCAATCTTTGTTGTTGAATGCAACGGACATTAATTTCTCTCTCTCTCTTTTTTTAAAATTCATCTGTATTCTTCGATGTTTGTATTTTCCGACTTCATAATTTGCGATTCTTTACAACTGTAAATTCCATGTAAGAATTCACTCTCAATCAGCTTCTTGGAATCTACGCTCCACAAACAATGCTTCTATGTAGATTCCTCATATTTCACGTGTATCAGTCCTCTCATTTGTTGTATTGGACAATTCACATATTCAAAGTCTTGTCATGTTTATGATTTATTTGTAAAACGTGGAATTAAAAAAAGCAAACACACATAAAGAAAGAAAAGTGGAAGAAAAGAAAGTCCAGAGAGTAAGCAAGTGAAGTGGTCTTCCCAGTATACTTCTGTACAGGTATTAGGGCTCTCTAATATGGAAGATGAATGTAGCAATACCACGAAGTGTATTATTGCTTGCTGAGCTAAATCAGAATTAATGAATGCAGTGAGAAGCGAAAAGCTCTATATCTGAGCCAGTATTAAGTATGAAGGCAAAAGAGACATTTATAAAATCAAGAGTAAACTAGCATTAAAGACCATTGCCATGTAAATACATGTTGATTTGAGTTGATCTATGATGCCCGTACCATCACTGCTGTGGCCAAATAAATATCTATATACGTGCCATATATTTTAGAGTAATTTTCTACTATTTTTCTTCAGATTACTTTGAAACACCCACAAAAAAAAAGAAAATAAAAAAATCAAATTTTGGTAATGACATCATTTGCTGGACACTGCTAGAGTACTGCTGTGATTAACGAAAGACATTGGAATGTTCCTTTCCTATCCGCCTTTGATAAAACTGAAAAATTGCACTTGCATGTTTCTATGTTACTAATCATGATTAACGAAACATTGCATGGAAACAACTTTTAACTAGTTGAGACTGTATTACAAGTTCTCAGAGCTATTCGTTTAATATACGCAAGATGATTGTAGCAATGGGCCAACTTATTACTTCGTGTGCACATTGATACAAATTACATTTCTTTTCTCTATGCTAGTTAGGCACTCCACTCGTTTTCATAGCAACATAACGCATAATCTTAAAGAGCCATTTTTTTAAATGAAATCAATTTATAAGATGAACCTGCAATGACCTGGTTACCTGTCAATTAAGAACTCGGGAAGCCAGCCATTACATCATGCATTGAACAATGTTTGATACATTAATTACAACTTTTTTTTTTCTGATAATATATTGGTCAATGATGAACCTCGTCGTTGCTGTCTGATGGCTGTCCTAGCGAGCACTATCTTTATAAGGATTACATGAATAATCATTATTCACGGATGCTCATCTCGGTAAATTTGAAAACAAACATGCCTATCGGTACAAATGACATTTTTCTGCTGTAGAACCATAAGTGGAACTACGAACTGGCTTATTATAGGTAAGGTGGCTTGAAGTGCCATTAAAGATTCATGAAACTGACAAACAAGATACTCTACTTGTGAGCCAGGGTCATTCTAAGGCCGTAGCCCTGTGGATGAAGTGTGGCTCAGACACACGTCAACAATTTCACGGGTAATAGCAAAGCTGAGTCGAAGGAAAAAACAAGCAGGTCACTCATCACTTTTTACACAGGGTGTGTCCGACAGATTAGAGCAATGTTCGTACAAAAAAAAAAAAACCCAACAACCACAGCCAAAAAAGAGGACTTGGGTACAAGAAAACTGGGATAAAGTAGTTATGTCAACCATTGGCAAATATATTTTGGAAGATTTGAAACCTCTGATACGCAAAGATAATGACAGAATTTTGGTTGCAATACTGTATACATTTATTTTTTTTTTTTGGGGGGGGGGAATGCTTTTGGTATTGACAAAATGTAAATTTTGGTTGCAAATTACACTGTTTACAATATTTTCATTGAATTTTGGTGTGTATATGAACGACAAAAAATAACCTTAATCAATCAAGAGCAAGCTCCGTTTGCGTCTGCTATTCATGGTTGCAGTTTCACAGAATGTAAGATGAATACATAGCAATGTAGCACAAAGGGTAAATTTGCAGAGCTATTTCAGAAGTCGTGACGTCGATGTGCAAGCCAAATGTTCTATTTATGAATCACGGTTAAGTGTGGTGACGAAAGAGTTTTTGTACCCGCTTATAATGAATAAGGCATAGTCCTCAGAACTCTCGGTCACGTTTAAGGTAAATTTAGCAAGTTAGTCGACACTCAGTTGAGGTGCGGTTAAAATATTCAGGAATCAAAACATTGAAAGCAGAATGCTCTGCTTCTTCGGAGGGGTCAAAATCATTAATTTAGGAGCAATGCCTCTTGGGTTATCCATAGGTCAACAAACTTCACACTTGTATCTAATTTTCGTAAATTAAATCCAGCTTAACCTTCACCGGAGTGAGGCAAGATGCGGCAAAATAGCCCCCCGAAGGTAGGGTTAGGAACAGTACAGATGCGACGAGTGAGAAGACATAGAGGCTCAATGGAGCTTTCGTCTTTGTAAGCAACTTTATGAGCTTCTATAGCATAATAGTATGAGTTAAATTGATGGAATTAAGTATGCGTTTGCTTCTGACCCGATACATTGAGGCAATCTTATTAGAAATAACTAACTTGAAGTATTCAGAGCTGACGTTGAGACCAAGATGCTATTCAGCATAATTTTAAAAAAAACGAAGGAAATTGGTAATAAATTATGAAGTGTCCCACTTACATCGTGGTAATGTAACCTTCAACAGTTATTTTGTAACTCCTGTGTTTTAACCTGCTATTCGTTTTGAATGAAACATGAGTGGACCTGGTTCTTGCATACATTCTACTCACATTGCCTTGAAATTGAATAAAGTCGTGATTTAACGACAATATTTCAATATTTATGTATAACACAGTGATATACATTTCACATACTCAGCTACTGTTCTTCTGTCCAAGGGTCAAAGCTCATGCCTGTCCAGTATTTTCGTCTGGAGAACAACTCTTCATCCATTGATTATGATTCTTGGTATTATAAGCTTCAACAGGTGGGAGACTTGGGATGAAAATCTCTTGCGCACCCTCTTCATATACCCGGCGTCACTTCGTTCCGGATGGTGATATGTGGTGCTGGGTATGCTGGGGTATTAAGGGTTGAAGGGTGAAGTTTTGGTGAGGTTTCTAGGATCCTATTCCATGTTCTCCCATCCTGCCAAATTGCTCGGTCCAACTTCCAGTTGCGGCTGGCCACCGAAACCACCTGCTAACGACTTGCCTCTTCTGTGAAGTCGGTGGACATCCACAAGAAGGACTGAGTGCATTGCCTCGTCGCTTGTTATGGCATCCAGCAAAGGAAAGACAGAAAAACATACCCTTCAGATTTGTTCGTTGTTAGATTAATCCTCTGAGTGCCACATTATATTACTTGCCCATATAGGTTTGTGCGGGAGAGTTGTTCAAATTTGACTCATTGGCGTAGAAAGGGTAAAGGGACGCCAGAGAATCTGATGAGTAGATTCAGCTTCCTCTCGTGAATTTCATATTACAGCAGTGTTTCATTTATCACTGTTTTCATTTGTTCAATGTACTTTGTCTATGTTTGTCGTAGCCCCGGGTCGTTGCAGGAAGTTATGAGTTTTCAGCGTCATCAATCCTGTTCGAAATATATTGCCGACGCTGGCTTCGAGATCACCAATCATTGTTTTCAATGCTAAAGTTCGCTTTTGAAAGAGGTTTATTCACCAATATCGATGTCAAGATTTAGGTTGAGCTGACCTGTGCTGGACTCGAAGGCCTCCATCATCCGACATTGACACCCACAAGCTCAGCGGCAGTAGGCGCTTCGTCCACTTCCGGTTCACAAGTGATATTATGACGATGCTGTATCGGACAGGGATCGTATAGTTTTTATTGCTACCTAATTTCAGGTTTCTAACAATTTTTGGTGAGATAATGAGAAACCTCTACAAAATATACAAGAGCATGTAATTTATGAGGAAATCAACGTTTATTTGATGAAAATTGGTTTAGAAATGGCTGAGATATCCAAAAAAGAGTGTTTCTAATAAAGTGTGGGACCCACACTTTATAACGATCGCTTTGTTTTACTTTGTTTTTGGATGTTTCAGTCATTCAAACCCGATTTTCATCAAATAAACTTTGAATTCCTCTCAAAATGGTATGTTCTGTACTATATCATAAGTGTTTTCTTGGTATCTCGCAAAAAGGTGAAAGCCCAATTCTCATCTCCAACAATACTGTACCATCCCTTTAACCGATATATCACTCAGGGACGTATGCTTTTCCTTTGAGTTTGGGCATTTTTATGGTTTATTTTGGCGTTTTGGTTCTGGTGTTAGATGCCCCTGATGTCCTAAGTCGAAATGGGGGGGGGGGGGGGGTGACGGGAATAACTGGTAATATTTAAAGTACAATGTATAAGTGGAAAAATGAGCAAAGAAAATGGGATTCCATCGAATATTTAAAGTAGGAAAAAAAGTATCTGAGCTCACCAAAGATGTGTTCATTTAAGTCGCCATGAGCAAATCACTCCGCCGCGTCACTAATGATACCTAAGGGCTTTTTACACTTGTAAATTTTTGCTTAGCCCCGGACTATCAGTGGGGCTAAGGGGGGGCCTTAGCCCCACCGTTGGTACGGGACTATCCTTAGCCCACTTTCTGTTTACACTCGTTCTTGCCAAAGTGGGCTAGCCCCACCGATAGTACGGTACTATCTGGCCCTGCAAAATAGCAGGGGTTAGCACCGCAATTGCGGTGCCAAGCAAGTGAGTGTAAACAGAACGAAAAAATAATCCTGGGCTAAGCAACGGAGACGAAGTCCGACCCTCACTGACCAATCAGAAACGAGGTAATCAAGTGCTGCCGGTGCGTGCGTGTACGTGTACAGTACACAGCGTAATTATGAATATTCATGTGGTTTGGAAAGTCCGGGGCTAAGAAATACGAGTGTAAAAAGGTCAGTTTTCTCCTTAGCCCCGGACAAGAGATAGTACGGGACTAATTGGCGAGTGTAAAAAGCTGAAAAAATTGGTACGGGACTAACGATAGTCCTGGGTCAGAGAAAGTCCGGGGTTAAGAAACACAAGTGTAAAAAGCCCTCTAGAGATTATCTTAGAACGGTCCTGTCTGGACAGACTCATGTCATCAGGAACATTTCAACAACAAACTTGACATCCCATGGTTGACATTCAAATAGTAAGTCCAGCCCAAACTTCCAGCGGGAATATCGACACTTCCAGGGACACACATCCCGAAAAGGCCGCACCTAATTTTCGTCAATTGTCTGTCCACTACTATTGTGTCTGCACGAGACATATTGTGACTATCTATGGTGTAGCAGTAAACAGCATGTTTCATTCATTCCATAGTCAGCCATCTCACCGCCACCCTTCCACTGTCAAGTTCTTATCGTTCTCTGGTTTCTTTCTCTCATCATGATCTTTGATACGCCGACAGCTACTTTCTGTTCCTACTTCCTTTCCGCTCTCCCCGTCATTCATCATCACCTCATCACACCATATCAGCAATACATTGTAAACAACACCGGAAAGTCACCGGGTCATGTTTTGTAAATATAATGTACAGTGATACATCAAATGTACATGTGTTGGATTGATATACTGGAGAACAATGAATAAAGCACACTTGCGTTTTGACTCCAGAGCAAAGCAGTCATGCCTCCTTCATTCTCTCACTGAGTCTTAGAGTCCGACTTCATCCTCACACACATAAAAACATAAAAACTACAGTCTACAGAATTCATAAATCCGTGAGCTCTCCACGATGAAATGTTAAAATGAGCGTTGTAAATCGAGACAAATCGACTGAATGAATAAAACCAGACACTTATTAATGATGTGACGATGGAGGTGGACAGAGTGCGGAGTAGGAAATGTGACGTGAAAATTCAGCTTTATTCAACTAACTAGTATTTTGTTGCCGACTAAAGCAAGTGTATATTATGGGAACTGTCATTGACGTCAAGATAATTATGGTGCTGGAGGAAAATATTGAATAATTCGTTGGATTTTGTGTGTTGAAGTACTGCGCCATCCTACTTGGAATGATATACCCTGCCCAGTCTTACATGTACTGTTCATCTGGACACGGAACCCCATGGTACGTGCCTGGGAAGTGAGAGTGATATGGACGTTGCATGGTACTCCTCTCAATAAATGAATAGACAGTATATAACTCAGTAAATCTGTTGCCAAGACACTCTTTAGTGGACTTCTTGGTACAACAATGTGAAGTTAAATTTTCAAATACTACTCTTCGCGGGTCTTCAACAGCTATTACACCTCCAAAAAAACATGCTTCCATCTTGAAGACTAAAGCTGTACAAACATTATATCTCTTCCGAATGCCGAACAGTCGGAATATCTAACGAAATTTTGCTTTTTTATCAGTCTTCTGTCACTCCGAAACGAATTTTGACATCACCCCTCATATCCAGTGCTCTGTGCATGGCTCTGAAACATTGATACTTTGTGAATTATGAACTCAACGCCATTTTCATCGTTTCGGCGTAAATGAAAGAAAAATGGCGCCGCGGCACCGGTTCCCAGAGCAATCGACGAAGCAATTAACTAATAATGAACAGTGAACGCTTGACCGAAGCTATTCGCAGTCAAAGAAGGTGCGAACCAAGAATTCGCTAAATGATGGATCAGATTGAAATACAAGACAGCAGAGTAATGAATCTGAGGCCCCCGTTTTATTTAAGGATACAGTCGATTATAAATTTCCTTACCACACAGGCTGCTATAGACTTGCAGTACAGAAACCTGCTATATAATCAATCATAATCCCTCATAAAATAGGGCCCTGGAATCGGTCTGGAATCAGAAGAAAAAATTGTTATATTTGTGTGCACTCTGTAATTAATTTTGTAGATTTTTGTTACGAAAATCATTATGTTAACTTTTCAATGTGTTGATGTAGTGCAACAAATTTTGATGGTTTTGTTTGATTTTATCTAAATCATCAAACTTATCATGTTAACATTATTCATGTACATTGATTCACGGCCCATTGAAACAGCTTTTGTTGATTGGGTATTTTTATCCGTGGCAGTGGTGAAATGAAATGAAATGAAATGAATTTAATGAAATGAAATGAAATGAAATGAAATGAAATGAAATGAAATGAAATGAAATGAAATGAAATGAAATGAAATGAAATGAAATGAAATGAAATGAAATGAAATGAAATGGAATGAAATGAATGAAATAAATGAAATGAAACTCTCCGGTTTAGGGATAGGAGGATCAAAGCGTTGCATCTCCTGAGCGGTCGCGAGAAACAACACTTGCATTCGGCCCGTCAACTAGGTTGTTCTTTGCGGCTTCATTGTGCACATGGAGCATAGATATATTCCCATATAGGCGCAAGAAGTGTCGTTTGTACTGGGTAACTCTTTGACGGCGGGAGCGTCGTGTATAGCTATGCCAAAGAAATCGATATGTGGGGGGGGGGGGGTGTGTTAGATGAGCCGCTGGGTTAGTTGAGCGACCTCTTCCCGAACGATTCTGGAAAGGCATGCAACATATATTCTGCCATGTAGGCCTACTGTCAGCTAAAAAGGTGGCAACTATTCGCTCTGACTGTGATTGAAAACCAAGTATCTTTGATTTAGAAACACAGCCAAAATTTGCTTTGTGCTTTTCCAGGTGATTTCTGGAAAATTTTGGTACTGCATTTCTTTCACTACATAGATTGACTTTCAAAATGTCTGTTGGGATTTTTGAGCATAATCTTTAGATCCATATTTCTTGTAATATTAGTATCCCATATTCATGTTCATGCAAAGTACGATCTGGTGTTAGTTGAGCCACTGCGTGGAGGCCGGGTTGATCATTAGTTGAACCATATGATGGATGATTACTGCGTGTTATAAAACGAAATCTTGAAATTTTTGTTTAAAAGTTTGTGTACATCACATTTTGTTGGGTCAATTAACCTGGGATAATGTCCATGTGAATACCCTCGGTGTAGGAGTGACAAAAAAACACACACACACACACACACAACAACCAAGGATGCTAATGAAGTACCATTTTTGTCAAATCTTTCATGTTTAAGTTAAGTTGTACTGTAGTGTTCTATAATACGTTGCTCTATTCTGATTTTTTTATCCTTCTCGCAAGCTCTAGGCCAGCTTTCCCTTTGTCTGTGTGATGGCTTTACTGACGAATAAGATTTCTCGTAACTGTAACATAAACGAATATTACGCACATGCAGGCGCGATGTACGCCTATTATGGCTCACATGATTATCAGAGATATATCACAATTATAGACATATATAGCAGATTAGCCAAAAAGAGCATAACGGTACACGTATCATTATGGTTCATGTCATATTTATATGAGATTGATTCACAGAATTGTAACGTATATTGTGATATCAGCTCAAATCATGGGTTATTATTGTAAATGACTGTATCGAGGGTAAGCGAATTGGAACAAATCGGAAGGTACGTAATGTTTGCGGTCTCCTATTAATGTATGGATAGTATCAACGAAAGGCGTACAGCAGGTGTGCAAAGATCAAGATTTGTGGAGCTCAGTGAGCCCTGAAGGGCTCACACCTGTAAATAAAATGGACTGTCCCAGACCCCTTCACAAATTCGTACCAAAGATACCAAAATAAATGAAGAAAAAAATTAATTAAAAATCAATGATGTACTTTGGCAAAAAACTGAATAGCTGTAGACATTGAGTATGAATTCCTCTACCAACTGCATTTTGGTTGGAAGATGAAAGCTTCTCTGATAGAATTTGAGAGGACTATATTTCATTGGGTACGTGTACGGAAAATAGGTGATTTTTTGAGTGAAAAGAACTCGTAGTCTGGCTTTGCGGACCCTTGGACAGAATTGGAGCAGAAGAACCCACCCTGGAACTTTGATGGATGAAAGGGTATATCTCACTTATTCAGGTTAGTGAAGATGAAACACCTTATTTCTCCCAGCTATTTTACAGAATTTTTTGAAATTTGAATTTTAACACACGTCTCTATGGGGAATTATTTACCCGTGTGAGCCCTGAAGGGTTTCTGGCACATACGTTTGTGGGTGGAGTGTATTTTTGTTAACATTGAGGCCTTTTGCTGTTTAAATGGAGTGTTCCGAGATTGTCAATCCAGGAAGAATCAAGGATAAATAATGGTTGTACAGATATATTTCATCCCAGGAAATTGAGAGGTCGTTGATTATGTGGTCTGGGAAATTGAATATATATATTAAGAGCTAGCACTTTGTTGGTTAGTTTGTTTGTTCGATTTTAGCTACGCTTTTCTAGAATTTACTCTTTCTGAGCAGAAGACCACTTGCATAGCCTAGTTTGGAGCTCTCCTATACAGGGTCACCCTAATTAGCTATTGTTTTTGCTTTCGCGCAATATACTGTCTTTCGACATGGTTTGGTTAAGTTCTATGAACACTTGTAAATATCTCCTATTCTAAATTCTGATGAAGTCGCTTATCTGAAATCGTTTTATTTCGATCTTTCTCAAGCTTTATCAGATTATCAAATGATCAAATGATCAAATGATCTAACCAGTTTTCTGTCTGCGTTCCTCATTTCTAGTGCCATTTCAAATATAGGGGTATATAGGATGATTTATTGGAATATGATGTAGGTTGTCTTCTTGCATCTGTGACATTGTAAAGCACTTTGGAATGTAAGACAAGCTGTAATAAGGAAATGATCAGAAGTATTGCGGCTGCCGGCAACATTTTAGTGGTCTCTCATTGCAGATCGTCAAATAAATTGCCGCAGGCACAATATTATTACATTTATCTTGTGAATAACGTTAAGATTGCTAAAGTATATTAATTATCTTTGTTAAACAAAAACGTGGAAATAGGATGTCACCGGTTTCAAATCTCAAAAGACTCGACAGAAGAAGATATTCAGAAGTGTCATTGTCAACATATCGAAACATTAAGCTCATATTTCGTGATGAGAATTCACGTCTGCATTGCCACTTATCATTGCTATATAACAATGCCTTGATACGGTTAGGGTTAGGATTACAGTCTCTTCAAGTCATTACCGTAATTATTCTTTTTTTATTCTTTCCCTTTTCACGCTGCACAATAATCATTTCTAGATATACTTACGTAGGTCTCTCTGGTATTTTCTTGTCTGTTCCGTTGTCTTGTTATCACTATTAATCTTGTCTCATTATTTTTATCTTGTCATGTTAATCCTTGTTGTCGCGAGAGTCTTGTTCTATATTGTTGTTGTTGTTGTTTTTCTGTCTATTACTCTGTCTTTATAGATAATAAATCCACTCCAAAATTATATCACTCTCACAGAAAAGAAAAAAAAATATTCCCTGTGGAACAGTGCAAAAATGATCAATATCGGATAAGAAATAAAAAAAACTTATGACATTTTTAAATTTCAAAATTTTTCGGAAAACACTTCTTGACCATGCAACGTTCTGCAGGGATTTTTTCTGTTTCTTTTAGAGTTTATCTATTTTTTGGGTGGACTTCCTCTTTAAGAGCTTCCGAACCGTTTTTCTGTGTAGATTCTCCCCCTCAGAGGGGCCAACATATTACAAGCGTTGTCTTTCTATTGTGTGGGTCCCTCAATTTTACGTATATACATCATATATTACATTAGAATTTCATTTCAATTTCATTTTCTATTATCTCAATGAAAAATACATCAAATTTAACGAAATACAATGATACATGATATCCAGCAAGGATGCATAGTAAAATATTTCGAACATGGTGGTCAATCAATAAAAGCTGGAATCTAAGTATAAATGTTAAAGAAATATGATAGAACCTGCTTCAAAGCAAGCCTGTAAAGCGTAGGTCCCAGTATTGAAACCGAGTATCAAGATCAACATACAACCAAAATATAGAAAACTAAAAGAAAGACTAAAAAGCTTGAGGATATAGCAAATCTTGTTCACTTTGATGATTTATTACAATGTATCATCATCATAATGTTTCGCTATTATTGTATGTTATATTTATCATTCATTTATTCATACACAACATTTCTGAACAGGGGCTTTCCGTTCAGTTTGCTGATATCCCGCAGACGTGCTTTTCAGCGATAGTCTGTTCATTTTTGTTACACAAGAGAGTGAAGTATACGTCATTATGTTTTGTCGAAAATGAAAGTAAATTTGATGTGAATTGAAATGAATTGGTATAATGTAGCAAATGAGAAGATTGCGCGAAGTCATGACTGTTTAATGAGTGCAATGATCCAGACGTCATTTCGGATTAGCAGTATTTTATCTTGGCAGTATTTGCCTGGGAGATACGAGAACGTGGTGTAGGTAATTGTCTATAAAGGGTGTGTACAGTTCTGGTCGAGGTGAAGATTTAGCTTTTACTGTTTTGTGAGATATTCAGAAACCACTCTATGAGATGTCACAGAGCATGCGGTTCTAAGGGGTATCAAAAGTTTATTCGATGAAAATCGGTTTTGAAATGGCTGAGATATTCAAAAACAAGGTGAAACAAAGAGATACTAATAAAGATGGGGCATGTCGCCTTTTATTATTAGCACTTTTTTGATATCTCAGCCATTTGAAAACCAATTTTCATCAAATAAAAGTTGAATCCTTCTTAAAATTACATGCTCTTTCATATTTCATAAGAGGCTTTTCATTATCTCACTTAGGAATGTTCAAAACATGAATCCTTACCTCGACCAGTACTGTACAGTCCCTTTAAAGCATGCCCGTGGGGGGGGGGGGGGGGGGTATTGTACGTTTATTACGGAAACGGCAGCATTCAGTCGTAGTGTATAGAAGTGGTAGAAATGTCCCTCCATGAAAACAATTCGGGCTCAGCGCAGATTGTTTGCGAGAAAGTGATTACGACGTATTGTCTGCGGAGGAAGCGTAATCCCATAACATAAGAGTACATTCCACCTCCACAAAATTCTAAAGTTCTTCTATTAGTTGGCACTCTACTGTTTTGAATTATTTGCGTTATTTCCGATTTAAATTGATATGACGTATTGACTGTGTATGATAGGAGAGAAAAGGGGGGAATGTTCTTCACCGCAGTTTCTTTTTGTTTGTTTTCCCCTGCTGTACGCCAATGATCTATGTTGACACAGACGCAGTCAAGTTGTGAATACCAGTACACGACGGCGATACCCATTATTTGAGGGGTTTTTTTTTGTTCACACACACACACACACACACACACACACACACACACACACACATTCCCCACACACATTCCCCACCCCCCCCCCCACACACACAAGCACAAAATAAACCCCGAAGATGATTATTCTTTAAAGTGTAATAAAACACTATGATATATGCAGCGTACTTGATTTGTCAGCACGTAATGTATGAACTTACAAAATTATCATTTACGAGGTTATTTTATATCATTTACACTCGTAAAAGATTTACAATGAACTGCTCAAATCAGACGTGCAGACAATAGGTAGAATGCAGTCGTTATGGGTGTTGGAGTTTGTCTTGTTTTGTGTTCTCTTGTTTTGTTTTGTTTTATGTTGTTTTGTGTTTGGCAAGTCTCCTTGCCTCCTGGAAGAAGAATGAGTTGGTGTCAGTGTCCTCTTTTCATTCGTTTGCAGATTAGATTTACTTTATCGCATCTTAAATTCTTTACTTCTGAGACACATTACCGCTACTTAAATCGAAACTCTGCAGACGCCAACTTCGTGATAAAGTCTTGTAGCTGGGGGAATTTTATTGGAGTTCAACTAAAGGCGGCTGGAGAACTTTCTGTAGTATACGGGAAGCAGCCAGTGCCCTCGCGACCGCAAATTAAAACAATTAAGATACTTATCGTTCGTGACAAGTTCTTTGAGCAAGCCCCCCCCCCCCCCCCCCCCCCCCCCCCCGAGGTAGATGGGCCGTGCAACCGAGGAGAGATATCACGCCGGCTTCGCAGATGATTGGCGTAAGACTCGTAGGGCAGTGAGAGATGACTGACCGCAAGAGAGGCATGTTTTAATCAGGGAGCGGCGATGAGAGGGAGAGAGGGCGATGAGAGGGAGAGAGGAACGGACAGACAGACAGACAGACAGACAGAGGAAGGGAGAGAGAGAGATTATATGTACATGTATATCATGCCGTCATCAGTCTCCGCTTGACACCTGCGAGTTTCCTTATATACGATGAACAATAAATTCATGTGACGATGTGGGATCATTGAATTCAAGAGATGACCAAAAAGTTCTGAATCTAGATAGTACAATACTGACAGAAATCAATACAAAGAAGTTCATTATGTATCATGCTGTAAATGAAGAGAAAATGTAAAGAGAGCTAGCCAGGTACCAAAGTGATTGCAGAAATAGCATTATTGATAAATGGTGCACAACACTTGACAGAAAAAGGTGTAATAACATGTGTAAACATAAGTGACAAACACGACCATTGCTCAGGGTAGAAATGATATGTTAAGTACTTAACATGACCCTCGTAAACTCTTTGACCCAAACTTCATTGCAGATAAAATTGTCAAAGGTAATTCGATTTCCATCTCACTCTATTTTGTGTCACGTATTTTTAGATATGAGAAGTAATCTTATATTATTATAATTTTTCTTATCTAGTTGAGTAACAGTGAATTTCGAAGATGTGCTACCAAAATACGTCCACACTGATTACTGCAGGGCCTATTGAAATGATTATGGAAACATTCATGATTGCATATTCAATTATGAAATGAATTGGCAGGTCATATCACACACATTCTAAGAGTGTTAGAATCTCAAACACATATGTTAAATATATTGGGGTATGCTCCCTTTTACATAATAATCATAATAACGTACTTTTTTTATTTTCAATGACTTAATTTTCGTTATTTACACACGACTCGCCCTTTGGTTTGTTATATTGCTATTTACAACTGGATGTCCTTGATTTGACATTTTGTGTATTTTGAATTAATTGTAAGTTTATTGTCATGTTGCAAGCCCCCCTAGAATGACAGTATCTTGACTTTTGACGGGTTACCCTGTATGGGTAAGGAGCTCTGAATAAATGAATACCATAATCATCTAGAACAAATTCAATTTAAAAAATTTGTTTTCATTAAAGAAAAAAAAATAAAGTCACTGCTCCAAGCATCATTCAGGCTTTTTTTTTTTTTCTTGGGGGGGGGGGGGGCAAAAGCTTTGATCATTTATATTTTGATTTATTAATTAATTATTGTATTTACCTATTTATTTACTTTCTTATTCAGAATTCATCATCACTCCAATTACTTATTAGTGTTCTATTCATCACCGTCGTTATGATTATCATCAACTGTTAAATTGCAAAATAAAAAATCCTCACAGGGGATTCTAAGTTGACCTTTGTGTTTCTTGATGTGCTGTTAAAATACTCACAATGAATTACAATAACGTTGCTGATCTAATTTTTGCTTTGTTTATGAAGTTCGGACTACGCATACGTTTTGAAATCTTGATATCACATATGCGTTTACTTCTTCCACCTCAGTTTAATACTTGGTTGTTGTTTTTATGCTGAACTTGGGCAATCCTTGATTTTAGATTTCATTTAAATGTGAACGGATACATAATTTTTCATTATGAAATGGTAACTAGCATCGCCTTGAAAAGAATTTCATTTCTCAATATCAAATACTCTTTATGATTGGAATTCGTGGGTGAAAGTTTTGACTCAAAACATACTTAATACATACTGACATGACTGATGCAAAATTTACTATCACCATATTTTAAGAAAGAGCCCTGACACGCAAGAATTATCATAATGTTCCTGCAAGGTCCCTAAACTTTCTTCAACACGGCACATCCTGATATGCATAGGGAGCACTCCTACTCGACGATGCTTTCGACATTGCGATATTAGTGCCTTGCGGGTTTTTTTTTTTTTCAGTGAAATTATTTTCCTCGTAGACCACCAATAATCATGATATCCTGTCCCTTCCACATTATGCAGGAGCAGGCGAGTCGGGCAAAAGTACAATCGCAAAGCAGCTAAGGTGAGCACCCGAGTGAGTAGTATATCTGGTGCATGTATATGGTTGTGTGGGCAAACGTGGCGGGCAAAATGTCAACGTGTGGATTTCAGATGTCGTTTGTCTGTCTTGCATAGTAATCGTTTTCATTGATTTATATTATATTATATATATCATTAGATCCGCTTATTGGCAGTAATGGTAATAGAATTAGTAAAATTAGGATAGAATAATGTATTAAATGCCAATTGGTTTTTATTCAAAATTCAAATTTGGGGGGGGGGGGGGTCCCCTTTGTCAGAAATGATAGATTGATTATTCATGATGTTGAACATCAGGGATGTCTTTCATCCCTGACAAAGGGGGAGGCCCCCAAAAATTTGGATTTTGAATGAAAACTAATTTTCATTCAATGCATTCTTCTATCCTAACTTTACTATATATATAACTTTACTATATATTATATTATATATATTATGTATACAATAATATATAATTGGATAGAACTCAAGATCATGCTGTCAATACCAATTTACTCTCTCTCTCTCTCTCTATGATATATATATATATATATATATATATATATATATATATACCGTTTCTGCTAAAAGTCATTGAAAGTGTTGTGTGCATGCAGCACTACCCGTTTCACCTGGCTTCTTGCTGTTAATTCCACTGTTGTGACCATTGCTTCAGACTCCATACGCTGCTTTTTCTTTTTCATTTGTGGATGTGTTTGATTTTGTGTGTGTGTGTGTGTGTGTGTGTGTGTGTGTGTGTGTGTGTGTGATTCTGTTGCTGTTATCTTGCATTCGTGACTGAACGGGTAATCTATTATATACATTTTTCCGTTGCGTCATGATCAAAACGTAGCTTCACTTTCATGAAGAAAGTCACTTTACAGTGGCGGATCCAGAGGGGGCGCACCGGGCGCTCGCCCCGTCATTATTTTTGGTTAAAACAAAAGAAATAAAAAGTAAGAATGGAAGTGCGTGCGCCCCCCTTTAATTTTGCAAAGGCGCCTCCCCTTTACGGAATTTCTGGATCCGCCCCTGCTTTAGATATCCTGCATGGGGCCGTATTCAATACACCACATAGGCATGCTGCAATTCTGAGTCATTTGTCTTATCTCTGACTCACGGCAAATGACTATCCCACAGTAGCATTCAAAATAATTTATTTTGCTAATGCTGAATTTTTTTTTTTCAAAATTCATTTCCAAAATTATACATGTTGCTTCATAAAAGAGATACATGTGTAATAAGGAAGAATACAACTCTGAAGAAAATGAAATTAACATTGAAACCTAGAATTTAGAGTTTGCTTTTTTTGTTCTCGTTAAATTCAAAGCAATTTCTTTTTTTCTTTTGCTATGATACGTTCTGGGTTGGGTTTTTTCCCCAAATGCGTCATAGAGAGTGAAGAAGAGTTTAAATTAGGAATGGGATCTTTGGTTTTACATGGAAATATAAATCATTTTGCATAATGAATGTAGGCGTATTTATGAAATGTCGTGTTTCAACATGCATGTCCCGATACATATTTCCTCATCTGTAAACATAGAGTGACAAACATCATTATTTTGCTTTGAGTCAAGGAAATACTTTCTACCAAATGTTGACACATGGCCACATTTAAAAAAAAAAGTGTTTTAACGTTTGTGGATGAGATTCACAAAAGTTACAAATTGAAGAGTTATTATATCTATTTTACACAGATAATGTTGGGTAACGGTTTTCTATGAGCGAACTTGAATTGAAAATCACGAATTCTATTTTCTATTGAATGATGATCTATAAATCAAAAGAAACGAGCTTTCAATTACAAAGAATCTTGCAGATTAAAAGAAAAATCAGTTCCCCGTTTCACTTGATGGTTTGTCTTTACGAAAGTGGTTTAATGGCTTTTTACAGAGTATGAGTAACAGAATTTTGATTTAGTGTAAGAAAAAGATTTAATGTTTTTCCTCTGTCTACATGTTTTCAATTCGAGACGTCTTTTCTTACACAAACTGATTTATCTAAACTGCTTATCTTATACGTTTAAGCACATCAAAATAACGCTTAATTTCTAAAGATAACTATACAACGTGGCAGGTGTGATCCGTCGTTTTTAAAATAATCAAAGAGATACATGTATTTTTGACCACCAAATTTAATTGTGTGCATGGTTACCCATTACCTGATTATTGTAATGGTGTATTAATGGAGAAAATGTAGATTCGACAAGGAGGGCGTTTTGTACATCACAGATGTCGTTTATCATGAAATATCATCGCGGGCACAAAGGGATAACCCGATTTCACCCGTGGGCGAAATTCTGTGCAGGTTTGCGTATTAGATGCTACAGGGTTCTTCCAGCGGACAGATGACAATAATACCCTCAGTGTCTCCCTGTTTTCCTCCTCACGAACTGTCGGCCAGGTATGAGCTGCCCTTTTTAGACATCTGAAAAATGTCTTTAAAAAATGGTCATCTTATTGGTGAGGAAAGAAAGAGAATTTTTCAGATGAAAAAGGCGTAAATGACGGCGACCAATTGAGGATTCAAGCTCCAGCTGAAAACGGAGAATGCTTTGCTAATTGCAAACGATTCCACAGCCCAAACATTCGGTTCATGATTTTCGCGTTCCGCTCGGAAGTCGGCTTGATTGTGATCGAGAATTTTGAAGAGAATTATTCTGGGAGATTGCGGTTATCCCTCGAAGAGATGGCTTCTCACCCTATTTATCAGACCACAAATCCTCCGTTGGGGCTCAAAAGAAATCACCCTGTTCGATAGAAAGGGGATAGGTCGACTGAAAAGGTGGCTCCATTGTATGCATGGTGAGCTCCGATTATCAAGTCCCACGAAGGGTATACTAGCAAAGTCATCGCAAGTTGTGCCTTTCTCCACAACATTGCAAAGTAGCTGCACATGTCTGAGTGTGACGCTGATTTACCTGTGGATGACAAGCGACCACCTTACGATGTAATACAGTATGTCCCCCCCCCCCCAAAAAAAAAAAAAAATACAACAGGATTTCCGCATTGATAACTTTCAATATGATTAAACTGTCTGAATGTTATTTCAGGGTCCAAAAATATAACATCTTACCTATATTGTGCAGAAAACCCCATTCAATTCGAGGAATGTGATCGTTTTTAAGCTTGTCATGGGTCTGTTTCTTCCATGTTAAGCACTTGGATGCTCTTGGAACTGCATATTAATGTGTGAACACAATGGACAGAACTTGGAGGGAAGGGATTCCTGACATGCTCTACAAAGATCCTCATTTCTCTTTGACCACTGAAGCAAATCGGATGGGGGTTTCTGTAAGATATGGGTAATAAGTTATAGTTTCATACCCTGACATTGTATTTTGATTGATGCCCTATTTTTCAACTTATCATTGCAGAGGGTCCCAATATGACATACGGTATTATGCTGACCATGGGCGTGTCGGCAACAAATTCGAGCTAACTATTTTCCAATTTTATACGTCTGTTTCTTTCTACTACAATAGTACAGGGCATATTAATTATGGACATGCTTACAAACATTATAACATCTGTCATAGTCACACAATACATGTAAACCATCATGACGACATGCCGACGTGGATGAAGCAAACATTAGTTATCGTACATATCGCGCATTGGTGATGCCACCATCGGACGCACTAAAATTTGAACTGAATCATCCAAGATCAGTCCAATTATATTGAATTCTTATGGGGTGTGACTTCTAAATATACTAAAGCAGTCAAAATAAGTACATCGGTGCACTCACAGTGATACATTGGGTGCCTATTTATCTGCGATATACAGTGTATAGACCGTAAAATATTTCTCGTTGTATATCTCATTTGGTAAATCCTCGATTCTTATTTGTAGAAATTAGGGGCATGAATTCAACACTTGCCAGCAGCTTCATAATGCCAAACCGCCGCATAGCACTAAACTCCTTTTTTTTTTCTTTTTTTTTTTTGGTGTGTTTTACGCGGTATGTACAGTCGTGGACGTGTGTATATACTCTAATAATTGCTTGCCTTCCATAGCGCGAGAGGACAATCATAACAATCATGATGACAGTGACCGATGTGATCGCAGTGAAAACGTCTTTGACAGCGCCTAATGTGTGAACCAGCTAGCGCCATCGCGACCGCACCAAGTAGGATTTCATTTACTGTAATTCTATTCTGTATGATTATAAAACAGATAATGACTGATTTTGTTTTGGGCAGCGTTGAAATTATTGCCCCTCGGGATCTCAACTCTATGCAATTTGACCCTTAGTGCAAACTCGTTGCATGGAGTTGAAATCCCTCCGGTGGGGCAATATTATATCGACAGCGCCCCAAAAAGTAGTCCATATCCAACCACTCCACTACACAGCGTCAGCTGTAACGATGCCTGAAAGTTTTGCCTTATCCTACCACTGGCACTGCGGATGGAACAAAATAAGAAAAGAAAAGGAAAGTAACATACTACAATATTTATATCCTACAGAAAGGATCAGACCATTTGTTATTTCCAAAACTTCTTTTCTTTTTTCTTTGAAGAGTATGTTTCACTGTATTTGCAAGGTTATGTTAGTTATTCTTTAAAAAAAAAAAAGTCTAATAGCGTTAATTTTCATACCATCGGGTTTGCATCATTTATCTTCGCTGCGATAACCCTCCGTGCCATCTCTGAGCCGAACGGCGATCTCAACATTTCATCGTGCTTCTTGCTCTCTTTTGTATAGGATAACAGCCATCTTCTCCTTGGCCAAGAAATTTACTTTTCGTCTGTTTGGCTCTTGAGATGCCTTTCTTGCTGGTTTCCAACATGTTTACGAATACTGTCTATGCGGAATATGATCGTTTTTACCTGCGGTGCGATTGTCTCCGTGACACTCAAATTGCCATAATGAAGAATTCATAGCGGCTGCCGGCTCTGCGCGAGACGCGGCTGGTCTTTCCAGACATTATATATAGAAAGTCAAGGATCTTTTCTGGTTTAGTCGTCGTCTGGCAAAAGAAAAGTCGCTTGACCATTTTGAAATAAAAGATAAACATGTTCTTATCGAACAAAATTGGTATGAAATATGCACTCCGACTTAAGTAAACTGACTTCAGAGTCTATTGAATACGGACCCTCAGGTGTCAACGGCGCGGATATCAGAAAGTTTAAAGAAACTACAGTGTATACAGTGCAACTTATGAGGACTTGTATATATATTGGTTTATCATGTTTATAACATCCTGATCCTCACCTACGTGGCCGAAAGAATATCTGAATATTCAACGGCGCGGATATCAGAAAGTTTAAAGGAAATATACAGTGCAACTGTATGATGACATATAATGTATTGGCTTATAGCATCCTGAACCTCACCTACGTGGTCGAAAGAATATCTAAATATGTTGAATTTACTTTATGATATTTTTCTTACCTTTTTTCTTCAGATTACTTTGATACTTCAACAAAAACAATAATTCCAAAACTAGCCAGTGAAATCATCTGTCAATCGCTAGTAAAGCATTATGATTAACAAAAGACATTGGAATCACTCTCCCCTATAATGTAGACCAAGCATAACTTTCATGTTTCCCTGTAATGTCTTTTGGTTATAATTTTTGTACTTAAGAAATGATTGACAGATAACATCACTGGCAGAATCTTGGTTTGGAAAGTTGGCTTTTTTGTGGGTGTATCCAATTAATATGAAGGAAAGAAGTAGAAGAATAATTATTATGAAATGTATACAGGTGTAGCACGTATTTAGATATTCATTTTGCCACATAATTCATGTTTATAGATATCATGAATCAACATACATTTGCATTGCATAGTTCCTTTAAGCTTGCCACAGTTGGTCATATTACTTGCAAGCAAGGATGATACATTTGATACGAAGTCATAAGAAGGTATAGACCTAGAATCGATGACTCGCGTGGAAGAGGACATTAATTTAGCCGTTTTTTGCAATGTGACCAACAAAAAGGCCACAGCTATGCACACCGCACTGTTACACTGATGTCTGGACGCATCATGTTTATGTGCAGTGAGGGTCCTAATTCTATTACGTATTGCTTTCCCGTATCACATTCCCGCAGCCGTCGCACAATAATATTATCAGACGCTCAGTTTTTTTTTTTATTGTGTAGAATACAAACAAACAAACAAACAAACAAAATCTATCGATTGCACGAAACATCATCGTTCTATTTGTTCATATCTCTTGTTATTGTTTACTCTGAAATGTTCTCCTATATATAAATAGCAGCAGCATTATGCACTATATTGTTCATTTTTTGTAAAAGCACCAAATTTGCCTAACATGTAGACTGATATATTCTAAGTAATTGAGCCAATCGGTTTCCCCTGCCAGAAGTGCTGTGGCAGCCATTTTCCAAAATGACCGCTTCTTACTAGTCTAATGATCTGGTTTAGTGTAAGATGTATGCTTCAAAGTACAGTACTAAACGATGGCCATTTTGAAAAATGGCCGTTATGGCTAATTTTCTTGACAAATCTTTTGATATCTTAAATCTATATCATTATTGTTATCATTATTATTCTTATTTCCTGACCATGGGAGAACAAAACAATGCTTCGCTCTGACGTGATTTATATGTTTTTTTTTTTTTTTTATAATCTCTGGCTGGTATTTGATACTTTTTGCGAATATTGTGTAACACGTGTGACGTTTGATTAGTAACCAATGTACAAATAATACATGAATACAAGGGAGACAAATATACATCAACAGTTTATCTGAAATCGATCGAAATGCACCTCTGAAAGAGACCAAATGTTTGAAACAAGACTTGGTTTTCATGAACAAACAGAGAAAGAACTTCGGTATCCTGTCTAACTTGTAAATTACCGAGTACTGTACAGAGTATATATTTCATATTTAGTCGGAATGGTTTAAAAAAAAAACGATTTTAGGACTGCTTTCCTCATACTTTCTTTTTGTTAAGTGAGCACTGCTTCTCCTCTTCCTCCGCCTCCTCCTCCTCCTTGTTTGTCTCTGTAGTCCACTTCTAGCATGGTTAAATTTTCGTTGCATGATTTCAGATAACTATGTAATGTACAACGATGTCGATGAAATATGCTTGCCATTTTAACGCGTATGACCCTTCATGTAAGATGTATTTTTTTTTAATTGTTCCTCAATTTTGTGCAGCGTTCTCTTTAAAGTGTTATTCGTTGTTATATCTTTGCTATCTTAATCTACGTTTACACCTTCAGACATGTATGGCGCCTCAGGCCTTAAGCAAGTTATATTTGATCACCGTGTTGAGTTGAAATAGAATTGAACGAAATGCAAAATGATTCCGTCATCTTCTTGAAACATCTGGAGAACTCACCGTTATTGTATGCAAATAAGAGGTCCGTGACAACCCCACATGAACTTTACTCCTGTCTTTCGTCTCATGTACTGCCTGCATTGTAATCTATATGCTTTCAATCTGTGTAGATATTTCAGATCATAAGATACGTGGTAATAATGATCGATCTATGAATCGATATTCCGAAATGAAATTACAGGCTGATTCATCAGCAAGGCTTCACGCCGGATGAGAGGCACATGTACCGCGCTATCGTCAACTCGAACGTGATCGAATCCGTCCATGCCATTCTCGATGCCATGGAGAAACTGGACATCGACTTCGGCCATAAAGAGCGAAAGGTGGGGGTGTGACTTGATACTAGTACTTGTTAGCAGAAGTGTTATGATAACCTGACAAGCGGGCCACCCGTTTGCTCTTCAGCTATATATCTGGTCATTTTCTGCTCATGACATTATGAAAGGATTAAAGGGATGGTATAGTTTTGATTGAGGTGAGAATTCAGCTTTCAACGTTTGGTGAGATACTTAAAAACCACTACATGAAATGTTAAAGAGCATACAATTCTAGAGGAATTCAAAGTTTATTTGATGAAAATCGATTTTGAAATGTCTGAGATATCCAAAAATAAAGTAAAACAAAGCAATCCTAGTACAAGGTGGGTCCCAACTTTTATCAAGATTGGATTGCTTTGTTTTGGATATCTCTACCATTTCAAAACCGATTTTCATCAAATAAACTTTGAATTCCTCTTAGAATTACATGCCTTTTAATGTTTCATTAGAGGTTTCTCATCATCTTAAAAAAAAAAAAATCATAAAAAATGGAAAACTGGAGTCTCATCTAAACCGAAACTGTACCATCCCTTTGATACTTGATAGCAAAAGTGTTATGATAACCTGACAAGCTGGCCACTCGTTTGCTCTTCTGCCATATATAAATATCCGGTCATTTTCTGTTCATGACATTGTGACGTTATTAAAGGGATGGTATAGTTTTGGCTGAGATGAGGATTCAGGTTTCAACTTTTTGTGAGATACTTAGAAACCACTTTATGAAATGAAATGAAAGAGCATACAATTCTAAGAGGAATTCAAAGTTTATTTGATGAAAATCTGTTTGAAATGGCAGATCGAGATATACACAAATAAAGTAAAACAAAGCAATCCCAGTAAAAGGTGGGTCCCAACTTTTATTAAGATTTTATTGCTTTGTTTTGGATATCTGTCACATTGAAAATGCATTTCCAGGTTGTTTCATGTACATCACCTATCGGTCATTCAACTAGACAAACATGTTTACGGGTAGGGATAACGAGACAAAGGGTGCGAGTGAGGGAGCGAGAGAGAAAGCGAGAGCGAGAGAGAGAAAGTGATAAGACAGGTGTAAATGTTTTACAAGTAGCGCCATCGATGACCGAGAGGAGTTCATTTATTTTTGCATGTCAATTAATGTAGAAAGAAAAGACAGGAAATAGCTCCAGTTCCGGGAGAGTGCTGTATAGGTGTTTTCGTTCAAGTCCTTTTAGTTGTATCAAATATTCCAAATGCCTCGAAAAGGAGTGTCGTAGCCGAGTAGCAATTTAACAGTAGAGTTGGATCTTTTCGGGGCAGACACCATTTTGATTTCACCGAGAGAACATTGAGTTAGCTCCGTGATGGCAGGAAACCAACCTGCCACACTCAGGCGCCAGTTGGCAAGATAATTTTGTGTCTAAGCCCAATTTCGTTTGCGGCCAGGAGCCGTCCGTCCACCTTACCGTCAGCCTGTATACTGGCTAATTAGAGTTCAGATTTTGTTTGCTGCCAGAAGGCGTATTCCAACAGCCTTTGCAGCCTTCCAGTAGCCAAGAAGAAGAGGCATTTTGGTTATATTACACCGGTCATTGGTAAGTTAAATTGCGATTTGATTTCTGCTTTGTCGTGTAAAAGGATGTGAATGTGTTTCAGGGCACCACATATAGCCCCGGAGAACCCCGTGAATAAGTGATAAAGTATATTATAAACGATGCGGTGATGTTTGATAAGCTATGCACGGTTATATTTCCAATGTTTGAAACATTTCATTATGTGAATTTTTGTATGTTAATTGGATAATAATGCAGTTCGTAAATTGTCACTGTGATGTCAGGATTTTAAGCTGATAATCTTTGTGTGTGTGTGATTAGAACACACCCCACTGGTATATGTTGCATTTAAATGATTTTGTAGATGGCGCCGAGACCGAGGACGAGCCTACTCCCAGGCCGACGCATTCGCAGCAGAGCGACTGGGTCCGCCCCTCGCTAGGGAGGACTTTGGACGCCAAAGAATACGGAACGCGGGTCCCTCGCGACACTTTGGAGCTGGAACAGCAACCTCGCATATAAGGACGCTCCACCCACGAATCAGTTCATGTTCTGGAAGCGAACAGTTTGACAATTAATGTGACTCTGGGGACAACGCAGGTGAGCGATGAACCTGGCGGGTGCATGACACCCTGTAGATATGATTGGTTACGACGTGGAAGTGTCGCTGAAGTAGAGAGATGAAGGTCATGTTAAATTGGTAAAAAGATGAAAATAATGTGCACATAATTCGAAGATTGGTATTTATATACTTCATGATAATTGCGGGTTAGCACAGAACCCGGATGTAAACGGAAGCAGTGTAATTGAAGACAAGTGTTTTAACCGCGGTAAACCGTCGTGCGTGCAGGCTGGTCATCTCCGGATCAGCACTACGGTGGTGTGAACCAAATAGTGTTGCGCTTGATAGCAGATAGTGTATTGTCAGGGATAACGAATTGATAGTGAAGCTGGTATAATTATTCTGAACAAGTGTCAAGCCAAAATTACAGGTGGAACCGGACCAAGACAGGGTCCCGTTCACATGGTTGTCGAATATAAGAGTATTGTAATTAAATTTATCTCACTAAGAATTTTGATTTTTGCATTTTATGTTGGTCACAACTCCTTGATTTCAGTCCTGTAAATATTCCACAAATGCTTATATTAAATTGTACATTGAAGTGAATGGCACGAGTGTGATTGAGCATTATTTGAGTCCGCCCATGTGACATTTTCTCATCCATTTTAAAACCGATTTTCATCAAATAAACTTGAAATTCTTCTTGGGATTACATGCCTTTTTATATTTCATAAGAGGTTTCTCTTTATCTGAAAAAAAAAATCATAGAATGGAAAACTGAAGTCTCATCTCAACCGAAACTGCACCACCCACTTGATACTTGATAGCAGAAGTGTTATGATAACCTGACAAGCCCGCCACCCGTTTGCTCTTCAGCTATATAATATCTGGTCATTTTCTCTTCATGACATTATGAAGGGATTAAAGGGATGATATAGTTTTGGTTGAGATGGAGATTCAGGTTACATCTTTTGCGAGATAATTAGAAACCACTTATATGAAATATCGAAGAGCACGCAATTCTAAGAGGAATTAAAAGTTTATTTGAAGAAAATCGGTGTTAAAATGGTTGAGAATTTAATACAAAAAATCAAAACAAGTGGGTCTAACAAAAGGTGGGTCCTACCTTTTATTAGGACCCCTTTGTTTTTAAATATCTCTTAATATCATTTTGATATCAATTTCTTACATTTTGCTTTTTTTAATTTCTCTTAGAATTGTATACTTTTTAATATTTCATATATATGGTTTCTAATAATCTCACAAAAATTCAAAATCTGAATCCCCATCTCAACCAAAACTGTGCCATCCTTTTAAACTCGAAGACCGTAGGCCTAGTGAACGACGTGAGGAGAATACGAAAATCTCTACGTATGACAAACTATATTCAATTTCGAGTTCAAGTTCAATACTATTTTTTCTCCATCCCCGATATAATCAATATCACGTTCGTAAAATGTGAATGAAAGGGACTCAAAGAGAAGTCAACACAAGTTACCAAAAACCAGTACACATTGTACTTTTGATGAGAAGTAAAGAAGTGAAACATTTGATTTTGTTCAAAGAAACTGTTCAAACAATATCTTTGACTTTTAGATTCGTCATGATTATAAACTTCGTGATTATTATTGCTGTACCTCAGCATGATCAGACGTTAGTTTTACTTTCATATCGTTATGGTGATTCTTTCCTATCATTAAGTTACTTCGATGATCACTGTAGTATTGTAACCATCGTGTGATGACCAACAACGACATCATCATCTATTTTAGCACCGTTGTTTTCATATAAATCTCCTGTATTGTTCTACCTTCCCCAGGTTGATGTGGCGTACTTTTATGCATGCTCACAAATGATTGAAAGCGGGGAACTCAACATAACGCGTGAACTCGCAGCGACCATATCCCGCCTGTGGGCCGACAGGGGGCTGCAGGAGTGTTACCGTCGGAAGAGTGAATACCAGCTTAACGACTCGGCAGAATAGTAAGTGTATCATTACACTGGCATCATAATTACTTTCGTTTACGTTGGTGCAGGGTGAGAAACTCGGATGATATTCGTTATCCCGAAGGTTCGTTAATCCGAAAATGAAATGTAGATTGGTTATTTCGAAGGTTCTTTATTAAATGAAAAGAAGGTGCGTCGTAACGAACCTTCGGAATTACGAATATTGTTTAGTTTATGGATTAACGAACCTTTGCAATAACGAAACTTCTTCTTTTTTTCCAAGTGACTAATCTTCGGAAAAGGCAGCTGTTACTAGGAATCTCATCAGGTACAGGATTTTGTGACCGATCGAAAGGATTTAAACGTGCAGCTAGAAAGGTGACTATTCAAGACGAAAGGGCAACTTAACTCTCTGTTTTGGCTAGTACGATACCTTGGTTGAATGGCGAGTTTAAAAATGTAGCCATCTCGCCTTCTTGCCTTTTCGTCCCACACAAGGCCCCGAGTTGAGTTTTGACAAGTCATCTTATCTCTTTGTTGCCTTCTCGCCCTGATGGGGCCGCCTTGATGAGTTTCGGCCAGTCGCCTTCCTGCCTAGTATCGCCTCCTAAGCAAGGCGCTGGAGCCCCGCCTCTGCAAATCAGACAATAACAAGTGAACGTGTTCCCATGCACCCGGGATCGCAGGTTTCATAATTAACTGCTTTTATACGACCTCGATGATGATGGTTTATATCCCATCAAGCTAAGAAAATCCAAAAATCCCTCTGTATACCCAGTCTAGAAAGATACAAAATAAGAAATATTTCCTAATCAGAAAATCGCCCCCGCTCCACTTCATCGTCTTTCCAAATTATCAGTGATGGAAGCTATAGTAACAATATGCCTTCTTCTATAAGTCCATTTAGAAATAGTTTAAATTGGCAACGAAGAGACAATTTGAGAATCAACATAGATTTCTCTGGAATTGTTTGCAGGCCAACAGCAAAAATCTTCTGAGGGGCCCACATCCTACAAGCTTTGTCTTTTTAGTGGGTCCCTCCATTTTTCGAATTTTGCATATTGTTTACTTACTTCTAATCACTTGAGTTTTATGACTATGTTTAATTATCGTAAGGTGCTACAATCATTGTACATTCTTTTCATCCTACATAGTTTTACGCACCTCATTTTCTGTTACAAAAAAGAAAGTGATGTCTATATGTTCTTGTCGAAAAATGAAATAAAATTGAATTGAACTGAACTGAATTGAGTTCCAGAAAAAAAAATACCACCAAGGACTTCACTGCCTTGTCGGACCGTTACATGCACGCAAAAAAAACAACAACAAAAAACAAAAAACAAACACACGCACACACACGCACACACAAACAAAAAAAAACTCGATTCGATTGATTACCACCCCCCACCCCCCCCCCCGACAAAACTTATATATGTCCTTCCAGTAAGACGTGTTTTTACAAAACGCTCATATCTATTTATTACCTGATGGTAATCCGATCTGAAGTGATCGTGGAAAGAGGGACTGCTAAATAAGGGTCGTTCGCATCGTAATCCCCAGAAATCCCCCATCCCGAAGAATAGAGATCTCGCACCCGAAGCAATAATTGTACGAACAAAATTTTGTCCGTGACTTAATCGTAGAGAGAATCAAGATTTTGTTAAATAGGTTTTAAATTGAACGTTTCAGTTTATAATAACTCATCACAGTGATCCTGTATCATAATGATTATACAATATTATTATCATCCTACTCACAATAATCGCGTCTTGATTCCCAGCTTGATAAGAAAAGTGTACACATATTCATACAATTATAAGTATAATTATTATGTACGATGGAGATTCTATACATAATGTTATTTTTTCTCTATTAATTTGCTTCTAATAGCTTTTTTAACAAAATATCGTGCTTGGCGGAAGAAGGGTACATTCCATCCGATGAAGATATAATCCGAGCTCGGCTCAAAACCACTGGAATTCTGGTCACCAGGTTCACCCTGAAGTTTCGAAAGTTTGTGTAAGTAAAAATATTCCATTCCCACCCTAAAGATATGCTCACTTGTTATCGACGAACGATTGTATATATTATCACTAAAGCGTACAGGAACTATGCCCAACGTATTGCAGTTTAACCGAAAAATGGCTTTAAGACTAACAACAGTTGACTATTCACGTGTCCACTGATATATTACTAAAACAAAGATATTATATGAACAGACGGATGATTCAAGGCGTATCTCGCTTTTATTCTTAAAGACATAATTTACCATTTGCAGATGAAACAAATACCCAGCATTAGTGCTTCAAAATAGTTCTAAAGTGTGACTTAGGGATAGAAACAGCCAGTATAAAAATTTTAACCAGTATAATCGATGTTAAGTATTGTTAAATATACAAAATGTGAACAATAGTTAGAATAAAAATTTTTCCAGACTAAACCGTCTACATTTATGGTTTAATGAAAACAATAGTGATATCTCCTTATATTTTAGGTTTCATTGCAAAAAATTTACATGGTAGGATGTTTTGTGACACAAATGACAGACACAATCATATGCATCAAAAGTGATATCTTGAACATCTTTAAAATCACTGCTCCCAAAGGTTGATAAGACCTTTAATCATCCTATTTCCCTTCCGTCTTGAATTTTAAAGAGGATTTGTCTGCTGAAATAGTGTCCTTTAAATCAAACAACTTGGTTTTCTTGTGTGTAAATTGTATATCTGCGCTTAAAGGGATCATGTTGTTTTGGTTGAGACCTAATTTCAGGTTTCTAACATTTTTTTTGGTGAGATAATGAGAAACTTTGTATGAAATATGAAAGAGCGTGTAATTCTGTGAGGAATTCAACGTTTATTTGATGAAAATATGTTTTGAAATGGCTGAAATATCCAAAAAGAGCGATTCCAATAAAGTGTGGGACCCACACTTTATTACAGTCGCTTTGTTTTACTTTGTTTTTGGATGTTTCAGTCATTCCAAACCCGATTTTCACCAAATAAACTTTGAATTCCTCTTAAACTGGTATGCTCTGTACTATATCATAAGTGTTTTCTCGGTATCTCTCAAAAAGTTAAAAGCCCAATGCTCATCTCAACCTATACTGTACCAACCATTTAAGCAAGTATAGTCCCTGCCGTAAGAGCATGGTAAGGAAGAGGGGGGAAAGGTATGGGGGGGGGGGACATTTTGTGCATTGATATTCCCTCATGATTCTATCCAAAGTGTAATATATATATATATATATATATATATATATATATATATATATATATATATATATATATATAATATGTGTGTGTGTGTGTGTATGACCGTGCATCACAAAACAAACAAAAAGTCGCACCCCTTAATCTTACGCGAGGACTCAAAAAAGGTGAAATGATTCAACCAAGTCAATCTTCAGTTTTTCATATTTTCTGAAAGAATTATCCTTCTTCTACATTATTCTTCAGTTTGGGATCTTAACATGAATGGGAAAATGTGTTTTTAAGCAGTTTTTCTACAATCCTTTTTGGGGGGAAAGTATAGAATGATCAGGTATGTCTTAGAGGCTGCTTTTCATTTCTTGAAATCCTTTGCACACTCTTCACTTACAAGTCTAATAACTATTGATAGGATGAGGCTACTGCTTTGAAAATAAGCATTAATCATGGTCAGAATGTGTTAATAGAACATGCTCAATTTCACCTAAATCTGATAATCCCTTCATTGTTGTTGGTCCGATGGTTTACATCCTGTGTTTTGTCCCTTTCATAGCACAGCTATAGCAAGGCTTGGTAAAGATTAAGCGTTTGTCAATTTTAGCTAATACGGATAAAAGCATATTCCAATACCAAAATATATCAGAGATAACATTTGTTCTTTTGGGTGGTTTTAAGACACGATTTATATATATACGGCTGAAATTTGAGATTTTTGTCATTTTTGTATATGAAATGATTAAGAAATGTAGAGCATGACATCACCATCTTGCTGATTTGAATATTCGTAACCACTGTTTATGAAGTGTTTACCGAAAAATTTGGACATTTATTTTCAGAATGTCATAATTTCCTCATTTCTTTTCCTATTTGATCATTTTTACATTGTTATACAGGGAATATTTTTCTCTTTCTTAATGAAACTGATAAAATCCTGAAGTGGAGGTATCCTGGAGTATGATTTCTGAACTCTAGGTTATACCACACCACACTGGAGGGCTGGACGTGAAAGGGGAGGGTAAAGCTCTACTGGGCGATTCATTGAAAGTTTGTGCCCCTACCATATACGATAAGGTGCCCTTCAATGCTCCGTGACTCCTCATAATATAGTGTGTGATGGGTCTGAGGGAGAAATGTATACCAGCTTAAAATCTGTCCTGAATAAGTTCTTAATTTGATCTCTTTTGATCAGTCAAATGCGGGACGGTCTACACCCCCGCCCCCCCTTTTTTTTTTCCTGTTTCTCCTTCCCCGTCTCAGGCACACACACACACACACACACACACACACACACACACACACACACACATGTACATTTGCTCAGGTTGTTATGTAATTTTTATTGGGCATGAATTAAAATTCTTATAATCATCCTTGACAGTGAACTTTATTGTCATGACAATAATATGAAATAACAGTGGCTATAGATAATAACTACAGATCGGTGAAAACAAACAAACAAAAATAACCCTACCGCGAATAATTCGCATAGTCGCGTACGAGGAGGAGCACTTGAAACACTCCCATATAATTATCGCTCTTCAGCACTATGATTTACAGTTATCTCGACTGGTAATCGTTTGTTTGAACTTGCGAGTGAATTTGATTTCATCGACAGTCGCATTTCTTAAAATATCCGCCAGGAATGCATTAAGCTGCTCATCAGCTCACGCATCACCCATTATAGACCAAATCCCTTCCCCGTTATTCATTCGATAAATTATCGTTCATCCTAACCTTTTTGTTTACAGAGGAACGAAAATATTTTGACGTTTTGATTATTTTGTTGGATAAACTCTCCCCCCCCCCTCTTCTCTCTCTCTTTCTCGTAATTTACTTACCTCTCTCTGTTCTTGCTTTTGGAAATTCATTTTACAGGGTGATCGACGTTGGCGGTCAACGGACCGAGAGGCGGAAATGGATTCATTGTTTTGATGACGTCACAGCGATAATGTTTACAATCGCTTTGAGTGCGTACGACCAGAAGATTCGAGAAGATAACAAGACGGTAAGTAAAAAAAAAAACAAAGATTTTAGTGGAAAGCTTAGTGGAAAGTTAATAGAAAGCTTATTTTTTTTTGTAAGAAATAAAACCCAAATATATGTGTGGAATGCGTGAATACACACTTACCAATAGAACACATTAGTTAAGTTTGAGGAAAATCGCACAATCCATTCAAAATATCATAAATTTGTAAAATTTCGATAAATTCCCATCTCTGAATGAGAAGACTGAATATCCTCACTCTGAAAATGTTACTGATTATTTTCTCCGCAAGTGTCCTCAACAAAATTCATTTCATTATATTTTCATCCAGTGAGTATGGGTGCCCTAAATAAGGGTCTTGAATTTCAAGCAGGAGGTCCTGGGTACCTTACAATGTATGGGTTATAATAAAGTGTGAAAACTGAATAGGCTACTTCAGGTTAATATTCTTGCAGGGGCCGCGGAACCGTGGGGGAGGGGGAGGGGTGGTACATTGACCCTTGACCTCTTCAAACGCCCCTGTGTTGAATGTGGGCGTCCATTTATACACGTTCACTGTCACAAGAGGGATGAATAAATCAGCACTGAGAACGCTACTTCAGCGTGGGAGTGCCCATCCCTGGAATCCGTTTTGTGGATCAGCGTAGCGCAATCACGGCATTGTATTGATTGTAGCTGGGTTCTCGTCTTACTGCTGATACAGACATAAGTCCATTCCAATAATACCGAGCATCACAAGGATCTGACGTACTGGAAAACAACCAATCCGCCAAGGCAATCACAATGATGAAACATTTCTGATAGCTTAATTTTGCTTCAGGCTGAATCCTAAATCCCTATACGAAGAACTGTCCTCATGGTTGGCTGAAACGTAATGTAGTCATCAGGTAGTTACTATAACTTTTGTTTTATTACAGCCTTTCCTGCGTGTGCTTGAGTGTTCCATAGCGGCCCTTGATATTCAGTAAGAGTTTTAATGCATTACTAGCGACCTTGCCCTTGCTATCCCAGCTGTGGCGTCTTGTTTGCAGTAGCCGGAAAAAGAGGAAGAAGAAGAGTGCAAAATAACATGATACACTCATGTATGTGTGTGTGTGTGTGTGTGTGTGTGTGTGTGTGCGTGTGCGTGCACGTGGGAGTGGGGGGGGGGGGCGCGGTCACGTGTAGGAAGCACAAACTAGTTTTATAAATAAGACTATACGGAAACGATTTCCCTTCGAGGGACCATTCACTGAGGAACGCCTGTACGGTCCAAGCCGCTGCTGCCAGGCCGCTGAACCAAACTATGAACCTTTCGTTCGAAAGTACATTATCTTATCCACTAGGCCACAACGACTCCAATAGTTTAATATCTTAGTATGATGGTGTTTGGATCGTTGTTGCTGTTTAATGGATAGGGCTATAGACTCTGGTGCAGAAGATAGGGGTTCGAACCCCGCCCCTGCGCGTTGATCCTTGGACAGAATATTTAAGCCAAAGTATAGTCAGCTAATCAGGTTAAAGGGTATGTACAGTTGTGGTTGAAGTGAGGATTTAGCTTCTAACGTTTTGTGAGATATTCAGAAACCACTCTATGAGATGTCAAAGAGCATGCAATTCTAAGGGGTATCAAAAGTTTATTTGATGAAAATCGGTTTGCAAATGGCTGAGATATCCAAAAACAAGATGAAACAAAGAGATCCTAATGAAAGGCATGGCCTGTCGCCTTTATTATTATCATCACTTTTTTGGATATCTAAGCCATTTGAAAAAACAATTTTCATCAAATAAACGTTGAATCCTTCGTAAAATTACATGCTCTTTCATATTTCATAAGAGGTTTCTCATTATCTCACTTTGGAATGTTCAAAACATGAATCCCCACCTCAACCAGTACTGTACAGTCCCTTTAAGGAATAAAATGTTTCTCTGGTGGAACAGTTTCGAAACTGAAGAATACTGCGTGGGTAAATTAGATATGTTGTTGCGGCTGTTGTCACCTTTATCATCATCATTAAAGAATGTAAAAAAATCAGAATTCATTCAGTATTGTGTGCAGATATGCCATTCTGTTCTGAATTTTAACTGGTTATACAGAGTTGTTGCCCCTTTGATGCATACTGTTTTCGCCTTCGGTTATATTTTTTCTTTAATTCTTCGTCTTGTTCGAATTGTGGTTTCCATCCAGAGTCGAATCTCAGAGAGTAAGGAAATTTTCAAGTCCATCTGTAACTGCGTGTGGTTTCGCAGGACGCCCCTCATCATACTCTTCAACAAGATGGACCTGTTTGAAATCAAGCTGCAGACAGTTCCACTTTCGGTCTACCATCCAAGCTACACAGGTGAGCGTTTAGAGGGAGGGGGTGATCCATTGGTTTTTGTGGTGTCACGATGGGCTTACACAAGACGGTAACATGCACCCTTGCCAGGGTCTTCCGATTCAACTCCATATTCCTTTTATCATATTGAAACTATAGCGTTCTCTTTTTCGTACATCATCATGGGGTTGGGGAAAAGCATGTATAGTGACAATTCTAGCTACTATTAAGTTTTAGCGTTGCTTGACTTGTCATTCCATTGACAAACCTCGTTAATCAAAGCCTTATTTCATGATCTCTTGTTATGTTTCAAAGCCATCTCATATCTCTCGTGCAAACATAAATGTAAACATTTGAATATATATATGAAATATATATATATATATATATATATATATATATATATATACATACAATAAAAGATAAATAGATACATATACATATCACATACATGTACACATTATAAACATATATACATACATGTACACATTATAAACATATATACATACATTCATAATGGGAAAGAGAGAAAGAGAGATAGAGAATAATCGTGCGGAAGTTACACATCTACCTTAGATGAAGAAAGTAGCTGAGAACATTCAATAGTCTAAATCCTGAACAATATACCTCTAACCTTTAACGTTCTGCGAGGAAGTGTGCCAGGGCCTAGCCAAAGCCAGGACATGAAGGTTGAAGGATGCCCTCTTTTTCAAGAAGGAAATGTAATCAGTAACATCTTGAAGAGAACTCTAAAAGAACACGAGGTATATGCCAGGAAGAGACAAGAAGAATGATGAAAGGTGCGCTTAACATAAAACGATGGCAATATCAAGGATGCCCCACTCCAGGTGAAGTCTTTCGGAGAAGATTTTGATAAAAACGTGTCAGAAAAAAAATGCACAGAATCAGAGAGAATTGGGCCTGAAAAGAGTGGACAAAAATATACCCCCAGGTATAGGTACAACAGGTACAGAACAACTGTATAAGTGAGAAAAATAATCATAGGGTGACGCCATCGTAATATTTTCAGTGAAATATACATAATGTATCCGATTCTGACAAGAGAAGAAGCATTGAGGATTGTTTTTATGCCAATACTTTAAACTGGCGCCATTGAATCTCGGTGCCTCTATTCATTTTTTCTTCGATCCATTCTAGTAACTGTTATTCCTGCCAACTCGAGGCCTGTCGGACACACAGCAACAGCTAAGGCACACAAATTCGATTCTAAGCACATCCAAGACCACGAAATCCATTTCTCTCTGGGCTCCATACTTAACACTGTTTTTTATTGGTTTTTGTTGTTGTCGTTGTTGTTGTTGTTTTGGGTAGGATCCGACGATGTGCAAGAAGCCAGACAGTTTCTCTCGGAAGAATTCCTGCGACTCAACAGGTGCGACACGAGGTCAATCTACCGCCACTTCACCATAGCAACGGACTTGAGCAACATCCAGTTTATGTTTGACGCGTGCGTGGATGTGATCCTGCAGAGTTCGCTAAAACTGTGCGGAATGCTCTGAAGTACTGACAGTATAGAACAGAGTAAAGGACAGCAGACGGCTGTGAAAATGAAAGGAACAAACAAAGGATCCTTGACCTTACATCATGTCGCTGTCACAGTCCCCTAGGATCCGATGTCCCCGGAGGGTCCTTATACTTGAGACGCGCTGGTGAGACGCACGTGCGTCTTACCAGCAGACAATGCCACGACTAAGATGGTAACAGTAAATCTATTTTAGGAGCCATTGAGATGGATAAAAGGTGCCTTCCCGTTTAACCGACATACAATCTGCGCAGTGCATGACTCGCTATGGCCAAAGTGTGTTTCGTTATGGCGTCTCTTCGCGGGAACTTGATGAGGATCGACATAGCATTCCTTCAGCGAATTATTGAGAGAACGAAGTGACCCTGCAGTCAGAGATCCGCCATGTCAGTCCCAACGATTTCAGTGGTGCATTGTTTGTATATACTTTCTCGAAGGATATGATGATGAATATCAATACTTTGGACGTGCCTGAACATTTCCGCATTATTCTTGTTATGCGCCGTGTTTAACAATTGCGGAAAACAATTTCAGAAACATATATGATGCGCAACCACGAAAGCCATAAAATGTTGAGAATATACATATATATATATATATATATATATATATATATATATATGTATATTTACTTATTTATATTTCGGGAATGGCAGATATGAATTATTCTGTCAGATGCAAATCTTTAAATTGAAATGCAATTTGTCCGACTTCATTATAAGGAAAATTAAAACAAAAAAATAAAAGTAACAAAAAACTGTGAAGATCATAATGTCAAAACCGGCTTCACGCACATTTTTCCTCTTTTTATGATCTCCGATTTTATAAGAGTAACGTAATGGCACACCACAATATAGACTCCTACTTCAATGGATAGCGAGAATGCGATTAGCTACAAATCTCCTAGGCGGCTCGACGCCCTCTCCTGAAAAAAAAAATGCTCCCAGGAGAGTTCAGAGTTATATGACAAAATGGCGTTCTCTCAGTTTGCCGACCTGCATAAAACGCGTATGCCTTCTCGTCTTGCAGGACAGACGCCATGACAAACTTCAACAAGTCATATTCTTGCCGCCAGTTTAATATTTTGTATTTGATATGCAAAGATCACTTTCTTTTCTGAATGCAGATACCACACCAACCAAAATTATGCATCTACTGTAATCCTACCATATATAACTTTGTGGCAGGAAATACCGCATTGTGAAAATTGTTTCGAAAAGTTTATACGATCTGTAGAAGTTGAAAGCGCCATTTATTATTATCATTATCATTATAATCTTTATCATTATCATTATTATTATTACTATTATTATCATTATCATTATTATTATCATTATAATTATTACTATTATTATCATTATTAATATTACTATTATTTTATTTTGCTGTAGACTTTCCACGATAGAATTTGTAATTCAATTAATTTCTCTTTCCATTTTGTGATTGGAGTTACGCTGGACGTTTCTGGTTGTTTCTGATATCAAATTCTCTTCTCAGGCGATGTAAATGAAGAGTTTGTTTGCAAAAACCGATAAGTCCATTTTTGAAGATTTTGAAGTAAGGTCTCTTTCATAAAGTACAAAATAATACCTTTTAAATTATATATTGGTCACTACATCATAAAGGTACATTTTTGAAGTTATGGTCAAAAGAAGCAAAAAAAAATCTTATTATTCTCTTTATTTTTCTTGACCTTTAATCGCAAATATCTCCATTTGTCAAATATGGACTTATCGGTTTTTGCAAACAAACCCTTCAAATGTTTTCTCACTAAACAACCAATGACTGATGTCTGATTATGTATCATTATCAATCAATAATCAACAATAACATGATAGCAACCTAGATTAGATAATTTCTAGAAAATAGTGCCCGCTAAACCCACTCGGCGAAAATGATTGAAAATTAAGATCCGTGTATTGCAGACATGTATAATGAGAAATTTGTGTCCCTTTTGAACTAATGTGATTTCATTTATGAATGAACTGTAAGTAACAACACACAAATAGAAATGAAACATAAGTTATAGAGTCTTTCTTCAAAGAAAAAAGTGGAGTTTTCGGTGCCAAAACTATATTGATCACGAGCATTTTGTTGCTGTTGTAATTTTTGGAGTATAGGAAAGCATCACCCACACAAACTCTTTTGCCTTATTCAGCTCCTGAAATGATATCATTTTAAACTTATTACAAATGAAGGGAAGTTATATGTTATGCTTTGTGTGTGTGGTTTTTTTTTAAAATAAAAATCGCTAAATGCGACTCAAATTGTGTCGTAGTCGTGTCTTTACTTTCTGTAGCAAACGATGAATTGACAATCATAAATAACCTTCGTGAGATTTGTAAACCTTGTGATTACGTAGTGTCTTAAAACGTTAGAGAATAAAGCCAACGTTCATGGCATGTTGACATTCACTGTCACTCTTATTTTTAATCACGTTAATCTAAAGTTTCCCCACACAAATTCCCAAACCTACTTGCGGCTGATTTCAATTTTCAGTTTCAATTTATTTTCATATTTCTCACAAATAGCACAAAAAAGTATACTCATACAATACGAAAATTATACAATTTTAGCAAACATCATTATTTTTTTTTTATGTTTGCTTTTATTTTTTCCAGTGGCAACGAAGCACGAACAGAATTTTTAGCTGAGTCTGGAGAGCGACCTATGGGATAGTTCTGTTTGCTAATGAATATGCCAATTTTGTGCACACATTTATGTCCATAGCAAAGATTTTGTCAGATTACCAGAAAGCTCTCCTGGGTTTTCTTGAAATTTGCCTGACATAGCGTACGATTACACTTTGCCTGGAGAATTTCTGGTTAAAACTATGGGCAGAGGTGACTCCAAAATACTGTTCACTGAAGGGCGCAGCCACGAAGTAAATTGGAGGCACCGAGAACCACAATTTTAACCAGAAACCCAAAATTAGGCAGAGTTGTTTTCTATTTTGGATCAGGAATTTAAACAAAAGAAGGAATGTGAGGCGAGAAGTCGTGTGGTGGATGCGATGTTGTGGAGGCGTCCTTAACTGACCGTATGAAACAACGCACGATGTCAGAGTTGTATTGTGATGTCACAATTGTTTTATAGAAATTTGAGAAATTTCACAGAGTGTCGGTACGAAGCAGCTCGCGGTGTCAGAATTGCTTTGTGATATCATTTCACAAGTAGTATACTATACTATTTGGAAAAGACATCATTTTGCAAATAGTACGCAATGGAGTTTCCAGCAAGCCAACATTCTGACATGGCTGAAAATACCTATAATTACGTGAAGCAAGCGCTTTCAACCAATCATAAGAGAATACATTTCTGATTAAATATGGTAACAAATATAGTGTTTGCAAGTTTCTTTCCAAGTATTGAAACACATTGAGCCTGTTTTGTATAGGTTGATGGAAGAGTTAGTTCATACACATACACGTATACATAACTGCACAGGACGAAAATTGTCGATAAATCTGGATACACTAGGCCCTGTTTAACCGGTCTGTGGCCGTTTCTATAAAGTTTCATATTCCAGCATACTTTGTTCACAAAAGATTGCCTTAACACCCACAAACCTTGTGGCTTGTCCTTCCTGGCCAAAACAGATGAATGTTAGGTGAATTCTTGCGTAAGAAACTCAATTGGAGGAAGCAGTTTAAGAAGATGGTTCTTTATTACGCAGCAGGACAAGAAATGTCCTTGTTTTTTTTATACGTTATACAAAACAGCAAAACGGTCCACTTGCCTGTCATTTCATGTCAGTATCCAATATGCTTCTCGGAGATGTGACTTGCTATGTGCAAAGCAGAATTGATTTGCCAAAAATTCCTGACTTCTGAACTCATGTTCTCATACGGGTATGGTATGAGAGATGGTGTAGGAGCATGTCCACACGAGGGTAGTATACATAGGATGTTCGAGAGCTGGCTATAATATAGACCAAAAAGCTGTCTGTTTTCTACGGATTAATAAACAGAATTCCATAGGTGTGCTGGTGATGATTGGGTTTTTATGACCGCCTTTCTGAGCAATCTGAAAGCTCATTTTGATCTCAATATGTCGGATATATTTTGCTCGTTTACCCCTTAATGGAATGAAATTTCCCCAAGGGATGAAACACTATTATGCAACAGAATTCAATCAATGTGCTAAACGATTATCTGAACTGCATGTTCTGAAAGTCTTTGACTCTATACCCTTCGGGGAAGCCAGTTTCATCTCACTTTTCCACTTAATTCCGACAAATAATGCTGATATATGGTATAATCTTCAAGTATAATTCTGTATAAATCAATTTCAGATTAGTGCCCGGACATGGTCAATCTTTGCGTAATTTCTATCCGCGCATCCCCGTGTCTTTACCATAAAGTATCTCTCATCTTTCATAAGTAAGGACTGTAAAAAGTACTTACAATCATAAATACCTGTCTTCCTTAAAGAGTGGCTGATCATTACACAAAGAAACATGAGTCAATCGTCTACCTATCTGTGAAGCAGATCCAGTTTGGCACATGTTTCAAATACATCCAAATGGCGGCTTGAAGAGAATAAGCCTTTTGTGTATCCACCTCTTGACCCGCCTTATTGTATGAGCCAGACGATGGTAACAGTGTAGTACATGATAGAGTGTGTCGTGGCCGGTTGGTATGGCTCTAACGTGAGGGTATGTGGTAGAGAAATAAGGCAGGAGGCGAGGGAGGCAAGGGAAGGGTAATGTGGTTTGTGGCGGCAAAAGATGTGGCGAGGACAAGAGAGATGCTATCGACCGACTGTCAACCACTCCTAAACGTCAACGCAATCCTCTCTCTTTAACTCAATTTGTCTGTCTGTCTGTTTCGTATGTCTGTCTGTCTGTCTGTCTCTCCCTGTCTCTCTCTCTCTCTCTCTCTCTCATTGTCTCTCTCCCTCTCTATGTGTCTGCCTATCTGTCTGTCTGTCTGTGTGCGTGTTTCTTTCTCGCTACAACTCTCGTTGCTCAGATTTTACATTCCACATTGCGCGCCTTTTTCGAGACTTTAGGCGAGGCAAGGGGTGAAAGCCAACGGGGTTGTCACCCACTCTGTTCCACTCCCCCCCCCCCCACACACACACACCGTCGTTCACCACCGTCACAAAAGTCGCGCGGTGTGGAAATAAATCTGAAGTCACGTGGCCAGAGGCTACATTTCCGGCAGCTGATTGCTACATTCAGCATCCATTTTCTGATGCATTTCTTCCCTTTTCATGCTACCACTGCCATAGGTTCTTGGCATCTCACTGTCATTTAGCTAAATGATATAAATTTATATACCGTTTACCTTTATACAACTGTACCCTTTTCTGTCACACAACTTCTCTCCTAGTTATCCCTCTCATCTTCTTTTTTTCTTGGTAAAGCTACTGTGTAGATGTAGCAAAATGCCAACTGTATTATCATACTGGACAAGTCAATCTTTAAATTGAAATTCACAGATTCGTAAATGAACAAGATAGCTTTATAGGCTACCTTATCGTGACTGAACTTAAAGGGATTGTATAGTTTTGGTTGAGACCTAACTTGAGGTTTCTAACATTTTTGTGGTGAGATAATGAGAAACCTTTTTATTTATTTGGTGAAAATTCGTTTTGAAATGGCTGAGATATCCAAAACAGAGCGATCCTAATAAAAGGTGGGACCCACCTTTTATTACGATTGATTTGTTTTACTTTGTTTTTGGATGTTTCAGCCATTCCAAAACCAATTTTCATAAATAAACTTTGAATTCCTCTAAGAATGGTATGGTCTGTACTATTTCACAAGTGGTTTCTTGGTATCTCGCAAAAAGTTAAAAGCCCAACTCTCATCTCCACCAATACTATACCATCCCTTTAATATGTCATTATCACAGCAGAAAAAAAAAGTACCAAACAAATGTTCAGTGATCTGATATTTGACTTGGATTCTGATGAGGCCTATAGCTATCTTATAACATTTGTTGCAAGAGCTCGAAGGAGATGGCTGATTAATTGCTGCCAAATTGGTTTTTCTGTGGATACATAGAGCTGTAGACATATTTTCTCAGCAAATCTTTTTTCTTCTTCTTCATTTCAATACGGTTTAAAAGATAAAGAAAAATATTATCTAACAGTCCACTTAACTATAATAACTTGGAGACAAATACTGCACATTTGATATTCCGGTATATGTCTCATCGGTTATTTAAAAGTAATGACCGTAATGATTCATGTAGCCCGGAAAACGTTTCCTATCCTAAATAACAATTTACGCGTATTTAAATCACTTCGTGTTCAAAATATGCAAAGTATGACGTGTCATTACATGTCTATACTGAACGCAATATAGTGATCAAAACCTTTCACTATTTCCTTTGCCTGACGTGATTCGGATTTCAAATACGTATATTTCCATACGTCTTCGAGAATTTTTGTTTTCTACTGGGAATATATTTTGTTAAGCCGCGAAATAAATCCCGCCAATGTGTATAAGTAGAATAGCTAGCCTATCTCGAAAATATCCCCCTGAAGCCGTTCAGGTTGTAATACTAAATAATCCGTACGATAACCTTTATTCAGTTCGATGTACGTAAACATAACGTCAATGTCCATGCAATAAAACGCCTTGTCATTTAGGAGCACACAATATGTTTGGATTGAAGAATGTGTTAAAAGTTTCCATGTGGTACTGGATAGGGAGTTGCCGTTGCGTTGCCATGTATACCGTTGTCATGGAAACAGTTCTGACTGGCTAAAGGGATCCCATTATTTGGATTACATTCCTATGTCATCGCTGGACTATGGGACTAAATAAAGTAGATCTAACTGACGAAGAATTGGCTGATTCAGATCGTGACAATGGTTGTAGTGATTAGAAAATACGATGATGACGGGAACTGCAGTGGTGTCGGGATTATCGAAAGCGATTGAATTTGGATTGAAGGATGACTATTCGTCAAATTATTTTTGTCAAATGAATAAATGACACTATGCACCAAGGTACATCTGTAGGTACTTCTAGTCTGTCTACCCGCCCCTTTCTTTCTCACGCGACTGTCTTTGAACATAATTAAGGTCTAAGTAGTCTGTTAACTATCAAAACATGTTTTGCTTTGTTTTTTGTTGGGGGCGGTCGACGAACTGGTTTAAAGGTCCTGTTTACCTTTGGGAGCAGTGATTTGAAAATGTTCAAGATATCACTTTTGATGCATATGTGTAGGTTATTTGTATCACAAAACATCCTACAATATAATTTTTTTGCAATAAACCTAAGATATAAGGAGATGTCACTATTTTTCTCATTAAACCATAACTTTAGACGGTTTAGTCTCGAAACATTATTATTATAACTATTGTTCATATTTTGTATATTTAGCAATACTTAACATCGATTATACTGATTCTAATTTTTACATTGGTCATTTCTATCGCTAACTCACATTTTAGAACTATTTTAAAGCACTAACTCTGGGTTTTTGTTTCATCTGCAAATGGTAAATTATGCCTTTAACATCAAAATGCTTTAACTGCTCGTGAGATCCAGACATCCTATAGAGCGGGAATTCTTATTCTCTCCGTATCAGGTTATCTCGTCGATATCTGTCTGTTCTTCCGTAAGTTTACGAGTAATTATTGACATGAATAATACATAGTGTTCATCCCCCAGAAATCGTGTTGCTTTACCTTATATCTGTGGGTGTGTAAACGGGAGAACGAGAGGGGAGAGGGGAAGAGACAGACCGAGGTAGAGGGAGAAGCGGGTGCCTTTAACGCTTCGTGAGCAGATCGCTGCGATTCGAGGACGCTGATAATCTATATCTGTCAATTTCGAAAAGCATATTATGCGTTTAGTGCCATTTAGCCGAATTACGGAGCGCATCAACCTCAAAGAGTGTCGCTCAATTCGGGGGAGAAATAAGATGAGAATCGGTTAGATTTGCGGCGATGCATTTGAAGACTTTTAATATCACTTTGTCGTTCGCACGTGCATTCGATTTGTGGTTGACCTCGAGCTGTAAAAATATACTGTCCCCGATTCTCCTCCGCGCCCACCGCTGGAGTGTTCCCACGGCAAATTGAGAACATTGTCGCCGTGCTTTCTCCTCACCCTCACGTATGCGACATGGAGCTCGAAGTTTATATTGTAAGGCTGTACTTACAACTTGAAATGTATCGTTCACACTAGCGCTCGTTTTTGTATACCGAATATAATAAGTGTATGCGTTCGCGGTATACGAGTACATCTTGTATAGGTATTTTACATACATTTTTATGTATCGCATGGCAGCTAAAGCACCTCAAAATTGGGATAGCATTTCCTTTGACATGCCGTGGTTGCTTTATTTTTGGGGAAAGACAGCTAGGATTTGGACAGGACATCACTTAACTGATTATCTGACCATTAATCCAAAAAAGTCATTCTCACCAAAATTTTATATACAAGGTCTGGTCACCCAAGCGACGATATACTGTATATAACTCTGGGTCCAGCTTTAGGAAGACATTGTGTACATAAGCAATGTCGGCAGTAAAGCATTGAATATAGTTGAAAACGTTAAGGAGACACAAATTGTCTCCTTGACGTCGTGTGTCTCTTTAATGTAGTTACAGTTGTGAGCATAATGTCTCCCTATCACTAGTATAGCTGGGTCCATAGTTATCTCTCTCTCTCTCTCTCTCTCTCTCTCTCTCTCTCTCTCTATATATATATATATATATATATATATATACATATACATATATATCCTCTGGTGACCGGTTCAAGGCACTACAACCATTAAATCTGAAAGTGAAGTAGTCAGAAACACACGGGTTATACACAATCCATTTCGAATATTAAGTGCCCGATCAGGCCACCAAAAAATAACCTTCTTGGAAATTTGGTGGCCCGACATCGATATTTTTAGTGGCCCCAGACCACCCGGCCACCGCTAATGTCGAACCCTGTGTACGCATGCATATAATTTATATATATATATCTATATACACTGTATATATATATATATATATATATATATATATATATATATATATATACAATGTATATATCTATATCTATATCTATCTAAATATATATATATATATATATATATATATATATATATATATATATATATATACAATGTATATATCTATATCTATCTATATATCTATATATATATATCTATGTGTATATATATATATATATATATATATATATATATATATATACATTGATAACTAAAATAGCTTTGGAACAAGTGTCATCTTTGGAAAGAAAAAAAAATACTCTACTTTGTTTGCCGTGCGAGATAAAATCAAACTCAATCAATAGTGTGCTGAAAAAAAAGTCTCTTGCTTACTCCGATCACTTCTTTTCACAATAACATTACCGTAATACAGAACCTACCACACAAACTCGTGATAACATTGAGCAACACAGCAGTGTAATTACTACGTCTCTTGGTTTTTTTTTTTTTTTTTTTTTTTTTTTTTTGGTGTTTCATTGTTTTATTATCACAGCTTCAATAATCCTCATGCAAAATGCAGAGTCCTGCAATCAACGGATCCAGTCAGAACTGAAGGTTTCCTGACAAAATGAAATTTTCAAGGCATTTCTCTCCTGCCGGTGTCTCACATAGCTTATAAACTTTCTTAGTGATATATCAATAAAGAGTAACACGATATACAACAGAAGGGTATCAAAAATAGTATAACAAATGCCTGTCAATTTTTGCATCTCATCAACTTTCCCAGATCTAACCAGCCGATACAAAAATATTTTACACGGCTAGGCTTCCCATATTTCCTGAACCTTCTACATTATAAAAATGACAGTTAAACCAATATGAATATCTAAAGAACTGTACGTACACCTAGCATTATTCAGCATACACTTTGCTACACATGTATTGCATCTGAAAAAGTTGTTACATATTTGTACTTCGGAATACATCTCTTCCTACCAAAGACTCGAAATCCAATAGATTTACAGAAGTTAGTGTCATTATTGAGCTGAAAAGTTAAAAACGGGTTGATATTCCTCGTCCACACTTGTCACGCTACAACACAGAAGACCAGGACGGTAATTCTCATGAGGTACGGCAACAGGAAAAAGACATTAAAAAAAATATGTAAACGATGTCCCCTTTAGCTATGCATCATTGCATATGTCAAAATCTTCATTGATTTACATCAAGAAACGAATCTCGGCATCTCATTCTCCTCAAGCCAAGTTTGACTCATTTTTTGACAATATTTGCAAAAATCACTGAAGTATTTGGCATTAGGGCCTATGTGTATATTTCAACTATGAGGTGGGAAAAAAAAGAATCATTGAAACCGTGACGGAAATTACCCGTATCTGAAACTCGTGATAGCCACAAAATTCATTGCTGATTGGTGTTAAATTTGAATTCATAGTTTCGTGAAGTAATGGAATGTTATAAAAAGAGCATATCATTCTAGACACAGTACTTCATTCTCCAATATTTATATTAGCTTTTCCCCAACCACCTTACGACTACAAATTAACACCTTTTTTATACTTTCACTGCGATTGTAGTTACGACTGAAATATCAGTTGATGTCCATTTTGTATCCCCGTTGACAAGAAATCCAGTTTTATCTAATGTCAATATTATTATTACTACAAATGACTGAAAGAATCATCTCGGGAGAACATTTAAGCATGAACATTTTCTAAGTGGAAAAAGAAAATACAAGATAATTTTTTCTACATAGTATATTGCTTCAAGTATACCATGGTCTGAATTACACGCATTAATTATGCATCATGAAAGTCAGTCACAATGAAGTTTCCTTCTCTTTCCTTCTGAAAAACGTAAAATGAACCATTGATCTCCAGGGCCAATAGATTGTGTGATGAAGAGGACTGCTCTAAAAAGAATTACATGTGAACCCAATAATGGACAGGCTCCTCAAGAACTTCAGCAAGTAAAATCTTATTTCTAATTTACTATATAGTATGTCCCGAAAAATACAATTGGATTTCTGCGTTGATAACTTTCAAAATGATTAAACAATCTGAATGCCATTTCAGGGAATGAAACTATCAATAACTTCTTACCTACATGTTGCAGAAAACCCCTGGACAAAACTTGGAGGGAAGGGATTCCTATAGCAATCTCTACACAGAACCCCATTTCTATGTGACCAATGAAGCAAAACAGATGGGGTTTTCTGTTACATGTAGGTAATAAGTTATAGCTCATACCTTGAAATTGCATTTAGATTGATTCACTACATGTATTCTAAAGTTATAGTTGCCGATTTCTTTTAATTTTTTTTTTTAAATATGGTATTATATTAAATCGTTATAATGTGATGACTCATACTTTGATGCAAGGAGCACAAGTATCATCCCACACTTTTTAACTTTTCAACCATACACAAACACCTCAACCAGGAGTGAATATATACCTATGTTGGTACATGTACATATCCAAATCAACATAACTGTACAGACAGCATGATGTCGTCTGATTTTTTTTTTTTCAATGAGAGGCATCACCTTTACTGCTTCACTGTTCACACTCTACACTAAAAAGAGCTCTGATTTTGGCTTTCATTTCACCCCATCTTCGTATGTACATGTATCTCGATATATGTTTAGGCAACATAGATGGATAAAGTAATATCCAAAATCTACACATTTACCAGTTTTACTGACAATTGATTATTTCAGAAGATGCTATGTAAGTGGTGATTATTATAAAGGTATTCTCACAATACAAAAAAAAAAAAAAGAACAATAAATCTGATTTAGGCAACTTACTAGCAAGAAAGACTAGTCATACTAGCCATCACATATTTGATATTTACTCTTCAAAACTTAATTGCACATTGCTTGCTCTAGTAATGCTGATGCTGTAGACAGGTATGACTGTACTCACAATGAAATGACGAAGACTTCCTCTGAATAATACACATGACACTGCATCGAAAATCTGTCAAATTTACAGCACCTTTCATGTCTTCATGCTCACTGAATAAAGATAGCTTTTCCTCCAGTTATTAAAGGACAAGTCCATCTTCATAGACATGTGGATTGAGTGAAGGCAACAATAGTAGTAGAACACATCAGTGAAAGTTTGGGGAAAATTAGACCGTCCGTTCAAAAGTTATGAATTTTTAAAGTATCTGCGCAGTCACTGCTGGATGAGAAGACTACCACAGTGTATGATGTCACATGCGTACAACAATATAAGGAAAATAAAAAGAGAATTTCATAAAACTTCACTTTTTGAAAAAGTGCACATTTCTTCAACTAGTTACTGACGTATGTTAAGGGTAATATTATTTCCCTTGCCTTCTGAAAGAGAGAAGTCGAGTGTTCTTTTGTTATGCCAGAAAAGTAAAAATATGTTGAATTTTCTTTAATCTCATGTGACATCACAAGCCATAGCAGTCTTCTCATCCAGCCTTTAGTAAGCAGAAACTTTAAAAATTCATAACTTTTGAACGGATTGTCCAACTTTCCTCAAACTCTCACTGATGTGTTCTACTAAAATTGCTGCATTCACTCAACCCACATGTCTATGAAGGTGAACTCGTTCTTTAAAAACAAAATCCATTCCACTTATTTCCTCATTTTGCCCTTGTCATCTTCATAATATGAATATATATTATATACATACTGCCACTACTTTCTGTCTTTTCCCTCTTCTAATCTATCTACGTGTATTTCTTTTGTCCTTCATTTCTTCTTCACTCCTTTTTTTTTCACACACTGCAGAAATATTGCTGTGACACATATCGCCATAGTACTTGATTAAATTTTCAGGAAAAATGTCATACATTCATTGGCTACTTGTGTGGGAATGTGAGCAGGAATGAACAAAGAAATGAAAGAGCTACAATCATTGAATAAAAAATAGTGCATCTCAACAACAACAACAAAATGATTAAAAAAAAACTTCTCAAATATCATGTAAAACCCCACCTGTTATGAGACATATAAAAAGTCGTGACTTTTAGCATGTAAAAAACCGAATCATCACATACTGTAAAAGTGGAAATTTTCGCGGTGTTGAAATTTTCACGCATTTCGCGCAACCAGAAACTAGCGCGAAAATAAAAAGCATGCGAATATTTTTGCTTGTCATATGTTCCTGTGCGTGATGTCTTGATTCCGCAGAATTAAAAACATGCGAAACTCTTCTTACCCGGCCAAGCGCGAAAAATTAGTCGCGCGAAAATATCCACTTTTACAGTAAACAAAAGCTTAAGGGTGGGCAAAAATGGACGATTGCCTCAAAGGAAGTACTTGAAGAGTTTGTTCGCAAAAACCGATAAGTCCATATTTGCCAAATGGAGATATTTGGGATTCAAGGTTAAGAAAAATAAAGAGAATAATAAGAAAATTTTTGCTTCTTTTGACCATAACTTCAAAAATGTACCTTTATAATGTAGTGACCAATACATTATTTAAAAGGTATTATTTTGTACTTTATGACAGAGACCGTACTTCAAAATCTTCGAAAATGGACTTATCAGTTTTTGCGAACAAACTTTTCACTTATTGTGCAACGTGGCATGTTCAAGACAAATAGGAAATCATTTGTAATTTCACCTCGTGTCATTAATAAGGAAGACTTTGATATCAAATTACTATGATATCAGAAAGACGAGACACTTTATAATACAAATTTGAAAATATCAACCATGAATTTCACACGTGATTCAATCAGTACATAGACCAAAATATCTGATAATCATCACACACACACACACACACACACTAGTACAGTTATGCCAAACAATTATCTTTGTCTTATATCTGCTCCTGGTTTGATCTGATTTGACTTGACTTGACTTGAATTGTTTTTATTTGATTTGGTACAAATCTGCCTTGTTCCTCGCAACTGAGCTCTCGCTGATTTGCAAATACTTGGCAGTCAAGGTGGGTGACTCAAACCACCATGATTTGATTTGATTTGATTTGATTTGACTTGATTTGATTTGGCAACAAGTCTGTATATCTCCTTGCAACTGAGCTCTAGCTGATTGGCAAATACTTGTGAGTCGAGGTGGCCGACTTAAACCACCATGATTTGATTTGATTTGATTTGATTTGATTTGATTTGATTTGATTTGATTTGATTTGGCAACAAGTCTGTCTATCTCCTTGCAACTGAGCTCTTGCTGATTGGCAAATACTTGTGAGTCGAGGTGGATAACTCAAACCACCGTGATTTGATTTTATTTGATTTGATTTGGCAACAAGTCTGTCTATCTCCTTGCAACTGAGCTCTCGCTGATTGGCAAATACTTGTGAGTCGAGGTGGATAACTCAAACCACCGTGATTTGATTTGATTTGTTATGATTTGGCAACAAGTCTGTCTATCTCCTTGCAACTGAGCTCTTGCTGATTGGCAAATACTTGTGAGTCGAGGTGGATGACTCAAACCACCGTGATTTGATTTGATTTGATATGATTTGGCAACAAGTCTGTCTATCTCCTTGCAACTGAGCTCTCGTTGATTGGCAAATACTTGGCAGTCGAGGCGAATGACTCAAACCACTGATTTGATTTTATTTGATTTGCTCCTACAGTGTAGCAACATAACTCTCACAAATACTTGGGAGTCTAGGCAGGTGACTCAAACTGCTATGGTTTCATTTGATTTGACTGGATTTGATTTGAGTTGAATTGATTTGGTACGAAACGAGTCTGTGTTGCTCCTTGCAGCTGAGCTCTCTCTGATTGGCAAATACTTGAGAGTCGAGTTGAGTGACTCAAACCGCCTTCAGAACCTCCTTGACAACCCGCACAGCGGAGTCTGCTGCGCATTCCATCATTCCGGCCCACACATTGCCCGTGTCTTCTCCGGCGAAGTGAATACTGTCACAAAAACACAACGATAAACAAACAAGAAAATACAGTACAATGAAAGGAAAGAAGAGGAACCTAACTCCACCCAGGGTAGGATCAAACATGACATTTAAAGTTTTGCTAAAATCTGACAAAACGATTGGAAACTAGCAGTATATTGCAGTATGTTTTCATGAAACAGATATTTTGGTTACAAACACTTTCATGCAAATTTACTTAGATGAGTCACCATCTTGCCTGTATCTCATTGACTTGCTCACAAATCTGTGGTAAATTCTGATGGTTGAAATCTATCCACGAGGAATGAAGAGCATCCTTCACATTTTAACCCACTGCAGCATAGTTTACACTTAAAGATTTCTCCAGACTTGTCCCAAGGTGGCCCAGTGCACATGACTTCCATGCAATTTGATGTATTAAGCATAGTAGTCTGTCCAGCTTCACCATCTGCATGATTATATGCACTTTGTGATTCTTATCCTACTTTGTACATAGCATTTTCTCTTTATCTGTACACATATTTCCTGTAAGCTTGTACCCAAGCGTTACTGTTTTTATGTACTCACAAATATCTTACTTTATATGTAGTCATATCCGATCACTGCAGCACTGTTCACACTTATAGATTTGATGAAACAAAAGTAACAAATGGCAATTGAGTTCAATAAAACTTGACTAAATTTTACTACACTAAAGACTTGCAATGGTGAATATTAAGAGGAAAGGGTATCGTTGTAGTTGCAAAGTTGTCAACTATATACATGACAGCTATAATATATCTACAACCATACGTATCAATAATTATATTTTCAACCATACACATGATATCTATGATATACTTATACAGCCATAAAGGCTGAGGCATATTAACTGCCAATACAAAACCCTATTGATATTATGTTAACACAAGTTGCCCGTAGAAACAGATAGACTTATGCTGTAGCCCTTCATGTTGCTTAAAGAGATAGTATAGTTTTGGTTGAGATAGGGTTTCAGGTTTCCCAACCTTTTTTGTGAGATAATGAAAAACCTCCTATGAAATATAAAAGAGCACATAATTCTAAGAAGAATTCAAAGCTTATTTGATGAAAATTGATTTTGAAATAGCTGAGATATCCAAAACAAAGCAATCCTAATAAAAGGTGAGAGCCACCTTTTATTAAAGATCGCTTTGTTCCACTTTGTTTTTGATACTCAGTCATTTCAAAACCAATTTTCATCAAGTAAACTTTGAACTCTCTTTGAATTGTATGCCCTGGAGCATTTCATTTTACCCTGGAGCGGTTTCTAAATATCTCGCACAAAGTCAAAAGCTGAATCCTTACCTCAACCAATACTATACCATTCCTTTTATGTATTGCTTTCGCTTTTCACATTGCT